>OY728125.1:884198244-885398244 GCA_963277665.1 Viscum album
AAAGAATGAAAATCTACTTAAAATTTAAGTATATCTCATAATGTTCTTAGCCAATCTCATAAATAAAATCCCCAACATTAATAAAAGAAACATAGAACAAAAATGTTGTCCTAGATGGTACCTTATATCATCACAAATTTATGGCTTTGGGATTTTTGCCTTTTCATAGCCATGTTCTCTACCACTCTCCATCAGATAATTGATGGTTAGATTTCTCCTCCATATCCATATTTTCCTTCATGGAACCCTAGTATGTGTTATTTTCGGTAATCTTCATACTTTCGACTCTTATTTTAAATAGAGGCCTCATTAATTCATTTTCGATGTGGGATTTCAACTAAGATATTTTGAAACGTCAAAAATGTGTTATCCTAATACCCTATGTTTTGTTGAACCGATGGTATTTCAAATCATCATAGATTGATGATTATAAGGACCTCAATTTTACACTTGTTTGTGATTGATGACCTCAATCACCACCTATAAATATTTACGTTTTTCCTCCAATTATATGTCTCTAGTTGCCACCATGTTCTCCTAATCGAGATCATAATTTGGTGGTGACCCTTTGATTTCTCTTTTTCTCATATTAAGACTAAATTTTAGTAACCCAATTTCCGATGTGGGTTTTTCCCACAAATATATTATCTATTTTCAACATTTTTTTTTCTATCGAAGAACAATTTCAAATTGCGAGGACGCAATTTATTGAAGGAGGGGAGAATGTAACACCCCAAGATTTCATAGTGTGTTATTTCTTCAAAATAATTCAATAACTTTCACTACATGCAACACCATGTTCAAGCACACCATGACTTACCAAACAAGCCGTTCAAAAGAGGTTATGAATAGTATTAGATAAATTTTAATGTTTATATAATCCTTATAATTTAGAATCCATATTATGAGTTATTCTTAGATATAATGCAAGAACAAATTCATTTTCAGTATTGCACTTTTATCAACTTTAATAGTGAACCCTTTTTAAATACTATATTTTAAACTTTTTGACTAAATGGGGACATCAAAAATTTAAAATGAAACATCCCAAGCTTCCACGGTACGCTTTCTTTGAATAATACAGTAGCGTGTGTTGTACGCAACCTTGAGTTTTAACACACACCACAACCAATCAAACTAGCCGTTATGAATAGTAATACCTAATTTTTGAATTATATATATTTTATATTTAAAAATGGACTTCATTTTTGGATTCGGAATATCGAAATTATCCTAGGGTGAAATTTTGGTACTTTTCGGATAACTTTTATATTTTGATGAATAGTGAAAATTACTAAATTTTAATTAAAAACAACTTTTTTAATCAAAATAATTAATAGTGATAAATTATGAATTTGAGTGGTTTTAAAGTATATTTAGAATATATTTTTACCATTTAATATAATGTTGGTCATTGGACATAATTTTACAATTAAACCGAACATAAACGAGTGTCAATCTTTTGATAGTTTTTATCTCTTAAAAACACGCTTTTTGTTTTGACAGCGGGATTTAATTTTAAATTAATTTCTGCCACTTCTGTGTTTTGAATTTAGGAAAATGGATTCCATATTTGGTATCAGGATGTTAAAATTGTGTAAATAGGTAACTTTTATTTTTAGACATTTTGAATAATTACTGCGGTAAATATTTTATTTACCATGGTTAAGGGTAAATCCGGTAAATAAGGGTTAAAAAAATAATATTATAATAATACTAAATTACCCTAAACGTGTATTAACCCTATTGGTTGATACATGGTCGACCATGGGAATCTTTGGGTCTATTTTGGGACCCCATGGATCCACTTGTAAGTGATAATGACACTTTATTTTAATTTAGTTAAAATGAATACAAAAATGACACAAGCATATATCTTTTAGAACAACAATTGTTACATAGGGTTATATATGTTGGATTTTAGATTATAAATATTCATTAGAAAGATAAAAAGATTTTCTACATAATGATAGTTTATTTATAATTTTTAGACATTAAATAATTTATTTTATTTATGACACAATGATGATGCAGTAATTACTATAATAGTGAAAAATTAAAATAATTGATATTATAAACACCCAAATAAATATAATATGAAACTTTTAATGAATTAAACTAATTTTCTAGGATAATATGATATATTAGGATTGATTTAATCGACTTTTTTCGAAGTAATCAATCTGTTATGAGTTTCACAAAAATCAACTATTGAATAGTGTCAAAATTGACATAAAAGAGTTCTTAAAACAAATATTATATTATTAATTGATATTAAATTCCTAAAAATCTAAGGTTCGGCCAAGAGACTTATATTATGATAGGTTGATCATTAATGGACCACTTGGGGGTTCGCTTGGATGTATATAGTAAGTTTATTAACCATATTATATAAAAATACAAAGAGACATTGTAAAAGTGAAACTAATTAACTTAGAGTTAATACTTAAAGATAAGGTTAATATAAGTACCCAAACCTGTCTAAATTCTATTGGATGAGTTGTTTTCGACCTATCCCATCCTCATCCTTTGAATAGTCAACTTTGGAGCCTTTGGAAACCGAATATGAATTTATTATAAATTAATATTTCTAGCTTTTCCAAAGGTGCCCCTCACCCCTCTTATAAAAGGGCACTCCTCCTTCTCATTTCCTCACACCTCTCAAGCCACTTGGCTCGTCCAAACTCTGCCCAACTAAGCTCCCCACATCCCTATCCTCCCACTTGAAGCTTCCCCTTAGGCAGAAAGCATTTCAAGAAGTCCTTTGGTTCCAACCAAAGTGAGTTACCTAAATTAAAGGTAACAATTTCTCTTAAAATATTTTCATTTATTTTGCTTCTCCAACCCCCAAAATCTTTTTATTTCCTTTATTTTATAACAACACCAGTATCCTCAATATACTAGGATGTTGTTATAAGAAGGATTCAAACTACAAATTCACACAACTCCATCTAATGGATGATGAACATAATGTTTCTGTGGATGGCAAACTAACGCCTCACGAAACGATGATTGTTCAAATACATCTTACCGGCCTCTCATGGTGGCCATTAGGATGGCACTGTAATTAAATTTGATATTAATGATATATATTTTATATATAAGCTTCTGTAATTCCATTTTATTTCATACCATTATTCGTTTCATGTTGTATATACATACGATAATTTCATTTGAGGAAGTGCGGACTTACCGCCCCCTTAAAATGATATGACTCGTTCATACCACACATGGAACGTATAAAGGATGGTGTAAATGAACTTGAGTAACATATATAAAATATTATATTATACTGGAATAGTAATATACCTATGTATAATTTGGATTCGATTCTTTTAAAATAAAAATTAAATGGAAATAGCGTTCGTGCGTACGTACGGACTACCGTCTCCACAAAACGCGATGAGATTCATTCTCCATCGTATAATTTGATGATTTAAAAATGATGTTTAAGAACTTGATACCATTCTGGATATGAATAATATACATCCCATTAATAACGAATATGTCTCACATAACAAAGAATATAAAGTAAAATGAACCCGTTAACACCCGAAATGACGACAATTCTAAAATATTATTAACAAATCAATGATAAAAGATCATATATGATATCATATTAAAGTAAATGATTCTTTTATTATTCAATAACAATTATTTCGCCATTATACAGGAGGTAAACCTACCATCGACCAAGGAAAAAGTACAATGTAAGGGGATTTTCTTATCTCACTTTCAATTCCGTGAGATTTCACATTGTTCACCACTTAATTATTGCATGTGGTGTATGTGTACTGACCATGATTGTATTAATTGTGTAATATACTTTAATTTATGGGTATTTACATCATCATGGTATGATACTTCTTTCATGGGTGTATGTTTCGTAAGTTACCTAAATCGATAAGGGAATTTGAGATTTCAATTTCCACTCATTTGGCTTTACACATATTTCATTGATTATATTACTCCAAGATTATGTGTGGAATCGCTATTCATTTGATTATGTCTTAATTTCCACTCCCCTTTCTGTGGATATACTTTTGATACACATAATCACTCCATTGATAAATTCTCAAGTGATCGGTATGAACTTGATAAGAGTAATTTTAACTCAATCTCCATTTGTTGAGTTAAATATCCAATTCGTTGGTGTTGTTTCTACAAGAATATGTGTGAACATCCTTTGATTGTTTTACACTGAATATACAATCAATATTTAGTGTATTTATATTTTTCACACATAATTATGTCGTTGATTTATCCTTAACCTAAGGATACGGCCTTTATGAGAGATTTCATCTCAATTTACATTCCATTGAGACTTCTTTGTTGATATACACCAAATCACTTTTATGTGGTGTATATAATGTACTTTGACATAGTATATCATGAATCCCTTTATTCTCATGATATTACAAAGTTTTGATTACCTCAATTATTTGTATTCAAGTGTCTCTCTTTGGTTAGAACCTCTAACCAAAATACCATTTTAAAATGTTTTAAAGAATTATTCTTCTATATCTTGCTCATTAATGTCCATGTTTTAAAAAATGGCTTTTAAGGATTTATTTATATGGACATTAAAGTTTTAAAATTAAAACTCCTTTTAAAAGTTTCAAAGTGGTATGGACACTTTGATTCAAAAATCTATTTTTAAATGGCTTCTTGACAAATAGTGTGACTTTTAAATGTTTCAAGAAATGGGGATATTTCTCTCAAAAAGTTTTGATGATTATTTTCATCTATGTCAACATCCTTCATTATTCTTGATTGTGGTTAATGTGATACAATAAAGTCTTCCATATTGTATCAAATGAGTTATGTTTGACCGTGGATGTGCTATTTTTATACCATTCATGGTTTGTGGTAGAAGTATTGACATTTCGTATGCTATTTTTTAAAACGAATGTTTATGTTATGTTTAAACCTGTTCATATGAGGAATGCATTGGACTTAATAAGTGACGGGTGGAGCCCGCTATAGCTCCTCGATGCATCGGTAGGTCTCATGAGACAAACTAGTGTCTTGGCACAAGGCCTTGGCAAAATCTTATTTGTAGTCTTGGCACGAGGCCTTGGCTATGTGGTTATGATAGTCTGGCATTATGCATTCCATCATTATGAAAGTGGTTATTGATATTGCATGTGATCATTCGACTAGTAGAATATCCATGTGAGTAAGTAAATGGCATTATTTAATTTTACCTTTGCCATTTTATGCTGAAGTTCAAGTTTAAAAGGCTTTTGTTTTAGTTATAAATTGCCTTAAGTGTTTATGCTCATTTATGAAAGCTTCTGCTATAATGTTATCCTTACTGAGCATCCGAGCTCACCCCTTTCAATGTTTTATTTTTTTTTTCCCAGGATTATGAAGAAGTAATTTATGAATGACCTGCAGGGATAGTATGAGGGGATATGAAGACAAGATGTTTTTTTTATGATGTAATGTAAAAATTTATGGATGTATCTAGTTATTCCAAGGCTACTAAACTAATCGGTCTTTTGAGACTTGATCTTTCTCGTGATCATGCCAATGTTATGTAATTAATGCACCGACTCTGGGTAGCTGGGTCGGGGCGTTACAGTTGGTATCAGAGGAAGTTTAGTACAAACCTTGGTAGCTAGATTTAGATAAACTCTGATTAGAGCACGTAGACCTAAGATGAACTTTGAGGATTAGTATAAAAAAATAACTTCCTAGAATTTTGGTATTGTAAAGATTTTGTGAGTTTTCCGAGCAATACATCCCTGTCTGGATACGAGCAGGTAGAGGCGGGCTCTGGCACAGATGTACCTAGGGATAAAACCCGAAAACACCGCTTTGAGCTAGACTCGAACGGGAACTGGTGCACGACAACGGGCCTTGCTGCACTCTTGGTTACGACACTCCCGGGGGATATGCTTAGGATAATTTACATTTTCTTTACAAACCGATTTAAGTAATATATACATAAGATGAGAGAAAATGACCTTGGTTAATCCTCATATGTTTCAAATTGAGAATATGGTGACATTTTAATCTCTAAATGATTTTACGACTACTATTACTCACACAATGCCTTCTGGTTTTAGTCAATGGCTGGATTCCAAGGAAGTCATAGTGACTTTGAGAATGATGTACAAGTTGGGAACAGTGGTGGCAATGAGCAACAAAATGAGAATGTTGATAGGCGTGAAAGATATCGTCTTTATGCCAAATCAGTTTTCCAAAAATATGATCAACAACATATATATTAACCAACTCCCAGACTCAACAAGGAAGAGAAAGGTGATAAATGATAAGATCTCCAGCAATGGAGACCATGGAGAAAAGAAACCTCAATTTTCATCATGTAGGAATTGTGGAAAGAGACACCCAGGAAAGTGTCTCAATGGGACAACGAAATGTTTTACGTGCGAAAAGGAAGGACATAAAGTGAAGAATTGCCGAAGAAAAATGAAGAGTACTATGGAAGAAGATAAAAATGGTCCCAAGAGTCCATTTTACAGTCATTTGTCGTAAATGTAGGGGACCTGGCCATTACCCGAGTGAATGTCCTATTTTATAGGATATTTTCTTGGTCAAAGAAGAAGCTATGTGGAAATAAATGGCTGGAGAAAAATTTAAAAAGTATTAGCACTCCTTGTTGATGGGTTTGCTTTGGAATAATTTTCTCTTGTATTTGTAACCCCGCAGTTTGCCATGTGAGAATGATATTTGAGGAAGAATTGTCTCTTATCTTGTGGATATAGGTATAAATAACCATTTGGTTTTATATGATCATTGGGGTTTGAGAAAATGATAAGTTATTATAATTTGGGGATGAAAATGCAAAGTATGATATAACATTTGTGGTTAAATTATGTTATTTTGAGGAATTTATCTCATTTTGGTAATATTATAAAATATAGTTTTTGAAAAGGACAACACGTAGACCGTGTGACAACCCATCGCGTCGGACAAAGCCGTGAGAATCGAACCCACAACCAAAGTGCGATTGGGATTTATCGCCTACCACTGGACTACGTGAAGTCCCTGGTTGGTGTGACAATTTTTTTTTTGTTAAAATGATTTTATTGATCAATAATAAGATGATTTGGGTTCTTATGTCTTATCAAATGAATATCAAATGAATACCCTTGGTATAGGAAAATGATTTGGTGATTAAGTGATAAATGTTATTTTGGAAGATGTTCGTTTTGTTAGGAACACTATATGCCCAAGGAAAATAGAATACAATGAGGTTTCATTTGTAGAGTAATGGTGGATTTTTATCTACATTTTTATTGTTGATTTATAGTGATTTGGGTTATTTATGGAAATGATTAACCTATAACAGAGAATATGTGATGATTACTTTTAAGTATGTGACTTTAAGAGTATTTGATGTAATTTGGAGATACAATGTAACATGGGAGACTACATAATCAAATTCTTCTATGTTTTGGGTTTCAATATTAGTTTGGATTATATTAAAGGATTTTAAGGACAATTGGTTATTGAATGGTATCTATTTAACTTTGGGGTATTGTGGGTTTAATTTTAGAAATTAAGATTAGTGCATATTTATCTCAATGAATATCCTTTTGGGGGATCATTAGATCATTCAATAACCATTTTGGTTTTGATTAATATATGGTTTATCCTGCATGGATCATGTGATTCTATAGAAGTTTATTCTAGCTCTTCCAGTGTGACCAAGTCTTCTTGAATACTCATCGTTTAAAAAAAAAATGAGTTAGTGGTAGAAATTTATTAAAGAATGAAAATCTACTTAAAATTTAAGTATATCTCATAATGTTCTTAGCCAATCTCATAAATAAAATCCCCAACATTAATAAAAGAAACATAGAACAAAAATGTTGTCCTAGATGGTACCTTAAATCATCACAAATTTATGGCTTTGGGATTTTTGGCCTTTTCATAGCCATGTTCTCTACCACTCTCCATCAGATAATTGATGGTTAGATTTCTCCTCCATATCCATATTTTCCTTCATGGAACCCTAGTATGTGTTATTTTCGGTAATCTTCATACTTTCGACTCTTTATTTTAAATAGAGGCCTCATTAATTCATTTTTCGATGTGGGATTTCAACTAAGATATTTTGAAACGTCAAAAATGTGTTATCCTAATACCCTATGTTTTGTTGAACCGATGGTATTTCAAATCATCATAGATTGATGATTATAAGGACCTCAATTTTACACTTGTTTGTGATTGATGACCTCAATCACCACCTATAAATATTTACGTTTTTCCTCCAATTATATGTCTCTAGTTGCCACCAATGTTCTCCTAATCGAGATCATAATTTGGTGGTGACCCTTTGATTTCTCTTTTTCTCATATTAAGACTAAATTTTAGTAACCCAATTTCCGATGTGGGTTTTCCCACAAATATATTATCTATTTTCAACATTTTTTTTTCTTCGAAGAACAATTTCAAATTGCGAGGACGCAATTTATTGAAGGAGGGGAGAATGTAACACCCCAAGATTTCATAGTGTGTTATTTCTTCAAAATAATTCAATAACTTTCACTACATGCAACACCATGTTCAAGCACACCATGACTTACCAAACAAGCCGTTCAAAAGAGGTTATGAATAGTATTAGATAAATTTTAATGTTTATATAATCCTTATAATTTTAGAATCCATATTATGAGTTTCTTAGATATAATGCAAGAACAAATTCATTTTCAGTATTGCACTTTTATCAACTTTAATAGTGAACCCTTTTTAAATACTATATTTTAAACTTTTTGACTAAATGGGGACATCAAAAATTTAAAATGAAACATCCCAAGCTTCCACGGTACGCTTTCTTTGAATAATACAGTAGCGTGTGTTGTACGCAACCTTGAGTTTTAACACACACCACAACCAATCAAACTAGCCGTTATGAATAGTAATACCTAATTTTTGAAATTATATATATTTTATATTTAAAAATGGACTTCATTTTTGGATTCGGAATATCGAAATTATCCTAGGGTGAAATTTTGGTACTTTTCGGATAACTTTTATATTTTGATGAATAGTGAAAATTACTAAATTTTAATTAAAAACAACTTTTTTAATCAAAATAATTAATAGTGATAAATTATGAATTTGAGTGGTTTTAAAGTATATTTAGAATATATTTTTACCATTTAATATAATGTTGGTCATTGGACATAATTTTACAATTAAACCGAACATAAACGAGTGTCAATCTTTTGATAGTTTTTATCTCTTAAAAACACGCTTTTTGTTTTGACAGCGGGATTTAATTTTAAATTAATTTCTGCCACTTCTGTGTTTTGAATTTAGGAAAATGGATTCCATATTTGGTATCAGGATGTTAAAATTGTGTAAATAGGTAACTTTTATTTTTAGACATTTTGAATAATTACTGCGGTAAATATTTTATTTACCATGGTTAAGGGTAAATCCGGTAAATAAGGGTTAAAAAAATAATATTATAATAATACTAAATTACCCTAAAACGTGTATTAACCCTATTGGTTGATACATGGTCGACCATGGGAATCTTTGGGTCTATTTTGGGACCCCATGGATCCACTTGTAAGTGATAATGACACTTTATTTTAATTTAGTTAAAATGAATACAAAAATGACACAAGCATATATCTTTTAGAACAACAATTGTTACATAGGGTTATATATGTTGGATTTTAGATTATAAATATTCATTAGAAAGCTAAAAAGATTTTCTACATAATGATAGTTTATTTATAATTTTTAGACATTAAATAATTTATTTTATTTATGACACAATGATGATGCAGTAATTACTATAATAGTGAAAAATTAAAATAATTGATATTATAAACACCCAAATAAATATAATATGAAACTTTTAATGAATTAAACTAATTTTCTAGGATAATATGATATATTAGGATTGATTTAATCGACTTTTTTCGAAGTAATAAATCTGTTATGAGTTTCACAAAAATCAACTATTGAATAGTGTCAAAATTGACATAAAAGAGTTCTTAAAACAAATATTATATTATTAATTGATATTAAATTCCTAAAAATCTAAGGTTCGGCCAAGAGACTTATATTATGATAGGTTGATCATTAATGGACCACTTGGGGGTCGCTTGGATGTATATAGTAAGTTTATTAACCATATTATATAAAAATACAAAGAGACATTGTAAAAGTGAAACTAATTAACTTAGAGTTAATACTTAAAGATAAGGTTAATATAAGTACCCAAACCTGTCTAAATTCTATTGGATGAGTTGTTTTCGACCTATCCCATCCTCATCCTTTTAATAGTCAACTTTGGAGCCTTTGGAAACCGAATATGAATTTATTATAAATTAATATTTCTAGCTTTTCCAAAGGTGCCCCTCACCCCTCTTATAAAAGGGCACTCCTCCTTCTCATTTCCTCACACCTCTCAAGCCACTTGGCTCGTCCAAACTCTGCCCAACTAAGCTCCCCACATCCCTCTCCTCCTCCTTGAAGCTTCCCCTTAGGTAGAAAGAATTTCAAGAAGTCCTTTGGTTCCAACCAAAGTGAGTTACCTAAATTAAAGGTAACAATTTCTCTTAAAATATTTTCATTTATTTTGCTTCTCCAACCCCCAAAATCTTTTTATTTCCTTTATTTTATAACAACACCAGTATCCTCAATATACTAGGATGTTGTTATAAGAAGGATTCAAACTACACATTCACACAACTCCATCTAATGGATGATGAACATAATGTTTCTGTGGATGGCAAACTAACGCCTCACGAAACGATGATTGTTCAAATACATCTTACCGCCTCTCATGGTGGCCATTAGGATGGCACTGTAATTAAATTTGATATTAATGATATATATTTTATATATAAGCTTCTGTAATTCCATTTTATTTCATACCATTATTCGTTTCATGTTGTATATACATACGATAATTTCATTTGAGGAAGTGCGGACTACCGCCCCCTTAAAATGATATGACTCGTTCATACCACACATGGAACGTATAAAGGATGGTGTAAATGAACTTGAGTAACATATATAAAATATTATATTATACTGGAATAGTAATATACCTATGTATAATTTGGATTCGATTCTTTTAAAATAAAAATTAAATGGAAATAGCGTTCGTGCGTACGTACGGACTACCGTCTCCACGAACGCGATGAGATTCATTCTCCATCGTATAATTTGATGATTTAAAAATGATGTTTAAGAACTTGATACCATTCTGGATATGAATAATATACATCCCATTAATAACGAATATGTCTCACATAACAAATAATATAAAGTAAAATGAACCCGTTAACACCCGAAATGACGACAATTCTAAAATATTATTAACAAATCAATGATAAAAGATCATATATGATATCATATTAAAGTAAATGATTCTTTTATTATTCAATAACAATTATTTCGCCATTATACAGGAGGTAAACCTACCATCGACCAAGGAAAAAGTACAATGTAAGGGATTTTCTTATCTCACTTTCAATTCCGTGAGATTTCCATTGTTCACCACTTAATTATTGCATGTGGTGTATGTGTACTGACCATGATTGTATTAATTGTGTAATATACTTTAATTTATGGGTATTTACATCATCATGGTATGATACTTCTTTCATGGGTGTATGTTTCGTAAGTTACCTAATCGATAAGGGAATTTGAGATTTCAATTTCCACTCATTTGGCTTTACACATATTTCATTGATTATATTACTCCAAGATTATGTGTGGAATCGCTATTCATTTGATTATGTCTTAATTTCCACTCCCCTTTCTGTGGATATACTTTTGATACACATAATCACTCCATTGATAAATTCTCAAGTGATCGGTATGAACTTGATAAGAGTAATTTTAACTCAATCTCCATTTGTTGAGTTAAATATCCAATTCGTTGGTGTTGTTTCTACAAGAATATGTGTGAACATCCTTTGATTGTTTTACACTGAATATACAATCATATTTAGTGTATTTATATTTTTCACACATAATTATGTCGTTGATTTATCCTTAACCTAAGGATACGGCCTTTATGAGAGATTTCATCTCAATTTACATTCCATTGAGACTTCTTTGTTGATATACACCAAATCACTTTTATGTGGTGTATATAATGTACTTTGACATAGTATATCATGAATCCCTTTATTCTCATGATATTACAAAGTTTTGATTACCTCAATTATTTGTATTCAAGTGTCTCTCTTTTGGTTAGAACCTCTAACCAAAATACCATTTTAAAATGTTTTAAAGAATTATTCTTCTATATCTTGCTCATTAATGTCCATGTTTTAAAAAATGGATTTTAAGGATTTATTTATATGGACATTAAAGTTTTAAAATTAAAACTCCTTTTAAAAGTTTCAAAGTGGTATGGGACACTTTGATTCAAAAATCTATTTTTAAATGGCTTCTTGACAAATAGTGTGACTTTTAAATGTTTCAAGAAAATGGGGATATTTCTCTCAAAAAGTTTTGATGATTATTTTCATCTATGTCAACATCCTTCATTATTCTTGATTGTGGTTAATGTGATACAATAAAGTCTTCCATATTGTATCAAATGAGTTATGTTTGACCGTGGATGTGCTATTTTTATACCATTCATGGTTTGTGGTAGAAGTATTGACATTTCGTATGCTATTTTTAAAACGAATGTTTATGTTATGTTTAAACCTGTTCATATGAGGAATGCATTGGACTTAATAAGTGACGGGTGGAGCCCGCTATAGCTCCTCGATGCATCGGTAGGTCTCATGAGACAAACTAGTGTCTTGGCACAAGGCCTTGGCAAAATCTTATTTGTAGTCTTGGCACGAGGCCTTGGCTATGTGGTTATGATAGTCTGGCATTATGCATTCCATCATTATGAAAGTGGTTATTGATATTGCATGTGATAATTCGACTAGTAGAATATCCATGTGAGTAAGTAAATGGCATTATTTCATTTTACCTTTGCCATTTTATGCTGAAGTTCAAGTTTAAAAGGCTTTTGTTTTAGTTATAAATTGCCTTAAGTGTTTATGCTCATTTATGAAAGCTTCTGCTATAATGTTATCCTTACTGAGCATCCGAGCTCACCCCTTTCAATGTTTTATTTTTTTTTTCCCAGGATTATGAAGAAGTAATTTATGAATGACCTGCAGGGATAGTATGAGGGGATATGAAGACAAGATGTTTTTTTTATGATGTAATGTAAAAATTTATGGATGTATCTAGTTATTCCAAGGCTACTAAACTAATCGGTCTTTCGAGACTTGATCTTTCTCGTGATCATGCCAATGTTATGTAATTAATGCACCGACTCTGGGTAGCTGGGGTCGGGGCGTTACATATATACTATATGGTAAATGGTTATTATAGGAGAACTTATATTGTATAATGTATGGTCTATTCTATATTTCTATAATATCTTGGGAATAAAACATCCCCACTTGAACTTAAACTTGTTAGAGTGGTCTATCACATATTATATTACATATTTGAGAGGGGAATACACCACATGACCTCAAAATACATATCTTTCCTTATGTAATTACACAATATATGATATATCCTTTATCTTAAGCGATTTAATAATAGAAATTTCTAGTTTATAAAACTATCTATGCCTTGATTCCTTTTCCCAATGGATATATAATTACATGTATATCTCATATCTTAAAAGCATCTAAAAATTCTATTTTCATTCTATTACCTATTCAAATCATACCAATTAATAATCTAATATATCATATCTTGATTCCTTTCTCCAAAAACCTTGATAATTAAATATTTCTGAATTCATTCTATGATTTATATTGAATTGGGTGTCCTACTAATTTACATTAGTTCTATAATTATTTATCTATGATATAAAATCTCCATTTATTTTAGTGTTTGGATATTACTAATTCATGTTGGATCTAAATCCTCACCCTTACACAAGGGTTCCCATCATTTATCATTTTTATAATTACACGTGACTTGATTCTTATTACCATAGGATAAGTGGCATAATTGGATCTCTAATTTGAGACCTTAAAAAAATTCACCCTTTATACCATCCCAAATAAAAACTATCCTATTTTAAATTACAATTCATTTAAGTTAGGATATAACCATTGGTCCTGTACTACGACAAATATTGATAACATTATGATCAACTATCCTAGGTCTATTAACCAGTTCCCCCTTTCATTACATCCAAAATTCTATAAAATTCTAGTATTTTTGATCCTCAATATCACAAAACGTTTATCTCCATTAAACATACAATAGGTTAAACCATTTCTTCCCAAAATTAATTACGACTTTATTTCAATTCCCATAGGATTCATAAAAATTCCTAAATCTTCTATTCAAGTTCAATACATAATATCTAATTCACACCCATCACCTTAGTTACTTGTGGAAGAACTATCTGATTGGTCAATAATAATATAAATTTCTATATATTTGAGTAATTTTATATTTAACCACGTTTCTAAAATATGTTTTTTAACATAACTCTTTAAAAATCATTACATTGATAAATTCCAATGGAAGTTTTAAGGTTTACTATCCTGGAAACTCTACACATAATACATGAATCACATTGATCACATAAAAAAATAGAAACATTATTTAATCATCTTGAAAGACTCCTTTATAATTAAATCATAGGTCACCTCCCTATATATGATTTCCTTGTAATGTACATTTAAAGGAAAAGTGTGAGCATAAAGAAGTGTTATCATAATTATGTGAGGAATAACATAAGAGTGCTATCATAAGTGTGTGAGGCATAAAATATAAATGTGTCTATAATATAAAAATGAGGCATTCATAAGTATATCACCAAGGTTTAATATTAGGGTGTTGTAAAACATATTACTAAGGTTAATCACTAAGGTATCATGAAAAAGTTTAATGGTGTGATTGCAATGTATCATAAACATGTTATCTGTAGAGGTTAATACTTTACATAATGCATGGGAGAACTATTGGGGAATACCTTTATTAAGATTATTTTGTGTTCTAGATGGAATGTATATAAAAAAAACCATTTCTTCTATATTTAATAGTGAATTATAAATAACATTCATATAATATCATTGAATTCATAAGAGTTTTAAGATTTTCAATTTTCATCATTTTTAACCCATGAGTAGGGTATCTATATTTCATACATGTAATAATGAAATAAATGAATTATAATTATATATATATGTATATATATGCATATGAATATACTTAAATAAAAATGGGGTTGAGTATTATCAATATAAAATTATGGAATTGAAAATCAACGAATGATTTTGACACTATAATAGGTACACAAATGGATTATGGAATGTGATTATTGAGAGAGAATAAATGTCTATAATTAATAGAAAATCATTTAAAAACTAATGGAATGATTATAAGTACATTAAAACTTAATAATATTAATACCAAAATACACACTACAGCAGAATTAATTGAATATAAAAAGGTAGTAGGAAGAGAAACCCATTATTTAAGTACCACATCCTAATATTAGAGGGGTGATTTATTGAGATAATGCGGGATTACACAAATGGAATAATGAGATAATATGAGATTATGGAATGTGATAATTATCTTAGGTGTGAATAAATTTTTTTGGAGAGTTTTTTTAGAAAAATTTGAAAAATTTTCTATTATTTTAGATATATAGCATTTTGAATTCATGAATTTGGAAAATAAATTTTCCATGGGCCACCAAGGGAAATGTATCATGGTTTATGATAATAAGAACATGAGTTTTAACATAATAATATTTCAAAATATAACTCCTACTCTATATATAAATTTCATCAAAAAAGTTTCATGTATATATTTAAAATTCTTTTTAAAATTTAAACGCTCTTTTTATACTTTGGAATTTCATTACAATATTTAAAATTATGTTAATACTTATAAAAAAATAGAATAATTAGTTTAATACATTTAATTGAATAATTTATTTATTAAATCATCATTGTATAATTATGACATCATAAAATATACCAGTAACACAAAACAATATTTTTTCTATTCACTAAAAAATAAAGTATTTAAGATAGTTAATAAAATGTTACCCCAAACAAATTATTATGTATTTATATAATTATATATTGTTTATTTTATGAAACTAAATTACAAAATATGAGAAATAATCATTTAAAAAGGTTACATATTTTCTATAAAATATTATTGTTAATGGGAAACACATTATTTAAACACATTAAAGAGTTATAAAATTTTTAATTTCATACATATTGATTTTTAAAGAGTATATGGTCATATAATAAAATATTTTAAATATATTTATTATATACAATAATTTTTAATTTCCTCTTAAACTAGTATTTTAAAATTATATTGGTTAATTTTTATAATACTTTAATATTTTTAAAAAGAATAACTATTCTCTACAGTGTTCAAAATATACAATACTGAGCATAATAAAGCTATAAAATATTATTATTTAAATATGACCCTAATAACCTAACCATTTTATTAAAAGTTATGAATAAGATTAAATATTTTTTAAATATATATATATATATATATATATATATATAAAGGTTCTAATAAATACAAATGTACTGATTAATACATAGGAAATAAACTCTCAATTTTTAGTAAAGTCATTTAATCCATCAAAAATATGTTTTCATCAAAAAAAATATATTTCTTTTTATGAGTGAATATTATAATTAATTTTTTAAAATTTTAGAAATATTATCTGATTAAACAAATAAAATTTTTTATATAAAAATCTCAAAATGATATTTGGGTGAAATCTTGGAATTTTTCTGAAAAGATTGATTTATCAGTGAACAGTGAAAAATACTAAATTTTATTAAAAAATGTATTTTATTTTAATGTATTTTAAAAGTAAAATTCTATTTTTTATTAGTTTTAAAATTTAATTAGTTATTTTTTATTTAAAATAATCTAATTATGGGATTTTAAATGAATTTTATTCTTTAATTTAGTATAAAAACATTTTATACTTAAAATCAGTATTTTTTTGAAAACCAGGTTTTTTCATTGTGTTTTTCTAGTTTAATTTTAAATTAAATTATACCACTTCTTTATTTTAAATTTTAATAAATGGATTCAATCTTTGGAATCATGAGGTACAAATTTCATAAACATGATCATTTTATTTTTAGTCAATATGAATAACAACAATAATAATTTCGGTTATTACGATAAAAGATAAATCGAGTAATTAAGGGTAAAAAAATATGATAATGACTTTAAAATGACCCTAAAACTTCCTTAATTTTATTGGATAATACAAAATTTTCCATACCCATCCAAGATTTAGTTATATGGCCTTTTATTGACATTTGGGTGTGATTATGAACTTTATAATATTTTATTTATTAAAAATTGAAAAACTTTAGACTTATTTTTAATAAAAATAATATTTTTGAAATGGGGATAAATATTAGATATGTTTAGTTATAAAAATTAAATTAAATTATAAATCAAATATATTCATCATGGATTTTTTTAATTTTTCATGAAGAAATAATTACCTTAAATTCATACAAAATGACGATGAAGTAATTATTCAATAAATGAAAAAATCAAATAAAAGATATTAAAAATATTAAAATAAATATAATTTTAGATAATTAATGTGATCCATGAATTTTATAGTTTTATATAATAGGTTAGGGTTATAATAAAATATTTTTTTCTATTTTTCTATGTTTTCTTGATGTTATTAATGTCAAAGTAATGGATATTTTTAAAAATTTATATTAATGATATTTTATAATAAATAATATTTTATTAAATGATATAAAATTTATAAAAATATTATATTTAGACAATTTCTTTATTATATGGTTTATAATATCAACCATTTTCCATTTATGGTCCTTTTATCCATTTATAATATCTATAATGACCCTCAAAGTGTAAAAAATATTATTGTCATGGTAAGTGTGAAAAGGGATAATGGGGGGGGGGTTAAAACCAAATGATAAGGGTAAAAATAAATTAAAATTTCGTCCAAGTTAAATTTTATGTTAGTATTTATAGTCATAATCATCTTATATTCAAATATTTTCTATTTTTAGGCTTTTGGATATCAAAAGTTATTTGTATTAATTTAATATTTTAATAATTTCCAAGAGTTCCCCTCCCCTATCTTATAAAAGGGAATATATTCTTATTTTTAGGCATTATTTTTGGCATAATTCCATCCTTTTCAGTCTTAAGCTGTTAAGAAAAGGTGGTTGTCTAAAGAAGAGGTATCGTTCTTAACCGAGCATTTCTATTTTATTTCATCTTCTACCTCATTAAACTATTATTTAAATATGATTATAAAATAACATAATTATCTTACATATTATTAGATTTTAATTTCTTAATGGCATAACCTATATCCATCTCTATCCTCCATCAAATGGGAATGAATTCATCGTTCTTGTGTATGGTAGAATATCGCCTCACAAATCAATATAATTTGTTTCCCATCACCACCACTCATGAATGGTTATAATGGTGGACTTAATGTTTATATAATATATTCATGAAATATTTATCATTCTTGAAATAATAATATATCATATATTGTCTTTCAATTCCATTAATTTAAAAACAATAACTTCGTTCATGAATACGTGTGGACTACCACCACTACGAAGTGTTGTGATTCATATTTCGAAACCAAAAAACATGAATGATATATATATTATGTTTAAAGAAATAATATTATATTTGTGATATTATGATCATTATTTAAATGTAAAATAATTTTTATATTCCTTCCATAATGATCATCGAAAAATGGAAACGTTACTTATGCGTATGTATGACCTACCGTTTCCATGATTGTAACGTAGTTAATTTTTATTAACCATATTTAATGATCAGTTTTATAATTATATTTTATGTATAAAAAATGTAATTATTTCATGATAATTATTTTTATGTGATGTATTAATGACCTCATTGACCATAGTCAACCTACCGAAGTCATTTTGGACATATGAGTTAAATATCATCAAAATGTCCCATGTGAACTCAATTGATTTAGTAATTGTATATAACATGGTAATAAGTGAAATAAAAAGAATAATAAACTTGAAAAAGGTCACTAAAAAAGTAAATTATTAACAAAATTTTATTATTTAGGAAGATAAAGAACATACATGATGGATCAGATTCGAGGTTAGAAACTCTTTAACTTAAAACATCTTTTAAAGGTTAAAATGATTTATTTTCAAAATATTTATCTTACATCTCTATTTTCTTAAAATTATTTTATGAATGTATTTTTATGGATATAAAAAAAATAAGGGGTAAAAAATTTACTTAAAAGGTTTTAAAAAAGTAATTTTTTATGAAATATTCTACTTTGTTTAAAAAATAAAAAAGAAATGTTCTATTTTAACGTATATGATGATAGTGACTTTTCCCATAATCATAACCATCATTTTATGTTCAGATTCCTTTATAAGAATTTATATTTTATGTATATAAAAACATTCTTTCCCTTTTATTTGGTATTATTGTTTAAAAAAATAGGGTTTTTAAGGAAAGGGTATTTTGATATCCAAAATTGTTTTTCGTATAGGTTTAAAATAGTTTTCAAGGGTTTTTTTTCATGATATGATCCTTAGATATTTTTTATGAAGGGTTGTGTCATGAACCAGGCCATGCTTCCATTCAACTTGACACCTGACTTGGTCTGAGACATGGACCAATGGGTGTTCTCAATCCCCATAGGCTGGAAACTAGTATTGGGCATCAAAATAATCTAATGGGAATGATTTATCCCAGTAAAAAACCTGGATCAATATCTAAACCGAACAAGAAAAACCACTAACAATAACTAAACATCAACAAAAATAAAAACAAATCTAGATAAAATATATGAAGAAAAAAATATAAACTTAATACAAAACTAAAACTGAACCATGCAACATAATCTCGACGTGACCTCTTAGTCACCACCAAACACATGACCAACTTTCTCCAATGGAAAACCAAACCAGAAACCTGAACCTTCAAAAAAATTTGGGTCTAATGACACTAAGTGGAATAATAAGGGTTTGATCTTAAACAACTCAATAGATAATATTCATAGAGTATATGCATTTCCTTTCATTAAAATAGTCCACAAACACTAGTTTGAAATACATATGAAAATAACATTTTAATCATTTTAAGAAACCAAAAATAGATTTCCATAAATTTTCTTTTCAAAACAACACACACAACTTTTAATTTTTAAAAACTATTCCAAATTCCATGACCCAATTCAAAACCAAATCCCAAATACAAATCCATACCAAGTGACCAAAAAGGGATAAATAGATAGTAAAGGAAACAAAACAGGAAATCATAAACCAGAAGGGCTAATAACCAACATGCAAAAAAAATAAAACAGAACATAGAGATAGTAAATAATGGGAATTTCCTAGACATATCTAGAGGAAATACCTGGACGTACTCAATTAGGACTCACCTACCAGAATATGGTGTATCTCTATAGTCAATAACAAACTAGATTCTCTATACTAGACAATCTAGTGGAACGTCTCACCTGGCCTCTCGACCAATCCAGTGGGTACCAACCCATTTAATCAGGGTAAAAAAGCAACCATAACTCAACCCTATAGATGAAACCCATGAATCCCATGATATAATTACTTAGTGAAGAAAGATATATCAACAAAAACCCACAATATCCTTGTTCATGAGCCACTAGAGGGGAGTACATCCCTATGTCTCATGGTTTCCAAACATAATACAAAACCAAAAGTGTTCCCATGCATGATCTATTAGAGGGGATCCCATCCTAAGGTTTAGTGGTATCCAAAAATAAGTCAAGTCATAATTAAAACACATGAAAATCCATTTATTTCACCCAATAATTAAAGATTACATAGAAACAACTATTTTCTATAATCAAAACCACTTTTCTCAAAAATCAAAAAATACCAATCAGGCCTTCACATCATATAATATTTCAAAACCACTTTCCAAAACATTATAAAATACCAATCATGCCTTCACACCACGTATCTTACAAACTTTTTTGCAAAACATACTAAGATTCAAATTGGTATTTCACATCACATCACATCAAAACTAACTTTCTCAAAGAAACACAAAGTACCAACTAGGCCTTTTATATTTTCAATCCAAGGACATTTAAAAATATATTTACAAACCATTTCACATGTCAATATGAAACAACAATTTCATGTGAAAAATTCCAAACGTTCCTTTACATTTCAAATTTCAAATCTAAAACTAATTTCAAGCCAAAGTGGAAACATACAATAACACAAAAAGTTCCAAGTGGAACCTTATGACAATTGTTCAGAAAAACATATTTCAAAATTCCAAAAGGTCCTCTATAACAATTAATCATCAAAATATATCTCAAAATTTCATATTGGAAAAGTTTTAAGAATGTACTTTAAGTCACATTTAAAGTCACTTGAAGCACCAATACAAAATTTAGAAATAAAGGAATTACTTTTTGAAAAAGAATTAGGGAAAGAAAAATATGCCTTTGAAAAACCATGGTTCAAGGAAACTTTATTCCCAAGGTCCATTATCATTTTTTCCCATCCTTATGTTCTTCCCATGTACATATGGATTGAAAAAAATCCAATTACTCTCTTCAAGTATCCATGAAATCACCCAAAATCATTTTTAAAGAAACATAAATTGATTTTAAACCAACACAACAATCCACACATAAGCACCAAAACATAAAAAGTCAACAATTTCCACAGACAACATCCAATTCACAACCTAACCACATTGTAAAAACATAACCAAGGGAAACACCACCCAAAGAACCCAATTTTACTTTGAAAGATAACTTGAAATTTTATCAAACACCTCGTGTGCATATATACATAGGAATGTTTAAGAAAACCATTTTAAAACCATTTCTCAATAACTTTCCATCATAAAAATACCATGCCAAACCAAAAAAAACATATCAACTAAATGTGACACACATTTATAAATTATTTAGAAATACACAAGCATCAAATGAAATATTCTGGAAAATAAATGGATGGAAAAACCTACCTCAACAATGTGTGAATGAAATGAAACTTCAGATGGGGTAAGAATACACCCAAAGAGATAATATACATACCCTGACATTAATGAAATCAAACTACACATCAACCCTAAACCTTGGGGTTCATCCAAGAGGAAAACCCCACTAAGAAAATACCAATAACACAAGAGAGAATGAATTGGAGAGTAGGAAATCAACCAAAAACTTGAAGAAACTTACTAAGGAACCTTCAAGAAGTTTTAATGGAGGAATGGGGTAAGGGACATGAGTTTTGTAGAGCCCCCTAGTGCACCTAGGTTGAACAAGGGTGGAAAATTAAAACATAGGGTTAAAACAATGTAGGGTAAAAGAGGAATTTCACACTTTTAATGACTTGGGAAAATGATATGGTTTGGATGAATGGTTTGAAAAATTGTGTTCCAACCATGTGCACCCTATTGGAGATAAGGGAACATCGCATGATATGGCCACACAGTCTCCCAAACTATGTATGAACTATACAAAATTATAGTATCCAAATTACAGAATCCCTCACATGATTTCCACATAGTTTAGTCTAACCATGCATTTGTCCAACACCATATCCCCAAACACAAATACTCAAGCTACACTGTCTACCCCTGACATCACACAGTTTTCCCCATGCCATGCTCAAACCATTCGTGTCAAACTGTGCAATAATAAAATTAACTAGAAACATCATTTTCTTTAATAGGACACATTGTTAACCCTCAAACCGTACACAAAAACCATTGACAAGACAATAATCCACTAGAAACCTCTAAAATTCAAAAATTTAAACTGGGAACTCAACCTGAACCCCAACCAAAAGAAATAAATACATGAAAAGATTAAAACAAAAGAGATTCCAAGATTGGGGTGTGATAATTATCCCTACCACAAACATCTTTCCCCCCATAAATTCTCCCAACCACACGAGGGACAAAGATCAATCCAAAACCCAAAAAAAGGTGAACAAAACCACAAACCTCATGGTGACCTTTCAATCCACAAATTACACTTAATCATCCCTAAGAGAAAACATAATAGGAATAACTATGAAAAATAGGAGGGTTCTCCCCACCAAAAGAACCCAATTATAACAACCCACATTGAAACTCCTAACATGATGGAACCGATACAAGAAACACCACATGAATTAACTAAAACATCCCCACACAAGATAAAAAAACCACCACCAGAACAGAGAACCCAATATGAACCTACTCAAAACTTATCTACACAAGCCAAATAACACAACCACTAAAACTATGAACTCACAACCCAAACAAAAAAAATCCCACAGTAAGGGGAAAACCCATGGGAGAAACTCGAACTAAATAGAGAACAAAACCATAGTTCATAATTTCTTTATGAAACAAAAATCTCTAAAGAAAACACAACATAATTCCAAGATAGATCCAAAAAAGTATAACCATACATGATTTTAAAAATGAATCACAAACAATATAATTTATAAAGGACAAAAACTACAAGATTTTATAATAAAAGAATAAAGTTACAATGACAGAAAAACTAAAAAATAGAAACTTTGATCATCTCCACTCTAACATTGGAGACAAAAACTAGGCAGACTACACTGCCCCACCCATGATTATTGACAGAATGAAAAGATTCACTCTAGGGACTATGGTTGGAGACATAATTTCTTGAAGAATATTTTACCCCAAAACCATGAGATGAAACCATCTTATCAATTCTTATTACCCAGTCAACGCTTCTTAAAAAACTTCTATAACTAATCCAAACATCTATAATGACGACATGCCTTTAGAGGATTGTAACAAGATGGATTTGAATTCCCAAACTGACCAAACTGGAAGAACACAAGTGAATGATCTGATGATTGGGAAGTAGGGAATGGTGAATTCTGTTTCTCATAAATAAGTTCCTCTAGCACACACCTCTCACTAGACGGGGATCCATTATAGGTGCCTAGAAAAACTGATTCATCAACCAACACTAACTGCACTTTGGGAACTAACTCAACTAAGAATGCCTCATCCACCATCTTCTCAAAATGGAATTCATCAGATGAGATGAATTTCTACTTGATCTCTTGATGAATATCCTATAATAAGAGATGATATTTACACTGATTTTGGGACACTTTGTTTGAATAAAATGAAACTAGCTCCTTAGAGTGGTCAACATAGGCCTCCATCGTCTGCTGACCATACTGAATACTCAAGAGCTCTTCCACCCTCCTCTCCTTTGCCCCATATATAATGATCTATCTAATAAAAGTGGTCTTAAACTCTTACCATGTAATCACAACTTGCAATGATGATGGAAAATTCACCCACTGATCCAAACTCAGAGCTTCAAATGAACAAAGAACAACACAAACCCTAACAACCTCAGGAGTTCTCAATGATCTGAAGACATTTTCAATTTCCTTAAGCAATTACACCACCTCTAATTGACCTCAATCACCATGAAAGATGGGAAACAACTAAAAATAACCAGAAACTAGACGATACCCATTAGAATTTTTTGAGATCTTTCTAGGTGTCATATTCTAAATAGAAGAAATCATAGAACAAAAATCAATATCAACCAAAAATGAAACCAAAAGACCATCCTAGGACAGAACAACTGTCTCATAAGACAATCATTGCAAACAAAAACCAAAATAATCCTTTTAAAAACCACAATTTTGTTCCAATTTACAAAATTGGATTATTACAAGGACACTATCCAAATACCAAAATGTATTTTTCAAAAAACAATAACCCACTTTTTAAAGAAAAACCAATTCCTGAAATCATTTTACATTTCAAAAACCATTTTGGAAAAAAACAATCCAAACCATTGATTTCAAATACTCACCCATGGTATCCTACAAACTAGCACATATGTGTCTATTCCACCTCTACTTATATCATTCAAGCACACATGAAAAAATGAACTTTCCATACACACCCACATATCTGTGAATAACGATAATTAACACCAAGGGTAACACAAAACACTTTATCATAAAAACCAAGAATTTACCAAATTCCTAATTAAATTTCCCTCCATACTCTCCCAAACATTACAAAATTCTGAAACAATTTCCCTAAAAAACCCATTTTACTTTTCAATCTAAAACCAATTTTAAAAATCATTTTCATTTCAAAAATTATTTTCCCACCCCAATACAAATTTTTCCCTTGGAAACTCACTAACACCAACGAGAAAAAAACCAAAAAAAAACATACTTAAAATATCATAATGAGGAGATAGTAGTCATGCATAACCCAAAAATATGGTTGGTAGACCATTCCCTCAGAAAGAAATACCCATTTAGAGGACCTTGAACTGTGCACTCAAATTCCACATGGGTCACTACTCCACATGAGATAAAAACATGACACCAGCTCACTTCCATTTTCATTCCCTATCTACTCAAAACAATAGCAAAACAAAGAATCAAATCCTAGAATACCGCTGGAAACTTGAGGATTGGAATGAGAAAAGTTTTATTAATTCCTTTCTGTACTTACCTCTTGAGTCTCAATAGTACTTATCGTTGATCTACCTGACACCCCAAATAACAAGAGCCTCCTTTGATACCATTTTTTCATGAACCAACATGAGATTATATCCGACTTGACACTAAAACCGGTCCGAGACATGGCCCCAAGGGCGTTCCTGATCCCTAGAGGATGAAAAATTGCATCGAGCATCAAAATAATACAATGGGAATGATTTATCCTAGTAAAAAACCAGCATCAATAGCCAAACTGAACATATAGTAGAACAAAAAATATCTAAACATTAATAAAAGTAAAAACCAATCCATATACAATAGATGAATAAAAAATAGAAATTTAATATAAAAATAAAACTAAATGATGAAACATGATCTCCACGTGACCTCTTGGTCACCACCAACCACAAGACCAACCTACTTCAATGGAAAACTGAACTAGAAACTAGAAACTGCAAAACAGACTGGGTTTACCAACGCCGAGTGGCACAAGTAGGGTGTGAGCTTAAACAGCTTAATAGGTAATCAATATAGATTCCATGTGTTTCCTTTCTCAAAATAGTCCAAAAACACTAGTTTTAAATACATATGAAAATTTTCATTTGATCATTTTAAGAAACCAAACACAACTTTCCACAAATTTCATTTATAAAACAACACACACAACTTTGCTTTTTTAAAGAGTTCTACTTTTCACAACCTAGTTAAAAACAAATACCAAATAAAAATCCATACCAAGTGAACAAAAAGGTTTATACTAAAAGTAAAGGAAACAAAATAGTCAAGAATAAACTAATAGGGATAATAACCAACATGCAGTAGATATAAAATAGAACATATAGATAGTAAATCATAGGAATTTTCTAATCATATCTAGAGGAAACCCCTATAGGTACTCATTTATGACTCACCAACCAGTATAGGGTGTAACTCTATAGTCAATAACAAATTTACAACTCTAAACTAGCTAATACGGCGGCACATCCCACCAAATCTCTCAGAAAATCCAGGGGGTACAAACTTTTCAAATCAGGGTCGACAAGAAACCATCACTCGATCCTCTATATAATGCCCAAGAATACCATGATAGAAGTACTCAGTGAAATATGGTATAACAACCATAACCCAAAAAGTCCTCGTGCATGATCCACTAGTGGGAAACGCATCCTAAAGTATAGTGGTTTCTAAAAATAATCCAAAACCAATAGAGTTATTGTACACGATCCACTAGAGGGGATCCCATACCAAGGTATAGTGGTGTCAAAAAACAATCCAAGTCATCTAGAACACAAATAAAAATCCATTTCTTTCATAAGAATGTTCATCCAAAAATTAAAGCTTACAAGGAAACCACCATTTTCCATAATGAAAACCACTTTCCCAAAAATTAAAAAATTCTAACCAGGATTTCACATTACATAAGCTTTTAAAACCAATTTCCAATCCATTTCAAAAGTACCAATTGGTATTTCACA
Organism: Viscum album; assembly: GCA_963277665.1. Classification (NCBI taxonomy): domain Eukaryota; kingdom Viridiplantae; phylum Streptophyta; class Magnoliopsida; order Santalales; family Viscaceae; genus Viscum; species Viscum album. Next base: position 884,225,252 of record OY728125.1, read on the forward strand.
CCACATAGCTTCAAAACATTTTTCCAAAACATACTAAGATTCAAACTGTGATTTCACATCATATCACATCAAAACTAACTTTCTAAAATCAACATAAAGTACTAACCAAGACTTTAAAATTTTTAATCCAAACACATTTATAAAGCTGTTTCCAAACCATTTCTCAATTCTACAAAAACACCAATTTCATGTGCGCAATTACAAATGGGACTTTACATTTAAATTCCCAAACAAATTCCAATCCAAAAGTGAAAAAATGCAACAAAAATAGTGGAAAACAACCCCTTATTCCAATTATTCACCAAAACATATTTCAAAATTACAAATGGGCCTTTATTCCAATTACTAATAAAAACATATCTCAAAATTCTAAAGGGGGGAAGATTTAAGAACATGTTTGATGTCACATTTTAAGTCACTTGAATTAATAATACATAATTTATAAATCAAGCAAATACTTTAGGAAAAATAAAAAAGGAAGGGAGGAGAAGCCTTTAAAAAACTAAGGTTCAAGGAAACATCATTCCCAAGGGCCATTATAATTTGTTTTCCCATCCTTATGTGCATCCCGTTCATATATGGATGGAAAAAATAGAATGAAACTCATCATGTATCCATGAAATCACCCCAAACCACCTTTTTAAAGAAACATTACTTACTTTTAAACCAACACAAAAAGTCATACATAAACACCACAATAAAAAAAGTCACTGATTTCCACATACAACATCCAATTCACAACCTAAACACATTACCAAAACATAACTTGAAAAAAACTCCACCCTAATCACCCAATTTCACTTTGAAATATCGCTTGAAATTTTATCAAACACATTTTTTACATATATACATTGGAATGTTTAATAAAACCATTTAAAAACCATTTCTCACAAACTTTCCATCATGAAAATAGCATACTATACCAAACAAACATATCACATGCATAAAAAACACATTTATAAATTATTTAAAAACACAAAAACATCAAATAGAATGTTCCCAAAAGGAAATGGATGGAAACACCTACCTCAATGACATATGAATATGATGAAACTTCATAAGGAGCAATAATATAACCCAATAGAAAATATGTACACCCTAACATCAAAGAAATCAAAACACACATCAACCCTAACCCTTAGGGTTTGTCCAAGAGGAAAAAACCAATATGAAAATACCAAGAACCCAATAAATAAAGAAGAGGAGAAGATGAAATCAAACAAAAACTCAAATAAACTTAACTGGGAACCTTAAAGGGGCTTCAACGAAGAAAGGGGATCAAGGGAGAAGGGTTTTATGAAGCTCATTGGTGCACTTATGTTGAACAAGGGAGAAAAATCCTAAAATAAGGTTAAAAAAATAAAAGTGAAAATGAGTAATTTTACACTTTTAAGGACCTTAGAACTTGCATGTCTTGGACACATGGTTTGAAAAATCATGCGCCAACCATGCGAACTATACTGGAGAGAAGGTCACCCTATACAGGCTAGCCTCATGGTCTCCCAAACCAACCAAACATGAAAAATGACACTATCCAAACTACAGAATCCCTCACAGGCTTGTTGTATGGTTTACTCTAACCATGAATTGGTCTTTAACCATACCCCAGACACCAATACTCAAGCCGCACGGTCTACCCTTAACATCATACGTTTTTACCCAATGCATCATCAAACCATGAAAGTTAAACCGTGCAAGAATAAAATAAACTGGAAACATTATCTTTATTAATTGTCCACAAGGTTAACCCTAAAATATTGCACACAAACTTTACACAAGCCAAAATTCCACCCTAAACCTCAAAAACACAAAAATTCCAATCGGTAACTCAACCCAAACCCCAACCAAAATAACCAAATCAAAGAAAATAACAAAACAAAAGAGATTCTAAGATCGGGGTGTGACATGTTAAGCCCTATTATAGATCATGTGTGATCATGATATAGATTATAAAATTAGTGTTCCTAGATAGTTTTATAATGTATTGAGTAGTGAATATGTTCTATGGAAAATTATATTGGAAGTTAGTTGTAGGGTTATTCCAATTGTAAGGGTTTTGTATGGGTTATAATATGATGATGTCCTAGGCACCTACATGAATTTCTTATTCTTTATAATGAGTTTTAATTGAAATAAATTTATTTCCAATGGTAATATAATTTTCTTTTTTAAGGAAAAATGATGATATTTTAGGATAAAAAGTAATATTTTATAAAAAAAATCATTTGATTTCATTTTTTTTCACTAGACTAACATATTTATTCTATTTTATGTCCCTTACTAAGATTTTTGTTCTCATACCATGTTTTAAAATTTGTTTTATAGTGTTAAAGGATGGGTAAGGGATATGAAGAAGTCAAGTTGAAAATCATGAATATTTTTCATTAAAATATTTCTTGTTTTTTAAAGTCTTATACTGTAGAAAAAAATGGATACTTAGTAGAAGTTTTAAATTTGTAATATATGGGATTTTTATAACCTAATTATTCAAAACTCTACACATGAAATGATCCTCAAATTAAAGAGAATGAAATTTTAACATAAAAATAAAAAATATGTAATATTCAATGTGAGGTCCTTATATTTTTACTATTATAGTGGTTATATAAAGGATACGTTGCAATTTTTAGGTACAATTTACATAACTATCAGACCCTAATTTTATAATTTATGTTTATACTCTATATATACTCCACCATTCTCATTCATCACTATCCCCTACATCTCTTATAAAGGTTCCATACTTCCCTTGATATTCTCGAATAAATTCATAATGATTTTATTTGTTTTTATACTTTATACATGAGTGATCTTCAATAGAGAATTCATGTCTATGGATATTACCCTTGTATATGCACTATTTTTTATTTACCTCAATGTAACACTTCCAGCTATCATGGTTAGTTTCATTTCAGGTTGTGTCATGTTCTAATGATATGTATTTTTAGTTTTATTTTTGTCTATTTTAAAACATAATAAAATAGTCATTGTGGAGAATGAGTTATTTTATTAGTAATATAAATAAATTTTAGGGTTGTGGAATTATACTCTATGAAAAATTTAACCCTTAAAGTTTTGTTTCTTACCTCAAAATAAATGGGGATATTTTCCCTTCATCACTTCTTTAGGATTCCAGGTTGGTTCGTTGATCTTGTTATTTATCCATGATATTTTTTTTGAGTAATATTGATTTAGTTTTCAAAAAAATTTCCATTTCATCTAGAATCTAATTTTTTTCTTTACATGAAATACCAGGTTCTAATTCCACACCATTTATATCGATTATATATAACACCTTGAAATTTAAAAATATTTTTTTTCTTTAACATATTCAATATGTTAAAAAACTTATTAAGAACACAACCATGAAAATATGTGAATAATTATTATACATTACAAAGGAATCATGTTATATGGTATTCACATGATATATAATTTTTGAAAAATAATTTCTAATTCACTTAGGAAATACTATTGATACTAAAGAACTATTTTGATATAATTATTTATGAGAATTGTTTTTTTCATATACATTTGAGTTAAAAATTAATTTACTGTATTAAAAATATGAAAAAATATTTTTTAAACATGTATAAAATGAATTAATTGGTTAGAAATGAAAATAAAATCCATCAAAGGTAAAAAGGGGTGTTTTTTTTTCAAAAAACTAATATTTTTTACATAATGTGTTTTTATCATAATAAATTAAATTAACCAATATTGATGACTGATTTTAATTAAATGTGTAAATAATATATTCAATAAAATATTTTAAAATTATTATAATGGTTTTTACTAATCATGGAATAAAATTAAATTTTGTTTTATACTTAAAAATATATTCTCTAAAAAAAGATTTTTTGTGTTTTTTGGGAAGATATTAGAATTAATTTCTAATAATACCATGAATTTAATCTTTTAAAATGGATTCCATATTTGGAATCATATTAATTAACACTAGGTTATAAGTTAAACTTAATTTTGGGTCTTAATGAATAGTAACATTGGAAAAAAATGTGTCCTCGCGTTAAAGGTTGAAGGGGTTAATAAGGGGTTAAACTAAAGTGATAAGGGTTAAAATGAAATAAAAACTTGGATACATCCTATTGGTTGATTGTATTTTGATCCGACCTCATCTCTAACAAACCTAATTTTTTTTGAGTTTTATTTATTTCCAATTAATGAGGTAACATGCATTATGTCAATATGAGATAAAGTAGGATAGATTAGACAAAATCTATAGAATAAAACCATATTGAGAATATTCATGAATTTTTCAAGCAAGAAAGCTTGAATTTATTTTTTTATTTATTCAATATGGTTAATAATAAGTGTTGTAAGTTCTTACATTATAGATATGGAAAAGGGTGAAGATCTTTCTTAAAGTTTATATGAAAAATCTATTTAAGTAGTTGAGATAAAAATCAAAAGAAGATGCTATCGATGATAATTTCTTGAAGATCCAATCACTTAGTAAATATAATTTGTAATCTAAATGTTATACTTATTTTTTGTTTAGAAATGATAATAATCATGGTACTTATGTTGTATTATTATAAAAATGAAAATAAGTACTAATATCCTCGAAGATTTAGAAGGAAAAATTCTGGGGAGAAGGTTTCACATATGTTGATTGATGTACTGATCATCATGGAGTGATGAAAAGAGATGGACCAATTAATAACTGTCTATATGAGTTTGGAATGATCTTGATGTACAACTATTGTTTATAACATCAAGATATGTTTATAATATTATTTAAATATACCTCAAATGAAATATGGATAATATGAAGTAATGAATAATCCACCAATGGTGTATTGCAATTAAAAAAATCTTTTTAAGACTCATTAGATGTTGTTTTGAAGTGATTGAGAAGTCCTGAAAATTATTTGAATATGGAAAAAATCCATTTGAAGTCAATATGTATGTACTGTGTTAGAGTAGAAAACTAGAAGAGGGAAATACCCTATAGTGAGGCATGAATATCATAATTGATCTATAAAGATGATTTTTTATGTAATGTAAAAGGAAAATATAATATTTGTTTTTCATATCTTAAATATTTTTAGATCTCATATAATACTTGAGATGTTTTTATGATGATTTGGATCCATGTACAATAAATCTTATATATGAAAAAATCTTGAAGGAAAATTGATAAATGGATTTATCTTACATTCTGGAGGTTAAAAGAGCTCATAAGTAAATTTATCTTATTTACATACAATAATAAAGGAGACTGTTTGATAATTTAATCATGTGAATAATTTATAAGATGATTCATCTACATGGTGTGTGTATGATAATTTACTTAGTGAAATTTTTAGGACCTAGAATCAAGGCTTGTGTGAAATAATATTAAATTAGATATATTAAGAAAATAATATTATGATAATAGGATATTTGGATCGAATGATTCTTGTGTGATTTCCTTTATAGATAAAACATCGTGATCAAACCAATGATAATGACTCCTTTTGAAATTAATGGAATCCTAGCTGGAGTATAATGTTGCGATGTTGTGTTGAGTTCCGTGATGTAGTGTTACATTCCATTTCACCATTCCTATGTGGTCATATAAATAAAATTAAAATTGGATTTTTTTGTAAAGGATTTTAATTTATATGGATACCATGATATTTCAAATATCGCAAGAAATAAACAACCTGACTATTTAACTGAACATTCAATAATATTTGAATAATTTTTTGATATGAAGATTCTATTCATTATAGGCCAAGATTTGAGCGAGATTAAACATGAAAAATATCTAATGCTACTAAAAATATTCAATATTTTTATAAATATATGTTTACTTTGAAGAAAATTGTTAAATAAACTTAACCGAGTAAGCAGTTAAGATATTCTACAAGTCAAAAAAAATAAGAGGGAGAGATATAAATCGAATATGTGTCTACTAAAAATTCTTCAAACTCGTGAATGATGATTTTTTTTTTCAGCTTAATAAAAATTCTTTCACACTACTAAAGAAGGATAAGGATATTTTTAAGAGAGTCAGCCTATTAGCTTTATTTATTATAGAAAATTTAATAAGATAGAGTATATATGTATTGTTTCTAATAACATTCCAAGTCTAAGATATAAGAGATCCAGTCTAAAATATCCAACTGTATAATTTTGAAGAAGAAAGAAGAAATCCATATAAATTCTATAAGAGAGGAAGAATATCATTCATATAGTCTAGGAGGTACTCGAGCCATTATAGATGATCATTATTCAATGTAAGTAAAATACCATTCTCTTATATAAAGGAAAACACCCCTCTCTCTTTTTGTAATTGGTCGGTTCTCATATTACAAGTTCAAGGTCATACCATTTTCTAGGATTATTTTTGATAATAAAAAGGATGTGTCATAGGTGGCATAATAACTATAGTGTGCTAGAGATGTAGTCATATAAAGTAGGCGAACCTCATTAATAAATACTGGTACTATTATGTGTTGATTTATTATTCTATATCTACATATCAAAAACTAGAGAGATAAATAGAGAGAACTATTCACTGAATAAGTAAAGAGGAAATTAAAGGATAAAATTTAAATTGGATTAGAAGTCACACCACTCTGATTCACCCCCTCATAGTGTGGCCATATTCCAAAGTGATCCTAACAAATGGTATTAGTATGGGGTTCAAAATTTATTTGGAATCTACTTTATAAATTTTTTAGGGTATTAAATAAATCTTTTCAAAGGTAATATAATTTATATATTTTAAGAAGACTTTGATTTTATGGTCAAAGAAATCATGGAAGAAATGTTTACCAAGACACCAATGAACAAGAAGAAAATGGAAGGAAAGAAGTTGATAAAGCCTTATCTATGAAAGGATAGGACAATGAATCTATACTAATTAAATGTAATTAAAGTATAGTTCCATCAAATATTTCTATTGATAATCTATATTTTAATGAAATCAGTGATTAAAGTCTATCCATCTTAAGTAAAGAGAATGAAGTGTTAACTTTTCCATGCCATAATATTGATGAAGAAAAATTAGGCACGTAAGAAAATGAATATTTTTTGGTGAAATAAACCAACAAATAAATGAAAAACAATACTATCTCAGGTATTTCATCATCTCTATTTGAAGTAAATGAAAAGAAAAATATATTATCAATATCATCCTTATGAAAAACCACATATTTGTGGGGATGGTTACAATTATAAGGATTTATAGGATAATTTTTTTTTCAATAAAGGATATAATATGTAACTAATAAAAATAAAAAATCTCATATATTTATGGAATTTTTAGAAGTTTGTAGGAGGATATCTCTTACCATGGGATAATCATGATATAATAGAGAATTAATTGAAAAAGGGACACAAATATATATTAATCTCTCTTAAAATATTTGAGTCAGAAGTGAAATGAATGTGGAGATTCAAGAACTATGCTATATATTTTAATATGAGTGGATCAATATAATTAAAGATTGGGATGATTCTAAAAAAGGTATTGAGGAGAAGATCCATCAATTTAAAAATTAATATCTCTCAAAGATGCTCAACTGATGATTAAATCCAATATGATTAAATAGCTTGAACATCTGCTAAAATAAAAGAGAAAGATTCAGGAGGAGTATAATGAAAATACAAGGAAAGAATGTGAATACAAAAAAATGGATGATAGGAAAGAATTATTAATATGATATTATTAGAGCTTTACATTAAATCAAAGAGTTTTGAATTAGTACAAGAAATTTCTTCAAAACAATTTGAAAAGAACGCTTCTGCCACAAAAACTTTTAAGGAGCAATCTTATAATGAAGTAACTTTATCTAGAGGTAAGGATATTGTGAGATCATATAATGATCAGTCTAATGTTTCCATAAAATGAAACATACCATTTATATTATAAAAGTTTAACTGTTCAATCTATATTTTTAGACATAGTGAAAAAATAAATTCAAACTATTTAAAAATATTGATGATGAGAATTGATGAGAAGCCTACTATAATGTCATTGAAGGATATAACTGTTTTTATGAGAGGTGGTTCCCCAAAGGAATCCCAACCAGCTGATGTAATTGATGATAAAAATAAATCCACTAGTTCTAAAAAATATGGATAACATGAAGTTCAAAGAATGAAACTAAGGATTTTTTTCTATTAATTCTAATATAATATATTTGGACACATGGAACTAGATTATTGGTATAAACCTTGAATTAAAAAAGTAAAAATAAATCCCATATTAAGGGGTATAAATTCTGAAAATTATTAACTCTCATAGATTATGAAAATAAATATGTTAAACTCAAACATATTTGGAATACATAGAAATATCTATGGTATTTATAATGGTAGTGTCATGGTGAAGATGTATTAAAGTATAAATAATTCAAGAATTCAAACATAAAAATGAGAAGATAGGAACACATAAGCTGAAGAATAAAGGAAATCCTACCTCAGGAATGAATCATGAGAAATATTTTGAATAGAACTTATCCAAGAAGACTTTGATGAATGATGGTGAGTTATAATTGGGTTAAAAGACAATGAAGTCAAAGAATGATATCAAACCTAAAAGTGAGAATCTCTATATTTTGTGGGAAAAAAGTTCACATCATTGAAACTTAAAAAAAGACATATATATGTGATTTAAAAGGAATAATATGAAATGGGAAGGAAGAACTGTCCAAAGGGTAAATGAAAATACTTGGATGGTGAAGAGAGTATCTGAAAAGTGATGTGGAAAAACCAAAAGGACTGAGTATATTCCTAAAGTATGTTCATATATATGGTCAAATGAATTGAAAAATGTAATAGATTTGGAATTACAAGAAAAGGAAATATCCAAAGGAAAAATGAATATTCTATATATTGAAAGTTTTGAATTTATTGGGTCATTGTAAAAAGGAAAGAACTCAAAATTTCATGAAGAGATGCGTAGATGGTAAAAACTAGTTAGACATAATTAAAATGATTATATAATATTTATTCGAACATAATAAAAAATCTTAAAGAACATGGAATCTATACCAAGTGACACATTAACATTGATGTCTATTGATAAAATGAAAATAAAACACAAGGAGAAAAAAAAATAACCCATACTGCATAAAGAAAAATCTGATTTGAAAAATTGTTGAGAAATTATGAACTGTCCATCTAGGCATGGAGATGAATTGAAAAGGGAAAAATAGTTGAGAATAAATTCTAAATTTAACTATTCAAATTGATTAACAATTAGGTTCCAAACTATTCCCTTATAATTCAAATTTTTTCTAACCATAAATGGAATAGAAGGTGATGGTGGTTCTCAAATTAAGATCTAATGAAATAAATTGAATGAGAATAATTATTCCATATATGAAGAATTCACCATCTTAGTATGATTTTTACAATATTAATTTAAATTATATTTGGAGAAAATACCCACCATAATCAAGGTAAAGAGCCTATAAAAAATAGACAAGAATAATAATGAAAGTACCCATATTGGATGGAATAAAGTACATGATATCATGAAGAGTTTTTGAAGAAGTGAATTTGACCTAATGAAGATATTATAAATGCTTCCATGTTTGTGTTATCTAAATCAATATAATAATAAATCTTATATGATGATGATATCACTATTTATAATGTTACTATAGAGTGAATCCCTTGAGGGTAAGTTTCTTGTGAAGCTATCGGGTTTATTCAATTTATAAAAAGTTGGAATTTCTAGATGGTTCTTGTTAAAAAACCATTATAAATGTATGAATTCCTATTCTATAATAATTTATTCTAAAATAATTTTTTTCAAAATTAAGTGGGAGTAATTTATTTTTATTAAAGAAAATATGTTAATTCAACCTAAAGTTATCCTAGTTTATTTGAAATCAAAACCCACTAGTTTCAATTAAATGTTTTTAAAAATTGTTTTGAGTAAGTGTAAGAAGTTATGGTTGAAATAAATTTGAAAAAATTTTCATCAATTTATGTCATTAAGTTTTATCATCCTAGATGCATATGAATAACCATTCAGTAATAGAGTTTACAATGGTAACCATTGGTATCATATTTTTTTGATTATGTACAACAATTCCATCTAAATCAAACCCACATGTTTTCTACATCGAGTATTTATCAAGTATACATAAAGAGGAATTATTGATGAAAAAATGATTAATAATGAAGTGGAAATAACCTCCCATATGATTCGTAATTATTTAAAATTTGGGGTGGTGGAGAGGAAAATGATCTAACAAATTGATATTTCATATTCTATTATTGGTATTGAAAATAAGTACAATGGGGGATATTTATAAACCCACTTTTTATTTGAGTTTTATTTATTTTTAATGAATGAGGAATCATGAAAGATGTCAATATGAGATTAAGTATGACACATTGGAAGTAAAGTATATAACCCTTTATATTTGAGAATATTCATGAAGTTCCCAAGAAATGAATCTTGGAAGTAATAGTTGGTTACTACCATATGAAAAAAAAGTGTCAGAAGATTTTCTATTATATATATGGAAAAGGGTGAAGATACTTCTTAATGATACTATGTTTAATATTTTGAAGAATCTAATATAATAATCTAAAGTAGATAATGATGATGGGATTTTCATAAAGACCCATTAACATGGTAAATATAATTTGAAAATTTAAATTTGGCACTACTTTGTATGTATAAATGTTGATGATAATGGTGCTGACATTATATTATGATTGAAATGGAAAGGGATGATTATATCCTTTAAGGTATGGTTGAAAAAATTAAATGGATCAACCTTGACATGTGATGAATGACATACTGATCTTCATAGAGACCTAAAAATTAATGGATTGAGAAATAATTACATATATATGTCTAGAATGATCTTTATGTGAAGCTATTATGTATAGTTTTAAGTGATATCAATTGTGTTTTTTAAAGCTAGTCCAAATGGAATATGGATAATTCGATGTAATTAAGAATCTGTCCATGGTTTATTGTACTTAAAAAACCCTATAAAGACTCCATATATGATTTTTTTTGAGGTGATTGAAAAGTCCCAAAATTTATTTTAAAGTGGTTAGAAATTATTTTATGTTAAATTGGATGTACTATGATGGTGTCAAAAATTGGAAAATGGAAACATCTTAGGGGGTTTTCACAGGAAAATTGATTTACAATATTGATGTTTAGATAAAAAAAAGGAAAATTAAATATGTGTTTATATTATATGACTTTTTAGAGCACCGTATAATATTTTAGAATTTTATATGTTGATTTAGAGCTATGTAAGATAATTCACCTATGAAACCAAAGATTTATGGAAAATTGATAAAGGGATTTAACTTATGTGTTGGGGGTCTAGGAAGCCTATAAGATAATCTATCTTATGCATGTATGATACTTGAGGGGAATGAAAGAAAATAGATTCATTGAAATAGTTTATAAGATAATTTAGCTACACTGAGTGAAGATAATGATTTAGTTAATGAAATTTTGAGAACCCAAAATCAATACTTGTGTGGAATAATATTAAATGATATATACTCAGAATTGAATATTCTGATAATAGTAGACTTGATTCAAATGATGCCTATGTGATTTTCTTCATAGGTGAAACATCATTATCAAACACATGATCTAGATTCTACCTGAAATCAATGGAATTATAGCTAGAGTATAATGTGGGGTGGTAAATTTATTTCCTTGCTACAATATGCAATGCTGAATCACCATGACTATATGTTCATATGAAAATAATTAAAAATAATTGTTTTGGTGAAGTATTTTATTTTAGATAAAGGCCAAAATATTTTAAATATCATAAGAAAAAAACATTTTGAGCCATTAGTTTAAAATTTAGGATGACTTTAATGAGGATTTTACATAGATATTCTATGAATTGTTGCCTTAGATTTGAGGGTTATAAAAAAAGAAAAAGTTTTAATACTGATAAAACTATAAAATTATTATATTAATATATTTTTATGTAGAATAAGATCATTATAGACTCTAAACTAAGTAAAAAATGAATATATTCTATAATTCGAAAGAAGAAGAGGGTGATAAGATCAAAGTCTATTCATGCTATAAATTATTTAATTCGATGATAGAATAAAATTTTCCAGTGTAGTAGTAAAAATTATACACTAAAGAGTAATAATAAGGATAATAGTTAGAGATAAATTCTATGACCTTTATTCCTTATAGTAGTGTGATGAAGAGAGAGTTCATATGTACTATTTCTGATCACATTCATAGCATAAGTTTTGAGAGAGCCATTATACACTAACCTACTATAAAAGTATTAAGAAAAAAAGAAGAATTCCATTCAATAAATATATTATAGAAAAATGATCAAACATATATTCTAGTAGGGAATTGAATAATCACAGCTGATATTTCTTTAAATTAATTACAATCCCATTCTCTTTTATGAAGGGAAAATAGTCCATCTTTTTCATTGTACCTCATCTCCTCTATTATCCACAAAACTTGAGGAATTTATCTCAATAAATATATAGCCCAATACTCTCCCAACATACTTATCCACAAAATCAAGGTTATTTTCTACCCAAATAATCCATCTGAGAATCCATATGGTGTATTTCAATGGAGGATACCTGAAGCATAAGTATATGTTCTTACTGAAAATTTTTAGGTTTCTTTATTTTTAAACCACCTATAAATGTTCTATAACCATAATAATATGATGAAACTAGTAACTTCACTATAATTATATATTTTTACCTTAATATTATAGTAATTTTATATCACCTTCACACTCATTGGAAAATGATAACATCACTCATGTGTAATTGTGGACTTCCACCTCCATGAAGAGATGCGATTCATTTTTCATTTATTCTTTATATGATTAGTAATAAGGATAGATTTAATGAATATATATAATATTTATCTAATGATTTTGATTATGGATTGGTGAATTAATATATACCATTATATTTTCATGTGATTCAAAAAGAAAAAACATCACTCATATGTACATACAAACTAACATTTCCACGAAGTGACATAATTCATTTTTCATCATCGATTTATATGAATGGTTATAAAATTTTATCTAATGAATAAATATGATACTTATTAAATGATTAATATTATTTATATTAATAAACTAATACCAAGGTTCAAGTATCATAACTTTTGAACCAAAATAAGCATAGAAAACGAATTTGTTTTCACCAGAATAACAATTTTAATAAAAAAGCGTTAATAAAAGTGTAATTAGAAATTATTTGGGAATAATATATAGTATGATATTTATTAATATAGTTATAGAAAATATTTATAATAAATATATATTTAAAATATCATAGGTTTGAACGTATAGATAGAAATATAGGGCCAGAGGTAAGTGTTTGTGGTACAATCTCATTTCTTTTTAGGATTTACTATGCTAAATTTCAATTGAGGTAAATTATATGATAATTATTATTTAAACCATATTAATTTTATTCACATATATTTATTCATATAATTTCCAAGTATTAACACAATTTTCCTGTATTTGGTACTTAAAATGATCGAGAAAATGTGTTTAAGATAACACATCATTATTTCCTCTTTGGTCTAAAACCTTTTTCCTTCATGTCCATGTTTATTAAAATGATTTATAATGGTTTTTATCAATGAATATATGTTTTAAATAGATTTTTTATTACTTTTAAATTATTTTCAAATGATTTCAAACAATCTTTTGAAATTTTATACACAGAAATTAGTTTTTACTTTTTACAGAAGTTTGAATAAAATGTTCAATTTTAACATATATTACATAATTTTTTTTCACTCTCATAGAAAAAAATTTAATTAAAGAATCCATTAAAAATTTACATGGTTAGTTTTAAATAAAACATTTATCTAAATATTCTTGAAATTTTTAATTTTTAAAATACCCAAAGAAAATGATATTTACACTTTTTTCATAGAAATGTAAAAATGATCATTTAAATGCATTTTTCATATATGTTAGGATACATTAACTACTTCTATGATTCACTTGGGATATGTTCTTATAATACCATAAACATAATTTATTTGGATATATTATGATGTGGAAATGTTAGTGATGATTATATGAAACTCATTACCTTACAATGGGTTAATTAAGCTATAAAGAAATAAAGAATGTTTTTATGATACCACCCACTAACTTTCTCTTATTGGATTATGATTATATTATGATTAAATGTTTATAAAACACATTTATTTTCCATGGGATATGATTTGATGAAATTATGAATGTTATTATAATATTATGGAACACTTATGTATGGATTTCACTATGTAATTGACGGGACAAGATAATATAGCCCTCTAATGCATTGGGTAAATATTAATATCTCATTATATAATATGGACTAGAATGGGGAAGTGAAACCAATTCAGTAAGGGAATTTGTCCATTATGATAGTCTTGGGAGTGAACCTTGACTAAGTAAATAATGTAATAGGGAGTGAACCCAATCAACTATGGGTCTTTATCCACTATGATAGTATAGGAAGTGAACCATGATAAAATAAATTATTTTATTTGTTTATGTTTATGCTATAAATTTATGTGTTTTACTTATGATATGTCTTCATGTATAGTGATTAATTATTGATGATTTTTCACTCTTATGAACTATGCATTTTTTCATGACAAATATTTATGTCATGATTCATGATTAATAGTCTTTGCATGATTGTGTAATACTTTCAGAGGTTATTATTATTTTCTAATACCATTATGGATATTTTATGCTCACTTATAATCATTGATTGGCACCTCCTATTTTTACCCTTATATTGCATCTGAGCTCACCCTTTCTTATGTTTCCATTTCAATGAGTTTTGAAAAAATGTTTTAAGTAGGTTATCTCTAAGAAGGGTTCTATGTGAGATAATTTTATTGAAATATATTGAAGTTATTTCATGTTACATATTTATTATGTATATAGTCTCCAAAGAACCTAAACCTTTAAAGTTCATGGTCATGTATTATTACGAGTTTGTTGAAGATTCATCTAAAATGATGTAATATTTATGTATATAATAATTGGGCTACCTCAATTGGTATTAGATCAAGTTTTATTAATTTTGGTTATTAGGAATATAAAACATTATTGAAAATCATAGTGATAAGTTTAAGTATGGGATAAATTTTTTATGTTTTTGACATTATATATTGCATGGTTTTAAAGAAATGATATACCAGTTTTGAAACAAATAAGTGGATAAAAGTTCTAACATAGATGTACCTAATGGTAATAAATTTGAAAAGGATGGTTAGGTATTAAATTTATCTTCATTGGGTGAATGATAAAGTGGAACAAATACACAACTGGGTTTTCATGAATGTTTGAAACTCGAAGGATCCAATTTAACAATGGGTGTGATATATAATGTGGTGGTTATCCAAATGAGAAACCAATCAGAATAGAACCAGGAATAAATTTTTTTGTTTGGTTATTACTAATGAGATATATTACATTATAGAAAAAACCTAAACCTAGGTGAGTTTGTAGACACACATAAAATAAAATTGGAGTTTCTTGGGAGTTATCTTCTTGAGTACCATTTGGTAGTGAATATGAAATTTTTCATGTTCATAAAATGTGGGAAGAATGATTAATGGAAAATTTTCAATGGAATATAAGGATGTTTTATGTGTATAAAATAAAGAAGTAAATCAACTAATTACCAAGGAAAAATAAATATTTCAATAGAGAGAAATAAATTTAATCCTAAGGCACCACTAATAGTTCGTTGCCTTAAATATAGGTAACTTGGTAATTAATATATCCAATTCTATAATCCTTGGGCTAAGTCCTAGTCCATTTAAGGTACTATTTTATATTAGTCCCTAAATTAGATCATGATGTTTAAGGAAAAAACATCACTCTTTATCTAGGGATGTTATGTTAATGTTTATAAGAATGTGCTATGTGAAAATATTATTATTTTTTGTTTTCTAGAATTTTATGTGATTTTATACATCGATTAGATCTATCTATATAAACACATTATAATATGATTGAAAAATGGAATCACATTTTATATTCCAAATCAACCCATTATCATATATAGGTGTGAGGATAGACATGACCATCAAATGGAAATTACTTTGATTGAATGTATCTTACTACCTATTAATGGGGGAAATATATCTCATATGGTTTGTGAGAAACTCAATATTGAATATATTCCTATTGCTTGGGAATATTATGATGTATTTACTAAATACTTTCCTAGTATCCCCCTAAATCACAATGTTTAATTTCAGTAAAACTCATAAATGTTGCTACACTTATTTCAAATACACTATATAGAATGAACTTGATTGATTTATGGGAATTTATGAAGTAACTCCTAGAGATTTATGATATGGTACTCTATATGCTTTAGTTTTTCACTATGAGGTGCACATGTTCTTTTTTTTAAGAAGAAAGATGGGTAAATATGTGTTTGAATTAATCTTGAATAACTTAAAAAGATTAATTTTAATAACAAGTATCCTATAACCCATATTGATGATATTTTTTATCAGTTATGAGGAGCTCAATATTTTTTAATGACCAACCTTCATTATAGATATCATCAATTAAGGTTAAACAAGGAAGATATACCCAAGATAACCTTCCATATGAGGTATGGTCATTATGAATTTATAGGAATGAAATTTAGACTTACCAATGTCCATGTTATCTTTATGGAGTTACTAAATAATGTATTTAAATATTACCATAATTATATTGAGGTAGTCATTATAAATGATATTTTTAATAATCTAAAAGAAAGGAAGAACATGAAGAAAATTTGAGGATTTTGTTGATAACCTTGAGGAAGGGGGAAGAAGAATATGTATTCCAAATTTATAATGTGTGAAATCTGTATATATAAATATTTATTCATGCTTCATATAATCTCATGAGAGGGTATATCAGTTGATCCTTCAAAGATATAAGTTATTGATAAATGGATCAAACCTACCACGATGACTGAGATCCTTTGTTTTCATGGGTTATATGGATACTATTAAATATTTATGAGAAAAGTATCATGGATATAATATATAATAACAAAGTTAAATTAGATGGTAGACAAGTTTAATTGGATAGATAAATGTGAGTAAAATTTCAAGGAGTGGAAAAGAAGGTTGGTTAGTTCACCCGTGCTCACACAATCCTATAGTTAAGAAGGGTTGGTGATTTGTAGTGATGCATCAAAAAAAGGACCAGGATAAATCCTCCAATATAATGATATAGTGATATCTCATAGTTCACACTAATTTATAATTCATGTGTAAAATTACCCAACTCATGATTTGGAGTTGGCATTAATAAATTTTTCATTGAAAATATAGAGGCATTATCTTTATGATGAAAGATGTGTTATATATATTGATCATAAAATCTTGAAGTATTTATTTACAAATAAATAGTTGAATATTAAGTAAAGGAGATGTTAGGAGTTATTTGAAGATTATGATTACTCAATTTATTACCACCTTAGGAAGATGAACAAGGTGAGTGATGCTCTGAGTTAGAAGGACAATGCTATCTTTTCCATGATGAGGATAAAAAAAGATCCAATACTTATGGATTTTATTTAAATGGATATTTAAACCAGTATAAAGGGGTAAATAATAAAATTATTTATTTAATGTTTAACCATAAAATCATTTTAGGATTAAAGAGGTGCATAAGTAAGATGTGTTAATATAGAAGAAGGTGAGAAATGTTCCTAAGTTCAACCATAATTATAATGGAATGATAAGGTTCCTGAACCATGTAAGTATCCTAACAAAACATGATTTGAAGAAGTTTTAGGATGAAGATCATAGTTCATCATTCTATATTCATCAAAGAATTATGAAGATGTATTAATTTTTAAAAGAGTATTTTTGGTGGAAAAACAGAAAATGGAATATTATGAAGCATGTATCTCTTTTTTGGATATGTCAGAAAGTTAAGTCTTATAGAAAGAAGTCTAATGATATGTTTCAATGATTAACTATAATAGAATGGTAATGGGAAAATATCACCCTATATTTCATCATCGGACTCCTAAAAACATATAATGGACAAAATTCTATTTGGGTTGTAGTCGATCCCCCAACAAAGTCAACACATTTCATTTTTATCAGATTATATTTCTATATCGATCAACCTATAATGAAATACATTAAGAAAGATGAAATATTTATTGGGGTACCACATTCAATTATATATGATAGGGATATGCATTTTACCTCAATTTTATGAAGATTCCTTTAATAATATTTGAACATGGTGTTCAACTTCAGGAAAAAAATATAACCCTTAGAGAGTTGGTCCGTTTGAGTGGAAAATTCAAATGCCTAGAATATATGTTAAAATATTTTTCTATGGATTTGATAGGGGGTTAGGATAAAAACATTTCTCTTATAAATTTTTCTAAAAACAATACCATTAACTCAAGAATTCATATGGTTCCCTATGAATCCCTATATGGTAGAATGTTTAGAACTCTAATGTTCTAGGATAAAGTTGGAAAATGAATTCTATTGAGATATAAGCTATTAAAGGAAATGGAAGAGAAGGTTAGATATAGTTAGTAGCACTTTAATAAAATTTAGAGGCAATAGAAAAGTTATGATGATAATATTTGTTGATATCTATATTTTTATGTTATTAATATGCTATTCTTAAAAATATTTCCTTGGAAGAAGGTTATGATATTTGGAAAGAAGATTATGTTGATCCCTAAATATGTTAGTCCCTTTGAGAATCTTGATCATATTAGGATGGTTGATTACAAGTTGGAACATTCACTAAACCTTTCTCAATTTCATTATGTGTTCCATGTATCATTATTTAAGAAATTTTATACTCATTCTTTTATATTTTAGGAACTCAGTTGGAATACCACTAGAGTATGATCTCTCTTATGAAGAACAACTGATGGAAATTATATATCCAAGAGAGAAAGTGTTGTGAAAAAGATCACTTACCAATTTAAATTTTTCCAAAGAAACCATAAAATTGAGTAAGCTATATGGTAACCAAAGGATGTGATGAAGTAGATGCATCCACAGTTGTTTGTATCAGAGAAATATAATTTTGAGTATAAAATTCTTATAATGGGGGTAGAATGTATCAACCCATGACTTTTGAATATATTTTTCTTCTATAAATTAGATTTATTTTATAGTTTTTTTAGGAAAATATATGAATAATGATAATAAATTATAAAATAAATCACACTATATGGTCTTTAAATGAGATAAAATTTTCAAAAATAATTTCTAATTCACTTAGGAAATACTATTGATCATAAAGAACAATTTTGTATTTTTTTGTTTATGAGTATTGTTTATGTCATATATATTTTTTAAATTAATTTATATTATTAAAATTATTCATAAATATTTTTTTTCACATATATAAAATGAATTAATTGGTTATATTTTTTTAAAAATGAAATTAAAATCATTTGAATGTAAAAAACGATGTTTTTTATGAAAACTATTTTTATATGTATAATGTGCTTTTACCCTAATAAATTAAATTAATGATTATTGATGATTAATTTTATTGAAATAAATATATAATATATTCAATCAAATATTTTAAAATTTATACAAGGGTTTTACTAGACATGGAATTGGATTAAATTTTTTTTATCCCTAAAAATGCATTTATCTAAAAATGAAATTTATGCATTTTCTGCACAGATATTAGAATTAATTTCCAACAATTATATTAATTTATTATTTTAAATTTGATTCTATATTTATAATTAGTATAATTAATATTTTTTCATAAGTTCAACATTATTTTTTTTCACAATTAATAGTAATAATGGAAAATATCATGTAACCACATTAAAGGATAAAAGGGTTAACGAGGGTTTAAAATAAGTAGATAAGGGTTAAAATGTAATAAAATATTCTGTAAATACAATTTTTGGAACTTATTTTTTTCCAAAATCATCCTTTATTCTAACTTGATCCAATATGGTTCCACTTTCCTACGATTGTGTCTTTATTATATTTTAATATTCTTAATAGTTATAAGTGCACCACTCCCCTCATTTATAAAAGGGAGCCTCCTCTCCTACCTCCTCCCCACCACATAATCCCTTTATCTAATCCATGTAATTAAAAAATAATTTCCCAACATCCTTATCCATGAATTTGATGTTCTGATATTCCCAAAATAACCATTCATGTTGTCATAAGGTGCTTTTCAAAGGATGATACCCAAATAAGAGGTATTTGTACTTACTAATATTTTTCAGGTTTCTCTCATCTTAATCATCATAAAAATGTTTTTTAACCTTCAAAAAATTATTTAATCATAATATTTTATTTACTTAGTTGTTTTTATGTTAATTTTATAGACATTTTATTGCTCCTTCTCATCCATTGGAAAATGATAATGTCACTTATGTGTATGTATGGACAATCATCTCCATGAAGAAATGAAATTATTTATTAATTTAATATTTTCATATATGGTAATATGAATAGATTTAATGAATTTATATTTTATTTATTATATAATTATGATTTTTGGAAGTTGAATTATTATCTTTCTTTCTTTTATTCCATGCATTGAAAAGTGAAAACATCACCTGTGTGTAAGTATGGAAAACCATATTGTTTTTCATCATCTATTTATATGAATGGTTATAATAGTATATATAATTAATAAATATAATAATTATGAAAATATTAAGATTCTAGAGATTATGAAATAATGAATAAGGGGTAACCAAGTTGTTGTACTGAAATATGCATGGAAAACATACTAGATTTCACCTGAATAACTAGTTTATTATCAAATTTTTAATCAAAGGGTAATTGGATACTATTAGGGAGTGATATATAGTAATATGTAACTGAGTATGGTTTTGGAATATATTTATAATTAACATATACTTATAATATAGTTTCTTTTAATTCATACTAAGCCACACGTGACCATAGGTAATAGTTTATGTTACAATTTAATTTCTTCTCAGGATTTTCTATGAAAAATTTTCAATGAAGGAAATTATATGATATTAATCCTTTAAACACCATATATTTTCTTATATTATAGTTATTTCTATAATTTTCAAGTATTAGTACCATTTTCCTCTCTTAGTGCTTAAAATTATCAAGAAAACGTATTTAATAAAATCCAACCTTATTTTATCATTGGTCGATGAACTTTTTCATCCATATATATGTTCTTCAAAATGATTTAGGAAAGTATTTATATATACATATGTAACAAACCAACCCAAAATACCATTAAATACGATATCTAATCTTATTATCCACTAACTTTAAGAGTGTTCCAAATATCTACAAGCCATTTACAAGCACCTGGGCATCAAGTAATGACCGTTGGGAATAATTTCACCCACAAAAGATTACAATAATCAAAGTAAACTGTGGAAACAACATCGGATACACAAATCAGTATAATCATATAATGTAAAAGGAGATGGTACAAAACTAGTAATATAATCAAATCTTCCAAAAACCAATCTCCTAGTGGTCCACGACTACACACCATGTCTTAAGTCACACACCCTTGGTTATACCTAACTCAAACCCATAAAGGAATATTAGAGCACAAACACCTTCTATAAGATCATAAAGGCTACAAACACCAAAATGAAAAAACAGGTTGTTAGATAAAGATCCTAGTAGGATTCCTCCAATGATTATATTAAGCTACATCACATGGTAAGTCAAATATGCTAAAACAATAGTACAATAAAGAGATTATGAGGATTAGTTTAAAAATAAAATTTTAAACATTTATAAATAATTTATCAAACCATACCTATAAATCATACCATTTCACCATTTAAAAACTAAAAGTTTTCTTGAAAATATTTGTAAAAAATTTAATAAGATAAATTCAAACAATCAAGAAAGATGAGAAAATGTTCCCAATATCAAAAATTTTACATGAGTCAATTAAATAGAGTCAAGGTGATTCTTATCAATAATCAGACCAATCAAGTAAGGCAACTGTAGTGTTATGTGGTGACAAAGAATACTGTCATGTATTAAGTATCAAGTATATGGTTGTAATGGGTAAAACCTATGTATGATTGCAATTCCACTATAGAATAGTTAATCAAAAATCATATTGACTAATTTATGGGATAACATCTAGTCTAATGGGTCTCAAGAAAACTAGTTCCATACACACCCACTCTCTTGACCACACATCCATAGCCTAAACCTTTCATGCTCTCTATGGATCAACTAAATGGGGTGTGATTATACTAATTAAGAATATATCTAGGACATCCCATCTAACAATACAGGTTCGCATTACTAGTTAAAATAGGTGATTGAGATGATCAAGTTACAAGGATCACATGGGTATCCTTATCAATATCAATCTGAGGATTATTCCCTCAAATCACATCTCACTCTCACTCAAGAACTCCCTAAAAGTAAATAATCACTTTTTCAACACCAAAAAAATTGGAAGTATAATAATCAATCATGTTATAATATGGGATTTTTACATGAGATAATTATTATAATGTGATAATCGGGCCATCAATAATCATCAATTTCAAATTAAAAATATTTTATACAGTTCAACATTCAAATGGTTAATCATAACTGATTCCTTTTAAAAATTATCATAATAATTATAAATGATAATTTAAAACAATAATTTATTTCAAACTAACCATAAAGCATTCAAAGTAATTATTATAGTTTTAAAAGGTTTTAATACACTTCAAAACATTGGTTTACAAAAACATTCCATGTGAATAAATCACCCATTTCAAATCCCCCAAGTGCTCCTATTTCAAAAATAAATGGAATATCATTCAAAGAAGGATCTTAGTAATTTCAAAAATTAAAACATTTTAAACTATTTAGAAAACATAAAAATAGTTTTACTTATTTCATTTGAATGAAGGAATTTCATTTTAGGAATAAAAAACTAGGCCAAAGACCTAAGTTTCACCAAAAAACCCTTTAAAATTTCTTTGAAAATAAATCCAAAAAAACATGGTACTAAAAAAATTCACTATAAGGTGATAGAGATCATGATTATATCCATTTAATTAATTCCATGTTCAATTTATTTAAAATATGATCAAAGAGGATTTCTCATGGAAATTCAAGATAAAAAATTATAGAACATGTTTTGTAATGAGGCACATATTTATAAATTATCAATAAAAAATGAATTAATAAATCATGGAAAAGCATAGAAACACATACTTGGAAAATATGAGATCTAACCAAAACAGATCCAAGATGTTTCTCCACTGATGGAAATCACTGAATCTAGGATTAGGGATCTCGAGAGTAGATATAAAAGACCCTAGATCCTCAATTCCACATCAATCATCCAAGATCCAAAAAAACCCAAGGACATCATAAACTCTAATAAGAAGGAATAAAAATAATAATAGATAGTGAAGAACATGAAGAAAATAACTCACTATAAGAGGATTAGATCTTTAATTGGCACTTCTATTCCCCAAGAAATAAGGTTTGGAGAGTCAAAATGGCTCTAGATGGATCCCAAAATTCAAAAGATTAGATTTATGTTCAAGTGGTAGGTGTTTGTTGTTAATTAGGTGGGTTTTAGGATTTTAATTATAATTTTCATGGATTTAATTTCCATTCACATAGTTTCCTGGGTTTGGTCGCATTTTTGGTTCTAACTATTCACCTAACCATGCACCCAAAATTGAGACATTAGAAGAGTTTCATGGTTAGGCTGCACGATTAGTTTAACCGTGTTCCAACCGTGTGATCCACTTCTGTCAAGGATTAATGGTTTGGATAACCATGCACAAACTATTCACAAACCATGCACAACCCATGTCTCCCTACTTGAGACATTGGAAGTGTTTCACGGTTTAGCTGTATGGTTTGTCAAACCATGCTCTAACCATGAACAGGTTGAAAAACCTTCAAAATAAGTTCAAAAATACACTTAAAACAACCCAAAACGCTATCCAATCATTGGATAATCAAATAAATGGGTCAAAAAACCTAAAAATAGGTAAAATAATGTCACATCCTCCCAAAAATAGGACTTCATGTCCCAAGAAATCTTCTAGTCGAAAAGATAGAACAAGATTCCACAAGAAGAACTCCCTAACTCAACTTGTGAGGTGGCCAGTCCACAGTCCAGAATAATGACTCACCCAAAGGCTGAAAAATCACACAAAACTCCAAGATTAACACACTAAGATAATCACATGCCTCCAATCCAGAGAAATTCTGGAGACCTAGCATAGGTCTCTCCACCATTTAAATATTCATCATAATGGTGTAACACAATAACTTCACATCCATTTATCCTAATGGAGAGACCTCAACCACTCAATATAGAGAAACATCTATGATCGAAATTCCCTAATAAAGGAAAATAATGGACAAGAATTTCAACCCTGGGTAAGTACTCGATGGTAACATTGGATTTTCAAAAACTAAGCATCACCCCTCAATGAGCTCATCAAATCAAACAACAGCACCTCTAAGTGCCTGGTCAATAAAAAATCTACATCATACTAGTTACCTAAGTACATTACAAAGGTTTATCCAAGTCTAAATGAAAAGATCTCAACATCCAGTTTAGTGTACAATAGGGCACTAAACTCTCACAAGAGAGATCATCAATCACATCATAATTAAGCTTTAAACACCATGTCAAAACAAGAGGATACCAAAGAAAATAAATCCAAAAACATCACAAGGATTATTATCATAGGATTATACTCCATCACTAGGTGCAAAATGAACATCAAGGAACTAAATTCATTCCAAAAGGAGGCTAATCATCTTACTTTTCACATCCACAAGGAAAAACCATAGGGATCTAAATAAAAAGAAACCATAATTATAAAATCAATCTAAAAATAAACGAAACTAAGATCCACATGATATCATTCATAATAATCCCAAAAAAAATGTTGTATAAAAACAGAAATTCAAAAAAAAAACAAAAACTCTAGCAATTTCCACTCCGACGTCGAAAATAACAATATGGATCAATATCAACCACATATGGAAATTGACAACTAAAAACTCTTTCAACATGTGAAAAGCCTCACTCCGAGGCCTATATATGTAGCACTATTATCATGTAACATATAATACCTTGTAGGAAGGAGCTGATGATCCTAACCAAACTTTTTCTTTCTAATCTCCCAACTTAAAGAACATCTTAAGGTGACCCAATTAGCAACACCATTTATAAACTCTCAAAGATTAAAAAAAAACTCTTAAATTGAACAGGATATCTACACTAGAAGCACATGTTAGGTGTATTATTTTCCTAATAATTTTGTCCTTTATCAACCATGAAAGATACATTATTTCCTTGTGTTTTTTCACTAGCTCCACTTCAGCTGAAAAGCCTTATTAAGCATATCCAAATAAGAATTTAACTCGGTCGTAGGCATGGTGGTTAAGAGGTATGGGTAAAGACCTTTCCTAAAATATATACCCATACTAAATTCATCATTAACAATCCCAAATATGAAATATATAAAACTTGAGAATTTCTTGGCATACTCCAAAATCGATAGATCATCTTGGCCAAAACCCAAGAACTCAAAAACATTCTCCTTCTTTACATTCTTAGAATACTAACACTAAATGAAGATTGAATTGAAGAATTAATAATAAATTATTTCAAGTAAATAATAGGGAATCACAACTCCCCAATACTCCTTTCCCGGTCCCTCAAACAAAAAGTTGATAGACTTGAACTTCAGAGTATCAAGAGTCTTGAGAAAATAAAAAATCTCATCAAATTCCTCATGCCACTTTACTACCTCAATAGAACCTTGTTTTCATTCATAAAGAGGTGGATTAAAATATAATAATTCAAGAATGGGGTTCAAAGGATAGAAGTTATCTAGATCCACCACTCGATATAGAGTCTAGGTATAATCATCAATAAGAGATTTCACATCTGGAAAACGTGAAGGTCCACTCCAAAAATCGGCCCGATGAATGAACATTTTATCTTTCATGGAAAAATTTATGGGGTACATTTCTATCCATAATCAAACAAAAACTCATCAAATTAGGAATAAAAAACCATAAATAGAATATAAGAAATCTAAAATCATTCAAACAATACATAAACCACTTTATCAAAGCATCATTGATTTCAAAAAACACAAGATTTCACAATTTATAAAAAATTACTCTTTCCTTTCCAAATGAGACATCATGTTATAAATTCATTAAATTTTTTAGAAATACCTTACCCTCTCATGTAAATTATTCCATGGTTTCAAAAACATTAATCCTATTTTCTAATTTTCAAAACCATTTCAATTTTAAACCCATTACCACCCAAATTTATCCTTAAAACATTTCTTTAACACACAATCAAAGTGTCATTGGAAATAAGTTTTCCAAACCAAAAATTTCATAAAACTCACTTCTTAGTAATTGAAAACATTTCTCAAAGAACTCTATAAACAAATTTTTAAGCCACAATTTGGTTTTATAAAGGGATTTAAAATTATCAAATGGTATTATAGTTGAAACTACCAAACAAGAGCATAAAAGAAACTACATCCATAACCCTCTTAAATAACCCCATACAAGTGAAGTAACCTATAATAAAATGTATAAGGAGTGATGTTTAGAACCATATTATAACTATTCATGACTTGGTTATATGGGATAGTAAACCACACACCAACCTCACAACTATTCTTGGATAGAATTATAGATCTATCACATTGATTCCTCATAGTTTACCAGAATGTGGAACCATGGCGAGACTATGGTCATCCTTCAATTCCAGTTAAAAATCTAATAAGAGTTTATCTAAATCAAATATAGTCTCATTGGGAATCTAAATCTCATTTTCATTAGGAAAATAATATCTCAAAAGGAATAATCAAGTCTCAACATATTAGGTAACTCAAGTTTCATCATGAAGATGCGGTGATAAAGCACCCGATCATGAACTACCTCTTGAGTTACAGCACATTATTAATCTCCTTTCTACTATAACTCACCCAAAATCACATAATATATTTGAGTTATAAGTGATTCCTTTCAAGAAAAATCCTCTCTCTGATACCATTTGTAACGAACCAACCTGGGATACCATCCAAACCAATATCCAAGCTGATTGGCCACAAAGACGAAGAGAATTTCCGATCTCCATGAGCCGAAGATAAGAAAATTGGAATAAAGTAATAAACATTGGGAATTATTTCTCTTAAAAAGATTATAATAATCAAATTACAGTTTCGAAACAATTTTAGATACATAATTCATTATAATCATATCATGTACAAGGAGATGATACAAAAATTGAAATAAGAAAAAGATTCCCAAAACCCATATCTTGGTGGTCTAAAATCACCCAAAATTTCACAAGTCAGTCACCCTTGGTCACCATAACTTAAACCAAAAAAGTAATACAAGATAAAAACACCTTCTATAAGATAATAAAGGATCCAAACACCAAACGATACAAGTAGGGTGCAAGATAAAGATCCCAATAGGATTCCAACAAAGATTAGATGTAGTTACTTTCTAAGTTAAGTCAAATATGCTATAAA
Source organism: Viscum album (assembly GCA_963277665.1). Lineage (NCBI taxonomy): Eukaryota > Viridiplantae > Streptophyta > Magnoliopsida > Santalales > Viscaceae > Viscum > Viscum album. The sequence continues at coordinate 884,252,786 of OY728125.1, forward strand.
GGAGTGAAATAAAGATATTATGAGGCTTAGTTTAAAGATATAGTTTTAAACATTTAAAAATCATTTATCAAACCAAACCAGTAAAATATACCATTTCACCATTTAAAAACTAAACATTTACTTGAAAAGAGTTGAAAAACATTTCACAAGATAAATTCAAATAATCAAGAAAAAAGTATAATATACACCTAATATCAAAATTTTTACAAGAGTCAATTAAATAGAGTCAAGGTGCGTCATATCAATAAATAAACCAATCATGCAAGGAAACTCTGGTGCCATGTGGTGACAATGAACACTGTCATGTATCAATTATCAATTATATGGATGCAATGGGTAAAACCTAGGTATGATAGTGATTCCATCGTAGAATATCTAATAAAAAACCATAATGAATAATCACTAGGGATACATATAGTCTCATGGGTCTCAAGTAAACTAGTTCCACACACACCCACTCTCCTAGTCGTATGTCCATAGCCTGAACTTTTCATGTTCTCTATATATCCACCAGAAGGGGCATGAGTCTGATAATGAAGCATATATCTAGGTCATCCCTTCTAACTATCTAGGTTTCTAGGATTAGTCAATTGAGGAGAGTGAGATAGTAAAGTTATTAGGATCATACATGGATTCTTTTCAATATTAATCATGGGTTCATGCCTTTAAATCACATCTCACTCACCCACCGAAACTCCCTCAATGTAGATAATCCCCATTTCAACACCCTAAAACGAGAAGTATTAGAATAAAAAAGTTACAATAAGGGATTAGTTCATGATAAAATTATCATGAAGCACCAACTAGGCTGTCAAGAATTATCAATTTCAATTCAAAACCTTTTATACAATTCAAATTTCAAAACGAAAATCATACCCACTTCCTTTAAAAATAATCATAATAATTCCTTATGAGAATTTAAAATAATCATTTATTTAAAATAATCCCTAAATAATTCAAAGGAATTATCACAACTTTAAAAGGTTATAATACATTTCAAAACATGGGTTTAAACCCTCTTTCCATGTGTATAAATCACCCATTTAAAATCACCTAAGATCACCTTTTAAAAAAGGAAAAATCATTCAAAGAAGGCTCTTAGTAATTTCACAAATTCATGAATTTTAAACATTTTATAAAATATCAAATAGTTTAAATCATTTCATTTGAATCAATACAATTCATTTTAGGAATAAAATATAGCAACCCTCACCTTTTACATATAACATTACATGATTTTAAGCATAATTATACATCAGAGTACAAACCAAGGATCATAAAGTCTAGTGTCTTGGAAAACTGGGTATATAAAACTGAAAACATGGAACTAAATAAAACATTTATTTATTTAATATTAAAATTAAGCTCCTAACTTCCATTGTTCTCAAACATCTGCATAGGGTACCTTGGGAAAAACATAAACAAAGGGATGAGCTAAATATACCAGTAAGGGAATAACCATAAGAAGAAAGCATTAACACATGGGATAGAAGGCATGACATGATGATATATAAAGGAATGTAACATATGAAATTATTACATATAAACAAGGAATAATATAAAAATGGAGTCATATTAATGTATAAGAAATATAAAACATGATTTTAGCATGATTCAAGGTTAACCTCCAAGACATTTTCACATGGTAGCACAAGCCAAGGCTAACTGGTAAGACCGTCACACATGGTAGTACAAGCCAAGGATGACCACCAAGACCGTCACACATAACATCTCATGAGACTCAACTTTACCCCATGCATTGGAGTGCTATTTGGGTGCACCCATCTTAACTTTTCATGAATATGTTTTCCACATAAATAATCATATATAAACAATCTTACATAAACATAAGGGTTACCCATGGAAAGAATTGGGTACCACAATAATTTCTTAAAGCATAACAAATGGTTGTATCATAAAAGTGACCATCAAAAAAAGGAACTAAAATATACATGGAAATTAATAAGGGAAAATAGGTATGTATCATGGTAAGTGATTTCAAGTAGAAGTGGCAACATGTAAGAAAAGTATTTAATAAATTTTAGCATTTAAACATTTTTGTGGGGTTTTAAGGAAAACACTATAGATACTTTAAAATAGAAAAGGGAAAAATAATTTATATAAAACCAAAAGTGAACCATGAAGGTTTTCATAATAAAAATACTGATTTTATAAAGACAATGGTGACTTAAAATATAAGATATAGTGTACTTGAAATTGGGTAACAATTCAAGAATTTTCCTCAAAAGAGGTTTGCTTATCAGGAAGTATTGAGGAGGGATTCACTTAAAAACATGTATATCCTTGAAAGAGAATGATTAAAGGGTATTGATAAATGAATTTGTTGGTTGGAGTAGATTACTCAAGAGGGGAGGGGTGAATTGAGCAACTATAAAAATTTCTATTACAAAATTATTATTTTAAAAGAAAAGGTTTTCCCTAAAAATAATACAACCCAGTTAATCAAGGTTATACTGTTATAAGAGTTTGACATTTGAAACATCTTCTTAGAAGATTGATTAGTTATCAGTAATCTTAATTTGTATTATTAATATTACTTTTTAAGTTATCCTACTAAGACAGATCAGTTATAACTTCTTTCCAAGACTAACTATTAAAGTGAAATTAGTGTTTTCTAGATTATGCAATAAAGCAGTAAAACAGAGAAGACTAAAATTAAATAGAACCACTGATATGAAACAAGTGGTTTAGTCTCAAGACGAGACCTAATCCAATCCAATGGTGATCACCTTCCACTAAGAAGTTTATATAAATAAACCTTGATCTACACCCTGGATCGGGGTTAACAACAACACACAGACTGTCTAGGTCACATAGGTACCTCTTCCATAGTTTTCGTGGGTAAAAAAATAGTAACCAGGCCACACAGAGACCTATTCCATGGTTTTCATGGGTAAAAAAAGTATAAAGAGTTTGGTGTAAGGATTTAGAAATCCTCTAGTTTAGCACATGAGTCAGTGTGTGTATGGATTATACAGAGTTCACACACAACTCAATAAGTAAGTAAAAGAATCACTAAGATAGAGTATATATGAGTTTAGAATTATCTAGTGATTTGAAGTGCTGCTCTGGACTCCTTTGATTAAACAGAAATGCTTCTGAGTCCTTCTCTGATTTTTGTCTTGAAAAAAGAGTGTCACGATTCAACTTGTGTTCTTCATGAGTTTTGATAATGTGAATATGTTCTCTGGATTCTAGTGTACTTCGTATGTTCTTCAGCAGAGTCGTATTGCATGCATGTGACAATTCCCTTTTTCAAAATCTTGCAAAGTGTTCTTCGTGGTCGTGCTCACATGCTTGTTTTCTGTTCAGTATTGTGCTATATTTCTCTTGGGAACTCTCTACTCTTTATCTTTGAATGTGTGAGTTTTAGCCGACAGGTTCCATGTGTTCCATACCTCATACCTCGTACCTCGTAATATGTATAAAAAGAAACATTAATTATGTCATTGCATTAAAGACATCAAATATGATAGTTAAAAATTAAATTGAAAGACGAAAAAATAGTTTAAGAGACGGTTCCATAGTAAGTTATGAAAATAGTGTCTCATTTATGTTGTCTGAGTGTCACAGTGTCTAAGTGTCACAGTGTCCTGTTCATGGTGTCTGAGTGTCACGGTGTTAGAGTGTCCTGGTGTCTTGTTCACAGTGTCTGAGTGTCACAGTGTCTGAGTGTCACAATGTCTTGTTCATGGTGTCTGAGTGTCACGGTGTTTGAGTGTCACGGTGTCTTGCTCACAGTGTCTTGATTCACGGTGTCTTGCTTACAGTGTCTGGCTTACTGTGTTAGGCTTCATAGTGTCTTGTACTTAGGCAAATTACTATATTCATACTTAAACACTAATATGCATGAAATGGATTGAGATTAACCATTATAAATCATGAGATAACTTGAAACATAAATACAAATGATTGGATATAATTTATAGGATTTAACTAGGTTGAATGATATTTGTGATAATTTATGAGATTTGTGATCATTAATGAGATTTGTGATCATTAATGAGATTTGTGATCATTAAAACATGATTAATACATGAGGAGTCCAACAATCTCCCCCTTTTTGATGATCACAAATCATGTACAGTAAAAGTGGAAATTGGATGCAACTATAAAGAAAATAACATAAAATAACATATAGAAATAACATATTGAAACTTCTCCCCTATTTTGGATTATCAAAAAGTGGAAATAAGAGAGGGTAAACAGTACACATTCCATTAAGAGTAAACATAGTGGAGTACAAGATAAAGGAGAAATACAAAAAATAATGACATCCCCATCAAAAAAGAGTAAGCACTGGTCTTCTTCATGGATTGGCCTTCTCTTTGCCTTTATCAGCAGTAGAAGAGGAATCCATAGGGGCAGTGGTTGATACAGAAGAAGGAAGAGACGTGGTAGATAGAGATGGTAAAGGGAGACCTTCAAAGACTGAGGGATACAAGGTAGGAGAAGTAGAAGATCTAGGTAGTTGCTGATCAAGAATCAAATGCCTGATCTGACTGAGAGCTTGGCCAACAGACATGGTAGTTGAGGCAAAGGCAGAGGTGAATGCAGGAAGCCCAGGTCTGAGAGGTGCAGCTGCTGAAGAAACAATTGCTGTATTGTGGACATGAAGATAAGGTCCCAGGAGTATGATGAAGTCTGCAATAATCTATACACCATACTGTATGGATTTTTTAAAGTCATCTTTATTTTCCATGAACTTGTCCAACAATCGGGTAAACTCGGTTATCTTATGGACTTGGTTTTTGAAGTCTTGATTTACAGGAGGAATTCACAGATTCTCTTCAAGGTATTTTAAGTTTTTGTTCATATCAATCTTCAAGAAAATTCAGTTGAAATAGAAATCCACTTTCTTAGAAATCTCCTACTGGGAATCATTTGCAATCTTGGAGTGAATTTTCACAAGGTCAAGAACTCTATCACTGTTCTTGATAACTTCAGATAAAGAAGTCACATTAAAGCCACTAAAATCATTCTAAAGCTCTTCTTTGACTATAGATTTGAGCAAAGTACTATCCAAGGAAGGTGTAGAGGATTCACCAGAGGTATTTAAAGCTTTGACGACTGTTGTCAAATATTTTAGCTGATTTAGTACCTTTTGATGACAACCAGTGTACTCATCAGTAAATTTATTAAGATTCAACACAAGATCTATCATATCCTTCAACATCTATTTGTGCCTTTATGCAATCTTTTCATCAAAGGATGCTAGATAAGGGTGAATCTGAGACACAAAATGTCGAGAGATTTGAGAAATAGTGGGCTCTAGAGAAGCAGTAGCAGGCTCTGATCTAGAATGCAGCTCTTTCTACATGTCTTCAACCATACTTCTCAAGGTTGTGACTTCATTACTAAGAAACTTATTTTTAACTCGTACTTCTTGAATCTAATGGAGCATCTTAGGTTATATCTGCCAAATTATCTTTTCCAGTAATAGTGAGGCATCTCTCTCACTCAAATTTGTCACAGGACGAGGTTGGGAGTTCATAAGTTTCTCCACTCCATACAAGAGAGTATCTCTAAATTCCTTCAAATCATCTTTACTGATAAAGGACAACTGTTCAGATAAAGGTTCAGGTGCAGGAATTGGTATAGGTTCAGGTGAAAGCTCCTTCTAAGGGGAAAAGGTTGTGAAAGATTTCAACTGAAATAGTGAAGAGAGATCAAGCCCAGTTGCAGTAACCTACTGAGACTCATTTACATCATAAAAACTAGGAAATATGTACTAAGTGTCAATAGGACTTGACTTAGTTGGATGTGAGGCTTCATCAGACTCAAGATTTTGGGTTTCCTCCCCCTAAATAGGTGATTCCTTTTCAGGACTGAGAGGCTTAGGATCTTGTTCTAAATCTACAGGTTCATCTCCTAGTTCTTCATTCATTTCTTGTCTAGCCAACTGAAAGGATAGATCCATTCTTTCTTCAGCAGAGGGTATTATTTTAGGAACATGTTGTTCCTCTTGGAGTTCCTCCAGATTTGATTCTTTCACAACAGGGAGTTCTTCTAGATTTTCCTCTTCCATGGCTTGCTTCTCAGATTTTGTGACAACTGATTCTCTTTCAGCCTCAAGTTGGATTTCTCGATTGACATCATCTCTAGAGGTAGGAGATTCTTATTCAAGAACAACATGAGGAACAACAATCATTTCTTCCTCAACAAAAACTGCTTCCCTATGTGTTACTTTAGCCTCTTCTTCATCTTCTTCTGAATACTCAACATGTTCATCCGGTTCCAAATCAGGATTAGAAATGCCTTTCGACCTTGATGGATAATCCACAGGATTAAACTTCTCATAAACCTTATCATTGTATTCCTCCCATTCCTTTTTCCAAGGATTCCAGTTTATCTTCATTCTCCTGATGATGGATTTAGAGAGACAATACTCACAGTCCATAATCACTTCTTCATTAGGTCCAACTACTCCTTTTGCAACAAGCATGGCTGATATCAGCCGAGAGTAGAACAAAGAGGTGGATTTGTATGTAACCTTGATCAACTCACACATATGGTGAATGATGTACTTTCATAGGTTTATCTTGTGTCCATTCTTCATAAGATGAATCAAAAACACATATTGAAATTTTAACACAGCAAAATCACCTTTTCTTGGACTAACCATATTTTAAACAAACTTAAACAGCAGCCTTGTTTCTCCATCAAGTTTAGTAGCGATGGCCCTTCTCTTGCTACCATTTCCAGTTAGGGTTTTCAGAGCATCTTCAAGATCAAAGAAATCAGTTTTAGGTGGAGGTTATCTCTGATAATCATCACATATTCCTCTATAAGGTATCCAAAGGCATGAATCCCATAACCTCGATGAGAAGGAGCATCTTTGGCCATTAATCTAACTTCTCACAACATAACTTTTACCAGAGTCAAAAGAGAACTGTGCGTACTAGTATAACTGAGCTACCAGTCTAGGATAGATTGGTCTATTATCCATTGATAACCATTCTAACCAGCCTTGATCTTTTAAAACTTTCAAGACTAGGGATTTTCTAGAAAAAATCCATTCAGAGATGATTTCTTTCTTAGGTACAAAACTACGATTTACCAGATTCAGATTTAACGGCCCTTCGGGTGTCAGCTTAGGTGAAATCTTCTTCTTCTTTGAGCTGTGCTTCTCAGGTGTGGATGAAGACGATTTTTTCATTCTAGGCATCCACTGATGGTTCGAGAGAGATAGAGGGTTACAAGGTTGAAAGGGTTCGAGATCAGTGAACAAGAGAAAGTCTAGTTGAAGAACCAAGTGAAATTTTTGTTTTATCATTTAGGAATGCCAAACGTCACAAAAATAAAAATGCAAGAAAGTAAAAGAGGTGAAATAATAATTACCATGATACGGGTTTTAAGAAAATCATAAAGAATTTTCATGGTGAGATCTTGAATGGTTGTTATGGTGAGACAATGAGCGGTCGTCACGGTGTGAAAGTAAGTGGTCATCACGGTGAGACAGTAAGTGGTCATCAGTGAGCATTATGGTGAGACAGTAAATGTCAGACCATGAGTAAAAAGTGTCAACGGTGAGACCGTAATCATGAGAGATAGTAACTGAGAAACCGTAATCATGAAACAGTAAAGTATAACATAGTGAAATGTTGAACAATAAGACAAGTAAGATATCTATTTGAGATTTATCATGCCAAGATCATGTATGATGTAGTCAATTATCTCAGAATTTTATGGTTTAGTGAATATATCAGCAAGTTGATATTCAATAACAATGAATTCCAAGGTGATATCACCTTTTTGATAATGATCTCTCAAAAAGTGATGTCTTACATCAATATGTTTTGTCATATAATGTGAAACATGATTTTTTGATATGTTAATAGCACTTGTGTTGTCACAATTTATTGGTACATGTATAAATTGATATCCATAATCTAGTAATGTGTGTTTCATCCACAAAATTTATGCACAACAACTGCCAGCAGCTATGTATTCATCTTCTGTAGTAGATAATGCAACAAAATTTTGTTTCTTACTACACCATGATACTAGTGACTTGCCTAAAAGTGACATGTTCCATAGGTTCTCTTTCTATCTAACTTATAGCCATCGTAGTCAGCATTAGAATAAATAACTAGTTCAAATGATTCTCTTTTAGGATATAATAGTCCTAGATTGGGTGTATGCTTGAGGTATTTGAAAATTATCTTTACAATATTTAAATGAGATTATTTAGGATTTTCTTGAAAACGAGCACACATACACACACTAAACATAATGTCCCGACGACTAGTAGTTAAGTAGATTAAACTTCAAATAATTCATCTATATGTGGTTTGATCAACATATTTTCCATCTTCATCAAGATCAAACTTACAGGTGGTACTCATGGGAGTGTCACTAATTTTAGTGCTACCCAATCGAAAATGTTTTAGAAGATCTCTTCTGTATTTACTTTGAGTTAAAACAATTCCATCATTATTTTGAAAGATTTTAAATCCAAGGAAGAATTTTAATCCACCCATTAAACTCATTTCAAATTTGTTTTGCATCATTTTAGAAAAATCAATACACAATTATTTTTTTGAAGATCCAAAAATAATACCATCTACATAGATTTGAACAATAAAAACATAATTAGAAATTCGTTTTATAAAGAGGGAAGGATTATTTATTCCTTTTGTAAAACCTTTGGAAATGAGAAAAGTACTCAATCTGTCATACCAAGCTCTTGGATCATGTTTTAAACCATATAAATCTTTTGATAGTTTGAAAATATGATTGGGAAAATAAGGATTTTTAAATCCAGGGGGTTGTTCAACAAAGACATCTTCAGATATATACTCATTTAAGAATGCACTCTTAACATCCATTTAATGTAGTTTGAAATTCAGATGTGCAGCATAGGCAAGTAGGATTCTGATGGCTTCAAGTCTGGATACTGGAGAAAAGGTATCCTCATATTCAATTCCTTCTTCTTGAATTTAGTCTTGTGCAACTAATCTAGCATTGTTCCTAACTATATTTCCAGCTTCATCTACATTATTTCTAAAAACCCATTTAGTACCTATGATGAATGTGTCCTTGGGTATTTCAATAAGTTTCAAAAATTTGTTTCATTCAAACTAATTAAGTTCTTCTTGCATATCCATTACCCAAAATTCATCATTGATGGCATCATCAATGTTTTTAGGTTCAAGTTGTGACAAGAAAGCTTGATGTTCAACCAGATTTCTAAGAGAAGATCTAGTTTGTGTTCCTTTATCTAAGTCTCCTACAACAACATCTAAGGGATGGTTTTTTAGGGTTATAACCTTTATAGAAAAAGAGGGACTTGTGATTTTAGGTTCATTAATAGATTCTGGTTCATTATGACTCGATTGAAGGGAATTTACAGAATTAGTAGTTTTCACAGATTCTTTCACAGAGGAATTTAAGGATTTTGAGTTGATGTTTAGATTTGATACATCATCCTATAGATTTTATAGGATAGTTCTAGGATCATGTGGATCTATTTCATCAAACATGGTATGAATATATTCTTCCACACATTTAGTTCTCTTATTTAATACTCTATAATCTTTACTTAATATTGAGTAACCTAGGAAAAGTCCTTCATCACTTTTGGATGAAAATTTGTCAAGATTATACTTAGTGTTGAGAATAGAGACTTTGGAACCAAAAACTCTAAAGTAATTAACCTTAGGCTTTCTATTGTTCTAGATTTCATACGGGGTCTTTTTGAGAATTGGTCTAATCAAGAATCTATTGATTATGTAGCATGCTGTATTAACAGCTTCAACCCAAAAGTAAATAGGTAAGTCATATTCACTAATAATTGTTATAGAAATTTCTTACTGGGTTCTATTTCTTCTTTCTACAACACCATTTTGCTGAGGTGTTCTAGGGGAAGAGAAATTGTGACTGTAACCATTCTGTGAGAAAAAGGATTCAAACTCTTGATTTTCAAACTCACAACCATGATCACTTCTTAAGGATTTAATTTTAAGGACACTAAGATTTTCTATAGACTTGTCATACTTAGTAAAATAAGAGAAGACTTCAATTTTGTGAGCCATGAAGAAGGTCCGGGTATATCTAGAAAAATCATCTACTAGAACATAAGCATAATTCTTCCCATTTAAACTAGAAACTCTAGATGGTCCAAACAAATCTATGTGAACCAATTAAAGAGGTTGAGAAGTAGAAACTTATTTCTTTGATTTGAAAGAGATTTTGTGTTGTTTTCCCTTTTGACAAGGATTACATACTTTGTCATGTGGAAACTCAAGATTGGGTAAGTCTTTAACTAGGCTATTTCTAGTTAGCTTTCTAAGAGAGTGAACATTACAGTGTCCTAGTCTCCTATTCTAGATCCAAGATTCTTTATGAAATACACTTAATAATGAAGCATTTTGAGAGGCTAAGGAATCTAAATTAACAGAATAAATGTTCTCATTCCTTGATGTAGAAAATACTAATTCATCTTTAGAATTAAAGACATTACATTCATCATTTTCAAATTTAACATGATATCCATCATCACATAATTGTGAGATACTAAGAAGATTATATTTTAATCCATTAACAAATAGTACTTTAGAAATTAAAATCGAATCAGTGTAACCAATATGGCCTAAGACAATGACTTTCCCTTTGGCATTGTCAGCAAATGTGACATGTCCTCCATCTACTTTTATCAGGTTCTTGAAGCATGAGTAGTCTCCTGTCATGTGCCTTGAACATCCACTGTCCAAGTACCATAGATTATTGCAAGAGCTCTTTAAGTAGCTTTCTTATAACATGATCAAGTAAAGACATATTTTGGTACCCATACTTGTTTGGGTCCAGTAACATTAGTAATGAGTGCTTTAGGAACAAATATTTGTCTCATAGGTTTCCTATAAGAATTACGTAAAGTGTTTAAAAAATAAACTGTATTTGGTCCACAAAAACATGAAACAGTAGAATATGTATCATGACTTGAGCTAGTTGAGTTGTGTTCAGAACTAGGAACAAAACTATATGTCCTAGACTTGGAAACAAACTTCGTTTTACCAAGGTTTCTTTTACCAAGTTGATAACCAATGCCATTATTGTATTTAGGGGAAATTTGTTTTCCTATCATTTGGGTAAGGGTATTTTTCCCATTAGAAAAATTTTCTAAGTCAAATTTTAATTGCTCATTAGAAATTTTTAATTCATTGTTTTCTTTGATCAGTTGAGCATTTTTCTCCTTTTTAGTAGTAAGTTCAGATTTAACATTTACAATGAGAGTATTCTATTTCTTCAATGATTTATATTTATCTTTTAATTCATTGCATGTCTCTTAGATAATGTTGCAATATTCAAACATTTCTTCATTAGTTATATTTTCAGAGTCACTTTCCTCTTCAGAATAATATGAATTATGTATAAAAGAGTTCAGTGTTACCTCAGATGTGTTTGTCATGAAACACATATTGGCTTTGTTAGCCTGTTCATCATGTGATGTCTCCGAGTCGCTTGAACTATCCTCAAAGGCACTCTAGGTTTCTTTCATTGCCTTTTTTTACTTCTTGTCCTTATCCTCATACTTCTTATTATACTTGAGATTTGGATAGTCAGCCTTTATATGTACTTTGCGCTTACATTCATAGCATAAAATTTCATCAGTTTTGTCACTTCCTTTCTAGTCCTTTTTCTAGTTTCCTTTTAGAACATACTTGCCCTTGAAGTTAGGCTTTCTGAAAAAGTTCTTCTTTTTGTAAAATCGTTTGAATATTCTGGCCAGTTGAGCCATATCCTCATCACTGTCAGGTGATGATTTTTCAGTGGTGGGAATTTCTAAAAAATCTTTCAGTTTCACTTTGTCTTTTTTATTTGAGGAGGTGGTCTTGAATGCTATAGATTTCCTCTTTGGTTCATCCTCTTGTCCTTTGTTGACTTTCCTCTCTTCCTCATACATCATCAGTTTCCCAATGAGTTATTTTACAGGTATCTTGCTAATGTCGCACGATTCTCTAATAGAGATAGAGGTTCCCCTCCATATGTTAGGTAGACATCTAGGGATTCTCATGATCTATTCTTTAGCAGTGACTTCTCTTCCAAGAGAAATCATTGTGTTGAAAATATCATTGAACTTGAGATACATGTCAGAAATAGGCTTATCAGGTTTCATTTTAAAATTTTCATATTTTATAGTATAAGTATTAAGTCTCATTTCCTTTACACTAGATGTGCCTTCATGTGAGACAAACAAGGTATCCCAAATTTCATGGGCAGTTTTACAAGCAGAAATCCTATTAAATTATTCATCTCCTAAGGAACAGTACAAATAATTCATGGATTTGCAATTGTTATTGTAAGAATGTTTTGTAGGTTCATCCCATGCAATTCTATCAGTCACAGGAAGTTTTTATTCATCTATAATGGATGAACAAATTTCAAAGCTCATACTCTCTAGATGAATTTTCATTTTAATTTTCCATTGAGCATAGTTGGTTCCATTAAATAATGGTGGTATGTTGGTTGTAGCACCTTCTAATATTTTATCCATACTAATAAATTACTTTAAAAGAGCTACAAATTTATAATTAATATAAATTTACAGATCTTTAAAGTAAAACTACAATCACAGTTGAGTAAGATTATAGAGAGTCCTAATAAAGCAACTTCTGATACCAAATGTTGGTCAGAGTAGATTACTCAATAGGGGAGAGGTGAATTGAGTAACTATAAAAATTTCTGTTACAAAAGTATTATTTTAAAAGAAAAGGTTTTCCCCAAAAATAGATACAACCCAGTAAATCAAGGTTATACTATTATAAGAGTTTGAATTTTGAAACAACTTCTTAGAAGATTGATTAATTCTCAGAAATATTAATTTGTATTATTAATATTAATTTTGAAGTTATCATACTAAGACAAATTAGTTATAAATTCTTTCTAAGACTAACTATCAAAGTGAAATTAGTGTTTTCTGGATTATGCAATAAAGAAGTAAAATAAAGAAGACTAAAATTAAACAGCACAATAGATATGAAACAAGTGGTTCAGTCTCAAGCTGAGACCTAATCCACTCCACTTGGTGATCACCTTCCACCAAGCAGTTTATATAAATAAACTTTGATCCACACCCTAGATCGGGGTTAAAAATAGTACACAGACTGTACAGGTCACATAGGGACCTCTTCCACAGTTTTTGTGGGTAAACAAAAATAGTAACTAGGACACATAGAGACCTCTTCCACAATTTTCATGGGTAAACAAAAGTATAAAGAGTTTGGTGTAAGGATTTTGAAATCCTCCAGTTTAGCACATGAGTTAGTGTGTGTATGAAATATACAGAGTACACACACTGCTCAATAAGTAAGTAAAAGAATCACTAAGAGAGAGTATATATGAGTTTAGAATTCTCTAGTGATATGAAGTGCAGCTCTGGACTCCTTTGATCAAATAGAAATTCTTCTGAGTCCTTCTCTAGTTTTTTTCTTGAAAACAGAGTGTCGTGATTCAGCTTGTGTTCTTCACGAGTTTTGATAAAGTGAATATGTTCTCTGGATTTCAAAGTACTTTGTATGTTCTTCTGCAAAGTCAGATTTCATGCATGTGAAAATGCCTTTTTTGAAAATCTTGCAAAGTGTTCTTCGTTGTTATGCTCACAGGCTTGTTTTTTGTTCAGTATCGCACTATATTTCTCTTGGGAACTCTCTACTATTTATCTTCGAATTTATGAGTTTTATCCAACAGGTTCCATGTGTTCCATTCCTCATACCTCGTACTATGTCTACAAAGAAACATTAATTATGTCAATGCATTAAAGACATCAAATATGACCGTTAAAAATTAAATTGAAAGATGAAAGAATAGTTTAAGATATGGTGTTATAGTAAGTTATGAAAATAGTGTCTCTTTCACAGTTTCTAAGTGTCACGATGTCTGAGTGTCACAGTGTCTTGTTCACGGTGTCTGAGTGTCACGATGTCTGAGTGTCACGGTGTCTTGTTCACGGTGTCTGAGTGTCACGGTGTCTGAGTGTCTTGTTCACGGTGTCTGAGTGTCATGGTGTCTTGCTCACGGTGTCTTGCTTCATAGTTTCTTGCTTCATGGTGTCTTGCTTACGGTGTCTAGCTTACTATGTCAGGCTTCATAGTGTCAGGATTCACAGTGTCTTGTACTTAGGTAAATAACTGTATTCATAATTAAATAGTAATATGCATGAAATGGATTGAGATTAACCATTATAAATCATGAGAGAACTTGAAACATAAATACACATGATTGGATATAATTTATAGGATTTAACTAGGTTGAATGAGATTTGTGATCATTTATGAGATTTGTGATCATTAATGAGATTTGTGATCATTAATGAGATTTGTGATCATTAATGAGATTTGTGATCATTAAAACAAGATTAATACATGAGGAGTCCAACAGAATTTTGTACATTTAAAAATCCTCTATAAGATTAACATAAAAAAGATAATATACCTTCATTTTGGTAAAAGGAAGATAAGGTAACCCGAAGGAACATAAGAGGTTCAGGTAGAATCCCTTACGGATTATCGACATGGTATCGGGTCTACTTAAGTGGGATTAACGATAGAGAAATTGGTTTCTCAACTTTTATACATCATGGGGGTAGTATGGGGAAGTTAAAAAATCATACCCCATCATTATTAATTACACATAAAATGATAAAACATATAGGATATTCTTGAATAAATGTGAGAAAGAGAGGATCCCTTACCTTAAGTCTGATGATGTTCTCCACTTCATATTAATGACCAGAATAATCAAATTAGGTTCATTAATTAATAATTTCAGAACCTATTATATATTTAAAAGATTTATTATAACCTTTTTAAATTCATTCATGACATTTTTTATGGGTTATGTGGCTCAATTTCATTGTTTGAGAGTATTTTCTTCCTTGGTTTTAAGGACCAGTTCACTTATATTCATGTTCTGATAAACATATAGGATGAAAATGGCTGTAAAGAATTGAAGTTATATAAAATTAGTTAACACCCAGAATAGTACATGCTTATAAAATTCATTTGGTTATTTGGAGTGAAGGTGAATCATTATATAAAACTTTAGTGAAAACCTTTTGGGTTTATTGACGGTTTTTGATCCGTACGAACTCATATTGCATTATCTATTAATATCATGTGTAAAAAAATATTATAGAAGCTTAAATAGGATATATTACATAATAATATGGTTCAAACATAAAAAAATGGTTTCATGACCAGAATTGAATATGGTAAAAGAAATTGAAAACCCATCAACCTTGAATGTGGTAAATTAACACATCTTAGATGGTGTCTTTTCTACTAGTATAAAATAAGAGTAAAAGAAAGATGATAATAAATTATTACATTATCATAACAATATTAAATTACATGTAAGTTACTAGAATTTTCATAACATTTGGATGAGGATAGGTAAGGATAGAAAAGAAAACAAATAAACTTGAAAAGAAAGTAAAAGAATTGAAAAGAGGAATTTACCTCTTGAATCAATCTTCTTTGAGTGCCTCTTAAGGGGAGATATTTGGTCTTTTTAAGAGAATAAGGGCTTTTGTACGTGGGGTAGGAGATTGGGGAGATATTTGGGTAGAATTTAGGAAAGGCACAAGGCTTTATAGGAGTGAAGAGAAGAGGGGAGTGTGTGTGTTTTTTATAGTGGAGGGGAGGAGGTTTTCTTAATATTTTAATCACTAGTTTATTATTTTTCCATAAGATAAGAAATAGTGATGATTCCATGAAAAAAAATAGTAATAAGTGCATTTTAATTCAAAATAAGGTTTCTTACATCAGCCGTGATTCTAGGAATAGTCTATTTAGCTTATAATGTACATATACAGTAAATCACCGTATTTCACTATTCATCAACAATTCAAGCATTTTAGAAAAATTACAAAAATTTACCCTGAAAATTTTTCAATGTTTAGAATCTAA
This sequence comes from Viscum album, assembly GCA_963277665.1. Lineage (NCBI taxonomy): Eukaryota > Viridiplantae > Streptophyta > Magnoliopsida > Santalales > Viscaceae > Viscum > Viscum album. Next base: position 884,268,715 of record OY728125.1, read on the forward strand.
AAATGAACTCCATTTTTCAAAAATAATACTATAAATATGATTTGTTTAATTTTTAATTAAAATCACAATTTACTTGAAAAATACAGATTTTAAAATTATAACTGGTTTTATAATGCTTTCAAAAATTACATAAGGTATTATAAAATTATCATAAAACCAGAAGAAAAAAAATTGTTAATTTATGAAATATTTTTAAGAAAATAAAATTTCTTTTAAATTAAATAATTATTTATTTATTTATGACTTACAAAAATACCAATACTTTTACTATGGTCATATTATCACTTATAAGATGCCTAAATTTTATTTATACATTCATGGGTGAGGTTACTATTATTTTAGATGATTTACTATTCATAAGGGTTATATTACTATTCATAAGGGTAACCTTACTATTTATAAGGGCAGGTTAATATTTATCACAAAATTAAGTTTGTCTTATCGGACTCCAAACATCTTACTGATCGAAACCGTGTATGTCAGATTTTGGAAATTCAAATCACAGAAGTGAAAATATTAAGTTTAATGGTCACATAGTACTTAATAGTTCATTGTGTTGTGATTTCATGTGATTATATGAAATAATTATAAGAGGGTAATTTCCATTGAAAAAACATTGGGTCATTACATTATTCTCCCCTTATGAAATTTCTCCCTCGAAATTTCTTTTTTCATTCTAAGCCAAAAAAGGCACGGGTACTTTTCATTCATTGCCTTTTCCAGTTCTCATGTTTCCTCTTCGTGCTTATGGTTACACTACAGTAATTTGACCAAGTGAGTAGTCTTGTTACATATAAATTTATCTCTACGATCTAAGATCTTCACTGGCTGCTCATTGTAAGAAAGATCATTGTCCAACTGTACCACCTCTGAAGAGAGTACATGTGAAGGGTCTGGTATGTACTTCTTTAAGAGGAATACATGGAATACATCATGTAATTTAGACATGGTAGGTGGAAGTGCAAATTTATATGCCACAGCTCCGACTCGATCAAGGATCTCAACATGGCTGATATACCTGGGACCTATCTTTCCTTTCTTCTCAAACCTCATGACCTTCTAACATGGAGATATGCATAGAAATACCATATCTCCAAATTTGAACTTAAGGTCTCATCGACGATTGTATGCATAAATATTTTGTTGAATTTGGGATACCTTGATGTGATGCTGAATGGTTTTCAACTCCTCCACCATTTCTTTGACCATTTAAGGTCCTAGAAACTTATTCTCACTGAGTTCATCCCAACACGCTAGTGCTCTTCACCTTTTACCATAAAGGGCTTCGTATAGTGTGATCCAGATGCTTGAGTGGAAATAGTTGTTGTAGGAGAATTAAACCAATGGAAGATGTTGGTCCCATCCTCCTTTGAAGTCCATAGAGCTTGATCTCAACATATCTTCTAGTGTTTGAATAATTCAATTAGATTTTCCATCATTTTGAGGATTATAGGTTGTTCTAGAGTTTAGTTCAGTTCTTAGAGTATGTTAGAGACTTTTCCAAAACTTCAAGGTTAATCTTAGATCTCTATCGGTTACAATAGATAGTGGTACTCCGTGCAGCCTTACCAACTCTTTTATATATATCCATGAAAGTTGATCCAATAATAATTCCTCTCAAATTTCAATAAAGTGATATGTCTTTGTAAGATGATCCAAAATGACCCATATAACATTTTTTCCTCTGGATATCCTTGGAAGTCCAATGACAATGTCCATGGTTATGTTCTCCCACTTCTATGTTGGTATGGGTAGTGGTTTCATCACCCCATTAGGCTTCTATCTTTCAGATTTCACTTGCTTACATACTAGGAACCTTGATGTATATTCAACAATCTACTTCTTCATATTGTCCCACCAAATGTTCTCTCAGAGATCTCGATACATCTTTGTGCTCCCTAGATGGATAGTGAAGGTTCAGCTATGTGCGTCATTTAGAAGCTCCTTCTTTATCTTTGGATCGGATGGTACACATAATCATGACCCAAATCATAAAACTCCTTCCTCATCACTATTTAACTCCAAGGATTTCCCATTTTTAATGGATTCTACCCTTTTCTGAATTTCCAAATATTTTTTTGAGCATCCTTTATTTTCTCCATGAGGGATGGTTGAGAAATCATTTAAGAAAGGATTGATGATATTCCTCCCTTAATGATCCCCATTTCCATCCTCTAAAAATGTAAAAATATTGGATCCTTTTAAATTCTCATCATTGATAAAGATGCATGATCCTTTCTACTCAAATAATCTTCCACCTTATTTGCCTTACCGAGATGGTAGTGGATTGAGTAGTCATAATTCTTAATGAGAATATTCATCTTCACTAGCTCATATTAAGCTACTTTTGTGTGAATATATATTTGAAACTCTTGTGGTCAGTATATATCTCACACTTATCCCCATAGAGATAATGCCACTAGATTTTTAATGCAAAGATCACAACCGCCAACTCCAGATTATGCGTAGGATAGTTTTGTTCATGGATTTTCAGCTGCCTTGTGGCATAGGCTATCACTTTCATTTTTCATTATCACATATCCTAAGCACTTCTTTGAATCACCACTGTACACCACAAAGAGTTCTCCACTTTTTGGGAGTGTGAGTACTTGCAAATTGATTAGCCTCTTTTTCAACTCCTTAAAGTAGTCTTCACATTCTTGAGTCCATACAAACTTTACTCCCTTCTGTGTCATCTTTGCCATTGGGTTTTAAAATCATGAAACGTTCTTCACAAATATTTAGTAATACCTGGATAGACCCAGAATTATATGGATATTCATTACAGATGTTGGCTTGGGATACTCTTCAATTGCCTTTTCCTTGGAAGGGTCTATAGATATCCCTTTACTAGTGATAACATGCCCCAAGAATGATACTTCCTCCATCCAGAAGTCACTTTTATTATACTTTATATAAAACTTCTCCCTTTGTAAAGTCTTTAACATAGTATTCAAATGCTTCTCATGTTCCTCCTTTCTATTGGAGTATATCAGAATATCATCAATAAAGACTATCAGAAATTTGTCGAGATAATATCTAAAGACTCTATTCATTAAATCTAAGAATTTTTTGGAGCATTAGTGATTCCAAAGGGAATCACTATGAACTCATAGTTTCTATACCTCGTTTTAAAGGTATTCTTTGGAATATATTCCTTCCTCATCGTTAATTGGTGATATCCTGACTGAAGGTACACATTAGAGAAATAACTGGCCCCACAAAGTTGATCAAACAAGTCATCTATCCATGGTAGGGGATACTTGTTCTTTATCAAGATTTTATTGAGCTCACTATAATAAATATATATGCACATTGATTCATCCTTATTATTGACTAAGAGGAATGGTGCATCCCATAGTGAAGCACTCGAGCATGTAAAACCCTTCTCCAGATTATCCTATAACTATTTCTTCAGCTCTTCCAGCTCTACGGTGGCCATTCTATAAGGTGTGTTTAATATAGGCAGAGATCGAAAAATAAGTTCAATTGAGAACTCAACCTCTCAATCAGGTGGAAGATCAAGATAATTTTCATGGAATACATTAGTGTTATCCCATATGATGGGCATGTTTTCAAGCATGATTCTCTCCTTTATCTCAATCATTTAAGCTATACATGATTTCTCAAAAGTAATTAATATCCAAACTTGAGATGATTATTCTAAAGGAGATTCATCTTCCTCCTTAAACTTGTAAATAATTGAAGGATGCTTTGGGATTTTAATAATGATCTACATTTTCCGGTAGTTGTTGTTGGATTTGTATAAATATAGACAATCCATGCCCAAGATAGCATCGAACTCCACTAAAGGAAGTATGATGAGATTTTCTGGGAGGTTTAGTCCACAAACATTAACCAGGGAGGAGTTATAAATCATGGACACAATAATTTCCTCATTTTCGGTTCTCATAGATAACTTATCATCTAAATTTTGAAGTGGTGTTTGAATAGTTCTACTAAACATAAAAGATATGAAAGATTTCATAGAACTGGAATCAAATAGTATATTTGATATTCTTGAATGAATAACTAGCATACCTATCACCACATCGTTTTCCAGATCCACCTCAACAATAGTGATAACATAAGACCTTCCTTCTTGCCTTGCAGGTTATTATTGATTGCCTATGAAAACCCTCAACTTAGGGAAATTGTTCGCATAATGCTCTTGTTACTTATAGTTGTGATTCTGAACTATAGTCTAAGTGTTGATTTGAACCATCCTTTTTTTCTTTCACATTAGCGGGATTCTTCATACCTCGTCAGTATTTTTTAGCCATATATCCCAAATTTCCATATATGAAGCAATTCCTGGTCCCCTTTAGACAGTATCCAAGATTCTTCTTCCCACAATTTTTACACATGGGATGATTAGGATTCTTTCCATCATAGAATTTATTTGTGGGACCACCCACATTAGCTTCCATTTTCCTCTTCTTGTCACCGGGCCCACGATACCACTGAGAGTTTTCGATCTCTATTTCAGCCTTTAGGGCACAACGATCAATCTCCTAATAATTTTCAATGTCTAAAATCGCTAACACTTTTTGAAGATTCATATTTAGTCCACTAAATAAGTGATCCACCTTGCATTCAGTGTTCATGAAAAAGCCAGAGGATTACCTTGAAAGCCTTCTAAAGTTTCCTTCATACTCCCCAATTGACTCATCTTCCTTCTGCCTGAGTCTGAGGAACTCTCTTTCCATCTTGATACGGAGGGTTCATGGAAAATATTTATTGAAAAAAATTCTCTTAAATTCCTCCCAATCCATGGAATCAATTTTCTCTTGGGGATTTGTATTCATGATTAGTGTCCACCACTGATCAGCTTCCCCATCAAAATGATAGACCACCAGTATGACCTCCTCTTCTTATGAGCACTAGAGGACAGGGAATATCTTATAAATGGAATTAATCCACTATTCTGAAAGGAGGGTATTAGAAGATCCACTAAACATGGGAGTTATTTTCCACACAAATGATTCAATATAAATTTGCTATTTCTATGGAGGAGGAGGGTGTTCCACATGATTCAAGTTATTATTCATAACTTGAGCCAGCTGGGAAAGTACTTTCATGATGTTTTGAGCACTCGTTCCCATCATATCAGGCATATCATTAGGGAAATATTCACATTAACTATCACATTTATTGTTGGCACGTGTTCTTCTATTTTCCTCCATTAACTAAGAAAAATAACATACAATTAGAGGGATTGAATACTTAGATATTGATCATAAAAAGGAAACTTTGAACATGAGAGGATAAAATTATAAAGGAGAAGTATATCCTAACTTTTGATTACCTATGTTTAAATCTAGTTTATACTTGATCTATTTATTAACTTATAATCTTATAGGATTTTTTTATGCCATTAATAATGCCTTGTACTAAGATCAGGAATTTACCAAAGTATATTCCCCGATATTATCAAACCAAGAGTGTAGCATGGCCCATTGTTGTGCACTAGTTCCCATTCGAGTCTAGCTCAAAGTAGCGTTTTCAGGTTTTACCCCTTAGATACATATGTTCTATATCCTCCTAAACCTATTTTTATCTAGAGATGGATTTATTTTCATGATAAAACACTTTCTCTATACTTACCAAAATATAGGGATGTTTTCTTTTACTTAGTCTCATCCTTAAAGTTCTTACTAAAGTTATATATTCCTAATCTCCAAAAACAAATATAACATCCTATGATACCAACTATAGCAACCCAAACCTTTTACATATAACATTACATTATTTTAATTATAATTATACACCAGAGTACAAACCAAGGATTGTAAAGTCTAGGGTCTTGGAAGACTAGGTATATAAAACTGAAAACATATAACTAAATAAAAAATTAATTAATTTAATATTAAAATTGAGATCCTAACTTATATTGTTCCCAAACATCTACCTAGTGTACCCTAGGGAACACATGAACAAAGGGATGAGATAAATATCCCAGTAAGGAGATAACCATAAGAACAAAGTATTAGCACATGGGATAGAAGGCATGGAATAATGATATAAAAAGGCCTATAACATATAAAATCATAAAATATAAACAAGGAGTCATAGTAATGTGGAAGAAATATAAAAAATGACTTTAGCATGAGTCAAGACTAAATTCCAATATCATTTCACATTGTAGCACAAGCCCAGGCTAACTGCCAAGATCGTCGCACATGGTAGTACAATCCAAGGATAACTGTCAAGACCATCACACATAACATCTCATGAGACTCAACTTTATGAAATACATTGGAGCGCTATCTAGGTACACCCATATTAAATTTACACTAATATTTTTGACACATAAAAAATCATACATAAATAATATTATATAAACATAAGGGTTACCCATGGAAAGAATTGTGTACCACAATCATGTCGTAAATCATAAAAAATAGTCATATCATAAAAGTGAACATGAAATAAAGGAACTAAAATATACAAGTAAATTCATAAGGTAAAATAGGCATGTATCATGGTAAGTTATTTCAAGTAGAAGTGAAAAAATTTAAGAAATGTATTTAAGAAATTTTATCATTTAAACATTATTGTGCGGTTTTAAGGAAAATACTATAGAGCCTTTAAAATAGAAAAGGAAACAATAATTTATATAAATCCAGAAGTGAACCAAGAATGTTTTCATAATAAAAAACTGATTTTATAAAGACAATTGAGACTTAAAACAGAAGATAGTGTGCACTTGAAATTGGATAAGAATTTAGGAAGTTCCCTCAAAACTGGTTTACTTATCGAGAAGTATTGAGGAGGGAATCACTTAAAAACATGTATATCCCCGAAAGAGAATGATGAAAGGGTATTGATAAATGAATTTGGTATATGTAAACAGAATTTATAATATTCACATAAAAAGATAAGATAACTTCATTTTGTTAAAAGGAAGATAAGGAAACCCAAAGGAACAAAGGAGGTTCGGGTAGAATCCCTTATGGATTATCGACATGGTATCAGGTGTACTTAAGAGGGATTAATGAAAAAGAAAGGGGGTTATCATCTTTTATAAATAATGAGGGAAGTATGGGTAAGGTTATAAATCATACCACATCAATAGTAATTACACATAAAAGTACATAACACATAGGATATTCTTGAATAAATGTGAGAAAGATAGGATCACTTACCTTAAGTCTGATGGTGTTCTCCACTTGATATTAATGACCTTAATAACCAAATTTGGTTCACTAATTAATTATAAAAGAACATATTATACATTTAAAATATTTATTGTAACCTTTTTAAGTTAATTAATGACCTTTTTGATGGGTTATGTGGTTCAATTTCATTGTTTGGGAGCATTTTCTTCCTTGGTTTTAATGACCAGTTCAATTATATTCATGTTCCGATAAACATGTAGGGTGAAAATGGTTTTCCAGAATTGAATTTATAAGAAATTAGTGAACCCCCATAATATTACATCCTTATAAAATTAATTTGGTTATTTGGAGTGAAGGTGAATCATTATATAAAACTTTAGTGATAACCTTTTGGGTTTATTGGCAGTTTTTGATAAGTACAAACTCATTTTTCATTATAATTTAATATCATGTGTAAAAAAAGATTATAGAACCTTACATAGTAGATATTACATAATAATATGGTTCATCCATACAAAAATGGTTTCATGACCATAATTGAAGATGGTAAAAGAAATTGAAAACCCATCGTCCTTGAATGTGGTAAATTAACACATCTCAGATGGTGTCTTTACTACTAGTATAAAAGAAGAGTAAATGAGAGATGATAATAACTTATTCCATTATCATAAAAAAATTAAAGTAAATTTAAGGTACTAGATTTTTCATAACATTTGGATGAGTAGAGATAAGGATATAAAATAAAACAAATAAACTTGAAAATAAAGTAAAAGAATTGAAAAGAGGAATTTACCTCTTGAATCAATCTTCCTTGAGAGCCTCTTAAGGGGAGAGGATTTGGTATTTTGAAGAGAATAAGGGATGTTGGACATGGGGGAGGATATTGGGGAGAGATTTGGGTATAATTTAGGTAATTAACAAGGCTTTATAAGAGTGAAGAGAGGATGTGAGTGTGGGTGGTTTTTATAGTGGAGGGGATGAGGGTTTTCTTAATATTTTAATCATTATTTTATTATTTTTCCATAAGACAAGAAATGGTAAGGATTACATGAATAAAAATAGTAATAAGTGTATGTGAATTTTAAATAATGTTGCTTACATCATCCATGATACTAGTAATATTCCATTTAGCTTATAATGTACATATATGATAAATTATCATATTTCACTATTCATCAAAAATTCAAGTATTTTAGAAAAATCCCAAAAATTCACCCTGACCGTTTTTTGATGTGTAGAATCCAAAAATGAACTACATTTTTTTAAAAAATAATTATATAAATATGATCAATTTAATTTTTTAATTAAAATTATACTTTACTTGAAATATACAGATTTTAAAATTATAACTGGTTTTATAATACTTTCAAAAATTACATAAGGTCTTATAAAATTATAATAAAACCATAAGAAATAAAATTTTTAATTTTTGAAAACATTTTAGGAAAATAAATTTTCTTTTAAATTAATTATTATTTATTTATTTATGACTTACAAAAATACCAATACTTTTATTATGGTCATATTATCACTTATAAGATGCCTAAATTTTATTTATACATTCATGGGTGATGTTACTATTCTTTTGAATGATTTAATATTCATAAAGATCATATTACTATTCATAAGGGTAACATTACTATTCATAAGAGTAAGTTACTATTCATAAAAAATTAAGTTTGACTTATTGGACTCCAAACATCTTATTGATCACAACTGTGTGTGCCTGATTTTCAAACTTCAAATTACAAAAGTGACAATATTATGTTTAAAGTTCACATAGTACTTATTAGTTCATTTTTTTGTGATTTCATGTGATTATATGGCATAATTATAATAATGTAATTTCTATTGATAAAACATTGGGTCATTACATAAAAACCCAGGTCAAATCCCCCAATTTCAACAAAAAATATTTTTAAAATTGTTTAAAATTAAATCCAAAAAAACATGGAATTAAATAATTCACAAAAGGTGCTAGAGAACAAGATTTAAACCATTAAATTAATGATATGTTCAATTTATTTAAAATAGGATCAAAGAGTATTTCACATGAGAATTCAAGGTCAACAATTATAGAACATGTGTTGGAAGGGGACATATATCTATAAATTATCATAAAATAATGAAAAATAAAGTAAAACCATAGAAACTCCTTGTAAAATCTAAGATTTAACCACACTGGATCTAAGATGCATCACCTTTGATGGTGATCACCGAATCTAGGAAGAGGGATCTCAAGAGAAGATAGAAAATACCTTAGATCCATAATTCCACATAAATCATTCAAGATCTAACAAAACACAAGTCCATCATAACCTATAGAGAGAATGAATCAAAATAAGAAGAGAGATCAAAGACCAACAAGAAAAGAAATCACCATAATAGGATCTCCACTTCGATTGGAACTTTGATCTACCAGAAATGACATTTGGAGAGGAAAAATGGATTCAAATGGATCTCAAAATCCAAAGGATTATATTTATGTTCAAGTGGGAGGTGTTTGGGGTTTATTGGGGGGGGGGGGTTGTGATTTTAATTAATATTTTTGGGGATATAATTATATTTTTCATGGTTTCCTAGGTTAGGTCACATGGTTAGTACTAACTGTGTGCCTAATCATGTTCCCAAAACAAATCCATTGGAATATCTACATGGTTAGGCTATAAGGTTAGTTTAACCATGTGCCCACTATGTGGCCCTCTTATTTCTATGTTACATGGTTTGGTTAATCATGAACAAACCATGTGAAAACCATATGCCCCTATATGGGCTAATAGAAATGTTTCACGGATTAGCCGCATGATTTTTGAAACCATTCTCCAACCATTCATAGTCCTATAAACCCTAAAAATAAGTCTAGAAAAAAATTGGAAACAACCCACGAATATATGAAATCATTAATACTCAAATTAACAGGTCAAAAGACCTAAAATAGGTAATGTGATGTTACAACACAAATTCCTGATAAATATTATTATTACATAATTTTACATTCATTAAAAATTATTAAAAGGAATATTTTCAAATGTTTTACATACAAATTAGTTTGTACTTTCTACAAAAGTTTGAAAAGAATGATATATTTTAATTTATACCGTATGGATAAATTTTTCCACTATTATGAGCATTATTTTCTTTTAATCTTCCTTTACATGTTTCGATTTTTCGTTTCAAAGAAACCTTCTTCTCAATGTTCTATGAATTTTTTGTTTTTAACTATACTAAAGGAAAATTATATTTGCTATATTTAAAAATATATATTCAAATTCTATTTTAATGGTATCTTTCTTCTATATTAACATCACTTTAGGATTTTTTTCTTCACTAGAGATATGTTCTTATGATTCCATCCATTTACTTTCTCTATATGGCTAATGATGATAATGTTTTAAGGATTATTCCATTAAACCCATTAGTTTACCATGGGTTAATTAATCCATGATGAAATAAGGAATGATTTTACGATACCATCAACATAATTTCTTTGGGAGGCTGATTATTTTTTATGATAAATGTTTTATAAAAACCATTTATTTTCCATGGGTTATGCTATGATGAAATAGTGAATGTTTTTATAATATTTTTTACAATTATGTATGTTATTCATTATATTATAGGTGGTTCTAGAATAATAAATCCCTTCAATACAAAGGGTAATGGTTGATTTCTCATAAGATAATATGGAATAGAATGGAGAGTACACTAGTTTAGTAAGGGACTTTATACACTATGATAGTCTTTGGAGTGATCTTCGATAAAATAAATGATAGAATTTAGAACTATCCCAATCCACTATTGGAATTCTTCCACTATTATTGTCTTAGAAGTGAACCTCGACTAAATAAATTATTTTCTTTACTTATGTGTATTCCAAAAAATTATATCTTATTCTTATGTTATATTATAATTACTTACGATTAATTTTTGAGGATTATGCACTCTTATGAATTATATATTTTTATGACAATTAATTATATCAAGATTCACAATTTATGGTATTTTAATGATTGAGTATAAAATTTATAAGTTATTATAATGTTATCATACCCTTATTATTATCTTATTTTCACTTACAATCATCGATTTATATCTCTTATATTTAACCTTATAGAGTATCTAATATCACCCTTTCTTATTTTTATATTTCCATAGGTTATAAAGAAATATTTTAGGTCAGGAATTTATAAGAAGGATGTTATGTGAGAAGAAATTTGTGGAATATTGTGATGATAATTCATGAAATAAGTTGATTATGTATCTTGTCTCCAATGAAACTAACCCTTTATGGTTTTGGGGTGAGTATTATTATAAAATGTATTCAATATTATCCTAAAATGATGTAATTTTTATATATGTAATGATTAGATCATATCAGTATATATGTTGGGTCTAACATATAGTTTCTTATTAGGGAAATGAGGAAGACATCATGGACATTAGGATTATTTATATGTAGAGTTAACTAATAGGAAATGACTGTAACATGATCTAGAATCTCAAATAGTCTAATTTACCTTAGACTATTTTCCATCTTCTTTTCAAATATCATAACTCATTTACATGGTGTTATTTTTAGGAATAAAATATCCAAACATTAAATTATAAATCCCTTCGATGACTGTTATCATTGATCAACCTTGAGCAACATTTTTTTCCAGATCCCTTATATCTACTTTATCATCTCTTTCAAAATGTCTGGTCCTAAATTTTTTTCTTCTCATACAACATGTTAGAGATTTATACCTTTTCTCATTGAGTACACAATTTAGGTATATTTTAATACTTTAGTGGAAACTATTGTTATAGGATAATTAAATAAGTGGAATATGTTAGTCCCAAATCCCTTGAAAATAATGTGAGACAGACCTTAACATGTATTCCAACATTTTAATAGTCTTATCAAACTATCCATTAGTTTTATAATGACATGTTGTTATTAGGTTTCCCTATTTATTCATTTACTTTTGAATAATCCTCTATAGAATAGATGTATTCTTGGATCATTGTCAAAATAAATTGAATTTAGTGCTCGATGAAGTCTCAATAATTATTGAATATATAGAAGACCATGACACTTAAGGAAGAAATTTTCATATAGAGTAAAAACATGGGTTGACTTTGTTAATATATCAATGATTACCCACATGAAATTATTTAACTTTTATATCCTCAAATGACTTGTAAACAAGTATATAGTGACGTTATCCCACTTATATACAATTATGTGTAGTGGTTTTAGTTCATATTTGAGAACTTTTATCAGTAATTTCACATGCAAGAAAATCAACCATCTTTCTATATAATTGGAAGTTTCCCTCTTCATTTTGTCTCAAAAATAATTTATGTGAAGATATCTACACATTTTGGAGATTATAGGATGTATAAATAATGTAGATATATTAGATTCATCCATAAGAACTTTATTTATCTTCTTGAATAGATGAGATAAATAGCCTTGTACAAAACCTCAAAACTCCCCCATGATCAAAATAATACTCATAAAATATAATTTTTGTATCACTTATTTTCTTTCAATACATGAGTTTCTACCTTTTTAATTATTTTATTTTCTCCATTAATGATGTTTTAGAAATTATTTGGTATATTATTAATTATTCTCATTCCCCTATGAATTTCATGACTATATTTACCATGTACTTTATCAATGTATCTCTTTTAGTTTTCATCATTGCAATAATAACTAGTTATTTCCTATATAATGCATTAGGGAATTATTTTATTTTCCATGGTAATAATTAATTGAACAATCATAGACTTTAATAATTTCCAACAATCTCATTTTCCTCATGTTCAATTCCTTTTATGTGAATATGTACTTTAGAAATTCATTGTATTTTTAAATTTCACACTTCTACCCATAAATATAATTTAACTATATTTTTAATAAAAATATCTATTGACTCAACTCCAAATCATGGTTATGGTAATCTTGGTCACGAGTCTTTAACATTAAATATTTTCAAGCAATCAATTTTTCATGTGTACACATCCATGTTCTTCTAAATATGCATCACTATGGATGAAAAATCCTTCTCCATTAGAGCTAATGTTTACATAGGTGTACTAACCAACCTCCTCCTCAGTCTAGAGAAACATTCTTCCAACTCCATTTTCCAGATTAAATTTAATCCCATTTGAGTTAACTAGGTTAGTGGTTTATAAATCTATGTAATTTGTTTTCAAAAATCATATAAATTATATTACTAGAAAAAATTTTAACACCCTCTTTTTTAGTGGGTATTCCAATGTAAGTTCTGGCATGTCTTATGTGATGTTTTAATATTTTTGATGGTTAAAAATATGTTCCAAAATTTGTTATAGGGTTTTGGATGCTTAAATGGGATCTGGTGGGTTTTTGGTCCAAAATGGAAAACCCAATGACCATAGGGAAAGTTTTAGTGTTTCCTGGTGAGGCCCTGTGAAAAACCCAAAAGGGGAAAGCATGCATGGCCATAGTCGTTCAAAACTAGAGATACTTCAACATGACATGACCAAAGGGACCTCATCATTCCCATGGTGGAGGCTATGGTGACAAAGAAATGGTATCATTTTGAGAACACACTATAGGGCTATTCGTTCTAGTCTTTCATGTTCAAAGACACAACAACGTGGTGTTGGTCATAGTGGAGTCCATGGTGGTAGTCACTTGGGTTTTAAAATGGCCCAAACAGTCACTTTTTTCCTCACATCATGAAAATTTAAAATTGTAAAAACATTAATCTTATATTAGGGATATTCAATTAAATATTAATTGATTATTTACCCTATTAATAAATTCAGTGATCCACTTATTGATGATTCCTTCAATTTAGATGATTTCTATTTGAATTCTAGAAGAACCATGGTTGAGTTGATCGATCCTTATTCTATTGAAGTTGATTCTTTTAATAACCTAATATATCTTGACACTCCATTATTTATAATAATGGAAGATTCAAACCATAAAATATGGTGGTTGTTCTTATTGAATCAAAATCATGGGATCCTTTGCTCTTCTATTTTTTTTTACATTTCTTGAGTAAAGGATTTCTACTTTATCAATTAGATTCAAATTATACCATTGAAAGTGTTTAATATTGTGAAAGTGTTAGTTCTACACTTGGATATATTATTTATTTATCCTCATTCTAGAACCCATGACATGTTGGTTCAAGAATTGGTTTTAGGAACTCTTGGTGTGAAATATTATTCTGATTGGTGTATGTATATGGTTGGAGAGATTAAGACCTTAACTAATGTTGATGTTGACATCAAACAATTGAGGTATATAGTTCTTTAAAATTTAGAATTCATATATTTTAATTTTATATTTATATATCATTTTGTACTAATTTTCTTTAATCCATTCTTGAGTTTGATATCATGTGTGTGTGTATCTCATGAGACCATGTTTGATGTTTGATCACATGAGTGTGTGTGTGTTCATGCATAGATCATGAGAACCATGAATTATTTTGATCACTTATGTGTGTTCTCAGATATTTTTTTACCACTATTGATATACTATAAAACTATTTTGATATAATTTATTTGGTATATTCAATATTTATTTTATTCTATACTTAGTTACAAAGTGACAAGATAACCCATCATGGATCCATATTCCTAGTGGGGGAGTGTGTTCGGACACTACATGTTATATGATTATAGTAATGAGTTAGACCATGGGGAATGATGGAATTATGTGATTTAACTGGAAATGAGTCATTGGGGAATGATGGTCTTTGGTGACCTGACCCAAGACATATTATTGAGATATGCCACACTTATGGCCTGACTCGAGGTAGTGTTGGGATATGAAAACCATGTGTCCTAACTCATGAGAGAGATAGTGTACACATGTGGTAAAAATTTAGTATAGTCTATTTCATGACTTATATTATTACTATATTTATAGAAATGAGCTAAATCAGGTATGACTGGGGGTAGTGGCGACTTGGTCGGTGCACAACCGCTAAGTATATGATTCCATGTTGTATTTTGTCTATTTTTAAATTATAAATAAATTGAATCCTATGAATATTTACTCATACTAAGGATTCATTGGTGGTGTACTATTTGGTTTAAAATCACACACTACACAAACATCTCAACGCATGTGTAGTGTTTATGATTATGGATATAGGAATGTACAAGGCTCTTATGATAGTGGGCTAGGATATGGATCATGGTGATTAGTCATAGTATCAAGATGGGATTAGGAGTAATGAAAAATTTCTTTATTAAATTACCTATCTTTCTCATACTCTCATCAACCTGCCACATTTGGGTGGTGCTTGGTTTATTATTCTGTATGACTTGAGATACATTCCATTCCATTTTCTATATAATTTCTTATTTATTCCATATCTTTATTATATATACTTTTATGTGATGATATTGAGGGTATAATCGACCCACCGATTGAATTCAGACCATCACTACTAGTCAGAAATGGATTACATATAGGGAGGCCTGCTTGAGGCCTTTTGGAACTCCGTCATGGACATTGTGATTTAGGAAGGGGTGTTGAAAAGTTGTATAGAAGGTCATTTTACCTCTTTCTTCTTCTTTAATATGTCATTGGGAATTATAAAAATGGAGATAGGATGTGTGAGACTCAAAAATTGTAATTACATGTGTTCCTGGATAGCACATGTGCAACAAAATATTTATTTACTATTGTTGGGACTGTTATAACAGTTATGGTTTTAGAGTTTCACGTTGATCCCGAGTATATTATGATGTTAATTTTTATGGTATTTTGTTATATTGACGATTCATGACTTTTTTAGGATCACATGTTATATATATTGGATTTGGTGTCCTATAACCAACTACTTTGTACTTTATGATAAACTTGTATACCTTATCACATCTTGATTGTTCTTCTACATGATAATTCATGTGATATTGTCTTAAGGATAGTTTTTTCACTAAAGCGTCATAGTAGATATCTGCTATGATGAGAACCCGGAAGTTTCATAACATTATTCTTGAATAAATGTTCTATGACCGGATGATGTTATTTTAGGGACACAAATAATAAAGGCCATTAGGGGTGAGGGCTCATAAAACATTGAGTCACTTTCTAATGGTGTGCGCCCTTGGTAATATATTGGAGGATATTATGAGAACGAGACCGGCCAATAGGAAATCCACATTTCATAGTGTCATTGGATCTTTCTATCTACGGACGTGTGTATTAGTCCTTAGACTTTAAGATTATTATTAATGGGTATTACGTCTTGAGCACTAATATGTATTGAAGAAAAAATTGATGACACATTGTTCACAGTGAGGTAGGATATGTTGGGTGCATCACGGGTAATACTTCATTAATAGATAATGAGAGAAAGGATTTGTCCATTCTGTTTTGTAATAGAATTTGATATCTCAGGCCCTTTGATGGAATTGATATATCTTAAATAAATCCATGTCCATGGTTAGGAATGAGAAATTTTAATTCTAGGAAGTCAAAGAAAGAATAATCGAGCACATGGGTTGATGGAACTAGCATGAAAACCACTTGATTCGATATATTGTGAAAAATGGATTACATTACATGGTAAGCATTTGTAGGAGGTGACACATCATTATAGTGTTAAATTCTTTCTATATGGTTTCTTTGGAGTGTTTTTAGATGATAAACTTGGAATTTAGGTAGGATTTGCTAATTCCATAGAGAAAGAGGCCTAGAGGGTCACACACTAAGTGTATCCAAGTATCTCAGTTAAATATTAATTTAATAAGTTGAATAAGAATTATTCCTGATTGTGGTTTAATAATTATTCAAGGATGTCTGATCGCATTTATTTCAACACTAGTTATTTGAGAGAATATAATGTGGGAGAAATAATATATATTTATTAGTGAGTAATGCAGTGATATTTATTTAAGAAATAAATAGTCATTATTAAAGGTCTAATAAATGTGGCTGAGGAAATAAAAAATGGGAAAAAAATTACACACTGTGTATTAATATACATGCCATGTAGTTTTTTGGGGATTTTTGAGAAATAATAATATTTATTTAATTAAATAATATTAGGTGCAATTCGCTGGTTTCAAGTCAAGTGATAAAAATAGTCAATTTTTATTATTAGACATGGGGTCTTACTAAGAATTAAATGAAATGAATAAATTATTTCAGGTAATTAATTAATTTTATTACTCTAAGTAATTAAAATCCCAATTACATTATTTTCATGAGCCTAGACATTCTATGTGGTTGTGCATAATGGATTTGGAAAAAGCTCTCAATCCAAGAGATAATTTTTTTCATCTAAGAACGCTCTCAAGTTACGTGAGAGATCCTCCTCCACAAGATCAAGGAGAGCGCCTTGGAAGTGGCTCTCAAGGCATACAAAGGCAGACATCACAAACTAAGTCTCCTCTGCACTAGCACCCAGAGATCCCTTCGGCGACATCCAAAGATATGTGGTGTATGTGTGGATCACCACTTGAGGAAGCCCACACTTGGCTTTGGTGTCACAACAACGGATCACATCAGATCGTGACCAGAAACATAAAAAGAGAGAGAATTCCATCAAGGTAATTCCTGATTTTTTATTAAATTAATTATAACCAACATATGATAATCCTATTTATGGTTTTGGGACTCCCCTCTTTCCTTTCATTCTTCATTCTATTATAAAGATCTGATGTTTTATCATTGTGACAGATCTCATATTGATCGCTATTAACAGAAAAATTAAAGTTGGGTACACCCATCCATGTGCTTCCACTATACCTGGAACCTTCAAGTGGTTTCAGAGGGGTAATATCGTTGATTATAATTATTTAGTTTTTTGTTGATGATTTACGTATTTAATAATTTAGTTGTTTCAATTCAATTTAATTATTTTGTAAATCTGAATCTTGAGATTTGTTCCTCCTCTTTCATTTGTCATTCAACTTACAAAAATGATCTTTTTTCTTTTATTTTTGATTAAAATAAAATATAGGATCTCATCCAGAGGTTCCAAAGGTTCTTATCTATACAAAAATAGAACACACGGTGTGTATTAGGTAGTACACACTGTGTAGTCAAGTTTCAATGTATCAGACTGATCCACCAAACCAAGTCGTGTCATTAGAGTTTATATGAGTCTTTATGACTCCATGTGTTGACTAGGAATAGGTAGCACATAGTGTCCAGATTACATGCCGTGTGGCCCACTGGACACAATGTGTAGTCCCTTCAGGTTAGGTTTGGACCATGTACCATGTACATGGATTTCATAGCTGGAACTATATAATACAAATACTACATGGAGTTTGGCTCACTAGACACACCGTGTAATCCAAATATTTTTGAAGAACATTTACATGTCATATCCCTAGGCATGTGCTTCAGATGGACGGTGAATGATAGTACAGGCCATGTAGTTGGAACTACATGCCATTTACTCATCCAAGTTACACATATTTATTAAAATATATTATTATATTATGCAAACCCTTATGGAGTGCACCATGGTGCACACATAAAGATATGGAACAACATGTGATATGTGTTTTATATATATGTGTTTAATTTAACATATGTGTAATGTTCATTTATAGTCATTGGGTAGTTATGAATGGGAATTCACCGGGTTTCCTTCAAGGAACAAGTTACGTATAAAGATAATTTTAAATGAATTTATTTGTTTAAAATTATTATTGATGAGAATGTCAAGGAAATTCAGAAAAGGGTTTAATATAAAAGGATTGATTAATTAAAGATAACTAATTGATTTGAGCGTGATTTATCTTAAAAATTAATGATTAAATAATTGAATTATAGTTTTATTTATGCGTAAATATCGTTGCATGTATGGATGATCATGATTTAGACAAGGACCTTTGTATGTGGATGATTTCTTTTAATTTATTTATTTAATTTAAATTTGTTGGCCAGCGAGCCTTCTCCTAATTAATATGTAGGGAGTGCATTCCCAAGGTTTATTTTATGTAAAACCCTGTTTTACCGCTAACTTGCAAGTGAGATAAAAACATATTTAATGGATGGAGCTCCCAAGCTAGTGGAGGTGCCTCAAGTTAGGATCCAAGGTGACACCAGTCCAAGGATATACAATACTGGATAGGTGGAAAGCTATAAACACGAACCCAAAAGGTTCAAGGTGTTTCTTCTATAGGTATTGGGTTAGTTTATTAACCAATAGATAAACTAACCAATAGAACAAGCTCATGATCATACCATTTATTTTATTTCTATCAGTTTCATGGTTTATATATTGTGGGTGTGTTGTTGCGATTACACAATTAATAAATTAAAAAATATTTCAAAATAGAACTAAAATAAGACCAGATTATGTATAAATAATATCTTAGACATGGTTAATCACTTAATTATATCCCACTTAATATTAAAAAAATGTAATCAAAGATAATAAAAAGGAAATTTTGTGTAAGTATAAAATCCCTCAAAGAAATATTAGGTCTATATTTCCTTTCATAATTTTGGTTAGAATCGAACCATTGTAAAAAGTGCTTGATCAACCCTATTTGGGGTGCTTTCAATTATCAGGGAATTCTAATTCAAGGTTTTGGGTTGACTTGACTTGGTTTAGATCAAGGGTTAAATGCCACAACAGGGTTTGGTGTGACCAAGAGGCAAAGGTTTAGGAAATATAAAATAAAAGGATTTCAGGATTGGGGAGTCCACTCAACGGATCAAGGAAATGCGAGTTAATGGAGTTGGAATTTGGAATGCCTACCTAAAACCATTCATGTTTCTTGAATAACCCTAGTTGCGGTAATGAGAAGTGAAATATGGATCATTTCCACAAGAATATTCAAGCAATAGAATATTCCAAAGTCAATGGTGAGGGCTATTGGATTTTGATAAAATAGTGGGAGACTAATAAGTATTAATTTATTTGTTTGTCTCAGTTTTGTCATGATAAAGTGATAAATATTTGATCATCTTAAATTGTAGAAACATCAAAGAAAATTACTTCAAACATATCATTTCATACCATAATCTATAAGGAAAACCTTCTCACCAACACCATTTTTCAGAAGTGGCATAGGCATTTACGCATCATCCATCACTATGAGAGGAAATTGTATGTGCTGGAGGAGCCTATTCCAATTGCATTTGGAAAAGAGTCTAGTGATGAGGAACTATCTCTACATATGAAAAATATGGATAATGCCACAAATTTCTAATGTTTCATGCTATTGTCCATGTCTAATTATCTCTTGAAGCAACATGAAAACATGGACGCGTATAACATGATGTATCACCTTAAGGATCTCTACCAAGATAAGGCGAGACAGGAGAGATATGAGATCTCCAACGCTTTGTTCATAACTAATCTTGGAGAGTCTGCGCCAGCTGGGCCTCATGTATTCAAGCTTATTAGCTACATTGAATTTACGAACATCTTAGGGATTAAGTTCACGGATGAGTGACGTACAGATCTCATCCTATCATCACTACCCAAGACCTTATCTAGATTTATTGTCAACTACAACATGAGAAACAATGAGAATAGTCTATCAGAACTTCTAACCTTAATTATCTAGTTAGATAAGGACACAGGGTGTGAAAAACCCATAGTCCTTATGGTGAATAAGATGACGAAGGACAAGGAAAATGGGACAAGGGTTTATAAACGGTCTGATTTCCCCGAGCACCATGCCTCCAAGAAGGGTAATATCTAGTGGCAGGGAAAGTAATGGGAGGTGGTATGTTTTACATGTGGCAAGCCAAGCCACTAGAAGAGGAACTGCATCCAGAAGCATGGGGATGCTAAAGGTGAATTTTTTATTAGGTTTAATCTTTCCATTTCTACACATTAGATATTAGATACAGCTTGTGGGGCTCACATCTATATTCAAATGCAGGGACCAAGTAGATTTAGAAAGATTTCCAGAGGAGAGTTGGGTATTTGAGATGCCAATGGCATGAGGCAGGATGCATTATCCATTGGCGATTACATCTTTTGTTTACAACTGGGATGCTTTTGGTTTTACATAACTGTTATTATGTTCCTAGTGTTATCAAGAACATAATTTCTATATCATGTTTGGATATGGATGAATTTATTTTCATATTTGGAAATAAGGGTTATTTCTTTTATAATAAATACATATGTTATGGTATGGAACATTTAAATAACGGTTTGTATATATTAAATTAAAAAAACTAAGTGTTGGAAATCGATAATGAAACAAACTCACATGACTCATACAATATCCAGTTGTGGCATCACCATCTTGGTCATGTAAACAAGAAGCGCTTGAAAAAGATCTGGAAAGATGGTTATTTAGACTCTACTGAGATAAAACCATTTGATATATTCCACACTTGTTTACAATGTAAAATTACCAAGCCAAATTTTTGTGTATAGGGTGAAAGGGCTATAAATCTTCTTGGATATGTGCACACAGATGTGTGTAGACCATTTCGAGTAGAAGCTAGAGGTGAATATTCTTACTTCATTACTTTTACTAATTATTTGAGTAGATATGGATATATCTAATTAATGAGGTATAAGTGAGATTCCATGGTGAAATTTAAGTAATTCAATAATGAAGTAGAGAATAATCTTGGTAATAAGATAAAGAAGCTTTGATCAGATCGAGGTAGAGAATATCTGAAAAAAGAGTTCACTGAACTTTTACAAGAGTTTGAGATTATATCTCAACTTACTCCTCCTTATACAACATAATGGAATGGTGTTAGTGAAAGGAGGAACCTCACCTTGTTGTACATGGTGAGGTTAATGATGAGTCATGGAGATCTTCCATTATCCTTTTGGGGATATGCATTACAAACTGTAGCATACACATTAAACAGAGTACCAAATAATGTAAAAAATGGAATTTCCTATGAGTTATGAAATGGAAAGAAACCCATTTTGTCGCACACACGTGTATATGAATGTGAGATGTTTGTTATGGCCTTATTTGGAAACAAAATAGAACCTTGGGGAATGAGGTGTATCTTTTTCGGATATCCCAAGGAAACGAAAGGATATTACCTATATAACCCTTCAGATAGGAAAGTCACTGTTTCTAGAAAATCCTTCTTTCTTAAGATAGAGAACATACTCAAAAAGGATAGTGGGAGCAAGATTCAATTTGACAAAGTTGATTCTCATAATAAAAAAGAGTTAGTAAAGGAACAAGTTCCATAGGTCCCTGTGGAAGAGGTTCTAGAAACACAAGTGTTGCATAGAAGCTCAAGAGAGGTAAGGGAACCAGAGAGATTTGGTTTCCTAGTCACCAAGGATGGAGAGTCATTATTGTTGGACAATGATGAACCTATCTCCTATAAGGAATCAGTAGAGAGACCAGAAGCTACAATATGGATAGAAGCTATTAATTATGATATGGATTCCATGTATTATAACCAAGTCTAGGTTTTTTTCAATGAGTTAGTTGATGTAAATCTTATTTGATGCAAATGGGTATTCAAGAGAAAGCTGGACATGGAAGGTCAGGTTAGTACCTATAAAGAAAGGATAGTGGCTAAAGGATTCAGATAATGTTAAGGAATTTACTATAATGAAACCTTCTTTCTAGTTTCCATGTTTAAATCCATAAGAATCATACTTTCCATAACAAATTACCATGAATACATGATTTGGAAAATAGATGACAAAACAGTATTCCTCAATGAAGGATTTGTGAGCTGGAAGAGTTCAAAGTATCCAACTTTCGCCAATTCTATAGCAGAGTTTGAATATATAGTGTCTTCTGATGTATCCAAAGAAGACGTATGGATTTAGAAAATTTTCCAAGATCTTGATGTAGTTTCTAGAATTAAAGATCCTATCACATTGTATTGTAATAATACTGCAACCGTGGATCTTTCAAAAGAACAAAGGTCAAATCAACTAACAAAGAACATTCTACAGAAATATCACCTCTTGAGGGATTTCTATCAAAGGGGTGAAGTTTTAGTGAGTATAGTGTCTATGGAAGAGAACGTGGTAGAACCCATCACTAAAGGCCTATCTTAGCAGAAGCATGAATATCATGTGAGATCTAGCAGGTTAAAGGTTGTTAGTAGTTGGCTCTAGTCCAAGTGAGAGTATGTTGGAGTTAGAGTCCTAGAACCAACTGCTTTTTTACTTTATGATAAACTTGTAAAACTTATAACATCTTGATTATTATTATGCATGACAGTGCATATGATAATGTCCTAATGATAGCCATTGCACTAAAGGGTTATAGCGGATCCCTGATATGATGAGAAACCAGAAGTCCCATAACACTATTCTTGAATAAATGTTCTATGGTCGGATGATGTTAATTGAGGGACACAAATAATACTTTCCATTATGGGTGAGGACTCATAAAACTTTGAGGCACCTTCTCAAGGTGTGTGCCCTTGGAAATCTCCAGGAGGATATTATGAGAACGAGACCCACCAGTAGAAAATTCACATTTCACAGTGTCATTGAATGTTCCTATTTGCAGACATTTGTATTATTCCTTAGAATTTAAGATTATTATTAATGGGTATTACAACTTGCACACTTAGATATATTGAAAAAAACTGTGATGACACACTGTTCGCAGCAAGGTAGGTTATGTTGGGTGCATCACGAGTAATATTGCATTAATAGATAACATGAGAAAGGATTTTTCCCTTTTGTTCCATAACGAAAGTAGATATCTCAGGCCCTTTGATGGAATTGATATAGCCCAAATAAATCCATGGACATGGTGAGGAATGGGCAAGTTAAATTTTTGGAATTAAAAGAAATAATAATCGAGCATATGAGTTTATGGAACTAGCCTGAAACCCACTTGATTTTAGATACCGTGACAAGGGAATTAAATTACACAGTAAGAATTCATAGGAGATGACACATCATTGTGGCGTTAAATTATTTCTCTATGGGTGCCTTGCCATATTACTAGACATTAAACTTGTACTTTAAGAAGGCTTCGCCTTATGCCACTGAGAAAGAGGCCTAGAGGGTCACACACTAAGTTTGTCCAAGCATCTCAGTTAAATAATCATTTAACAAGTTAAATAAAGATTATTCCTGATTGTTGTTTATTAATTTATCAAGGATGCCTGATCACATTTATTTCAACACTAATTATTCGAGAGAATATATTGTGGGTGAAATAATATATATTTATTAGTGAGTAATATAGTGATATTTATTTAATAAATAAATAGTAATTATTCAAGGTCTAATAAATGTGGTGGAGGAAATAAAGAAAATTGAAAAACAAATGTACACACCGTGTATTAATATACACACTATGTAGTTTTTATGTGGATTTTTGAAAAATAATCTTATTTATTTAACTAAATAATATTAGGTGTAATTCTCTAGGGGCATGTCAAGTGATAATAATAGTGAACTATTATTTTTAGACATGGGGTCTTACTAAGAATTAAATGAAATGTATAAATGATTTTGGGTAATTAATTCATTTTAATATTCTAAGTAATTAAAAATACCAATTACATTTTTCACATGAGCCTAAGCATTCTTTGTGATTGTGAACAATAGATTTGGAAAAAGATCTCAAGCCAAGAGAGAATTATTTTCCTCCAAGAAATATCTCAGGTGACGAGAGAGATCCTCCTCCATCAGATCAAGGGGAGCACTTTGGAAGCATCTCTCAAGGAGATAAAAGGTGAACATCGCAAGTGAAGGCTCCTCCGAGCTAGCACATGGATATCCCTTCGATGACTTCCATAGATATGCGGAGAATGTGTGGATCACCTCTAGAGGAAGAATACACTTGGATTCAATGATGCAACAACAGATCATATAGAATCGTGACTGGAAACATCAATGGATAGAGAATTCACTCAAGGTAATTATTGCCTTTTAATTAAATTAATTATAACCAACCTATGATGATCCACTCTATGGTTCTAGGACTCCCATATTTTCTTTTGTTCTTAGTTCTATTATGAAGATCCAATGTTTTATCATCATGATGGATCTTATATTGATCGCTGTTAATGGAAAAATTAAAGTTGGGTACAGCCATCCACGTGCATCTGCTGCACCCAGAACCTTCAATATATATATTTCTGTTGAGTGAAACATGGTAGTTCTTTAATTAAATACATTGGGTTTTTCTTTTAATTTGGTGATATATCTGTTTTCCCTATTATTGTGATATATTTGGGAAAGCATTGATTATTTGAACATGAACATTATTTCTAATATAATTGTGACTAACATGTTGGTATAAGGAACTTGTCTTGATCTTTGAGTTTAACTACCCCTAAAACTAAAAATAAAATAATTTTTTATAGAAATATATGACACACAACTCAAAATGATATGCTCATTTGGTACCGATCCTAAAATAGATATATTGACTCTAAATTTTTCTACAAACACTTGATTTAGAGATACCATAAATGGATTGGAAGATTTAACAAAATATGGCTCGATCCCTCATGGTTCACCTTACTCTAATGGATCTCTCTAAACAAAATTCTAGTTGATGTAAATCTGTAGTGAATTGGTGTATCCCTATTTTCAAGGTGCGCCATTTGTCATCAACAACATGAATATGTTGATCATATTTTCCTAACTGGCAAAATAACTGCATCTCAATGGAAGGGAATTTTCAATATATTTGATCTTCACCCCCTTAGGAAAGTTCACTACAGCAGTTCCTAGGTGTAGTGATATAAATACATCTCTTAAAAAAGATTGATATCCTATTCAAGTAGCATGTGCAGAACTCCTCCATGCTTTATGGAAAGGCCAAAATGCGTCCATCCCTTCCCATGCTCTCTTCAACAAAAATATTGTGATTTTCACTATAATTGTGGAAATACAGACTGCTAACCCGTTACATACAAATTTCTTCAATAATTTTGTCAACCACTTCACTTTCCTTAGGCAATTTCGTCTTGAAGGTAATTTTCCAATACCCTTAGGCACTATTGAAGTATTTTGGATCCCCCCTTTCACTAGATGGTTAAAGTGTAATACTGATGGCACCTCAAGGGGAAACCAGAGCTCGTCAGGGTATGGGGTCATCATGAGGGACTATAAAAGTGATGTTATAGAATTACTCTATGGTACTTGTGGCAATTTCACTACATTGGAAGAACTTTTTTTGGGATTTATCGAAGCATTTGATCACGTTAGTCAAAAGGACTGATGCAACTTATGTTTTGAATGTGACTCCACCACAATTTTCCAAGCCATCAGGATGGGAACAATTAATCTCTAACAAACTCTAATGGTAAAATGGGTGAATTGTATTGATAAGCTCTCCTATATGAACTACATCATCACACACACCTTCCGGGAATCCAATCATGTTACTGATGGTCTTACAAACAAAGACATCTCATAGGAGAGACTCATTTATTCTTTTAATCTTCCTTATGACATGTTGCCAATTTTTATTCATGAAAAATGTAAAATGTCATCTTTAAGACTCTTATAATTTTTTGAATTCTTAATAAAGAGCCTCTAAGCTCACCTATATAAAAAAATTACTTCAGTCTTAGTAAAGTCATTTTATTCTTCAAAACTACTTTTTCTTAAAAAATGTTTTATTTTTATTTTTGAGAGAAAACACTATAGATAATTTTAGGAAATTTTAAAAATTTTATTTATAAAATCAATATATTTTTTTAAATAATAATATCAAAATTAACTTACGGTGAAGCTTTGACATTTTTATAAAATGATTGATTTTCAGGGAATAGTGACAATTACTGATTTTTCAAATACTATTATTTCATTCCATTAAATAAAGTATTTTAAAATTAAAATTATATTTTTTATTTTTTATTAATTTTCACATAAAAAATTGATTTATAAAATACAATTTTTTTCATTTTAATTATAAATTTTCATGATTTTGGTATAAGTTTATTATTAGGATTAAAAACACATTTTTCTGAAAACAGTTTTAAACTCCTAACATTTCACCATTTTAATTAAATAAAATAAAACCTAATGAGTACAAATTTATAATAATTTAATTTGATAAAATTTATTCCACATGTATAATCATAAAAATTAATATCAGTTAATAAGGTCAACTTAATTTTTGGTTATAATGAATAGTAAAAATGGTAAAAAATTGTCACCATGGTAAAAGGGTAATTTGGGTTAACCAATATTAAAAATAGATGATAAGACCAATATTTTTTTCAAATAAATTATTATTGGATGAATTTATTTAGAATATTTTAAACTTAGTCTCTAGATTCAAATATTTATGGGACACCTGTACATAAATGTGACCTATATAATATTTTAATCAAAGAAAAAGAAAAAATGTCATTGTCTTTTTTTTAAATATATCTTATATATTCAAATAAGGATAAAAAAATTTGTGAATGGATATTAAATTTTATTTTGAGATTAATGAAATTTATTTCATTATGGTAATTAATGTTTTATTTTTGATATTATAGAGCAACCTTAAATGCCCTATACAGCGTTGGCACACTGCTTGTCCAAATAGTGGAAAACTCAATATAAATAATTTAAAAAAAATAAAAGTAACATATTTGGGATTATTTATGGTTCAAAAATAATTATATAGTTAATAATAATTTATTATTAATGGTTAAATGAAGTAAATTATAAATTTATTTTTATCTTGTTGTTATTAAACTCAAATTAATGGAATGGTTTCAAAAATGACCTTAATTATATTCTATGTTAAATAATATTTTATTAAATTATTCAAAAATACTAAAATATTGAAAGAGAAAAATTATAATTATAAATATTATAAAATTTCATCCTTTTCCCTTTATGATCCAATTTTTATCTTATAAGTAAAATTATAACCCTTTTAGTTTAAAAAACTATTTACTGTAGTTTAGGTTAAAACAGGTTTACCTGGGGCTTAAACCAAAATATAAGGGTATTTTTTCCAATTAAACTATTCTAAATCCTATTTTATGTCCATATATAAACCTAATACTATCGAAAATTATAATATATATCCATTTTCAATCATTTTTCTTGGGAATAATTGTATCTTTTTTTATTCTTTTCCAAAATTTCCAAGTGGGTTCCCTCCCTGACTTATAAAAAGACACCCCATCTCCTCTCCACTACAGAATTAAATACCAATTTGGTTTAAAAAAACACTTGACCAAATTCATTACGTAATTTAATACCCATGTCCTTGAGTCCTTTGGTTTGATAAAAAAATCAACTTAGTGAAAATTTTGGTTTAAACCTTAAGAGGTTGTCCAAAGAATAGGTATAGTTCTGAATAATGATTTTTTGTTTTTCTTTATTCTTATAACTATTTAGAATCTTATTCAACCATGATGATATAATAACATTAGTATCTAATATAGAGTAATATTTATTTATGTTCGTGTAATACACCATATCAATCTCTACTTCCATAAAATGGGAGACGAAACCATCCTTTCTATGTACGTGTGGGAAACCATCTCCACGAAGTAATGTTATTCATTCTTCATCACCACATCAGATAGATTATAAAAATAAGTATATTTAAATAAATAATATTTTATTTATGATATGATTATCATTATGGGAACATTAAATAATACTTATATTCTTTCCATAATTATTGTTGAAAAATGGGAACATTACTCATGCGTACATACGACCTACTGTTTCCCTAATGTAACATAGTTCAATTTTCATAACCATCATTCATGGTTAGTTTTAAAAGTTTAAATGATATATAAAAATTATAACTATTTCATGATAATTATCTTGGAGATGATGGAACAATAACCACTCTTACCATAGTAAACCTACCAAAGTAATTTTGGATATATAAATTGAATATCATCAAAACATCTGATGTGAACTGAATTGATTAAAAAAATAAATATAAATTGCTAATAAATAAAAAAGAATGAAAATTTTTATTAAGTAAATAATTAAGATAATTTTATTATTCAGGATGATAAAGTATATACATGATGATTCGATCTCATAGTAAGGGATTTCATCTCAATCTCCCTTTATTGAGGAATATTTTAATGTTATGCACTTAATTTACTTTATATGGTATATATTCTGATCCATTTGATATATAATATAATTAATGCATCATAATTAATGATATTTTAATTTATAATTCATTTTACGTAATCCAAGGGTACTTGATTTGAATTTTATAAGATTAGTAAAGGCTTTATGTTACAATCTCCTTTATTTTTTGGGATTATATTTGTTCAATGTTACTTTATGGGAGGAAATCATATAAAATTATTATATTGAACCACATATCTTTTATTATCACATTTTCATAAATTTTATTTACATTTTTTGTTTCCATTTCCTCCCTTACTGAATAAAGAAACACCAAGAAATTTTTTTTTATGTAATACTGATCTTTTATATTTTTTTAGAACTTGGAACATTTTATGGGATTACCTACAGACTTATTTTTTTAATGAATATCCATTTATTTTCAGCTAAACCAATTCTTTCTCTCATCATATCAAGGAAAATAAGTTTCATAATATCCCAGATCAACTTTCTCATCACAACAAACAATTTTTTTCATAACTTTTAAATTCTCATGTGGATAAAGCTCTTCATAAAATTGTTTTAGATCCTATGTAAAATCTATTAATATTACTATCAATGAAATAAATAAAATCCAGTATGTACTTATTCAATCTTGAAAATTTTATTCATACATGGTTACAAAATCTTTTTCTTTTTTTATTCCATTCAAATAATTGTGTCTCCATCCCGAGTCGAACAATTTTAGGGAAATATTTCATCAAAAAAATATTGTTAAATGTATCACATTCCATGACATCAAGATCATATTTATCTCATGAAATATTAAAACAATACCACCATCAATCGGTTTCAACATCAAAATGATAATTTGAAAGAGTTACCTTTTGATATTATGAACATCCCCTGACTACAAATATATTTTCTGGATAATTGATCCATCCTTCGACTACCACTAGATATTATGTTCCATTGAATTTTAGAGCATGTAGTTTCCTAAAATTATCAACCAATGGCTTGTTTCTATGTGGTAAATATTCTTATTCTCTAATATGAATTCCACCAAAATTTGTAGCCTACACTAACTGACCCATCACTATTACAAACTACATAATTCCACTTCCCAAAAATCCAAAATACTGATTTAGAAGTTATATTCCTATTAATTATTTCCTACTTCAGCTTCCCTATTTCCTATATGAAAAACCATTATAAAAATTCATATATTAGATAAAGAAACATTCTAATATTAAAATTATATATCATTTAAACATAACTATAAAGAAAAATCATTAAATGGTTCTTTATTAACATTATCATAAAATCTAATGTTATCTAATCCTTTATTGTGATACCAAATATAAGAACAAAACATTAAACATTATATAATATTTAGTTTTAAGTCAATAATTCATTCTATTTATTTTTAAGATCTTTATAGTTTATTGTATTATATAATTAGGCCTTAACTCTTACATAATAAACCCATATATTACACAGATAAATTTTTTACCCAGTATCAATTTTCCCTAAAATATAGAACATTTTAAATGAACCACATTTTCTTTTCATTAAAAATATTCATTTATTTCAACTATACTACTTATTTGTTCTTACCCATCCTTAAACACTATGATTTTTTTTAAAATGTGGGATGAGAAAAAAAGATTATTAAGGGGAAAAAAGAAGAAATCCATTAGTTTAGTGAAAAATCACAAAACCAAAGAAAATTATACCTTTATCAAAAAATTCTTTGAGAATATAAAATAGGTTATATCCACATGAAAAACACACACCATTTTTCTCAAATAATTTTTTTGAAACCCATAACAAAAAAATAGAAACCTTTTTAGGTTAATTAGATTATTATGTTCACAACCCATGTCAGAAATAACTGGAGTGCAGTTAAATCCATAGGAGAAACCACACTAGTTAAATCCATCTTTCATTCCCATAATGAAAATAAACATTACCAAATGAATTATAGAGATATAATGGGGATCACCCATCTTATAATATGTATCGTTCTCATATGTTTGTATAAGTTATATCACACTCACCAATTTATATGAGCTATATTGGGATCACCCTCTTGTATGTGATATTTTAGGATCAACCAATCTTTATATATAATGGTCAATTATCATATTATTTTTATTCTATACCATTTCATCATAAAACCCTTGAAAATTTCTATTGAAACAATATGAAGAAATGGATATCAAAATAACCTTTCTATTTTAAAAACCAATTTTCAAAACCAAAATACAAAGAACAAAGAGAATGATGGGTTTTCTTAGAAGAAAGAATGAAGTATTTTAATAAAATACAAACATAAAATAATGGTTATAGTGGTAAGAATAACCATTTATGTCTTATATATTAAAATAGAATGTTAATTCTATCAAGAAGGTTCAGCCAAGGGTGAAGTACCCATGGATCCAAAATTTATTGAAAAGAAAGATGAAACAGTACATAAGAGGTTAGGAGATGTTAACATGCAGTAACCCACATCTTAAACAAAACACAAGTGCACATCCAGAAGTTACCTTTTCCGAGGCCGACCACGACCCCTGGCTCCACCCAGATCAGTAGGATGTCGACCTCCCCCCCTTTGATTCCCCATCATAGGAATCTTAGAAGAGGAGTCCCTGTGCATTGTATCTTCAGGTATTGCATCCTGAAGAAAAGTGGATTGCTGCTCCTTCAATTCATGAGGCCCTGCTTGCACCCCTTTTGTGACATGCACATCCCTGTCCAAGGCATCGGCTACAACCTCAGCATCAGATATCCCAGTACACCTTCTATTATTGCATCCTTCACTCTTCAAACCATCTAAATTAAGTAAATCAAATTCAGGATTATTAATGTTCTCTAACATGGAGAAGAAATTAGCAACTGGTTTATACGCAGCAACTGAATCCTTTTGTTCCACCACCGCTGAGGGGTCCAGCTCCAGATTTCCTAAATTATCCTGCTCCACATTAACCAGGGAAGAATCTGTCCTGTGGAGACAGTCCTCCCCTGAATCTCCTTGTGAGTTAACGGATTCAACAGCAATTAAGATTGCTTGATTTCCTTGTTGCTTCAGTTTCTCTTTCCTAACCTTCTTGACATAATCAGCAGGCTTTGTCTCATGTAGACAGTCCTCCCCTTGAGCAATATGCAAGCTAGCACATTCAACAGTATTCTCAGTTATACCTGCCTGAATTCCCAGCTTATCCAACAAATCACCATCCTCCACCACATTATATTCCTGAGGCTTTTCTTTAGAAGTTGAGCAGGCCCTCGGTTTCTTGTGCAGCACCATTTGGAAACCTTCATCATCAATAATCTTCATCTTCCCCTTACCAAAATTAGGGGCCATTTCAACATGATCAAGCTCCTTATTGACTTTTTCTTGAACCTCAATTTCATGTTCTGCTTGATGCTCTTCATCCTCAGAAACATCAGCCCATGACTTATTCATAATTCCCATCTCACCATTGATTCCAGATGTCATCTGCTCCAAAGTTTTAACAGTCTCTATATCAACAGCAGCAGTAGTATGTTGTGCCTCATCATCCTTTTGCAAACCATGCTGAACAGCTTCAGCAAAAGTTGGAGTTACCTTGTGAGGATCCTTTGTTTTGGAGCCATGTTTACTGCCATCTACACCTTTCCTCTTACACTGATCCTGGGAGTGACCCAATGATTTACATAGGGAACATTTTAAATTCCGACGACATTGAGCAGGAGCATGACCAATGCAAAGGCAGGACTTACAAAAACTAGGCAACCACTCATACTGGATTGAGAGTTCCAGCTTGATTTCACCAGCAACCAGAAATACTGTATCTATCAGCACATTTGACAAATCAATTTCAACTAGGACATGAGAAAAATGGCCATACCTCGGATGTTCAGTTTCTTTGTCTACTTTAATTGGGCAACCAATGGCAGAGGCAACTTCCACCAGGACAGATGGATGCCAGAAAAACCAGTTTAAGCCTTTGATCCGGACCCAAGTCTGGGTACAAGAGTTCCTGATTGCCAGAGGACATGAAAGAGGATCCCATTGTTGAACCATGATATATCCAGGTTTCATCGACACTGGTCCGAAGCTCCAGGCCGCATTCTGCATTTCTTTCGAAGGGAAAACAATGTGAAAGGTACCTCTTCCAATAGAAATTAGACGCCATTCCGTAAATCCCCAGCTCTGAGAGAGCTGCAATCGCACATCCTCAGCCCTGACAGGTGCATCATTTCGAGTTCCTGATAGTCTGGCAAGAAGGGAAAATCGGCATTCTTCCAGTCGATCTTCCAATATCTTCGAGTTTGCTTCGATAAATGCAATCGACCCATTTTTCGTAATCCTTTTGCAAAGAGATGCAGATTCATACCTGGAATCACAGAAGAACAGGTTCTGGGAAGCCGATCCATCAGGCTTTTTCTTAGGGTTTGCTGCAGCGTTCATCAACGAATCTGTAGTGTTCCCCTTCCCTCCACTTGTAGACACCGCTTTCGAAGGAGGAATGAATACTTCCTTCGGATCGAAGTAACACTCTAGGGGATTCGCCATCACCAGATCAGCAAAGTCGAAGGTTCAACACAGTCTTCCCCGTCGACTCCCGCATCTCCCCCCCATAACTAGAACATATATCATGTTAATTCTATCCTTTGTAAAGAAAGTAAAAGCATTTTCTATAAAATAACTAAAACTTTTCCTTTTGAAAATATATGAATAAAATCCAAAAGGGAAATAAAATTTCCATTATAATTCATTTATTTCCATATAAATACATCTATAAAATAAATTTAATAATATGAACATGGAAGCTAAATATTTAAAAAATAAATATTATAAACATTTAAAATGATGTATTTAATGTAAAGTGTATCTTATCTCGAGTTTGACTCATCACAAACATTATTTATCTTCCTAAATAATAGAATTTTTTAACTATATAATTTATTAAGAAATTTTTTCATATTTATTATTATTTTTATTTTATTTATTGTCATTTTATGTTCAATTACTTAGTCATTTAAGTTCATGTTAGATGTTTTGATGATATTCAACTCATACATCCAAAATTAGTTTGGCAGGTTGAATATGGTCTATGGGGTAATTAATTTAGAATATCCATAATAATAATCATTAAATAATTATCTATTTTTTACAAAATTATTATTTTAATACAATCCATTTAATATGGTTAATAAAAATGAAGTACATTATAATATTGGAGTTGGTAGGTCGTACATACGCCCAAGTGACATTTCCATTTTAAACGATCACTATAGGAAGAAGATAAGTATTATTTTACATTTATATAATTATAAATATATCATTAAAACCATATTATATATTTAAATATATGTATATATATCATCCAAGTGATGTGGTGATGAAAAACTAATCACATCACTCCGTAGAGGTGGTAGTCAACATGTACGAACAAACATCATTATCACTTTTAAGCGAATTGAAAGATATGAAAATTGATGTATATTAATCATATAGATTGATAAATATATCATGAATAATATATATATATATATATATTATGTACCTCTTTATATATAGTTGTGATAAGTGTTGATGGAAAGATGAATTATATCGGTTTGTGAGACGGAAGTCCGTCGTACTCACGAGCGGCGTTTTCATTTCCCAATTGATGGAATAGGAGACGTACACTGGTTATTCAATTGACATAACAAGATATTAGTATATGTAATACAATGGAGTTATTATTTATCATTGTTTAATTACATTTCAACAATGTATAAAAATAAATAAAATGAAAATGATTGGTTATGACTTATACCTCTTATTTAGAAAACTTTTTAATGTTTACAGTAAAATATTTCCAAGGAAATTTTTATGATAAAAAAATGATTATAGTGCGTTGGGAGGTATTTAAGGAATAATTTAGGTAGGTATTTTCTGAAACTAGTGTCTCTATAATTTCTATAAAAAGAGAAGAGAAGGTGCCCTTTTATAAGTGACGGTAGGGGTACTCCCAGAATTACATAAAATATTAAATTAATATAAATTAAATATGATGCCCAAGAGGATCAAAATTAATATTATAAGAATTTAAGATAATTATTATTTGAAATAATATAATAAAACAAAATTTAGACAAGTTTATATTATTTTTTTACACATATTTTTTTTGTTTTAACCCGTTTTAACATTTTTGAATATTACCGTGATAATAGAATGTTTTAATCTTTATGGGAAAATATAGTTATTATAAAAAATATTTTGGCCCATAAATTGAAAATGGTTTATATTTTAAATTATATTCAAATATTTTGGTAGAATATAGAATTTTCAGGAATTTAAAAATCATCTAATAAAATATTATTTATTACAAAATATCATTAATTTCATTTTGGGAAATATTTATTTAAGTTGACATTGAATACTATAAGAAATTAATTGAATTAAAATATAATAAATTAAAACTTATATAATATGTGATAATTACATATAAATTTTTTGGGACATATTAAGTTACCCATACAATATTACTTTTAATATTTTAAAAATCATTTACTTGATTTTTATACTACTTGTACAAGAAATGTGTCGGTGTTGCGTAAGCATTTCAGATAATTACTCTATATCTAAAAAATTGAAATAAATAATGATGGTAAAAAATAATTTATATTTTAAATTAATATTTAGTACCAAAAAAAGTTTTTTTATCCCTATCACTAAAAATTATAGATATTAAAAGCAATAGAGTGATATTTTTTACATCATCAATTATTTAAATGTTATAAAGGTTAAATTAACATCCAAATAGAAAAATCATGATATATTTGAATATTGGATGATTATGGATGAAATAGACTCATATAATGAAATAAATGCAAGTGTTAGGGCCATTTTTTAGTCCTTATCACATTATTTCGAACATTGATTACCCCATTTACCCTTATTATGGGGATAAAAATTTACAAAGGTTACCATTTAAAATGACCAAAAAATGAAACTACTTAAAAAATATGGGACTCATAATTCAACATATAAATTCTATTTCTACAAATTAAATACATAATAATGGCCTAATTTAATTTAAAATTAAACCCACAAAATGTGACAAAAAGCAATTTTTCATAAAAATGCCTTTTTAGGCATAAAAAATTATACCAAATTAATGAATAAAATTAATTCCAAGGAATATAATTGGATTATTTTAAATAAAAATTATATACTGAAATTTTAAAACAAATTAATAATATAATATTAATTTTTAAATAATATAATAGAAATTAATATTTTTTCAATAAATATCAATATTTTTCAATATTCATTGAAAAACCAATATTTTTGGAAAATACTAAAAAATTAATCCTAATATAAATTTGAAATGATGAATAAAAAATAAATTTAATTTTATGAAATTTATATTCTATAATTTATAAATTAAAATTTTAACTAAAAACTTATAATAAAAGAGTTTGGAAAAACTATTTCCTTTTTGATTAAAAAATTTGTTAATATTTTTATAGTTAGTATAAATATACAATTAATTAATAATAAGAAAAATGAAAATGTTTTATTCTATAAATACCTAGGTTGTTTCACTTCCCACTCCATAGATTATACATTATCCTTTATCTCCATGTTGTTGTTCAATGTCCACCAATGATCAACTTCTCCCTCTAATCAGTATACTACCAATGCAACTTTCTCTTACTAAAGATAATGAAGTAAAATAAATATCTTTTATATAGTGATGGTTAATTATACTATGATCATTGGATCAATGGGGCAACTAAAAGTATGTGGTTGTTTAATCTTGAAGGATTCAACTTCTAGTAACTCCTTCCTTGGTGAATTTGGTACCTCTATGTGTTTTGGGATATTATTTATATCCTAAAATAACTTATTTGGCATAATAATAATGTCTCAACTCCATATTACATCATATTTGGAGGACAACTATTTCATTTCCCATCACTTATACTATTTACACAATTCCTTCTATTTCATTCAATTTTTCTAATTAAAGAAAACATAAATATAAAAATTTATATAATTTGAAATATTATTATAATAATTGAAATGTTGAGTATAATCCTAATTTTTTTAATATCATTCTTTTTGGATCATATTTATTAATATTTTCAAACATTAAAAAACTAATTTTTCAATATATACATCCTAATGATTTTAAATAAAATATGATTGACTAAAGAATAGACCCAAGAGTGTCAAAATTAGTGTGTGGATATGACCACTTGATGTGCACCATGTGATGATCTAATTAATACCCAAACATCATTATTTAAGGTTATTACCTCTAGTTTCATTTGGGATAGATCCCACATTAACTTATTTGTATCCATACAATGATGTCATTGATCAAAAACCACACACTCTTTACTTTATCAAAATTGGAAGATGTTTTCCAATATTTTGACATATTTTAAGAGTTTTCAAAAATTTCTTATGCTTAATTTCCATAAATAAATAAAACATGAGTTGATACAAAATATGAGGACCCAAAATATAAATATATTATTTTTAGAATAATTACTTAAGAAAAAATAACATTGATAAATTCCATAGGATATTTTAAAGGTTATCATGTCATAAACTTGGTACATGATACATGAATTACATATATTACATTAAAAAACATAAAAGGTATTTAATCCTATTAAAATACTAAATTAAAAAACAATCCTCACTCACCTCCCTACATATAGATTCTTGGTGATTTACATGAAAAGGAAATGGGTGTGCATAAATCATATTAAGGGGATAAACAATACAAATGAATTGCAAGTGATCATCACAAATAAATTGTGGGTAATATCATAAGAGCATTATAAAAAGTATACAATGAGTAACATTAAAATATGGATACAACATAAAAATTTGAAATTCATATGCATATCACCAAGTTTAATTAACATGGAGTTGTAAAACATATTACAACATTTATTCACCAAGGTATCATGAAACATTAATAAGACCTGATACCAAGGTATTATAAACATTTTTTCTTTAGATGATAAATCTTAACCTAATGTATTAGAAAGATATCAGGGTTCACCATTAACATGCATAAAATTATGTATGGAAAATATATCATATATCATAAGAAAGAATTTAATTTATAAATAATGGTGAATAAATAATGAGTTTTATATAAAATCATCAAATACATATGAGTTTAAAGACATTATATTTTTATAATTTTTTACCCCAAAAGTAGGGAACATGGGTTTCATTAATGGATTCCCCAAATCAATGTAAAATATCTATATTTATATAAATAACATTGAATAAAAATATGGTTTTGTATTTTTAACATAAAAGTATGCCTTTTAAAATCAAAAAAATATTTGGAAAACATAACAGGTAAACAAAATTGATTATGTAATGTTATTATTAAGAAATAAATATATAACATAATTAATAAAAAAATAATTTGGATAATAATGGAATGAATATAAATAAATTAATACATAATAAATTTAAAATAATAAACATATAATAAAGGATATACTTGAATAAAAAGAAATAAATTAAAAGAAAACCTTATTACTTTAAGTTCTATTTCAAAATATTAAAGGGTGATACATAGAGATCATGTGGTATTCTTTAAAATTCTTAATGGGTGATTAATAGAGGTAAGGGAATGATAATGGGCATGGGTGTGAATGAAATGAAATAGATATGTGTGTATTTTATTGAAAAATAAGAATTGATTTTTTTAATTAAAATATAGTGTAACACTCCAAAATTTAACAACACGCCTCTTCTTAAAAAAATAAATTTCTTTAATAGCTTATGTTGAACGCAATACTAAGCTTAAACAAACCACGATATACTAATAATATTATTATTTAAAATAAAATATTAAACTAGTTGTTAAATTAGTGGGAATGAATATTATTAAAAAAAATATTAAAATTATATATTATATATTTAATAATTTTTTTTTACATCCATCAAAATGTTTTTATAGGCATAAGATAAGAATGAATCCAATTTTATGCATTAAAAGTCTATATTTTTCTAAAGGTTTTTTTACTGCCTTTTAATGGAGAACCTACTTTAAATCCAATTTTATACACTTTTATATATTTTATTTAAAAAAATAAACTTCATATTTTCAATAGGGATGTGAAAAATTTACTTTGGATGATTTTTTTTGTATTTTTCTAAGAATTTTCAATTTTTTATGAATAATGAAAAATACTGTATTTTAGTTCAAAACTACATTTTCATATAATTTATTTTTATAGTTAAATTATGTTTTGATTTGGTATTTAATTATAATTATATTAAATTTTTATCATTTAATCCAATTTAGATCATTGGAATCAATTTCACATTGAATTTGGATACAAAAACATTTTAATCTTTTAAACATTTTTACTTTAAAAACTTGTTTTCTTGATCCACCGAAAAGATTAATTTTAAATTAACTTTTCCACTTATGTGAATTGAATTTATAAAAAATTAAATACATGGTTTTAATTAGTATGATATTTATATTAAAATAGGATAAAATTATTTTTTGGTGAATAATAACTTCAATATCGTTTTTACCACAGTTAATGGTAAATATTGAAATTAAGGGTAAAAATTTTATTATAAGCATTATAAAATTACCATAACACTTGTCATAATTTAATTTTATGAGTTATTGGGGACCCAAATATTCATTTTAATGATTTTATGTCCACTTATAATCACTAGGATGACATTATTCCCTTTATAGTATTTTATTTAAAAAAAAAACAAAGAGGACATACTTGTGTATTTATAAAATTTTTAATATATAGTTATATAACATATATATTAAAATATAAATAGTCTTTATAAATATAAAAATTTTAAATACATCATGTAAATTTATTTATAATTTTTAGGAAAGAAATAATTAAATTAAATGGTGACACAATGATGATACTATAATTGCTTTATTAGTGGAAGAATCAAATAATTAATATAAAAAATATGAAAATAATATTAATTTGGGATAATTAGTGTCATAAATGAATTTTATAGATTACTTTAACATATTGGGGAAATGTTAAAAGATTTTTTTTAAGATACCATGTAGTTATGATATTTTTATTAAGTCACGTATTGAATAGTGTCAAAATTGACATTAATGATATTTTAAAATAAATAATATTTTATTAAATGATATAAAATTTATAAAAATATAAATTTTGACCAAATTTTTTTTATAAGTTTTTTTCATCAATTACCTATTTTGTTTTCATTTTATATTTTATATTAACTATATTAAACCTTAAAAATTAAAAGTCATCTTGTCACGGTTAGAGTCAAAGGGTTTAACTAAGGGTTAAATCCATAAGATAAGGGATATAATGTGACCTAAACCTGTATTTTTTTGAGTTTATTTTTACCCATACTCATCTTATATTTTAAATAACTCAGTTTTTATCCATTCTAAATATAATCTGAATTTATATTAATTAAATAGTTGTTGAGTTTCCAAAAATACCCCTCGTCTTCATTATAAAAGGAAACCTCCCCCCTCACTTACTCACACCACTTTGAGCCTTATATATCAACAAAAACCTGTAAAAATAATCTAAAAACTTCCCTATATTAATTATATAATACTAAATTTTTTAATAAATCAATTCAAGGAAGAATTGTTTTATAAACTAAAAGGAGTTACCCGAAAACAAGGTAACATTCTCCAACAATCACGTTAGTTTTATTTATTTCCCCACTCCTTAATTTATTTGTATTTCATGTTTATATAATAACCTAAGTATCCTAAATATACTAATATATTATCATATTAAGTATTTTTTCAAAAATTAAACACAATTCCATCTAATGTGTAACGAACATACTGTTTATGTGTATGGAGAACTACCGCCTCACGAAATGATGATTGTTTTTTTTCCTTTACTACCTCTCATGTTAGGAACTACGATGGAAACACTATTTATATATGTTATATATGATATTTATTATATATTTATGCTTACTTAATGATTTTATAACACATAATCTTATGATTTCCAATTTGTGTAAATACGATAACATCGTTTGTGGAAGTGTGGACTACAGCCTCCTCAAAGCGACATGATTCAGTCATGCTATACATAGAATGTATAAAATTTAATTTTAATAATAATATGTGAAATTTATGAAAAAAATATGATAATTTAATTATAATATATATATATATAATTTATTTTCATTCTTTTAATATGAAAATGAAATGAAAGTAGCATTCATGCGTACGTACGACTTACTGTCTCCATGAACGGTGCATCTCATTTTTTATCTCAAAATTTAATGGATTATTCCAAATATATATAAAATGAGTATATATAATATTTAAATCATTATTTAAATTTTGGGAATTATGAAACCATTATCTACCTAATAGGAATAACAAATAACAAGTCAAAACTTAATCGAGGAACTAGGCAATTAATACCTAGAATAGTGGAAATAATGGAAAAATGTTAACAAATGGGTAATAATTTATAATAAGATGATCGTATATGATATAATAAATTAATATGGTTATATAATAAGTTATTTAAACCCTTAAAACCTTTATATTGTAGGTTAAAGGATGATCACCCAAATGGAAATATAAGATAAGGGACTTCGTCTCAATCTCCTTTTATTGAGGCATAATTTAATGTTATAGACCCACCTTCTTTTATAAGGTATATATATATCCCCTTTTTCTTATCATATAATGAATTAATTTATTATAATATTACGTAATGTTTTTTTAAATGTTATTCTTTCCTGGGGAATAATATTTAAATGTTCAAAGTGGTATGATACACCTTGATTGTTTAAAGATTTAATTATCAAATAATTTTCTCCATGTCAAAATTCATGATATTATTTTACACATTTGGATATAAATGTATTATAATTTAAGTTTTATGTATATTTTTTTAATTCAATGGTTTTGAAAATCAATCTTCTTTTCGTTTTCTAAAATAAGGTACTTTATGAAATTTTCAACAAAAATACGAAAGGAATGTTTTTTAACTTATATGACATGAGCATATTTTTCTACCATCACGATACCTTAATATCTTGAAACTTACTTTACAATTTTACAAGATTCTTTTGAATGATTTTTTTCTTTTAAAATTTTTAATCCTTTTTAATAAATGATTTCAATTAAAAATTAGTGTTTCTATCAATAAATTATTAATTATTTTATTAGATTACTTTCATCTATGTCAACATCATTTGTTGGATATTATTCTTGATTGAGGTTAATCTCTTCTGATACCATATATCATATTTTATTGAAGGGTTTATGATCATTTTGACTGAGGATGTGCTATTTTGATACCATTCATGGTTTATGGTTAAAGTATTCACATTTTGTATGCATGTTTTTCAATACGAATGTTTATGTTGTTTATGTTTAATCCTTTTCATATGAGGAATGAATTGGACTTAGTAAGTGACATGCAAGGCCTCTTATAGCCCCTCAATACATCGTTAGTCTCATGAGAAAAAATATTTCTCCAAAATACATAGGTTTTACCTGATATGCTAAACCATATTGTAAATGGTCTTGGCAGTAAAGGTTTCATATACCTAGGAAACATGGTGTCCAATAATTAAGAATCTACCTCATTTAGACTGAATTATTATTTATCCCTGATATTTTTCATCGAAATATCTATGGATGTATTTCATTATTATTTTATTGATTAAATAGAATGTTCATCAGTTATTTAAATTCTATATTGATTTATTTATCATTGCTTATATTGTACTTACCCTTACTAAGCATTTGATCTCACCCCAATAATATTTTTTCCCCAGGTTATGAAGAAGAAATATTTGAATAAGATTTCAAGGATTCAGTTTATTTCATTGTATTATGTATCATGTTTTATTTTTTTCCCAATGTAAATT
Organism: Viscum album; assembly: GCA_963277665.1. Taxonomy (NCBI): domain Eukaryota; kingdom Viridiplantae; phylum Streptophyta; class Magnoliopsida; order Santalales; family Viscaceae; genus Viscum; species Viscum album. Next base: position 884,311,707 of record OY728125.1, read on the forward strand.
GGGTATCATGTATGTAATCTATATTTTCAAGACCTATAAACTAATCGTTCATTCAGGATTTGATTCCTTTTAATCATACCAATGTAATGAAATACTGCATTGACTTTGGGATTATAGGGTTGGGGCCTTACAGTTGGTATAAAAGGAGGTTTAACATCAACCTTGGAAACTAGATTTAAAAAACTTATATTAGGGAACATAATCCTAATAATGACATTAAGGATAAATATACAATAACATCCTAGAATTTTGGTAAGGTAGAGATTATGTAGGTATTCCTATAAATACACACATGTCTCAATAATACAAGTGGATGTGATTTTGAAACTGATGTACCTAGGAGTAACAACTCAAACAAGGTGTGTCAGGACTAACTTCACATAACCTAGTACTCAAGAACATGCCTTACTATACACATAGTTTGACACTCCTGGGGGATATGCTTAAGATAATTCACATTTTTCATTACAAACCATTATTTAGGATTTAAATGTTTATATATCCCCAAATAAACCATGTTTAATATTATGAGATTAGCTATGCATAAAATTTTCAATTAATGTTAATTATATTACTAGTTAAAAATTATCCATTATGATTTAAAACCTAATCTGGTACATACCATTATTCAAAAATAACCCCTAGTTAAAGGAATGGAAACCTCACTAACATACGTGATCTGAAGAATATGAATGATAACATATTTTATGTGCTTAATCCAATATTTCTAAGATAAATAGTCTCCCAAAAATTCTATTCATATGAGGAAATAATATCATATGCTAACAAGGAATATAAATAATTTTCTAAGTATTTTGAATTTGGAAAGAAGAACGAGAAGAAGAGGAAGATATAGAAAAAGTTGGATAAAGGGAAGAAGGGAAAGAGGAGTTTTCCCACATGTGATAATTTTAGAAGGAGACACTGTGGTATATGATTAAGTGGAAAAGTAGTTTGCTTTAATTGTCAAGAAAAAGGAAACCTTGGTCATGATTTAAAGGGAAGGAATATATTTTATAATCTTCAATGATTCAACAATAAGGATACGAGGCACTATGAAAGACAATGCCTCAAGTTTCAATGGAATACACCTTAAAATAAGCTATTGGATCATCATAAAGCTTTTGATCTTACCACAAATGAAGAAAAACTATTCCTAGATTAAAAAATTATCTCATTTGAGTATTTTAACAATGATGTACTGGTTATAAAAATTTTGGAAATAAATAAGGATTGTACTTCCGTACTTTTTCATTAATGATTTGGAAGCATGAACCTTTTATTAGGGTTTTTATGGTGATAAGATATTTCATATGTGATAATGAGAGATGAATTATTTTTCTTTGATAATTTTCTATGAAGATTAATTTTGTTACTTTTGAGATATTTTTGGAATGTTAATTTGGACAGAAGTATTTTTGATGAGTCTCAAAGTTTGAATGGATTAAGTTGAAATTTGATATTATTGTTTGAGTTTAAAACATTTATTTAATGTTGAATATATTAAGGTTATATATGGAATTTTATAATAATATAGTTTTAGAAAAAGGACAACCAATAGGTCGAGCGACAACCCGTCACATCTGGCAATGCCACGAGACTTAAACACACAACCATAGGGTGATAAGGGCGCATCACCTACCACTGGCCTACGTGATCTCCTGGTTAGTGTAACATAATTTTATTTAATTAAATAGTATGACCGATGAATTCTAAGTTAATTTTTGAACCCTATATGATTAAGATAAATAGAATATTTTTTAATTTTATTATATTTTGGGGAGAAATATGAGTTTGTGGTAAAACTTTATTAAAGTATGAAACTATAATTTTCAGGTAAGTATGTTTAATTATGTTATTAGTCTATAAAGTAAATGAATTCTTAAACTCTAGGTAAAGGATCTTGAAACAAAAAATGTTATCCAAGTAACTTCTTTTTTGATGAATCAAATGGTCCCTTAGATCATCATAGATTTATTTCTTTGTGATTGTTAACTTTATCCTAATCATGTTCTCTTCAACTCTCCATCAGAACTTGATGGTTATATTTCTCTTTCATGTCCCTGTTTTCCTACATGGAACCCTAGTATGTGTTATCTCTGGTGACCTTTTTACTTCCCTTTATTTATTTTAAAGTGGAGGTCTCATTAATCCTTTTTCTTATGTGGTATTTCAATAAATATATTTTGAAAAGTCAAACCCCTAGTTTTTGATCCCAAGTTCAAATTGGGAGGAAATAATTTATTGAATTATGGGATAATGTAACATCCCAAGATTTTACAGTACATATCTTCTTAAATTAAATTAATTTCTTTTATATCTTACGTTTCACGCAACACTAAGCTTAAACGAACCATGATATACTATTAATATTATTATTTAAAATGAAATAGTATCATAGATATTAAATTAGAGGGAATGAATTTTATTAACCAAATTATAAAATTTATATGTTATATATATAATCAAATGTTTTTACATCTATACAAATGATTTTATAGGCATAATATAAGAATGAATCCAATTTTATGCATTAAAAGTCTATATTTTTTCTAAAGGCAGTTTTACCTTCTTTTAATGGAGAACCCATTTTAAATCAATGTTTTGACAATTTTATATATGTTATTTAAAACAAATAAGCTTATATTTTAAATTTAGATATAAAAATTTACTTTGGTTCAATTTTAGATATTTTTTGAGAAGTTTCAATTTTTATAATTAGTGAAAAATACTGCATTTTAATTCAAAACTATATTTTTATCTAATTTATTTATATAATTAAATTATATTTTTATTTGGTTTTAAAGTATAATTAGATCATGTTTTTATAATTTAATCCAATTTAGGTCATAATGATCAATTTTAAATTTTATTTTTATATAAAAACATTTCAATCTTTTGAACATTTTTACTTTAAAAACATGTTTTCTTGATCTGTCGATGAGATTAATTTTAAATTAATTTTTTTTACTTATGTGAATTTAATTTAGAAAAATGGACATACATGGTGGTAATAATTATAATATTTAAATTCAAATAGGAACAAAGTTAATTTATTGGTGAATAGTAACCTTAGTATTTTTTTTACTATGACTAAGGATAAATCAGGTAATTAAGGGAAAACATAATAATATAAGAATTATAAAATTACTCTAAAACTTGTTATAATTTAATTTTATAATTTATTGTTGACCAAAATATTCTTTGGGACAATTTTATTCCCACTTTAATCCACTTGGATGAGTTTGTTCCCTTTATAGTATTTTATTTTAATGAAAAGCCAAAGGTGACATACTCATGTATTAATAACATTTTTAATATATAGTTATTTAGAAGATATATTTGATTATAAATAGTCTTAAAAAATATAAATTTTTTACCTCAATCATGTTAATTTATTTAAAAAATTTAGTAAATAAAAATTTAAATTAAATGGTGACACAATGATGATGTAGTAATTACTTCATTAGTGGAAGAATCAAATAATTGATATTAAAAATATTAAAATAAATATAATTTGAGATAATTAGTGTCATTAAAGAATTTTATAGATTAATATTACTTATTGGGGATATGTTAAAAGAGTTTTTTTTAAGATACCTTGTAGTAATGATATTTTTAAAAAGTCAAGTAATGAATAGTGTCAAAATTGACATTAATGATATTCTAAAATAAATAATATTTTATTAAATGATATAAAATTCTTAAAAAATATATATTTCAAGAACCTTATTTGTATAAGGTTAATTTTTTCATCAATGATCCATTTGGGGTTCTTTTCTAATTTTATTGTAACTTTATTAACCCTTAAAAATTAAAATCTATGTTGTCATAGTAAGAGTCAAAGGGTTTTACTAAGGGTTAAATCCAAAATATAAGGGCTATAATGTGACCTAAATTTATAAAAAAATTATTGGTTGTGAGGATTTAGGCCCATACTCATATTATATTCTAAATAAATCACTTTTTTTCCATTTTAAAGAGAAAATTAATTTATATTAATTTAATAGTTTTAGAGTTTCCAAACGTCTCTCCCGCCTTCATTATAAAAGGACACCTCATCCCTTTCTTCCTCACACCACATAGATCCTTCTAGATCAACCAAAACCTAAAAAAATAAGCTCCAAAATTCTATATATTCATCTTAGAATCCTTTATTTTGTCATAAATCCATCCAATGAAGCCTTTTGATATAAACGAAAAGAAGTTATCCGAAAACAAGGTAATGTTCTTCAATGATTGAGTTAGTTTTAATTTTTTACCCACTCTATAATTTCTTATTATTTAATTCTATTATAATAACCTAAGTATCATAAACATACTGATATGTTGTTATATTAAGTTTTCAACCTACACTTACACATAATTCCATCTAATGGGTAGTGAACATATGTTTATGTATACGGTGAACTACCGCCTCAAAAAACAATGATTGTTCATTTTTCCTTTACCGCCTCTCATGGTGGAAATTATTATGGTCACACTAATTATATATTTTAGATATTATATTTATTATTTCATGATTCTTCTTTAATTATTTTATAATTCATGCTATTTTTCTCTCCATTTTGTGTAAATATTATAACTCATGATTCTTCTTTAATTATTTTAATTATGATGGACACACTCATTATATATTTTAGAATGGTTTTAAAAATAAAATGTGAAATTTATGACATAAATATGATACTGTAATTATAACATACATATATTTCATTTTTTTTTCATTATTTCAATATGATAAAGAAATGAAAGTAGCGTTCGTGCATACATACAACCTACCGTCTCCATGAACGATGCATCTCATTTCATATCTCCAAATTTTATGGATTATTAAAAATACATATATAATGAATATATATAATATTTAAATCATGGTTCACATTTTGGAGATGATGAAAACATGATCTACTTAATAGGAACAACAAATAACAAGTCAGTACTTAATCGAGAAACAAGGCAATTAAGACCCGAAATAGTAAAAATAACGAAAGAATGTTAAAAAATGGGTAATAAGATATTATAATATGATCATATTTGATATCATAAATTAAAATGGTTATATAATAAGTTATTAACACTCTTAAAACCATTATATAAGCGGTTAAAGGATGATCACTCAAAAGGAAACACAAGGTAAGGGACTTCGTCTCAATCTCCTTTCATTAAGGCATAATTTGATGTTATACACCCACATTATTTTATAAATTCTATATAAATCCCATTTGAATTATAATATCATTAATTTATTTATTATCATGTTATCTAATGTTTTTTAAAATTTTATTCTTTCATGGGGATTAATATTTAAATCTTCAAAGTGGTATGCCACACTTGTATTTTTAAAGATATAATTATCAAATATTTTTATCCATATAAATATTCTTAATATTATTTTATATATTTGGATATAAAAGGATTATAAATGAAATTTTATGTCTATTTTTAATTTCCTTCAATGGTTTTAAAAAGTAATTTTCCTATCATTTTCCAAAAACAACATACTTTATGACTTTTTTGAAAAAAAATACAGAAGGAATGTTTTTTTAACTTATATGGCATGATCAGATTATTATTACATCTTGAAAACATAATGTATTGAAGCTTACTTTACAATTTTAAAATTTCCTTTTAAATGAAATTGTTTTATTTTAAAATTATTAATCCTTTTAAATAAATTATTCAAGTAAAAATGGGTATTTCTCTCAATAAATTATTAATAATTTTATTGTAGTATTTTCATCTATGTCAACATCCTTTATTGGATCTTATAATTTATTGAGGTTAATATCTTATGATAACATCTATAGTATTTTATTGAAGGTTTTATGATCAGTTTGACTATGGATATTCTATTTTGATACCATTCATATTTTATGGTTAAAGTATTCACATTTCATATTCTCATTTTTCAATATGAATGTTATGTTATTTATATTTCATCCTTTTTATATAAGGAATGAATTGGACATAGTAAGTAATGGGAGGATCCTTCTATATCCCCTCGATGCATTTGTAGTCTCATGGGACAAAATAGTTGGCCAAAATAGATGGGTTTTTACCCGATATGCTAAACCTTCTTATGAAAGGTCTTGACGATAAATGTTCCATGTACCTAGAAAACATGGAATCTAATAATTAAGAATCTACCTCATTTAGACTTAGTTATTATTTACCCATGAGATTTTTTATCTATATATCTATGGATGTATTCATTATCACTTTATTTATTAAATGGAATGTGTATTAGTTATGTACCTTTATATATTGATTTATTTATTATTTCCTCAGTTTTAATTATCCTTATAGAGCATTTGAGCTCACCCCTATTAGGTTTCTTTTTTCCCATCTTATGAAGAATAAATATTTGAATAAGATTTCAAGGATGAAGTTTATTTCATTTTATTATGTATCATGTTTTATTTTCTTTTCCCAATGTAATATGGGTATCATGTATGTAATATGTATTTACAAGACTTCTAAACAGGTCAATAATTTAGGATTTGATTCCTTATAATCATTCCAATGTAATAAAATTATGCATAGGCTCTAGTCTATAGGGGTTGGGGTGTTATTTATAGCATTTGAAATTCAAGGATATTCAAAATACATTTTCCATGAGACATCCATGGTTTTACATCATGAATTTTAATATTAAGAACATTGGTTTTTAAATATTACATATTCAAAACCTAATTCATATTCTTTAGATTAATATGACCACCAAAGAATCCTTTATTCATTAAAATTCATTTGAAGAGTTAAAAATTTCATTTTAGTCTTGGTAAATTTATTGTAGAATTTAAAATGATTTTTGAATTATATGAAAATAAATTTTTTGAGTAAAAATATTTATGTCATTAGAAACATAATATATATTAACACATATTTATTATATAAATTTTAATTCAAAAAATATACCTAAAATAATAAAATATAGTTTTGTATTCACTAAAAAATAATTTATTGTTTAAAATTTTAAAAACATTCACCCTAACATAATTTCAATGTGGTAATTTTAAAAAAAGGTTTATTTTAAAATTATAAAATCCTATGTTGGAGAAAAAAATATATTACAAATTAAATATATTTTCTAGTATACAGATATTAAAGGTAAACACATTCTTTATTTACTTTAAAAATTTCTATATTTTATAATATCATATATACTTATTTTAAAGAGTATATAGACATATAATAATATATTTAAAATTTTATTCTTATATACAATTCTTATGAATTTCATTTTAAGAAATTATTTTACTATTATATTGGATGTTTTTCTATTTTAATGGCTAAGTTTAAATTACTAGGTAACAATCATGTAATTATTAGATCTAAGTGGTCACATTTCCATTTACAACCTATTTATACACCACCATTCTCATACTTTATAATTAACTACATTACATATAATGGTTCTACCAACCCCTTGATAATATCTATCATAGTCCAAATTCTTCTCTTTCATTTTCTTTCCTTTATAATATGAGTTATCTTCATCAGAGAATTTGAGCTTATAGAGTTTACCCTTATGTGTTATTTATTGTTTTTTATCTCTTGATACTATTTAGAGTTATTATGTTCTATATTATTTAATGATGTGTAATTTTCCTATGAAATGGAATTATTTCTCAACGTTATTTTATTATAAACCATAAAAAATAGTCAATGTAAAACTTGGGATCATTTACTATTAATAAGAATAAATTTCGGTCTCTTTACAACTTCAAACCTAGAAAATATACTTTCAATAAGGAAGACTAGAATTACTATAGTCCCTTCATGGATATTTTCAGTGAGTATAGATAATCAAAAGGGGAACCCATTGGCTTGGTGATGAAAAATGTACCACATAAACAACACCCCTATACCCATCAAAGGGAATATATTTGTCACTAAAAACAGAATCTCTAACCCTTATGCAATTAATAACATTACAGTTGAACCAATGATTTAAATTTATTGAGAATACATACTTGATATATCTATTTAAATATATGGTAATAAACACCACATTAAAACATAGGTAATGGTTTCTGGAATTCAATTGCCCTAATCACCTAAATATTACTTAAATTTGTGGATTTGGAAGAGTTATGGTGTGCCTCCTCATATACCAGCGACTATCAACTTGCAGTGAGAGTATAATACCATTTTTATGGAAACTATACTCATAAAATAACAATATACAATAATAGATAAATTAAAAACCATCATACAATATCAAAGTAAGTTTAATTAATTACATCTAATTCATATCCAACAATAGTATATAATATTTATAATTTTATAATGAAAGCCACCCATTCTTAAATTATACCCATACCTTAAATAGGTTTTCCAATGGGATGATCACATACAAAATGAATTAAAAAATAGAATACAAAAGGATGCATATCTTATGTTCTAAGGCTCTTCCAGGTCTTATATCTTAAATCCATTAATCTAATAAAACTTGACCTCTAATATTTCATATAAATAGTTCTATATGATAGAGATAATGTGTGCACATACACCAATGTAAATGTTGAGGGTGTGAGCGAAGATCACTAATTGGGACTGTTGGGACCATGTTGAAGAGAAGTTGTTTTTTAAATCTGAAAGGAGTTTATGCTGAATGAATTTTCTTTTGTTTCCAAGGAAAATAAATCACCTCAATTTTTAATTGTTGGTGATTAGACTCACAATCGTAATCAGAAGATCGAAAACAAAATGCTTCAGAAAGTCCATCGGATTGGGAAGAAGTTTTCTAGAAGAAAAGGATCATCAGAATCACCTTAAGACCACAAATAAATTGTTGATCATAATGATGAAGTGTATCAGAGTCTGTATAGATCCAATGAAAATCAAACAATGTTTTATTATTTAGTCAATTCTCAAATATCATAAGTATTCTGAAAAACATATGATGCAAGATGTATGAAGGAAACGGGGAGAACAAGTCCTTCAAATCTAATTAAATATTGGCTGGAAAGAAATAATATATTGGAAGTATGGTAAGTTACATTACATTATATTTTAAGTCAAATGATATTATGATGATCCACTTTTATCTTCAGAATCATGAGGAAGTCATAATTATACGAAAGAGTTTCTAGAAAAAGAAAGTTTGTGAATTAAAAGCTTTCCAGACTCAATTCATCAGTATGAGATCACCAGGTGTATAATTTTTTTGAAGGTTGTGAAGTTTTATTCAGAATGTGAGAAGGCTAAGATTCTAGTTTTCAGTCATTCCAATAAGAAAAAAGATACAAATATTTGGAGAAATAATTTGGTGTGTATCATAATCATAAAATAGAAGAAGTTGTTAAAGTTAAAGTTGTTGACACCAGTTCATCTAACATAGTGTTCCACCAATCATCAGAGTGTTCTTGATACTGATCATCAGAAGAAGTGATGGTTGTAAAAGGAAATAGGAGGAAAAAATGTTTATTGAATAAGATCAGTAAGTAGAAGATGTTGAGACCAATGAAAAATATTATTAGAGATCAATCAATAATTTAGTCAACCATTTTTATCAGGATGAATTGTTTTTTATTTTGATCATGAAAAAAAGAAGATATATGATATATTTTTAGTTGAGTCAAGAGATAAATAAGAATTGTCTCACATTTTTATCAATTGGGTCAAGATTCATTAGATTGGAATTAACACAGATTATTAAATTGAAGCAGACACCGATCCATCAGATGCAGGTTGATACCGATAACTTCATAGAATGTGGGATCATCAGTCTGTGGAAAATAAGAAAATTATATATGTTTTGAAATAGTTTCAAAAATGTTTGTAAAAAGAGGGTTGAATATGGTGATGAAGTGTTCTCAGGAAAGTGCATGAATCTTTATAAGTTATGACCATGTATATGGAAAATGAAAGGGTACATGTAACAAACCGATATTTTATGATAAGTATTCTTTTTAATTTATTTTATGTCATGTGTTTCATGCTACGACAATATTATCTTGTGCTATACGCAACACCGTATTATCTTGGAGTATACGCAACACTATTCTTAGATTATGTTACACACAATTTCAAGTTCGTTTGATAATAGTCATTCTACGCAACATTGAGTGTATATATATATATATATATATATATATATATTCAATTTATAAATGAAATATGGTTGGATTATGTTATATGAAACAACAAAGGAGTCTTTCACAACACACAACCCTAACTTGGCTTTCATTACACGCAATCGCGACCTTCGTCGATAGCGTGTGTTGTACGTAATACCGAGTTTTACTAAACAACGATATATTATTATAATATTATTATGAGCTATCCGTTATGAATAGTATTAACTAAATTTTGAATTTTATAACATTATTATACATCTTAAACATTTTCTAGAACATGGTATAAGAACAAAATAATTTTTTCGGGTAAAATAAGTATTTTTAAAAAAATGTAGTTTTGCCGCCTTTTGATGGCGCACCCACATTAAATCTAGTATTTGATATGTTTATAAGTTCAATTTTACAAAATAAAATTATTTTTTGGAATAAGGAAATAAAATTTTACCTTGGATAAAATTTTCATGTTATTCTGAAAACTTTCATATTTTAATGAATAGTAAAAACACGCTATATTTTAATTAAAAACAACTTTTTTCATCGTAATAACTTATGTGGTTAAATTATAATATTGAATGGTTTTAAAGTATAAATAGAATATATTTTTAACATTTAATATAATTTATGTCATTAGCATTGATTTTACATTGAATTCATAGGATAAATCAAGTCAATCTTTTGCAATGTTTTAATCAAAAACCCATTTTCATTCGACAATGGGATTAATTTTAATTTAATTTCTGCAACTTTTGTGTATTGAATTTGAAAAAATAAATTCCATATTTGGAATCAGTGGGTCCAAATTATGTTAATAGGCTACTTTTTATTTTTGGGAATTATGAATAGTAGCTACGGTAAATTTTATTTACCATAGTTAAAGGTAAATCGGGTAATTAAGGGTAAATATAATATTATAAAATTACCCTAACACATGAAAAAATTATATTGGATGGATAAAAGTATACCCATATCACCTAAGGGTCAGATTAGATTCATTTTATGGACTCTTGACCATGAAAATAATTTAATTATTATTAAAACCAAAGAAAGTGACAACATATCACTCTCTTAAATATTATAAGTATAATAATTTAAATTTAGTGATAAACATCATAACACTTCGAACATGAATAGTCTAAAGAAAGATAATAAAATTATCTACATCATGATAATTTATTTATAATTTTTAGGGATTAAATAATTGTCATTAATGGTGATACATTAATGTTGCAAAAATTATTTATTAAGTGAAAAATAAGTAATATAGTTTTTATTGAAATAATAATACCCATTAAAATGACCAAAAACCTGAAAAAACTTATTGGTAGTGTATATCTACACCGTAATAATCTAATTACCTAATATATAACTGTTTGGAGTCTTATAAAAGTGATTATGACACTTATATTATTTTATTTTAAATGATGCCAAAGTTGTCACCTTCATAATTTAATAAATATAACAATTTAAATATTGTGATTTTAAGATGATAAATTCAATTAAAAGTATTATTCTAAAATATAATATATTTATCTTCATCATAGGATTTTATTTTTAATTTTCATGCAACAAATAAGTATATTAAATAATTATACAAAAATGTTGTAGTAATTATTTTATTAAGAGATAAACCAAATAAATGGTTTTAAAAATAATAAAATAAAAATTATATGAACTATTTAATGTTATCCACTAATTTTATAGATACATATGACATTTTATGAATCTATTAAAGATTTTAGTTCGAACATATCATCTGTATATAGTTTATTTAAATTCAAATAAATGAATAGTGTCAAAATTGATACAATTGTTATTTTATAAAAATAACATATTATAAAATTGTTTAAAAATCACAAGAATATATTAAAATTATAAATTTAAATTTATATGGTCTAAACTGTTATAAAGTATCCAATTATGTACAATTAACAACAAATAAGTAATTATTTGTTATAATTTTAAATTTAGAATGTTATTACCACAAATAAAATTAATTTGATCAAGTAAGGATAAATCAAGTTGATAATGTTTACAATAATTTCCTAACATGTATAAATTTTTTTTTTGATGGGATTAAAACCATATATTATCTAATATTCTAATATGAGTCATTTTTGGAGGTTTTTAAGTGGGGTTAGATTTATTATAAATTAATATTTTTATGATTTCCAAAGGTGCCCCTCTCCTTCCTTATAAATGGGCACCTCCTCCCTCTCATCTTTACACAACTTTGAGCCTTCAAGATCAGCCAAACCCTGACAAATTCTATTCTCCACTTCCCTAGAAACATCCTAGAGGTCCTGGTCGTCTTCAAAGACCAATTTTAGTGCCCTAAGAGAAAGTTTAAAGGAGGCACTTCGAGAAAGAGGTAATACCTTCTACCATTTTCTTCAAGTTCCATTCTTCTTCTACTCCCTCTTATTTAGTTTTTTCATTATGAAGTAATAAAATAAGTATCCCTCATATACAAATATGTTATTATAAATATGAAACAACCCTATTTCACCTTCTATCCATCCTACGAAAAACAAAATCACCAGGCGTGCGTACGTATGGAATACCGTCTCCACGCCGTGGTGTAATATGTTTTTCCACCAACACCTTACATGTATGGGTATAATGTTGAAAAGAATAACTATATATGATTATTATAACATCATTCTGATTCTGATATATTATACCATCCACTCTAATTCTATTCAATAATTATGGGAACGATATCATCGCTCGTGCGTACATACGGACTACCGTCTCCATGACGCGATGAGATTCATTGTCTATGTTAACCATACATGAATGATCATAAAGATTATATAATGAATAATAATGAAATATATGAAATAATAATTCTAATAGATTTATGTATATATATATGTATGTCATCTATTTAGTTTCATTCAATTCAATAAGGAAACGAAAACAACGTTCATGCGTACGTACGACCTACCGTCTCCATGAACGGTGTATTTCATTACTTTTATCGATCTATAATATATATGTATATGATGAATATATATTACATATAAATCATGTTTTAAATTCTGGAATTATGAAAATCAGGATATAAGTAATAATATCAAGAACAACTAGTCGAAACACATGCGATAAATAAAATGATGCTTTAACATGGAACTTACAAAAGAACGGGTAACATAAAGTCATAAGTGAACCATATATGATATCATAACAATGAATATGTTTCTGTAATAAGTCAATGACATTATTTAAATTATTATACAGGAGGTTCGGATACGTACGAAGCATATCAGACCTAAGGTAAGAGATAATTTTGCAAATCTCATTTTTTTTCCGAGATTTCTTATTCGTAAGTATTTACTGGGGTTATTTCTATCATCCATGTCCATGTTTTATAAAAGTGTTTTCATGTATGTTTAAAGTCCTTTTTACCCATTCTTGACTTTTACAACATTGTATGCAATTAATTATTCTTTTTTTTAAGTTACGAGGTACTTTTTGACTTTTCCGGCAAAAGCACGAGAAGAATGTTTTTTTACTTATACGACACAAACAGATTTTTACGGTTTTATAAAGCCTTATTTTCATGAAGACTCCTCCAAAATATTTCATGACTATTTTCAAAAAAATCCCTTTCTTTAAAAATTTCATGACATTTTGTGAAAAGAAAATTATTTTGAAGAAGAAAGGAAATTTTCCTCAAGAATTCATTTCAACTGTTTTATTAAAACCATTTTCCATCTAAGATGACATTATTTCATATGTGTATGTTTCAAGTATAATGTCTCTATTATTTAAATGGTTTCAATTTTCTTATGATGAAATGATATCCATTTGTTTTATATGGATTATGTTATGATGGAATGATGTTTATGAAACCCATTTTATTCTTTGGGTTATGATGAATGATTTATGTTTATGTTGTGGCACAAGTAAGAATGATTTAATTATGAGATGGGTAGGACCTATATATCCCTCCAATGAATTGGGTAAAGATTTATATCTCATGATATATACATTTCTGGAACTACAAGTTAAAGCGGTTCAGTAATACAGGACTGAAACAAGGAGTGAACTCGATTCAGAAAGAGACTTTGTCCACTAAGATGGTGTTAACAGCAATGCCTTGGCTACTATGGAAATCATTACATGTTCTTAATGGATGCCACAATTACATGATTTATTCCTATGATATTTTATCATGATTGATGATCCATTATGATCTATGCCTTACGTACTGCCATGTTTTATGTCATTGCTCAAGATTTTGATGTTTAAATATTATGTTCAAATGTATATGGTTTGTTTTATTTTCTCCATGCTTACCCTTACTGAGCATTTGAGCTCACCCTTTTTATGTTTTCTTTTCCCCCATGATTAAAAGAAAGGTTTTATGTAAGGAAAAAAAAAGGGGAGGATCGTTATGGGAGATGTTGAAGATCTTTCAACATGATTAGAAGTTTATATTCCAAGTTTCCAAAGACACTAAACTATTACGGTCCTTGTGTGTCTGCTTTTGTTATGTATTAGATATTCCGAAAAATTAATGTAATGTCCATGAACGTCAAGCTTCGGATCTCTACAGTTGGTATCAGAGGAAAGGTTTAGTCAACCTTTGGAAACTAGGATGTGAAAACGTTAGTGAGATCCCTAGAGATATTTCTAAGGTATGTCTAGGGATATCCCTAAGGATAAGTATACGTATAGGATATTGTCCTAGAAATACCGTAACGATCATAAAATTTAACCTAAGATGCTAGATATTGAGGGTACTCCCCCTTTACTATGTTGTTTTCCCTAGCATGATTTTTGCCTCTCACACTATTCTTTTTAGGTTTTAGAAAATGGATGGAAATATGAAGATTCACGATAATGGAGGATATAACGGACAATGGAATGATATTCTTCATAAGCAACCAAATGAAATGGGATTTGGAAGTCCAAACATCGTTATTATGCCTAATCAACATTCTCATAATATGATCAATATTATTAACTTTGGTAAGTTTTCCGACTCAGATAATAAGAGAAAGATGGAGTTTCATGATGATCATAGAGGAAAGATAGTTCAATTTACCTCATGTAAATCATGTGGGAAGAGGCATCAGGGAGATTGTTTCAAAGGAACTGGAAGATAATTTGGGTGTGGAAAAGAAGTACACAAAGCCAGTAACTTCAAAGGAAAAGGTTCAGTTAACACCATAGACAAGGATAATGGTATTTCTACGACATCAAAAATGATTAGATGTTTTAAATGTGGAATGTATGGCCATTATGCAAACCAATTCCCTAAGGGAAAATCTCATGAAGAGAATCAGCATGGTCATACGGGTAGTATTTATGTGGATGATGATGAAGATACTACAAATGAAATATGAGATGAAATAAATTATGAAGCTCAGCTAGTTGCTTAAGAAGTTAGTGGAATGATTTTATGTTTATAAAGAATAATGTACGGTACTATGGAATAAAGAATCATCTAAGGATTTTTACACTATTGTTTTTCCTAAAGTATATGAAAGTATATGAAAGTATATGTTGAATGGTACCGATAACCATGGAAGGTTATTCAGATATTTTTGGAAAGTAGATGATATGCGCATAATGAAGGGATAAGAAGATAATGAGATGTTTGACTGTATTAATGATCTCATGAATGATATAAGGACTAAGTGATATTATGGTTTTATTATATAGATTTTTTGGGATTTTGGTATGTGGAAAGAGTTACCTTTTGACAGTATTCATGTTTTCACTAATGTTATATGGTAATTTATGTTTCAAGAGAATATATGACTAAGGTATTCATGTGTTTGGAATGCAACCAATAAGATATATCTTATGATATATGTGGGATAAATGCTTTTATTCACATTCTTAGTAGATAACCTTTCTAGTAATTGTTTTCTTTATACTATGATCTTGGACCGAAGTATTTTAGATAAGCCTAAATATTGTAATGTATTATGTTGGACATAAGTTAGTATTGTTTAAGGATAGATTTTTTTTTCGATATTATTGATGGGATGTTATAGTAATGTAGTTTTAGAAAAAGGACAACCTGCAGGACGGGCGATAGCCCATCACGTCGGACAAGGCTGTGGAAATCGAACCCACAACCGAAGTGCGACATGCCTTTATCACCTACCACTGGCCTACAGTAAGTCCCTAGTTAGTAGAAACTAGTTTTATTTTATTAAGCGGTATGATATATGAAGTATAATTTCATTTTTGGAACCATATACGATTAATCTAACCATAAGATGGACTTATAACTTTTGCTAACCTTTTGTTTGAAACAGATCGAATGACCCATCATTCTATCACATGATCTGCTAACACTTCACGAATAAAAAATTCAACTTCATTTCTTTAATAGATGAAGTGGAAATTGTTCAAAGAACAAACAACTGTGAGATTGTACCAAAATCAAGCAAGTATTTCTTCTAATTCAAATTCTTCAACTTTTGGGAAATGATCTTGAAAACCAAAAATGTTGTACTAGTGCTCTTATATCCAATGAATTAGATGGTACCTTACATCATTACAAATTTATGACTTTGTGATTGATGGATTTTTCATAGCCATGTTCTCTACCACTCTCCATCAGAACTTGATGGTTAGATTTTTTTCCATATCCATATTTTCACCTATGTTATCCTACGTGGAAACCCAGTGATGAGTTAATTTGGGTAACCGTTATGTTTCATACATTAGTTTTGAAAGTTAAGTTTTGGTATTTCATTTTATGATGTGGGTTTTAATTAAAGAAACTTTCAAGTAGAAAACCATGCATAAACCCGATGAATTTCGAGGGCAGAATTCATTTTAAGGGGGGAAGAATGTAACAACCCGATATTTTATGATAAGTATTATTTTTAATTTATTTGATTTCATGTGTTTTGTGCAACGAAAAGATTATCTTGTGCTATATGCAGCACCGTATTAGCTTGCAATATACGCAAAATTATTCTTAGATTGTGTTACACACAATTTCAAGTTCGTTTGATAATAGTTATTCTACGCAACATTGAGTGTATATATATATATATATATATATATATTCAATGTATAAATGAAATATGGTTGGATTCTATTATATTAAACAAAAAATTAGTCTTGCACAACACGCAACCCTAACTTGGCTTTCATTACACGCAATCACTACCTTCCTCGATAGCGTGTGTTGTACGCAATACCAGGTTTTACTAAACAATGATATATTATTATAATATTATTATGAACTAGCCGTTATGAATAGGATTAACTAAATTTTGAATTTTATAACATTATTATTCATCTTACACATTTTCTATAACATGTTATAAGAACAAAATAATTTTTTTCAGGTAAAATAAGTATTTTTCAAAAAATGTAGTTTTGCCGCCTTTTGATGGCACACCCACTTTAAATATAGTTTTTGATATGTTTATAAGTTCAATTTTAAAAAATAAAATTATTCTTTGGAATAAGGATATAAAATTTTACCTTGGATAAAATTTTCATGTTATTCTGATAACTTTCGTATTTTAATGAATAGTAAAAACACGCTATATTTTAATTAAAAACAACTTTTTTCATCGTAATAACTTATGTGGTTAAATTATAATATTTAATGGTTTTAAAGTATAAATAGAATATATTTTTACCATTTAATATAATTTATGTCATTATCATTGATTTTACATTGAATTCTTAGGTTAAATCAATTCAATTTTTTGCAATATTTTAATCAAAAACCCGTTTTAATTCGACAATGGGATTAATTTTAATTTAATTTCTTCAACTTCTGTGTATTGAATTTGAAAAAATGGATTCCATATTTGGAATCATTGGGTCCAAATTATGTTAATAGGCTACTTTTTATTTTTGGGAATTATGAATAGTAACTACGGTAAATTTTGTTTACCATAGTTAAAGGTAAATCAGGTAATTAAGGGTAAATATAATATTATAAAATTACCCTAACACATGAAAAAATTATATTGGATGGCTAAAAGTATACCCATATCACCTAAGGGTCAGATTAGATTCATTTTATGGACTCTTGACCATGAAAATAATTTAATTATTATTAAAACCAAAGAAAGTGACAACATGTCACTCTCTTAAATCTTATAAGTATAATAATTTTAATTTAGTGATTAACATAATAAAACTTAGAAAATTAATAGTCTCCAGAAATCTAATAAAATTATCTATATCATGATAATTTATTTATAATTTTTAGGGATTAGATAATTGTCATTAAAGGTGATACATTAATGATGCAGAAATTATTTATTAAGTGAAAAATCAGTAATATAGTTTTTATTGAAATAATAATACCCATTAAAAGGCCCAAAAACCTGACCAAAACTTATTGGTAGTGTATATATACACCTTAATAATCCAATGACCTAATATATAACCGTTTTAAGTCTTATAAAAGTGATTATGACACTTATATTAGTTTATTTTAAATGATGCCAAAGTTGTCACCTTCATAATTTAATAAATAAAACAATTTACATATTGTGATTTTAAGATGATAAATTAGAGTAAAAGTATTATTCTGAACTTTAATATATTTAACTTTATCATAGGATTTTAATTTTAATTTTCATGCAACAAATAAGTATATTAAATAATTATACAAAAATGTTGTAGTAATTATTTTATTAAGAGATAAACAAAATAAATGGTTTTAAAAATAATAAAATAAATATTATATGAAATATTTAATGTTTTAAACTATTTTTATAGATACATATGACCTTTTATGAATCTATTAAAGCTTTTATTTTGAACATATCTTCTGTATATATTTTATTTAAATTCAAGTAAATGAATAGTGTCAAAATTGACACAATTGTTATTTTATAAAAATAACATATTATAAAATTGTTTAAAAATCACAAAAATATATAAAAATTATAAATTTAAATTTATATGGTCTAAAATGTTATAAAGTATCCAATTATTGACAATTCTCAACAAATAAGTGATTATTTGTTATAATTTAAAATTTAGAATGTTATTACCACAAATAAAATTAAATTGATTAAGTAAGGATAAATCAAGTTTATAATGTTTAAAATAATTTCCTAAAATGTATAAATTTTATTGTTTGATGCTATTAAAACCCTATATTATCTAATATTCGAATATGAGTCATTTTTGGAGGTTTTTATGTGGGGTTAGACTTATTATAAATTAATATTTTTAAGATTTCCAAAGGTGCCCCTCTCCTCCCTTATAAAAGGGAACCTCCTCCATCTCATCTTTACACAACTTTGAGCCTTCAATATCAGCCAAACCCTACCAAATTCTCTTCTCCACTTCCATAGAAACATCCTAGAGGTCCTGGATTCTTCGAAGACCAATTTTAGTGCCCTAAGAGAAAGTTTAAAGGAGGCACTTTGAGAAAGAGGTAATACCTTCTACCATTTTCTTCAAGTTCCATTCTTCTTCTACTCCCTCTTATTTAGTTGTTTAATTATGAAGTAATAAAATCAGTATCCCTAATATACTAATATGTTTTTATAAATATGAAACAACCCTATTTCACCTTCTATCCATCCTACGGAAAACAAAATCACCGCGCGTGCGTACGTACGGAATACCGTCTCCACGCCGTGGTGTAATATGTTTTTCCACCAACACCTTACATGGATGGGTATAATGGTGAAAATAATAACTATATATGGTTATTATAACATCATACTGATTCTGATATATTAAACCATCCACTCCAATTCTATTAAATAATTATGGGAATGATATCATCGCTCGTGCGTACATACGGACTACCGTCTCCACGATGCGATGAGATTCATTGTCCATGTTAACCATACATGAATGATCATAAAGTTTATATAATGAATAATAATGAAATATATGAAATAATAATTCTACTATATTTATGTATATATATATGTATGTCATCCATTTAGTTTCATTCAATTCAATAAGGAAACGAAAACAACGTTAATGCGTACGTACGGCCTACCATCTCCATGAATGGTGTATTTCATTCCTTTTATCGATATATAATATATATGTATATGATGAATATATATTACATATAAACCATGTTTTACATTCTGGAATTATGTAATTCAATATATAAGTAATAATATCAAGAACGACAAGTCGAAACACATACGATAAATAAAATAATGCTTTAACATGGAACTTATAAAAGAACAGGTAATTTAAAGTCATAAGTGAACCATATATGATATCATAACAATGAATATGATTCTGTAATAAGTCAATGACATTATTTAAATTATTATATAGGAGGTTCGGATACGTACGAAGCATATCGGACCTAAGGTAAGGGATAATTTTGCAAATCTCATTTTTTTCCGAGATTGCTTATTTGTAAGTATTTACTGGGGTTATTTCTATCATCGATGTACATGTTTTAAAAAAGTTTTTTCATGTATGTTTAAAGTAATTTTTACCCATTATTTACTTTTACTACATTGTATGTAAGGAATATTTCTTTTTTTTACGTTACGAGGTACTTTTTGACTTTTCTGGCAAAAGTACGAGAAGAATGTTTTTTTACTTATATGGCACGAACAGATTTTTACAGTTTTATAAAGCCTTATTTTCATAAATCTTCCTCCAAAATATTTCATGACTATTTTCAATAAAATCCATTTCTTTTAAAATTGCATGAAATTTTGTGAAAAGAAAATTATTTTGAATAAGAAAGGATATTTTCCTCAAGAATTCATTTCAACTGTTTTATTAAAACCATTTTCCATCTAAGATGACATTATTTCATATGTGTATGTTTCAAGTATAATGTCTCTATTATTTACATGGTTTCAATTTTCTTATGATGAAATGATATCCATTTGTTTTATATGGATTATGTTATGATGGAATGATGTTTATGAAACCCATTTTATTCTTTGGGTTATGATGAATGATTTATGTTTATGATGTGGCACAAGTAAGAATGATTTCATTATGAGATGGGTGGGACCTATATCTCCCTCCAATGAATTGGGTAAAGATTTATATCTCATGAGATAGACATGGCTGGATGGTAAGATAAACCGGTTTAGTAATACAGGACTGAAACGAGGAGTGAACTCAATTCAGAAAGGGACTTTGTCCACTAAGATGGTCTTGGAAGCAATCCCTTGGCTACTATGGAAATAATTACATGTGCTTAATGGATGCCAAAATTACATGCTTTATTCCTATGCTATTTTATCATGATTGATGATACATTATGATCTATGCCTTACGTACTTCCATGTTTTATGTCATTTCTCAAGATTTTGATGTTTAAATATTATGTTCATGTTTTTAAGTTCAAATGTATATGGTTTGTTTTATTTTCTCCATGCTTACCCTTACTGAGCATTTGATATCACCCTTTTTACATTTTCTTTTCCCCTAGGATTAAAATAAAGGTTTTATGTAAGGAAACAAAAAGTAGAGGATCGTTATGGGAGATGTTGAAGATCTTTCAACATGATTAGAAGTTTATATTCCAAGTTTCCAAAGACACTAAAATATTACGGTCCTTGTGTGTCTATTTTTGTTATGTATTAGATATTCCGCAAAAGTAATGTAATGTCCATGAACGCCAAGCTTCAGATCTCTACAATACAGAAGTCTAATGAATTAGCAATATTTTTTATGGAAGAATAGTTTCAATGTGTTGTATCTAATGATTTTTACGAAGCATCAGAATGAGAAATTTGATTTCATATGGTTCTGAGAATCATAATGAGAAGGCATTTTATTTTCATATATTTCAATTAGTGTGGAAGAATATAATGAATAATTTACTAATGTATATAAGTCATCATTGAAATTAGGAAATCATAGTGATAATTAGAATAGGATTGAAGAGTGATTAGAAAGTTTCAAGAAAACCGAAGCTATGAGAAGATTCAAGAAGGTTCGAGAAGAGTCAACAAGTTTTGATAAGCACCCAAGAGGTTAAAAATATTTTCTAAATGTAAGGGGAAATTAAAATTTTGGGAAATTTGGTGAAGTGGTAAAACTTTTCAAATTCCTGTGCAAACCATTTTTGGAACACCTATAAAAGGAGAGTACTTTGTACTTTTTCGACACATATACTATTCACTAGTGTAGAGAGAAGGTGGAGTGTTGAATTTTTTTATAAAGAATAAGTTTCCTGACTAAGAATTAGTGAGAAAGTTTTCCAGACTAAAGAAAAAGGAGAAGGAAGATCATATTCACCTGATTATCATATTAGACTGAATCATTGGACTGAGAAATCAGGCTGATACTTAAAAACCGAAATAGAAGTAGTTCAGAATTGTTTCAGTGTTATTCTGGAAGAGTTATATATCTATAATGAGAAATCAGACTGGGGATCAGAATGAGTATCATTACAACGTTTAGATAAGTTATTACCTACTATTTTTTATGAAAATGATGATTTTTTATGTTTATATTTATAAAAGTTTACAAGGAAACGCAATAACATGTTTTTAAGAAACTAGTGAAAGTTTCTTAACTTATTACAAAATATTGTATTACATAGTTTCATGTTACTTGAATAAATTTCATTGTTGTATTGAACATAGTGCTACACAAGTTTAAGGGCATATCCTACTTGTTTTATCTACACAAAAGAATTCTTTTCCAGTATATTTTGTGGTGTTGGATTGTTTCAAAACAATACCAAGAATGTAGCTACTCTTTTTGAGTATTTAAACTTTTAAATTCTTGTGTTCCTATAGATGTTTTATTGTTTTATTTTAATAAAAGTTATAACTCATTAATAGGTGGTGAAAGTTATTTCAAAATAAATGAAAATTAATAGAAAAAGATACCACATATTCAACCCTAGTGATACTTAGATCTCAGGTGGGTAATCTCAATTGGTATTAAATAATGGTTCCCTTCATTTACTCTTTTCTAAGGTTTTTGAAATAGAATTTTTTATAGATAATCGGAATTTTGTGAACATAAATGGGATTCGAGTCTTTGATGGTAAGAACTGACATATCTATAAATATAGAATATTTCCTTATCATATGTATCTAGGGTATGATATTCTTGAAGCTCCAACATATGGACTTTCTCATATTGATGAAAAAATTCCTCTTATAATAATTAACAAGAAAAATCTTGAAAATGATAAAGTATCTAAGAATTATTTACTCTCATCACTTTCTGAAAGTGAATTTTTAAGAGTGGATGGTGTTTCCCCTACTAAAGGTATCTAGGATAAGATAAAGAACATTTATAGAGGAAATAAAAAGGTAAAGAATTCCACGTTACTATTTTAAAGGATAAAGTTTAAAGATCAAAAGATGAGTGAGTATAAATCTATTAGTGAATCTTTTACCAGGGTGAATGTCATTGTTAGCACTATCATATATCTTGGTGTAAAGTTGAATGATTGTAATATTGTTGAAAAGATCTTGATAATTCATCCTAACATATTTGATTCAAAAGTTTCCTTGCTAGAAGATAGATATCCGGATACACTATCTCTAGTTGATTTTTATAGTAATCTCATTACTTATGAAATTAGAGGATAGTGATGAAGATGAAATATGACCAAGAATATTGTTGAATAAATAAGGTGATAAGACTAAATCTTATTATAAAGGAAAAGATAAGATGTTCTCCAGATCTAAAAGGGGAAGTTTCTTATTAAGAGATAAAGAAGAAGAATAAAATGAATCTGTATCCAAAAATTCTATTGAGATAGACGGGGAAAATAATTTTGTTGAAATAGTTAACAATGAAGAGTTTGGAAGTAGTAGTTCTGAATAAGAAGAAGAAAATCGATTAGAATTTCATCTGAGATAAGAATTAAAATTATGTATGAGAAATATTGGGAGGCTTGATAATGAAGTTTGGAAGTTGAAAAATGAAAATTATTCAAAAATAAATTAGGGATATTTTCCAAATGAGAAATTTAATATGCTGAAATAGATTGATGATTTGAATTAATCCCTTAATAAATAAAAGAATCATAATTAATATCTGGATGTTAAACTGAAGGAAAAAAGAATAAGAGTTGGAACTTTAACAACAAAAACTTTATAAAAATTTAAAAAGGGTTTCAAGTTATAATAACTCTATTTCGGAATTTGGTCAAAGTTCTGGAAAGGAAAAACCTAATAAGGATAAAAATTTACCTTCAAATTTTGAGAATAATGCTGAGAAATTTATGCATGTGGACAAAACTAAAAAAGTGGAGAAGTCATAAGTCTTAAAAAATTATTAGTTTGAAAAAGTTTCTATTACTTCTAGTTCCTATAAGGATGAAAAGAAAACCGAACTAAAAAAGAAGATTATAGTTGATAATAGAAAGTTTGGTGGTAAATAAAGTTCCTATAAGAAAGATAAGAAATTTGCTGAGAAACATTTTCACAACTCTAGATAGTATGGAAGTTAAGGATGAAAATATTCTTTCTATGGATAATTCTGGTGTTATGGTGGATTTGGACATATGGAAAATATTTGTTAGTTTAATCAATAAAATTTATATTATTATAAAAATTACAGAAGGAAAATTTTGAGGGGGATTTAATCCTCTCAACGGAAGAATCCTAATAAGGGTGTTTTGAATAAATATAAGAAGGGTGGTGTAAAATTTTAAAATTGGTTCTATCCTTTGGAAACATTTTTTCAAATAAGTGAACAACATAGACTTCTCTCAAAATGATTTCTCGTTTTGTTACTGGAACAACAAAAGTTTTTTTAACAACTCTCAGAAGATGGATGTTAAGAAAGATAAAGGGAAAGAAAAAGATCTTGTTTTAGAGACCTCTCTCAAATCAACAAAAGGAGAATGACCTTGGATCTTGGATAATGATTATTATTTTCATATGATAGGAGACATAATTTTTTTAAATAATGTGAAATACTTAAAGGAAGGAACTGTGACATTTGGCAATGATGAATCTCTTAGAATAAAAGTTATTGGATCAACCATCATCGGTGAGGAGAAGTTGAAATGTAAGAAATATTTGTTTGTTTATGGACAGAAACAAAACCGTCTAAGTGTTTTTAAAACTTTTTAATGATGGAAACAATTTTTTTAGAAAATATGGGGTTTTTTGTGAAAACAGAGGAAGATAGAAAGATAATTATAAGATGCTAACATAAAAACATGAAATTGTTCCAAGTTGGAGAGGTTCAAAACTCTTGTTACTTAGGAATGGTGAAAGTGAATCTATTTTGTAATAAAAGGTTGGGATACATGTGTCAGAGAAACATTAGAAAGTTATCAAAGAGATATAGTGTTCATGGTATTTTTGATATGTCAATGAAAAATAAGTTGGTATTGTACAACTTCCCTGAATTTAATGATTATAAACTCTATGCATAATAAAGTTTATCTTGGTTTAAAATAACCCTTATAACTTATTCATTCTGATATCTATGGTAAAATGATAAAAAAATATACTCATGGAGATAAGTACTCCATTACTCTCATTTATGAATTTACTTGTATTATATTCATTATATATATGAAACATAAGTCATATTCTTTGGAAATGTTTAAAAATTTCAATAGGAAATATGACAAGGAATGTAAGTATTTGTTAAAGAAGTTGAGAAAATAAAATGGCAGTGAATAAAAAAACAAATTGTTTGAAAATTATCTTGAGAATCATTGAGTTCAGCATGAATTTAGTACACCATACACTACTCAACAAAATGGTGTTTCTAAAATGAGGAATAGAGGTTTGGTTAAAATAGGGAGAACCATGTTACTTAAAAAATCTCTCTCTCATTACTTTTACAGGAAAACCATTAGCATGACTATTTATATTCAAAAATGATGTTTCTATAGGACAAGATCAGATATGACTCCGTATGATATGTTTTATGAGAAAAATTCTTGTTTGAAACATTTAAGAGTTTTTGTGAGTCCGTGCATCATAAAGAATATAGGTGGATACTTTTGAAAATATGAGCAGAGAGGTGAAGATGGAATTTTTTTGGCTATGCTCTAGAAGGAAGAGGATATAGATGTTTTAACAAGGAAACAAGAATAATAGTTGATTTTGTTGATTTCAAAGTTATTGAAAATTATTTGGAACATGGTAAACAAACTTTTTCTCATAAGGATGATGATTAGGAAAAAATAATTTTTTTAACAAATATAATAATGATATAAAAAATATAAATCGTACTCAAGAAGAAGAATCAAACTCTGTTATTTTTAGTGATGATGAAGAATCTCAAAAATAACAATTCAGGATGAGGAAGCAAGTGGAATATCAAAACATAATTGGTGATCAACATCAAAAGGTTCAAATAATAAGAACATAAAAAGTTGTTACACATAATTCCATGTATTTAAAAGTTGAGTCGAAAGATGTGAATGGAGATTATGATAATCCATAATGGGTTTAGGCTATGAATGAAGATTTGGATCAGATATAAAATAATGATACCTGATAACTCGTACCTAAACCAAAAGACAAAATTGTTATCAGTACAAAGAGGGTTTTACAAAACAAGTTGAATGAATATGGTAAAGTGATAATAAATTAATAAATATTAGTGTGAAATTTTACTCATATATAAAGTTAATTGAATTTGATGAAAATTTTTCTAAAGTGGAAAAGTTAGAAACAATAAAAATCTTTATTTCTATTACTGTACAATGAAGTTACTTTTTTTTCAGATGGAAGTGAAATGATCATTTTTTAATGGTGAACTTGATGTGGAAATTTATTTTTAACAATAATGTTTCTTTATTTCTAGGAAGGATGAAAGTTATGTGTGTAAGTTGAAGAAATCCTTGTATAGGCTGAATCAAGCACTGAAGGAATGTTATTCAAAATTTGATACCTACCTAAGAAATATGAGTTTTAATAAAGGAAGATTTTATAGTATTATATACATCAAATAAAGTTAGTAGTTTTTCTTGTTTGTAATTTTTTATGTTTATGACATTATATTTTCTGGGAATGATGAAAGAACTTATGAAATATTTGTTGAAGAGATGAAAAAGTTGTTTGATATTTTCATGCCAGGTCAAATAAAATACTTTCTTGGGTTATAAATCTCAAAAAATAAGAAACACATTTTTATTTCCCAAGAAAAGTATGCTAATAAACCTCTTAAGAAGTTCGGCATGGAAATTTCAAAACCTTTTTCCACACCAATATCAGTGGGAAACAGGTTGACTATAGATGGATAAGGAAAGGAAGTTGACTCTAAAGAGTTTTAGAATCTAGTTGTAATTTTTTGTATTTGATTTCCTCAAGACTAATTATTGTTTATGTTGTTACCTTATATATAAGATTTCAAATCACTAAAAAATAATCACATTTATTGGTTGGAAAATTAATTCTCAGATATATCGAAGGAATAAAAAAATTTATAAATTGGTATGATAAATCTGAAAGTATGGACTTGTTTGGGTATTCATATACTAATTAAGTGGGAAATGTGGATGATAAAAGATCCATATGTGGTGGATTTTTCTTTGCAGGTAAAATTTGTGTGAGTTGGAATACTAAGAAACAAAATTCATTAACTCCTATCACGGATGAAGCTAAGTATGTTATTAACATTCAAGATTCTATCCAACTTATGTGCATAAAGAGTCAGTTGGAATACTTACTTGTTGAAGTAAAGTTCCCTTTCTCTTGGGTTGTGGTAATTAGAGTGGCATCAACATGACAAGAAATATGGTACACCATTCTCATTAAAAATATATTGATATCAAATACCACTTCTTCAAATAGCATGTGGAGAATAATGAATTGAAGTTGGATTATGTTCCTACATTAGAACAAGTTGTTGAAATTTTCACAAAACATTTTTTAAAGGAAGAATTTTACAAATTGAAGTTGATCATGGCATCCAACTATTTCTCATCAAGGTTGAGGTATGTGTTTATATCCCCTATTTCATCTAGCCTTTAGATAGTATTATCAAGGGGGAGAAATGTTTCATAAATATATCCATTTATATGTGCTAAACATTTTAAATAATCATGTATATAGGGAGAGTTGTGGGTATGTAGTGGAATCAACATATAAGTGTGTGAACTATTCCAATAGTTTGTTGGAGTGGTGGAAAACTTTTTTTTATAGGAAAGTAGAATAAGTGAAGAAAGATGTGAAGAAAAGATAAAGATGTCTCATAAGTCACTGATTTTTGGACAACATGGTTTCTTTTGTAAATGATTCTTATTTATTATAATGACTTAGATAACATAGGATTAAAATAATTGATAATTAATCCACTGCTTGAGGTTAAAAATTTAGGTGATTTATGAACCTTATTTGACAAAAAAATATAAATGGGGATATTGTTGGGACCAAGTTGGAAATAAGTTGTTTCTGAAATGTAAAAGGAGTTTGTGCTGAAGGAATTGTATCTTGTTGTCAAGGAAAAGAAATCACCATAATTTGTAATTATTGGTGATCAAAATCACAATAATAATTAGATGATTAGACCCAAAAAGCTTCAGAAATTTCATCAGTTTGAGAAGTTTTTTTGAAGAAAATTATCATTGGACTCAACTTGAGTCCAAAATGAAATTTTTGATCATAATTTTGAAGTGTATCGAAGTGTGTATGGCTTCGATAAAAATTAGATGATGATTTTCTACTTGATCAATTCTTGTATATCATAAGTTGTCTGAAAAACTTATGATGCAACCCTTATGAAGGAAATAAGGAGAATAAGTGCTTCCAATAGGATTGATGTTTGGTTGGAAATAAATAAGATGTTGGAAGGATGTAAAGTTACAATACTTTCCATTTTAAGTAATATTATTCTATGCCGATCCTAATTGTTTTTAGAATCATGAGGAAGTCATGATTACAAGCAGGAGTTTATAGAAGAATAAAGTTTGTGAATTCAAAGGTTTTTGGTCTCAGTTCATCAATGTGAGATCACCATACGTAGAATTGTTTGAAGGCTGTGATTTTTTTTTCAAAATTAGAGAAGAATATGATGCTCATTTTCAGTCAGACCAATAATCAAATAGATATAAATCTTTGGAGAAAGAAGTTGGTGTGTATCATAATCATTAAATAGAAGAAGATTTTGAAGTCAAAGATACTTACACCGGTTCATTCGATGCAATGTTCCACCAATCATTGGAGTGATCTTGATACTGATTATCAGAGAAAGTGATGGATAAAAAAGGAAATGAGGGCAAGAAATGTTTGTTGAATAAGATCAGTAAGTGTAATTTTTTGTGACTAATGAAAAATGGGATCAGATGTTATTCAACAACATAGTCAACCATTTTTATTAGGATGAACTTTTTTCATTTGGGTTTTGAATGAAATAATAACTTTGATATATTTTCAATTGAGTCAAGAGATAAAGAAGAGTTATATTGTGATTTGATCAATTGGGTCAAGAGTTATCAGATGACACTTGCACCAATTATCATATTAAAGAATATACTAATCCATCAGACACAAGATGACACTGATAACTTCATCAGATTTAGGATCACCAGTCTGATGAAAAAAGATGAGATATGTTTTGAAACAGTTGAAAATATTTTTGTCAAAGAGGGTTGAAGTCGATGACAAAGTGTTTCATAGGAAGTGAAGGAATCATTAGAATTTGTGACTATATTTACGGAAAAAAGAAAATTGAATTTAAAAAAAGTTACAATAGTGTTTATAAAATAATGGTTTCAATGTGTTATATCTAGAAATTAGTACAGAGCATTGGAATGAGCAGTTTTTTTCAGTTGGTTCTGAGAATTGAAATGAGAAGACATTTTATTTACATATCTTTTAATTTGTGTAAAACAACATAACGAAGAATATAATAATGTATATATTTCTTCAGAATAATTATAAAATAAGAGTGATAATTAGAATCAAAGTGAAGAATGATTAGAAAGTTGGAAGTGAAATGAATTTATGAGAAGATTAGAGAAGGTTTGAGAAGTGTCAAGAAGAGTTGAGAATTGATGAAGAAGTCAACGAGGTTTCCAAAATAGAAGGGGAAATAGAAGTTTTGGGAATTTTGGTTAATCCGGAAAACTTTTTAGATTCTATCCTAAAATATTTTTGGGTAACCTATAAAAGGAGAAGAGTACTTTGTACTCTATAACACTTGTGTGATTCTGGGTGAAGCGAGGAGGTAGAGTGCTGAAATTTTTTAGAGAGAATTAATTTCCATATTTAGAATTATTGAGGAAGATTTTAATACGAAAGAATAATAAAGAAGATAATATATAGTTGATTATCATATCATACTCGATCATCAGAACTAGAAATTGGACTGATATTTTTGGACTGTGAAATAATCAGTTTATAATTGTTTAAGGCGTATTCTAGTAGAGTTATATTTCCAGACTCATCCATCAGGATGAGGAATCCATATGGGAATCTAACTATGTATCATTACAAAGTATAGAGAAGTTATTACCCAATTCTAGGTAGGAAAGTGATGATTTTTTTATTTTTATATTTTTGAAAGTTGAAAAGTCAGCACAATAACATTTTTTAAAGTAACTGGTGAACTTTTGATAACTTGTTACACCAAATTGTATTACATCATTTCATTCTACTTGAAGCAGATTCACTGCTGTATTGAATATACTTCTACAAAAATTTAAGGGAATATAGTACTTGTTTTATCCACAGAAAATGGTTATTTTCTTGTGTATTGTGTGGTATTATATTGTTTCTAAACCATACCAAATATACAGCTACTATTTTTGAGTAGTGGGCCTTGTAAATTTGTTTTTTAATTTTGATGCACGTTTTTTTTGTTTTAGGAAAAGTGATAACTCCTTAATAGGAGGTGAAGGTTGTTTCAAAAGAATAGAATCTTAAAAGAATAAGATATTAACGATTCACCCCCTCCCCCTCTTAGCGATACTTAGATCTGGGTTTAGTAATCTCAAGGACCACCAATAGGTTCCCCTATATATGAAATAATATCTATGTATTTATATATAAAAAAATAAATATGTAAAATATATTATTCATTAAATAATTCTAGGTCAATGTGTGATAATAATCCACCATGAAATTGGATCCCACCTACTTCATTCAGTGCTAATAAGGGATCACGAGTCAAAACTAAATGTACCGCATACTAGAATTAAGTTCCTAAAATGGACATTCAATCCAAAAAAAACCTAAGGGAGATGTGTTAAGGGAAGATGTAATGTTGATAGTCCCATTTACTTGATCCGTTGGGGATCGTCTCCCTAATTATTGATCTCCTAAAAATGATTTAGGAATGAGTACATGGGAGATGTGACTCAACAATCTAATCTCAAAGACTCTATAACTTGTTGGAAACACATATTAGTATAGTATAACACTTATCAAAACTACTATATAAAAGACACATCAATAAGAGGTGTAATATATCTAAATCCCCATTATAAATAAACAAATGATCCTCTTACTCATTTATAATCTCTTTAGATGTCTAGAAGAATAAACTAACTTGGTAGTGTAATAAGACTTAGAAAATCATCTCTCAATTCTAGAGCCTTATAATTTTAATTTTCTGTAGACACACTACATAAATATATTAATAATAAAATAAAATAAATCATAGAAAACAAAACCCCTATATCTAATCTATAATATAGTGACTAATCTATAACAGGAAATTAAATTGGGGATATCCTATAAATAACTACATACTAAACCCACCATGAACAAAATCATCATAAACAATCATCTCTACATAACCCAATTCAAAAAAAAAAATAACTTATCATGTTCCCAAATCCATTAATCCATGATCAATTTATCAACTCTATTTAATAAATCATACTTTCCTTAATCCAATTTCTTTACTGAATCTAAAAAATGGAATACTATATAATTCTATATGGAATATCAAATGATTTTACTTTATTACTAATCACTACACAATAATAATGTGATGATTCAAACAGATAAACATTTCATCTCATAAAAACATGCTCTAGGTATATGGGGGAAAACCATCGATAACTTAAATCCCACCTACAGTAAGGTATAACCTTCACCCATACTTTTAAGGTATGAATGATCTTCTATAATAGGGTCAGGATTAACATATCCTATTTTACCTTCTTAAGATAGAAGAAGACCAAAAGGAAACTTTATCCCCCCATCTCCTCTAAGTGCAACTTGACACACCCATGATGAGTTTTTATGACCTCAAATCCCTAAGTGTTACCCAATCACATATCCACACAAATCCATAAAAGAAATCCATAGTCTTTTACACATATTCCCTCTAATATATCACATTGATAGGGAGTTTAAGTTCTATAAACCATACCTTTTATTCCTAAAAGATGGATATACATGGAGGAGATGGGGGGGGGGGTAAATAAGGTTTTCTTATAAAGTGATACTATAATTTATGAGGTATTATATATTCCAAGGAATCCTTGATATTTTATAACTGTGAGGAAGGAGATCAAATATATTCTGTCTAAGAGAGATAAAGAATCATTATAATTGATCTACTTTATAAAGGTGTAAGTAGAATATTATATACAAAGACAATGGTCTATTTGATGCTAGAGATTATTAAAAATAATTCAGTTATTCCATTTTTCCTCATTTGTGCATGAATTATGGGTCCAAGGATGTACCTTTTCATGAGTTTAATCTTATTAATAAAAGGGATGTTTTGTGTGAGTGGGATAAAAAACTAGAAACTGAAAACATAGTCCTCCATATTTTAGGAAATAAATGTTAACATACTTTAGTTTGATGTGTTCCCCCTTATATTCTTATACTACATTTATGAATATCAAGGGTAAATAAAGTGTGAGATATTCATTTAGTAGGTGCAGAAATAAAGAAGGGAAACATTTTTTTATTTGGTAATAGGAAATAATCAATGGATCACATAGATTTTGTGTTTCCATATCTAGAGTGATCATGGAAAATTTTCCATGGATAACATTTCCCAATTACCCTTTCTAAGAGATTAAAATACCCATCGGAAAAAATATTCCCACCTTCTCCTATAGGTGACACATGTCACACCCATAATGAATGTTTATATCTTAAAACCAATCAAGGAAATATTATCACAAATATAATATAATCATAAATTGATAATCATGATATATTACACCCATTACCATAATTATATCCCAATTATAAAGGTTTTAAGTTCTATTTTCTAAACAAAAATCCCTTTACACATGATAAACAAGGTTAAAAATTAATTTGAATGACTACCCAAAGGCTTAACCATTAGAAATTTCTTTAATAATTACACCTAGGACCATCCCAAGACAATAATACATTTATTTATGATTCAATAACATTTATAGGTTGATCAATTATAACTAGTAAGGATGAACTTGGGTGTTGTAGTCACCTGGTGATGCATCCATTCCTAAATAACTTGAAAAATACATGTTATGTGTTTTGAGATATCTAATATTACCCCATAATCAATGGTATACACTTAACATGCACACACATAAACATTCATAGAAAATATATGGGAAAATATTAAAGGGACCACATACATCAATATAAAAGTTAATGTTCTTTTAACATCAATCATTATCCTTATCCAGTCCTATACCAAGTACCATCAAACTCATGAGACCCTGCCTCATACTATAATAATTGAATAATTAAATATAATGTTTTTTAATTTTATTATCAAATTAATATTAAGTATATTAAGATATAAAACTCAAAAATCATCATGAAAATATTAAAATCACGACAAAAAGTGTTTATAATTTCCAAGACATGCTCCCAGAACACCTATTAGAAATATCCCAATTAATTGATACCCAATTAATCAATGATATTAATCAAATTTGGTTGAAACTAAAGAAAAACAAAATAAATGATTTATCTAAATATAAATGTAAATATAATGGATGTGTTATTCTTATTTATAGGCCCTCTAGCCATCATACCATGATTCCCCATATTTGGAAGATGATTCTATTATGCTCTAATTGAATCTTCCTTATGCCCTTTAAAAAGATCATCCAAAATATGAGGAAAATGAATAACGATAAAACATAGAAAGGATAGAATGTATTACCTCAATCTTTTGCATTTTAACACTTTGTGATAGACAAAAAATTGAATGGGATACATGGGGATTTAATGGATAGAAAGGTTGTTAGAGGGGCAACCAAATTCTTTCTCTAAAGGGAAAATCATGTACAAAATAGGGGAAAACTCTAAAATGATTGGTCTACTACAACATATGGAAACCTACCAAGAACAATACTAATTAAACAATTAACTACTATCAAGTACCTACTACCCCTTGAAAACCTATTATAGGACAATTGAATTGTTGGTGGTAGTCCAAGGTCCACGTCACCTAGATCTGTCATAGAGTACTCGACACTCTACTATAGGGTACCTAGTGTCTTAATGATGCTTAATTTATTATAGTAATTCCTACATATCATATCACTACTACAGAAAAGGCCTTTAATAGTACTATAATAGGCCTTTATCTATGATAAAAAGTGTTGATAATCAGAGCATGGTTAAAAGCTTGAATCTTTTAACAGGGCTAAAAAAGCACTATTAAATGTCCCCTTTAACAGTTCTTTTTTAGTGTTGTTAAAGAGGGTATTTTTTTAGACGTTCATGTGCACCCTAAACCCTTTATTAGTGCTTTCATATCCCCTTTAATGGTGCTTCACACCCCCCCCCTAATCAGATATTTTCACCCCATAACCCCTCTTATTAGCGCTTTTCCAATTTCCAGACTCATGCATGCCCACATGGATTTGTACCCTACACCTCTCCTTTGAATATGGATTGCCTTTACCACTAAACCACGTTGTTTTTATATCTATTTAAATATATTTATGTTTATTTATATATACATATATATACATATATTTATATAATTATTTTTAAATACATTTATACAATATATGTTTGTGTGATATATATATAGTTATATTTATTTAAATATATTATATATTATATTCATTTATATGTTCTCGAATATTATATAAATATATATATGTTTATTAATACACACATATGTATATATAAAAATTATAAATATGTCTGTATAATGTAAAAATGGTTATATATTATTTTAGATACATTTTTATAATATTTATTTATTTAGATATATTATAATTTACATTTTTACATAAATATGTTGCTATATGTATTTATATGAATGATTTATTATAAGTAAATATAAGAAAACATGGATATATTAAATTATATATAACATTATGTTGTAAAAAATTATAAAATTTAAAAACCATAATATCAATATAAATGTAAGACCTGAGAATAAATTTAGACCTTACAGAAAAATGGCAAAAAGTCACCCTAAATAGTCTTAAAATCCATCGAATATTAAAAAATAAGGGTGCCTCGAATAAAAACTCATTTTTTGGAGGCCTTATAGGACTTTTTTGGCCTTGAAAAATATGAAAGATGTTCACTTGTTTTAGTAAGGTCATATATCTCATTACATGCTTCAATTTTATATGTGGTAGAGCCCGAATAGACACCCAGATAAAAAGTTATGGTCGTTTGATGTTTGAGTTACATTTTCAACTTATTTGAGATCTTTTATTAATTTTTTGATTTTTTTATCTTCAAATTTATATTAAATGACTATTACTTTGTAATAATAAAATAATTATTAATTAATTTTTTTAATTATTTTACAAGCCATTTTCACTAAATATCTTATATATTAAGTGTATATATCTATTTACCTTATCTAAAAAATATTTTAAAAAACATCTATTAAATTTATTTAAATATAAATATATAAATATATTATTTTTAATTAAATACATTTTTCAATTATAATTTTATCACTACTTGTAAAAAACTCTAATAAAAGGGGATCTTTAACAGTGCTTCTAAAAAATTGATGATAACCCCCTATTAGTGCTCTTTTACAAGTGCTAATAAAAGACCTCATTTATCAGTGCTTTTTTAAAATCACTATTAAAGGGTGGGCCTTTATTAGTTCTTGTAAAAAAGTAATGATAAATGTACCCCTTTAACAGCGCTAAAAAAAGCGCAGTTAAAGATCCTTTTTAACAACACTTTTTTAGCGTTGATAAAGGGGGTCTTTAATAGTGTTTTTAGCTAGCACTGTTAAAGCCCTAGAACTGGATAAACCTAGTTTTTTGGTAGTGTATATTGATCCTCTTAAAATAATAAAAGCTTTTATACTAATTTATAATCAATAAAAAATTATATATACATATAGAAATTCAATCCAAAAAATGATTTAATGAACTCCTTTCACCTAATCTATCAATATTGAAATTTTATCTAAATTCACTAACACATAACAATGTGTGTTGTAGTAGTTTTCCTAAACTACTTATTATAATTTAAATATATCACATATAAGTATATCAATATGTATTTTTTACTTCAATATAAATTATTATGTTCAATGAACATAAAATATTTCTAGAACTTTTTTTTTTCAGTGGGGTTTTTCTTTTCCTCACTACAATATTCATGTTTTCTTTTACTAGTGTTTGAATCTTCATTCATATTGGGTAAATTAAATCCATGCCTAGAAATATTCCCAATACATCACCTATTATTATATAGGATCTTTAAAATTAACATAAAATTAACCTTTGATCTATGATATGTGACCTTAAACTTCAAATATAAAATATGATCCCTGTAGAATGATCTTAAATAATATGCACATCTTACCCCTCTAGGTTCCCTAAATCAGTGATTAGTACACCATCATTATCAAATCATAGAAACCCTATTCTTATATAAGTGACTTCCACTTTGATTCAAACTCCATGACCTTAAAAAAGGAGCCATATATTTATTCCAAGTTATACAACCTTCAAACATGTTATTTTTTTTATTTATTTAAAGGAAAAAAATATAATTATAAGGGATAATTAATAATTCTATTACTAAAAAAATCAAAAGTGTAGCCTGAGAAAAACTCATTTATATATTATTTAAGATCAATCATTTAGAAGATAAAAAAATAAAAAGTGTAATTTAAGAAGTCATACAATTCATGGGATATATATTTTTTCCCACCAGGATTTGACCAATTCTCGCTAGGCCTATGAATCTTGAGAAATTTTAGAGTTGTTTCAAAACTATGGTTCTTGATATTTTATTATTCATACATTAAGTAACATCTGAATATCTTACATAAGAATTTTATTTCCATTTCTCAATGACTAGATTATGTTTACATGGGACTACCAACAAAATTATGGTAAAGGATCTATGAACTTAAACAAGGATACACCCTCGTGTTCATAGTTGCATGACCATGGATATTATTCAATTTTTGAAATTGTTGTTTATTTTTAGACATAATAAACCTTTGTTCAAAGATGTGAAACCCTAAAAAATAGACTTCTAATTCTTGTTTCAACCTAAATGACTTTAAATTACAATAATAGAATATAGAAATGAATGTCATGTTGAAAAAATATAGAATAAAATTTGAGAGGAAATTCATCTATTATCTCATAAAGCTAGATAATTTTATAGATTAGGAAAACTTTATAGCATAAAAAATAAAAGAAAATATATCTTATCAGGAAAACTTATATCCTCAAAAAGTAAAAATCATGATCTCTAAGTCTGTGGACTTAAGATGTTCAAGTA
The DNA here is from genome assembly GCA_963277665.1 of Viscum album. NCBI lineage: Eukaryota > Viridiplantae > Streptophyta > Magnoliopsida > Santalales > Viscaceae > Viscum > Viscum album. The sequence continues at coordinate 884,349,331 of OY728125.1, forward strand.
TCATTTATTCCTTTATATATATTGGTTCATATAACTTTCCAAATGTATAAGAGTTTGATTTAAACTGTATTATATCCCTTGTGAAAATTTATTTCTCCCATAATAATCCCTCCTTTATTATTTAATTTATCTCAGTTCCTTCTAATTTTTACATTCAATTAGTAACACGTTGGATGAAAATGATGGCAGATATACTACAAATTTATCCCATAAATACTTATACAAGAGTCCATGTTTAAGAGTAAATTCAAATCTCTTTAATATTGTATCTAATAAGATAATATTAGGTCAAAGTGATGGATCATTTTCTACATATACATCTTTCCTATTCCCAAAAAAGAGCACATTCCATGAAAAATAATTTTTTGATCAAATTATTTCACCATTTTATCCAACATATTTTAAATACAAACATATAAAAGAAATCTCTATTTAATTTTAAATTGGAATTATTTTCATTTATATTATTATTTGTGTACTTTTATAAGTTATTAAGATTTTTTAAATCTATTTCAACCAATTTATAATATCATAAAGAATAGTTATGCAATTTATATTAATAAATGGATCATGAAATTGATAGATTAAAATAAGAGAGTATTATTAATAGTTTGGATTTTCTCTTATATAGTTACAAATATAAGTGAAAAGTATAGGTTGATGGGGATATTATTATAAAGAGAATTAAATTTCTATTCAGATATGATTTATTAATTTCAATTAATCTTAAAAATATTTTTAAAGTTCAATCAAACATTTAATTTTGGTCTCTACATAGAGATAAGATTTATATACCTATGAAATATAAATATCCTCTTCCCTCTAAGACTCTTCAATGAAAATTTAATGTTTCACTTTTTTTATTTGACTTATTATAATTATTGAGGGAGGAGGCATTCTAGGTACACAACTATTTTATCTATATTTGACTATTCTATAACTATATCTTCTTGATGATGTCTATCATTAAGTGTTAATTCCCTAAGTTATACTATATGAGCCATGTAATATGAAACAATGATTTCTATTTGTAGTGTATTCACTTGATTCCAATAATTAATTTTTTCTTTGACACTAGAATAGATTTGTGAATTAATGAAATTTACATAATCTGAATGTAAAAACATGTGTTGGTGATTATAAAGTACCTCACTAACACATAATTATTGAAAACAAAAAATTTAATTATTTATAACCTACTTAATAAATTATGTTATAAGTTGGGTTATATCTATAGAGAAAGGAATTGCGAGATCTAAGGAAAATAGAAAAAAAACAACCAAAAAAACAAGGAGAAAAAGTGCACATAGTGATTGGTAAGAAAGAATTTGAAATAGTGTGGATTCAAAGAAACAAATAAAAAATGTAGACAAGAACCAATAAGGATAAATAATGTATTTGGGGAGTCCAGTTTATTTGAATTGTAGAAAATAATTTTTCCTTACAATAATTGTATTTGACGAATCGAAACTCCAACATGAATGTTCATTAAATCATAGAGAAAATAACACATCAACACTTTCCAATTTAAGTACTTGTTTCGAAACATTTAAGTTTAATTTTTTATTGTTCATCATCTATAAATTCATAAAACAATGTAAAAAAGGTACTCAAGAAATAATTCAAGTTTAAAGGAGTGATAAATTTTCACTTCTAATTCCTAGTAATTCATCAGCATAATATTCTAATTCGTACTTGATGAATGATTTTTTTCTTATGGAATGACATTTATTTCATCAACCTCATCTATAAATTTTTATTAAATGATGAATTTAATAACTATTATTGCATGATAAAAAACAGGGAATAACCAGAGTCTCTAACCTTAGGAAAGAATAATACAATTATTTCAATCCAAATCAAGAAGAACCCCCAAAATGGTTTAGTTATTCAAATTAAGATAAAAGTTAAAATCAAATTCAAAATCAAAAAAAATAATTGAAATAAAAATAAATGGGAAAATAATTTTCTCTATTTGAAAATATCCCTTTATATCACCCACATTCAAGACCTGAAGTTTCCTCCTGAGATATCTCTATCATGTGATTTCCCATATTTCTCTTATTCTCTCTCCGAAATATTATTCTGGTTGGCCCCTGATTATGGTGTTGATATATTCTTAAATAAATTATACACTAATCTTGATTTTAATAATTTTACATTTCACTCATCACTAAAACCTTTTTAACTATTCTTCATTCTATCACTGGGCATTTGATTTTAGAAAATATTCTCATTCAGCTTATGACACTAACGAATAAAAAATAATTGATATATCTATCATTGAATAAATTTCTAAACAATTAAAATAGATCAAAGTTCATTTAATTAGTTATAGTTGAAATCAGTGTCATAGATTCTTGAATTCCACTACTTCTCCCAAAATTTTTAATTAAACCATCCAATAAATACAGAACCACAACACCAGTTAATACCCTATTTTATATTCGTATTTTAGCTTGACATTAGTGTGGAATTTAAATGAACAAGTAATTTACTCAAACCAATCCTCACATTCAGAATATTGAAAACATGGGATCCCTCTATCTTGAGACTTAACTTGAAATGATTTAATCTTCCATGAAATTTGGACAAAGTATTATAACTTCTCTAGATTCAATTCCCCAGATATGCTCTGCCTATTTAGTTTCCCAAGACCCAATCAATATTTCTCCAAAAATAAAAAATATGTTTGTGAATGATGTCAGTTATCATAAAAATATGGTCAATTAGGTGGGGTATAGTTATCTTCATATTCCTAATTAGTAATTTGGAAACAATTTAGCTCCCATTAAATTACTCTATTTGCACATTAATACTATTCTCAATCATCATTTTCTTCATCTCAACCAACTCATTTGTAAAGAAGTTTCACTAATTGGATTCAAATCGGCTTCCCCCAAAATCGCATCTTATATTTGAGATTCTCCTATGGTGGTGGATTCTTGACTCAACCTCACTGGATTGGCATCAGCTCCTTAGATTCACAAACTCCTATTTCAGGTTGGTACATGTTCTTTCTCTATAATAATGGTTCTTGACTTTATTGGGGTTTTAAATTCGAATGGTTGAAGCTTTGACTAGATATGTATCAATGGAGATCTGGTCACCTCAACTTTAGGATTCTTTGTAGGATATGGTTTTTCATTTTTCCTACTTTAACAACACTCATACTTAAAGGTTCGCCTAGTTTTTTAGATAGTTCAAGATCATACTCTAATTATTCTTTTAGGATCAATCATCTTCATTAACATTCTTCAAAAGTAGCTTAGAACTTCAATTTTGGGCTTCATATAGGAGGATTCTAATGGGGCTTTCAATCGATCTTAGTGTCTTCAAAAATTCAAATACAAATTTTGAGACACATATATGGAACTATCATCCATGAAATTATGTTACCTCATACATGTAGGTAGATTGAAATTACCATCTTCTTCACCCATGGCCTTGTTCATCGCATGATCATCAAACTCAGATTGTTGGATTTTTTGTATATTTTTCTTTTATGGCTCGGTTCCATTTGAGTTTATCTACATGAATTTTTCATGATTTGGTACATGGGTATGACTTATCAATTAGGATTCCTGAGCTATGCTAGAAATTAGCTATGAGAAACCCATTTGAAATTTTACTTTATGAATATTCTAATATGTGATTGCCTCTACAGAATAATATACATAAACTATTAACATAGAAAATATTCTACAATTCTACATATAGAATTAGATTCTGTGTAAACTAATCCCTTAATAGTGAAAACCAAATAATTATTAAAGTTTGTAATTTAAAATTCAAATAAATTAAAATAAAAAAATAGATGATTTAAACCTAAATTCAAATTACAATGATTAAAAATTATCAAAAACATAAAAATAAAAAGTAAATAACTAAATAAAAAAGGTAAAATTATAAATATTATAAATTATAATTAATAAGAAAATAAAAACTCAAGGCAAGAAAAAATTAATAATTTAAAAGTAAAAATAAAAATCTAAACATGAAAAAGATATATTAATTATTTTAACCCAAAATTTACTACAATTTAGTTATTTAACATTTAAAACACATTGTATTAATTATAAAATCAAAATAAAAATAAAAATATGTGGTAAAAATTGTTAAAAAAAGGCCATATCAAATTCCCCCACACACATGACATTGCTTTTCCTCAAAAAATTATTTTGTCAAATTTAATGATTAAAAATAAATCTAAAAAATTAAAATTGATATTATATAATGAATTGATCTGTAAAAATTATTTCCCCAATAGATCCTCTTAATTAGAAAGTATTGACACACCCTTAGAAAAAAGTGGTTTCAGTGAAATATTGATTATTATTTTACTGAAATGATTGTTTTTGAGAAATTTTAAATTGAATTAAAAAAAGTTCAATATAAATTTAAATAGAACATAAAAATTTCTATTTTTCTCTAGTTGATAAAACACACATATTTTAGTACTCAAATTAATGGAAAAAACAGAATGGATGAGTGATTTTGATAATTATAAGGAGACTTAAATAACTCGTCCAACAAATTTTCTTTAGAGAATAGAATAATGAATTAATTAAGAAAGGAAACTTAACATGGATTAGTAAATTCATTTCATATCCCTATAAATGCATATATTTTATGTTTTACTTAATCAAAAAAATTCTATTCAATAATAGTTTTATAAAATTCTCCCAAAATATGACCCAAAGAAAATGAATTAGGAGGGAAAAATGATTTACTTAATTAAATCAATGGGATAATGGAAGTAAACCTCTTCTTGTATCATCAAAACTATCAAATTGGAAAAAAATTATCACCATTGAAAAATTCATAAATCATGCTTAAAACTCACAATGTTTTAAAACATTTATGGTTTTTTGACAGGTTTTACATTAAATCATTTTTATGATCAATTAAGAAGAGCCTATCCCCCACACTTAAAACCCAACTTTTTCCTCAAAGTTGAAACTAAAGGTGAAAGAAAAAAATTATGAATTTTTTCAAAATAGATTTTCAATTCAATAGTTTAATGACATGATAAAGTTTCATAACAAAATTCAAAAATAATTTACCATGTGTTCTAGAACTATTCCAAAATAAATTTTAAAATGTACACTATTTATCATTTTAATAGAATAAAATTTATTTTCAGATAATATAAAAAAATACATGTAAATAAGTGATTTCACATCAAAAAAGTGTTTATTCCAAATGTATTTTTAAGGGTGAAATGATAATTTCAATTTTTTCTCAAAATGATTTTTTTTAAATTATATTAAAGAAATAAATGAATCCAAATTTTTTTTGTAGACTCATATAAATTATGATAAAATGGAAAAAAATTCCCCCCATACCAAATTAGCATTTTGGGGTAGAAAAACATGATTTGAAAATAAAAAAAAATCATTTACTAGGTACCACCATCAAAGAAACATGAAATATGATTAAAAAATTAAAACTTCAAGAAAAATAAAAAAAATACACCCCTGATAGTGGTGTTGAGTCATTACACACAAAAAATGATCACCCTCAACTATTTCTACAACATAAATTGATCTCTCAAAGTAGATAACTTTAATGGAAAAATTGATGAAACACTAGACTCCCACATTAAAATTTCTAAATGATGAGACCAAGTAATGGTGAGGGGATGTAATAATAAAGGTTCTTTCCATTGGTGAATGATTTTCATATTCAATTTTTAGAGGCAGGTGTGAGAGAAATAAGGATTTAAGTTCAAAGAGAAAGATATGATAGTATTTATTCAGAAACAAACATTAACAATAAAGAATTTGAATCATTTATTTGACTCTCAAGAATATCTACTTTTAAATTCCCCATCTAGACTCTCTCCCTAAAATTTCTAACCTTGATTATTCAATGGGTATGATTTGTTGTATATTCAAGTTGAAATTTCATGATAATTATGTTCATGATTACCAATCAGTTCTTCGAAAATATTAGAAATGGGTGAAAATAAAATATATTCCATCAACATCATAGAATATAGTTGGTGTCCACTACTTGAGTTATGAAAAATATTCCAAAATCAAGACCAACATTTGAAGAAAATAACCCTGAAAAATCAACAATATGACTAGTAATGTTTTTTATAATTTCCCCCATGCATAGAGATTCAAAACACCTAGAAATAGGTGCAAAACCAACTACAACATGCTCAAGATCTATAAAAATAGCACAAAAAACAACCCTATAAATTGAAAATTTAGAATACTCCCACCTAAAAGTTTCAAATTATTCACAAAAAATATATGTCTCAGAGTCTAAATAAGACTCAAATGAAGTTAATTTATCTATAATAGTTGAGAAATAATCATGAACAACTTCATTATAACTTATTTATAAATTATCATAGACTAAGACCTGTTCATGTTGTCAGAAATCAAATTTTTATAAAGAATTCAGACCAAATCTATCTCCAATTTTGAAAACTCCAAAACACTTAACATTAGATGTAAAAATATCATACAAAGGCTCATAAAATTTAGTAATATGGATTGTATATTATAACTATAAATTAGGATCTATCAAAGTAATCTCCTCATCAATAGGTGATTGAGATTTTGGTACATATACCTGCGAGATTCCTTCAAGAGTATGGAAGCAATCAATTTTAGTAACTTACAAAGGAAAATAAAAAAACTCAGATTGAACCTCCTGTTCACAACACTCATCAATACTTTAGGTAACCATAAAATTTTATTTTTATACCTCTTGTTAATGGTTATGAAAATTCCTCTTGAACTCAACAATGAACTTAACATAAAATTTATCAGTTTAATCATAACTATCCTCATGTTTGGATTTCCCAAACACATAAAATTATTTGATATCATCCATACCTTGGATAGTCTATTTCCACTTGTAAAACTCAATGTTGGAACATCCAGTATCTAAGAAAGTTATATATAAAATGATTGTTACCTTTTCATCACACTCCATTTCAAGAATCAGAAAATGAATTGGAAAGATAAGCTTCCCTACCTAGACTAATATGTAATCCACCCTTCAATAGGGTTTACTAAGTTTCCTATTGGGAAACTGAAGAGAAACTATTGTTTATTTGAATTACCTTCGACCAAAATTTTTAAACAAGGATTAAGGAATATGGTTGACACTAGCACCTAGGTTACACAAGAAATTTAGTTCCCCACTATATATAATTCAAAATTTAATAATTTTTTTTAGGGTCCTCTAATTTGGGAGGTAATTACTTTTGAATAACTTAATTAAATTGTTCAGTGAGATTAATGGTGTCTTGGAATTTTCAATCTCTTTTATTAAATAAAAATATCTATGTAATTTGAAATATGATAGGATTTTATATAAAGATTCCACAAAGTGAATCTTGATAGTAAAATTTCTAAACATTTAAATGAAATTTAAATAGTGAAGTTTACTTAACTTTTTAACCCTTTGGGGAAAATGTGTAGAAGGGCAATAATTCTTGAAAATTGGATGATCATTCTTCTCATCCTCAAATTTCACATTTTCCATTCCCTCTTTAAATAGTTCCCATTTTATCTTTCTTTTTGTTTAACCTTTTTAGTTAATTATTCACTATTCTATTCAGGTTGGACCTTTCTATCCAGATTAATAGCTTTATCATTTTCTATTTTTTGGGATTCAAATTCTATTAAATATTAATTCTAAACTTCTCTGGGTTTCAAACTAACTTCCTCTTATGTTTTTTTGGCCTGACCATATCATAATTATCTTTATATTCTCACTTGAGTTCATCTTATAGGTTCTTGAAAACATATTGTTACCTTTATCTCTTAAGTCTCTAACCAATCCCCCTAATTAATCTTCCATATTAAAAATTTTAGAATCAGTTTCAGCTCTTTGTGAATCAATTTGATTCATTATATGTTGCACCATCATTTCTAAATTTTTACGGGAATGAGAAAGAGCATCCTGACTTTGATATTTTTATTTATAAATAATGGAGAATCAAAAATTACATTTCTTTTTAAGTAGTTAATTTATAATTTGTTGTTCACTAAAAAAACAAACAATGAAACCATTATCAATTATCTAAATAGACATGCCTTTATTTTGAAAACATACTCTAAAATTACCACTTAACCCACAAAACTCACACCACTCATTTTAAAACCCATATTGTCCTTGAAAAGTGACTTTTTTGACACTTTAATTATTTAATTTTCAAATATGTATTTTAATTTCAACAATTTTAAAGAACATTTCATGATTTAAACCAATGTTTTTTAGTTATATTGAATTTTCTTCTCATAGATTATCTTTTATATGATTTTAGGGATATTTTAATACAATTTTTTTATAATTATTCAGAAGTTTTGTAAATGTAGATCTCACAAGAAATTTATTCAAGTAAATCTATAGAAGTTGGTAAAAGTACAAAAAAATACCATCAAAATATGGGAAGAAAATCAATTATGTGGGTATTGCCTAATAAATCCTTGAAACCTATCCCACACCTCATGGAATGGAAACTTTTTTTCTTAATGTAAACCTGTGACTTTACTCTTTAACTATTAAATAAATCATATTAGAATGAATCTCATAAAAAGAGAATTATAATGTTTCTCCCATGTGTCGATAGTGGTTTCTTATAATTGATTGAACCAATTCTTAGTTGTTTTCTCTAGAAAGTATGGAAAAATTCATAGTTTAATATCATCCTCACTCTAGTTACTAAGAGGAATATTCTAGACAACATTATAAAATTATCTAATAAAATAAAGAGTATTATCATTAATTATCCTAGTAAACAATGGTAGTAGTGCCATGTGAATTTTTTTGAGTTCATAGTTCCCATTCCATTAATAATTCCTAACGAAATATGGGTTTCTAAAAATGATTAGTATTCATAATTATATATGTTTATACCTTTTCCCATTTTTAATCTAAGTATCATGTTGAAAAAGATGTTCAATTATAGACTTAAAGTTCTCTATTTTTTAATTTTTTTGAAATATTCAATATTTTGGAAATGTATTTTATTGGTCACAAGTTCATTCACAAAAAAATTTCCAACACTTGACACACCATCATTGAAAACAAGTAAAGTTAATAAAGTAAATTGTACTAAAAATAGTATAGAAGAATCATGGTTGTATTAAAAAATAATGGAATTGTGTGATCAAATAAAAAATATAATGTAAAAAACAAAAAAAAAACAACAAGGAGAAAAAGTGCACTGAGTGATGTGGAAATTTGGTAAGAAATAATATGAAATTGTTTAAATATAGAGACATAGAGGAAATGAGTAGATTATAAAAAAAATAGATAAAAATTGTAATTGGGGAGTCTAGTTGACTTCAATTGTAGAAAATAAATTTTCCTTACGATTAGTGTATGTGATGAAACAAAACTCTCATGTTCATTAAATCATGGTAAAGACAACACACATTATTACGAAAATGGTCTCTAATAGTGCTAAAATTGGCCTTTATAAGTTCTAAAAAAGAATTGAATACTAAATAATGATTAAATTACCTAGGCTTTTATCAGTGCTAGAAAATAACTAATAAATGAGTCCTTTATCAGTTCTAAAAAAGCGTAGATAAAGAGTGTCTTTTTTAGTGCTTGTTGAAGTGCTGATAAAGGACCCCATTTATCCATACTTTTATTTAACAGTGATAAAATAACCCCTTTATCAGTAATTTTAGAAATGTTGATAAAGGGACACTTAATCAGTGCTTTTAGAAGTGCTGATAAAGGGACACTTCATCAGAGATTTTAGAAGTGCTAATAAAGGGACCCTTTATTAACTCTTTTAGAAGCACTGATAAAGTGACCCTTTATCAGTACTTGTATAAACATTGATAAAGGGGAATACTATAGTTTTCTACTAAATTTATATCACACTACATCACCAAAAATAGCACAAGTAAAATACAGATAGCACCTAAAACAAAAGACAATTACAATAAAAATTATAAATGAAATAAAATTTACAACACAAATAGAAGAAAAAAAATACATATTATAGATATTTCAAACATTGGTTTATACAATCACATGAGTAAGTTAAAATTAACACAGGTATTCAAAAACATCAATGTTCCTTTGTCTATGGCCCCTGATCCCCAATAATGCTATTGATGAATAAACCATCCCAACTCGAGAAAAATAACGCACCTGTATAAGAAAATAATTTGTATGTCAGTAATACTATAAAGAAATAAATTAACAAAAATTTTAAATTTTAAACTAAAATTTTATATGAAAATTTTATTCTTACCAGAAAAATGATGTATCAGATTGAGTTATGGTGGATTCTTGCACATTACCCCTTTTCTTGTTCATCTTCAAATATTATCTACATAAAAACTAACTAAATAAGTATAATATTAAAACTATAAGTAAATTAATTATGTAATAGAAGATAAAATGATGAGAAAATAATATGATCTAATTTATATGTTTTGGTTATTTGATGCACATTTTAAACTAAAATGACTCTTATATATTGAAAACACACACTTGGAGTCATACCGGCCACACTGTACTTCATATTTTGGTGTGGATAATTTTTACACATACAAAATGACTTATGGATAGTTTTTCAAAAGTATCAAAACAATTTGAATGCTTTTACTTGGTTTTTTGTATGTCACGTGTATTTTTTACTAAAATTTCATTTTAAATAAGAAACACACACATTGAGTTATACCAGTCACATTGTGTGTTGTTTTTATGTGGGACTGATTCCTACACATCACAAATGAATTATGAATCGTTTTCTAAATTTATACATACAATTAAAGTGTGTTTACTTGGTTTTTATTGAGTCCCACTTTTTGAACTAAAATGTTAATTTTAAACTGATAACAGACACTTGGAGTCATACTAGGCACATAGTGTAGCATATTGAGGTGTGGCTAATTCCTACACATTAAAAATAACTTATGGATAATTTTACAAAAGTATCAAAACAATATGAATGTATTTCCTTGGTTTTATGTATATTTGTTGTCTTTTTTAGTAAAATTAAAGTCAATTTTTTAAAAAAGAAACACTTAGAGTCGTACCTGTCACATAGTGTGTCATATTAAGGTGATTATGATTCCTGCACGTAAAAAATGACTTATGTATCATTTTACTAAAGTATCAAAACGATATGAATGTTCTTGTTTAGTTTTGAGTATTTCAGTTGTCTTTTTTATTAAAATTAATTTCAATTTTAAATAAAAACATGTATTTGGAGTCATACCATTCACACTATGCATTATATCGAGGTACGAATGATTCCTATATAAAAAATTACCTATGGATCATTTTCATAATGTATCAAAAAAATCCTAGTTTTGAGTATATCACTTTTGTTTTTTACAAATTTTAAAATGGAATCCCATAGTCATACTGATCACATCATGTGTCGGTTTGATATGATACTAATTCCTACATGTCAAAAATAACTTATGAATTGTTTTCCTAAATTATCGAGACAATACAAGCATTTTTTCTTTATTTTCAATGAGTGACACATTTTTAACTAAAATTTCAACATTAAAATGATAACGGACACATTGAGTAATACTAGGAACATCATGTATTAGATTGTGATGTGACTGATTCCTACATATCACAAATGAGTTATGGATTGTTTTCATAAACTATCAAAACAATAAGAATTTTTTTCTTAGTTTTGAGTATGTTAGTTTTCTTTTTTACTAAAATTACTACCAATTTTAAATAAAAAGATACACTTGGAGTTATACCAGTCAGACCGTACTTTGGATTGAGTTGAACTAGATTCTTACACATTTAAAATGACATATAGATTTTTTTACTAAAGTATTAAAATAATGTGAATGTGTTTTCTCAGTTTAGATTATTTCAAATGAATTTTTTACTAAAATTAAAGTCAATTTTAAATAAATAGACTCACTTTGAGTCATACCAGTCACACCATTCATCATATTGAGGTTTGGCTGATTAATACATGTCAAAAATGGATTATGGATCATTTTTATAAAGTATCAAAATAATAAGAATGGATTTTATCAATTCTGAGTATGTCAGCTATCTTTTTTACTAAAATTAATGTAATTTATAAACAAAAACATACACTTGGACTCATACCATCACACCATGTGTTAGATCGAGGTGAAGCTAATTCCTATAGATAAAACATGACTTATGGACTATTTTACTAAAGTATTAAAAAAATATGATTGTTTTTTCTCAATTTTGAGTATGTCACTTGTCTTTTTTACTAAGATGTAATTTTAAAATGGAAACCCATAATTTGATTCATACCGGTCGTATCATGTGTTAGTTTTATGTGATATTGATTCCTACATGTCAAAAATGATTTTTGAATCATTTTTAAAAATTATCAATACAATCCGAGTGCATTTTCCCTATTTTTAGGGAGTAACGCTTTTTGAAATAAAATGCCAATTTTAAACTAATAATGGAAAATTTGAGTCATACTGAGAACATCATGATTTTTATTGCGGTTCAAATAATTCCTACTCATCAAAAATTAATTATGGATTCTTCTTTTAAAGTATCAAAACAATCTGAATGTGTTTCCTCAGTTTTAAGTATGTTAGTTTTATTTTTTACAGATATTTATGTCAATTTTAAATAAAAACACACACTTGGAGTCATAACAGTTAAAATATGTGTTGGATTAAGGAGATACTGATTCTTACACATAAAAAATTACTTAGGGATCATTTTAATAAATCATCAAAATAATAAGAATGTGTTTGATTAGTTTTGAGTATGTCACTTTTCTTTTTTAATAAACTAATTTTATTTTAAAATAAAAACACATACATGGAGTTATAATGGTCACACCATGCTTCATATTGAGGTGTGGATGATTCCTAAACATAAAAATGACTTATAGATTATTTTCATAAAGTATAAAAATAATATTAATGTGTGTACTTGGTTTTTAGTATGTCACTTGTCTTTTTTTACTAAAATTAATGTTAGTTTTAAATAAAAAGACACAATTAGAGTCATTCAAGTCACACAGTGCATCAAATTGAGGTGATGTTAATTACTACACATTTCAAATGAATTATGGATCATTTTAATAAAGCATCAAAATAATCCAAATTCATTTTCTTGGTTTTGGGTATGTCACTTTTCTTTTTTACTAAAATTAATGTCAATTTTAAATAAAAACACATACTTATAGTCATACCCGTCACACTGAGCATCATATTAAGGCGTGATTAATCCATACACATCAAAAATTACTTGTGATTTCATCAAATAAACATTAAATCATTATTTAAAACAATTATTAACATGATAAATTTCTAATTTTTTCCTTTTAAATATTTTCTCTATTGGGAGAAAAACCCTCAACGTAACATTGATACATTTTTAGGTTGATTCTGTTTTTTAAAAAGTGGGTTTTCAAGGTAAGTTTTTATTCCATAGAGATTGTTGACATGAAATGTTGACAGTGATCTAATTCATAGGAATATATTCCTTGGAAGAAGTATAGAAAATTGTGTATATAAGGTGATGCTAATTTCCAGTGTTTTCCAAAAATTTTGGGTCCAAAATTTGGAGTCTGGATTTCATAAAAAAGTATATTTACTTGAATATATTATCAAAATATGAAAAATATATGATTTTTGTGAATGTGGGATTCAAAAAGTGTGTTTCATGAAGGCGTTGAGATTCTGATAGTGAGCTACACGAGTACGACGAGCATCACAAATGATGAAGGTGAGGAGCATCGCGAGTGGAGAATTGTGGTGGCATAAAGTAGTGACGGGAGGCTCTGTGATTAAGACAAGCATCGTGAATGAGAAACTTGTGTGGAGCTTCATTAAAAGGGTAGCGTCACGAAGGAAATGAAGGAGCTTTGTGAAATGGTGATGATGTGAAATGGAAGGTTTTGGAATAAGTGGAATGCCTATAAATAGACCTCTACCCCCTTCAGAAAAGTAGTGAGAATTAAGACAGATCTTAAGTCTCCAAATTACTAAAGGTGGTTCATGAAGGCGATATGCGATGAAGTTCATGAAGGCTATAAATGAAAACTAAATGTTTTGAGCATCACGAAAGTAAGGAAATTCATAAAGGCTAAGTGTGGTTTGCGAAAAGAAGGAGCTTCGTGAAGGCTAGTTGAGCTTCGTGAAAGAGGTTTTCTTTGTAAATGCTAAGTAAGATTCATAAAAGGAAGTGGATTTGTGAATTCTATTTGAGCTTTGTGAAATAGGTGTGCTTTTTGAAGGTAGTGAGCATCGTGAAAGTTGTTTAGATGGAATTTATAATGCATCTATGGTAAAGTGGTATTCATATATTGGATGAAAGTGAAACCTCAATAAAGCATCCTTATACAACTAAGGATATATTTATTAGAGAAAATTAAGGGAATTACGAGTATGTAAACTATGTTTTAATCCCTCCAAAGAGTAGTGAGTGAAGGAAGAGGAAGACGTTGATCCTTTCCATTGGAAGTGAGCTAGATAAAGATACATAGGGAGTGAACCTTGGAATGTAGTGATCGGAACCTATAACTTATAATGGTAGTGAGCCTGAGCATAGAAGTGATCTTCCCCAGACCTTTTAATTGGTTGTGAGATTTAATGGATTTGGTACATCAACACATCACCTTTATATTCTCCTTCGACGTAACCCAGTGAGGGTTAACCAAGTAAAATTGACGTGTTCTATGCATGATTTCATATATGTTCATACATTACTATGAGAGAAAGAGAAGTGTGTTTTTTATTGATGAAGCATGATCTGAAGGGGGAGTAGTTTTAATCTATCATACCTTGATTCACCCCCCATTAGGGTATTTGACCTAGTGTACCTAACATTATCTAACAATAATGGACATACCAACCCATTTACCATCAGATGTTAAAATTATTATAACAACATAATTGGAACAATTCACTTGATATATAAATTTATACTCACAATATGATTTACATGAAACACAAGAAGGTAAGTGAGTTCTCTAATAATTAAAAAAATGAAAATATGATCTCATAAATATTGAAAAATAATCTCACAATTCATCTTTGTTTATACTAATATAATATTATTAGCATAGATGATTACCATGCCTTATTATTATTATGTTCACTTCCCATATATACTATTATCATTACTACCTCAATTTAATTCTATAAACTTCATGAAATTTTCTAGTTTATCATAATAAATTGTTGTTCTTTATTGAATACATATAAATCCTTCATTAGAGAAAATCACTTGTTTTCATTTTTTTGGATACCAAGATGTCAACAGGTATAAGGATCTATAAGGATTCACTTAGAGGGAGTGAATCAAGGAATCAAACTTTTTACAATTTTTATTCAAAATACTTTTCACCTCCAATTATGATGATTAAAAATCTATATTTCATGTTTTTCTTCCATCTTAATTGTTCAATTTTGATGAATTTAATCACTTAATTTAGCAATAAAATACTATAAAAATGAAAAAATAGTAAAAATAGAAATTTATAAGGTTTATCATCTAATTTTAATGAATACATCCTTCACATGAATAAAAAAATTTGAGATTGCACGCTCCAATAGAATCATCACATGGAATATAAATGACAAGGTCATATCTGTAACATATGTTATATAAAAATTACTCTTTTATTATATAACGTGATCCCTTAAAATACAAACGAATGTCTTTAAATGATACAATAATAAGATTATTAAAAAATTCAATGTAACTCCACCTTGTTTATGATGTGTATCAACTATATTTATCTTATTCACACATTAAAATATTTTATGAAATAATGGATATACAACATTATTAACAATAAAAAACGTTTTCAAATTTCCTCTGATAAATCTTGATAAAAGGAAAATCATCTCAAATTGAATCAATAAGAGAAAAATCCTATATTCACTCCATATGAAAAATAAATACACATTCTCTTCAAGAATGAATTATATCATCAACTAAAAGCTTTTAACATTATGAATTGGTTTAATGAAGATAATATATAATCAATCACTTTCTTTGGTGTCATACACTTCAAATATCTTTGTTACACTCACTTAAATTCATGAAATACACACATGATATCTTTAACCCTTATTTTCTATTTGAATTTTAAATTCAAATTAAAAAATAACTAACTTCCATCAACTCTCATAAACAACCATTCAATATCAATCCGTTAGATCACTTAAGGATTCATATAACCCTATATAAGATTTATGTATGTTTGGGTTAATTTGGATTAATTCCATAAAACACCAATCGAGCCATGTCATCTGCACATTAAAATTAATTTTTTCAGTAAAAAACCACCATAAATTCATTTGGAACTGGAAAAAATCCAACAGGGAATAACTTTTCTAAAAAGATATAATTTTTATGGAGACAAATTATATTCAGCTCTACCTAAATTATATTTAGCAACCAGGTACCTTATTTTTTTCCAACTTAATTCCACTAGAACTCTGATTTCAAGTTATCAGAACTCTGATAGAAACATAGTAAGCTTTTCTTATCCTCTATTTTTTTCAACTCCTCTTCCAAAAACATTAACCACCATTCAAACACATAATGATACATCAAAATAAACTTATTATAGCTCCAAGAATCTCCCCAAACCTAAATTTTATTGCGTCAAATCATACCAAACACCACTCCAATCTACCCAAATCACCAATAAAATTTCTCAAACTTGACAATAATTAACTTCAATTTATAATAATTATTATTTATCTTGTTTAGATGATTTGATATTCCATGAATATTATTTCATTTTATTTCATTGATTTACCAATAAAATACAATACTAATTGATACCATTTTCAAATAAACCTCTTCCTCAACACTCAATCCATGCTTTGATCATCTACATCTCAACTTCAAAAATGGTCTCAATAATATCCAACATTAGATTTTGGTGAAGATAAAATATAATAAATTCATATGATAAAAAATATTTAATTTGATTCTCTTATTCACATTTTTTATTCTTAAAAATAAAAAACAAATTAGTAAAATCTATCCCAATGTGAGCATACTCGGTGGAGTAAAAAAGAATGATTAAGAAATATATAAAAATTAATCCCTAAAATAGTAATGGTTACACCACATTATTTCAAAAATTAATTTCTAAATATTTTTTTTAAAAACTTCCCCTCCGTATATTCTAAATTTTTTTATGCTTTCATTAACAAAAAAATCAGTAAATCTCACAAACCAAACACACACACACAGTGAATTAATAGCTTTCACCATTTAAAAAATTCACTAAAGTAAATTATCACCCTTAATGGGAAACATATTAATTGAATCTATTTTATTATCTCCCCCATTGAAAACAAGAATTAAAACATATGAATAAAGGGGATAAGATTCCATGCATTATCCTTGAGAAGAATTTTGTGGAAATCCCATCATTAACCTTAACCTTTAAAATGAATGATTTTTCAATGGTTTGGTAAAAACATCCACCACTTAATCCTTGGTAGGAACAAATTCCAACTATAGCATGCCTTAATCAAACATTTATTTATTCAAGCGGTACATTAAATATATGTACTTAGAATAAAAATGGTGAACAAAGTTACTCAAAATATTTAGAGAACTTTGATTATCACAACACTGTAATATGGTTATCTCTATCACCACCTTGATATCATCAAGTTGAATTCTCATCTACAACAATTGTTTTGGAGAGTCTAATTTATTTAAATTAAAAAAAATAATTTTTCCTTCAAGTGTATGCGATGAAAAAAACTCTAAAACTCATGTTCATTCAATAATGGAAAACAAAACACATCAGCATTTCCAATTTAAGTTATTTTGTTGAAATATTTAAACTTAATGTTTTCATTGTTCGTATCATATAACTTCATAGAAAAATGAAGAAAAGGAAATCAATAATTAATGAATGATAAAAGGAGTGATAAATTTGTACTTCTACTTCCCAGTAATTCAACAACATAATCTTCTAGTTCATATTTGATGAATGATTTGTTTCTTATGGAATGATATTTCTATCATCAACCTCATATATCAATTCTTGTACAATGAAGAATTTAATAACACTTATAGTAATATAAAACATGGGTAATAAGTAGAGAGTCACTAACTCAAATAAAGAACTATAAATTATTTTTGAATCCGAATCAAACAGAACCCACAAAATGGTTCAGTTATTCATTTTCAGATAAAATTGAAAATAAAATTCAAAATCCTTAATAAGAATTGAATGAATAATAAAAAGAAAAAATACTCTTTTTTTTGAAAATATATCCTACCATTAGCTCCATTATTTCTCTGAGGTTACACTACTGGAAATATGATATATACCAATAGTTTTGGGAAAACTGTTGGTATTGTTCACTAATTTGGACCTATACTAATGGTTTGGCCAAAAGCATTGGTACAGGTCCATTATAGAGAACCTATACCAACGGTTTGTCCAAAACCATTGGAATAGGTCCCAAAATTAAAGAACCTATACCAACGGTTCTCAAAACCATTGGTATAGATCTATACCAAGGGTTGTGAGAACCGCTGGTATAAGGACATGTATTTTTAATGGAATATTCTTATAGAGGACATTAAATAAATCAAAATTTAAAATACTTATGATAATAAATAAGTAAATATATATATATTTATGACATTATGTTCACAAAAGTAAGTTAGGTTAGTGGTTAGGTCATTCAATCCCAAACGGGAGGTACTGGGATCAAAACCAACCGAATGATTGTTTTTTGAATTACATATACAAACAGTTTTATGGAACTATTGGTATATATTTTCATATTACTTATACCAATGGTTTTCAAAACCATTGGTATAGGTCTATACCAACGGTTTTCCCAAAACTATTGGCATAGACCTATCCCCACGACTTACTTGGAAACGGTTCTCCAAACCGTTGGTATAAGATATACCAACATTTTGGAGGCCCATACCAATGGTTCCAAACAATTGGTATAGGGTATTTTCTAGTAGTGTTACCTCCTGAGATATCACTACTTAAAATAGGGCCTTTAACAATGCTAGTAAAAAGTTTTTATAAGTACTATATAAATGGTAATAATGTAAGAGATGTTAAAGGGTTATCTTTAACAATGCTCATAAAAACCACAAATAGAGGGTATAATTTTTTTCACCCCCATTATAGCACCTCCCACCCATCCCTTTATCAGCATTCCCCCACCCCTTAATCAACGCTTTAGATAATCCCACCCTCATGTGCTCCCCTACCTCCAACAAGTTTTGAACTTGAGACCTCCGTCTTATGCATCATCACCATTTCCACTCCCCTATCCTATTTTGTTTTATGTTTTATGATATATATATATAAATATTAAACACATATATAGAATAATAGTTACAAACATACATATATAATTTATATATATATATATATGTGCATCTATAAATATAAATATACATGTTTATATTTATTTACTTACATTACATATTAATATATATATATACATATATAATAATATATAGATAAATATATTTTTATTTGTCAATACATACACAAATATATATACATATATTTATAAACATTATATATACATTAATTGTATAAGTATATAAATACTCATACATTTTTACTTTAAATAAAATGGATATTAGTTTTTATTTAGATAAGGTTTATATATTGAGAAATATATTTTATATATAATTATGTTTAATTATTTATTTATAAAATTAAATTTTTATGTGTGAATTCATAATATATATATATATATTGTTATAAATTTGATTATAAATAATATTACAGTGTGAAAAACAATAAAATTTGAAACCCATAATATCAATATGAATGTAAGCCATAAGAATAAATTTAGTTCCCTCTGAAAAGGGGAAAAATACCCCCTTAAATGAGGCTGAAAGTCCATCAAATGATAAAAAATTGGGATACTCCAACTAAAAACTGAGTTTCAGAGACCTTTTAGGCCCTTTTAACCTAAAACAATGTGAGATATGTTTCCCTCTGTCAAAAATGTGTAGAGATTGTAATAGGCTTCAATTTAATATGTGGTTGAGCTCAAAAAGACATCTGAATCAAAAGTTATAGTTGTTTGAAGTTCGAGTTATGTTTTCAACTTATTTTAGATCTTTTATTAATTTTTTGATTTTTTTATCTTAAAATTATTTTTAAATAATTTTCACTCGATAATAATTAGAAAATTCTTAATTAAAATATTTTTTAGTAATTTTATAAGTCATTTTCACTAAATATATTATTAAATGTGTGTAAATGTCTATTTAGCCTTATCTAAAACATATATATATATATATATATATATATTTATATCAATATAAATATATTTATTTTGTTAATATATTCTTTTTAATGAAATATTATTTTTTTAAATATACCATTTATCAGTACTAGTAAAAAAGTGCTGATAAACAAGGGCTTTATCAGCGCTTCTAAACAAGCACTGATAAAGACCCCCTTATCAGTGTTTTTTTACAAGCACTGATAAAAACCCCCCTTTATCAGTGATTTTTTAAAAGTGATGATAAATACCCCTTTTTATCAGTGTTTTTTACTAGCACTAATAAATGGACCACTTTAACAGCACTAAATAAACGCTGTTAAAGAACCATTCTAACAACGTTTTTTCTAGCATTGACAAAGGGGGTTTTTAAAAGCATTGTTAAAACCCTATAATTAGATAAACCCAGTTTTGTAGTAGTGTATCTATGTTTTGCGATTTCCCATATTTCACTTCTACTTATCTCAGAAAAAGTATTCTAACCACCCCCTGATGGTGGTGTTGATATCTTCTTGAAGAAATTTTCTAATGACCGCGATTCTACTCATTTCATGTGTCAGTGATCACTGAAACCTTTGCAATTATTATGCATCCTCCCATGTGATTTTTTAAAATACCCCCAATAATTGTCTTCTAGTTACAAAGATAAAATAATTGATACAACTATCATTGACTAAATTTACAAACAATTTAAATAGACCAAATTTTATTTAATTATTTTTGGCTGAAATCAGTATATCTGATTCTTGAATTCCTTTTCTTCTCCTAACACTGGTCTTCAAAAAATCCATCAACTATGAACCTACAACATCCTTTAACCAACTCTTTGATCTTTTCCTTTAGGTTTGAAAATTTGAATGAACAAGTAGTGCACTCAAACCAATCCTCCTAGTCATAATGTCATAAACATACGATCCCTCGATCGTTATACTTTTGATCATCCATGAAATTTAGAAAAAGAATTCAACCTTTTCTAGATTCAATTCCTCACTGGTGATCTACCTCTTCGGTTGTCCATGTTCCATTAAGTAATCCTCCAAAACTCGATAATTTTTTTGCAACTTCTATAAGTTCTCACAAACACTTGGACAAGTAATGGGGTGAAATGTTCTTCATACTCACAATCAGTGTATTGGGAACAAAAGATGCCCCATCATATTCCTTGATTCACACATGAAAAATATACTCAATAATCATTTTATTCATCTCGGACAACTCATATGTAAATATGGTTCTTTAATCATCTTCGAATCATTTCCCCCTAACTTCCCCTCCCAGCTTCAAGATTCATCAAGAACAGTGGCTTCTCAATTCAACATGACTAGATCAACGCCGCCTCTATGGATTTTTGAACTCCTCCTACCACCTGGTAATTTTCTACTCCTTCAATATTGGTGATCATCTTCATTAGGGTTTTTAATTCAAAAGGCTGCAACTTCGACAAGATCTACATAAACAGAGCTCTGGTCACCTCGAATTTGGGATTGATCACAAGATACAGTTCATCATTTTTTTTCTTATTCTATAACACTCAGATTTGATGGTTCATTTGATTCATCAGGTAGGTCATGATCTCCCTCAAGAGAATCTTCTCGGATTGATCACCTTTATCAAAATGCTTCAACAGTAGCTTGGAACTACTAGTTTGGGATTCTTAGTTGTAGATTTTGAGGTGGATCTACTTTGAGATAAAAATTACAATAAATTAAAATACAAAAATAGACGATTTAAACCTAAATTGAAATTCCAATGATAAAATATTATCAAAAACATAAAAATATTAATTAAAAAACTAAACACCAAGATAAAGATAGAAACATTAAAAATTATAATTAAAAAGAAAATAAAAATTCATGGTAAGGGAAAATTAATATTTTAAAAGTAAAAAAAATAAAATAAAAATGAAGAAGATATATTAATTATTTTAACTAGAAATTTACTAAAATTAAATTATTTAATATTTAAAACACATTTTATTAATTAAAACATCAATATTTGAATAATTAGTTGTTGAAAATATTGTTAAATATATGTCACATCACTCACCTAGTGTATCCAAAAGAGAGTCATTGATTATTTTCTAGTTATTCTACCATACACATTATTGTAGAACCCATTGACATGTTGAAAAATTTATCTCTAAATCAAAATTATTTCTGAAAATGAGATATATTCTCAATCCAAACAACTCTGGGAAATCATAGGATTAGCATTACTTAAACAAAAATACATTTAAGTAGGTATTTACTCAATTAGTTCTAATTGTTTGGATGCAAGAGTAATGACTTTACTATAATGACCCGAGTTTTTCCTACTTAGATAAAAACTATGTTCGATTGCTTTATCCACACACTACCACAAATATAAAAAAACCCCAACATATCATAAGAAAATTATTAATGATGTTATTATAAACACTATATTAGTAAACCACAAAAATCTATTACCTTGAGATGATAAATATTTATTTCGAGCTAATATCGGAAAAGGTTATTTTCAATAAAAGTTATAATATTTATACTGTATTTTCTTTCAAAACTAGAGTTAAAAAAATTATAATTTAAATTTGACAAAATAAAATTCTTTTTTTAAATTCTCTCATACAATTTTACAAAGTACGAGGTATTGATTTTTTTAAATATTTTTTAGCAGAATGATTGGGAATTTGCAAAAAAAAAATAATTTTATTATTATTTTCAATACGTAGGATTATTCTAGATGTTTTAGAAACCTTTTATTAAGTAAAATATGTATTTATAGAATAAAAGTATGCATTTTAATATATTATTTGAGAATATAAATCCTATATCCGATATTTGTAGAACTAAATAGAAATGTTGGTTTAATAAAAATTATTTTCGGTATTTTCATTGAATGAAGTATTTTTAAGGTGATATTTAGTTTTTTATTAACCTAAAAGTCACTTAAAATTATTTAAATTTATAATAAATAAAATTATTTATATAAAATTATTAATAATGACAATTTCATCTTATATATAAATTTAAATATGAAAATCCTAATTTTCCTAAAAATAGTTTTTACATGATTATGTTTGTTTATTGTAAAATTAACCTTTCACACATTTAGAAAATTGATATGATAAAATGAATTTAAAATTTTTGTTCAGAAGGTTAAAAATAGGCAATAATAAAAATTTACATTGTTTTCATTAAAACTATTTACTAAGGTTGAAAAATAGCTTCTCAGAAAAAAAATTAAAGATGGTTGAAAGTATTTTACTTGGGGTAAGGGAAAAACATGTCAAAAAACATGTTTTTAAGTGATTAGTTGAGGTTTTTTTCAAATCACAACACTTTTAAATCTATTTTTTCCATTTTTATCCATTGAACCTTGAATAGTGTTATAGAATTATCAAAAAATGATGACTATTTCTAAAAGTTCCATTTTTTTCACTTGTAAATGGATAACACTTACACCCTTCAAAGTTCCACATTAAATTCGAATCACTCATTAAAAATAATATTTTCTTCTAACAATATAACCTCCCTAACTTCCTAAATTCTCTAGTCACATCACGCTAGACTACAAACTTCAATTCCAAGTAGTATTCTAAAAAAAGATCAAGTCTCCAATGAAAGTATTATCTCTCTCTTAATTTTTTCTTCCTAATCTTACTCTTCCAAATATCTTATCACTATAACAATATAATGAATTATTTGTCATTATTATACTAATATGTTGTTATATTAATGTTTAACTCTTACTTCTTCATTTCTATAGACTTATAAAAATAAATTACTGTCAATCGTGCGTGTGCGTGAACTACCTCCTCTAAGAAGAATCATTTTTTAAATTTTCTAGATTTTCATTATTTATCCAAACTATAAGTGCCCAGTCAGGTTGATTGTATCACTTAGAGGGGGAGAGGGTTAATCAATGATACTTTTACTTTTATGTTTCCTTTCAATTGAAACAACCTCCACTCTATGTTAAAGATTTCAATTCCCTATTTAAAATAAATCAAACACACATCTACATGAACACAAGAATTTACAATGTTCACTATTCAATAATAATAGCTAAGTCCATGGCATGGTTTGGATATAACCCAATACCACACAATCTACTAGAAAAAAATCATTGGATAATAACGAGTATGATATAACCTTTCACTCATGTAGAACTATGTAAACAATCCAATAGTGTGTGTGCACCCTCTTGAAAAAAATAGGGTAATACAAATTTTATGTAACAACTCATGTTACCTATGATTATTTTCAATTTCAAAAATGTATTCAATTGAAAAAAACTTCTTCAATTTCTTAACCATAAGAAGATAAGAACCTCCTGGAATTTTTTAAATAAAAACCAAGTCATATTTTCTCAGTCTGATTCCTCCAAGTACAATTCTCCTCGATACAATTTCTCCCGGTACAATTCTTCCTCAATATGATTCTTCAAGGTATGATTCTTCCTCGGTCTGGAAATCTCATTACAAAAATCCTAAATTTGATTATCCAGCCCGATATAATGATCATTCAAATATGATTTACAAGTTGAATATGGTAATCAGATCAGTACAATAATATCTTAGTATGATTATCAAATGAATACAATGTTGCAGTCTTGTCTCTTCTCTTTTACTTCAATCTGTCAAAAAAATTTCAAAAAAAGTGAATACAAAAACTTATTCTTCTCTCTAAAACTCAAATTTTCTCTCACATAAATAGTACATATGTTATTATAAAATTATAATGTACTTTTAACCTTTTATAGGCCACCCTTGATTGTCTTTAGTGGGAATCCCAAAATTTTTTACCCTTAATAAAATTTACTGTAATCTCAATTTACCCTAAAATATCAGGTATATCTTGAAATCATCAAGTATTGTCGAATCTTCTTGATTCTTTTAAAATCTTCACTTCCTCTTCATACTTTCATTTCAATTTCCAATTCGATTGCAATTCATGAGTCTGATTTATTTTAAAAAAATCTCTTTACCAATTATAAGAAAGTGTATGAAAAAATGGATACCACTATGAATGCTGAATACAATCATTCTTTTTGAATGCCAAGACCCCCTGGACATTTTGCAATCTTCACTTTCAAACCACTTTTACTTCTTCACTTCTTCTCTTAACACAGATGGAAATATATATCAATTCAACTTGGATATAAAGGATCATTACCCAATTAAAATATACATCATTTCCTTTATTTATTCACTTTTTCTCTTGACTCAGTTGAGATATAAGATATCTTCATATCCTCTTCTCTTGAACCACTTAAAAAAGATATATGAAAACAAATCATAGTTCATATTTCTTTTCCTTTAGCAAATCAATCAACCATCCATCTCAGCTTGAGTACGATTGTATAGAATACAATCATTCTGAGTGCAATTGGCCAGGGTACGATCATTCAAAATACAATCATACTGGGTACAATATTTTTCTTCATGATCCTGAGTATGATCATCCTAGGTACAAAATTTTTTTATACATACGATGGATGATCGGATGCTACAATGCCTGAATCCTATTGTACTGGGTATGATTCCTTTTCAATCGGTATCATCTCTTTCTTCTCTTCCACCTAGATATGATAAATTTGGGTACAATTTGGAATACCAATTTCCCCCTTTCTTCCATCAAGATTGCATCATAAGTTCTCCAAACAACTTATGATTTATGTGAAATACAAATCAGTAAAGTATTTTCACATTTAATTTTATCATATTCATGTAGACTATGATACTTCATCAAAAAAATCAATTCTTTCATATCAAGTTCAGAGTGAATCTTATGGAAATAAAATCCTCATTATGATCTTATCCCATTCCAGACCCAAGATGAGTCTGATAAAAAACTTTTCTTCCAAACAACTTCCTCTCTTTACAATGGACAAAGTGAGTTTGATTCTTTTGAAAGCGTGAGTTCGATTATTTTGAAATTAATGATCAATATGATTTCCATCTATCATATTTCTCAACATACTTTCTTTCTTCAACATACTAATCAATTGACAACAAATAAAACCAAAACCCAACTTAGGCCTAACAATATCCCCCTTTCTATTAGTTTTCAATACACACTTTAACCATTTCAACCACTTGAAATCAATAATTGGTTTTGGTTTTATTTTCTTACTTGTTATTCTCTCCATTTTTTTCTTGCTCCCCCTTCTTCTTTTAACTCCCCCTTTCTCTTATCTCCCCCCTTATTAAAAATAAAATTCAAAGGGGCCATCAAGAAAAGTTTCTCATCAATGCTCTCATTTCCAGGGATTGTAATTTTTCTTCAATATAGGTACCACATGAGTTTATTAACAAATAAATTTTAACAAAACAACTCTAAGTATATGTGGGAGAACCCGATGTAGAAAACAAGAGCGAATAATCAAGGAAATCATTGTTTTCCATAACACAAATTTCATGTAATACCCTTTTCAAGAGTCATTCAACACTCTCTTTTTTAGGAAAGTCCTTGAAAGAATTTTTTTTAAGATAAAAGTAACCTGCACCCATCTCAATAAACATATCAGAAAGTTCAGGTGTATAAAAATGAAACTTATTTTTCATAACATCATTAATTTATTTTGAAATAATTGTAGGATAATTTTCAATTATATATTTCTTATTTCCACTCCTTTAATTACCTGCAAGTTATTATAAGAATTCATAGATTTTTTTTGGAATAGGGAGGAACCTCGATTGTTCCTTAGAAACAACAATCAGAATGAGAGTCCTCTCTCAGTATTGAATTCTTATTATTTTTCTTGGATTATTCATTTAATGTGATTTCTTCATCATGTTCATCATTTTCATATTTTGTAACAACATTCTTCTTATTTATAGAATCCTTTGATGTGGATTCCATATTTTCTTCATCATTTTGTACCATGTTTTCCATACCTGTCTTTTGTTCTGGAAAGATATTTAAACTTTTGATATCATGTCTTTATTTCTCGTATCCATAATTTTTTGATACCCTTTTTTCAACATTTCCTATATCTTCATAATTCCGTGTCTTCCTCTCTTATT
Organism: Viscum album; assembly: GCA_963277665.1. Taxonomy (NCBI): domain Eukaryota; kingdom Viridiplantae; phylum Streptophyta; class Magnoliopsida; order Santalales; family Viscaceae; genus Viscum; species Viscum album. Next base: position 884,376,580 of record OY728125.1, read on the forward strand.
TCACTGATTTTTGTGATTCTTCTAATCTCTTTTCCATGTCAATGTGTTATGTCCAGATAACTAAGCATTCTTTCTTTTTGACTCAATAGATCTGTTTTTGTTTACTTCCAAAACTAATGACTTCTGAGAATTTCTTAGAAAATTTTATTGTTCTGGTAATGAAACAAGACATCCTTTTTCAAGATATCTAGGTTGTTAATATCTTTTACAAATATTTTCTAGGGGTTGGAATCTATTTTCAATCTTTACTCCACTATTTTTAGGTTTCTTCAAAAAAATCTTCTCATATTACTTCTTTTGAGGGAATTGTATCCCCTTCAAACCATGACTTTAATAACATGTGGAATAATATTAATGTGTTTGGTTAAACCAAAACATATTTTTCATATATTTTAATCCACCACAATACCAACAATAGCCATAATATGAGTACTTTCCTATGAAACTTCTATACCAGATGAAATTGTGAAAGTGATTCTCACACACCTTCTTCTCTTTATTTTATGAGCCACCAACCTTTATATTATCAATCAGAATCTTTATTTTTTCATATTTTTTTGATTTATAAGTATTCAAGACTTTTCTTAATTCTGAATTTTTAGAAACATTTTTAGAATTAAGTTATTTTGTAACTTCTAAATTCCTACCCTTTTTGGTTTTGGACACATATATGACATTCCCAGTTTTCTTCTTTTTAGAAACAATTCCATATTTATTCTCACCCTTTGAAGGTTAATTTTTTTGAACCTTCTCATTTTTCTCATTATAATAACTTTCACCAACTTTAGTGATGGAGTTTTTGAAACTCGTATTCCTCACATTAGATTTAGATAAATTTTGTTGGACAAGTTTCAACTCTTCTTCCTTTGCTTTAAACTTCTCCTATAGATTATCATTATGATTCTTTTCTTCCTCAAGATATTTCCTAAAATCAGAAATTTCTTTCTCCAACTTCACCTTCTCATCAGTAAAACATTCTTGATTTCTTGGTGAGGAACATCCATCTTCTAACTTTTTTTTCTTTTCAAGAATTCTGATCTTTCTCAAACATTCTTCCAACTCTTCTTTCAAATTAATTTCAAGTTGAGTTTATTCTTCATCAGAACTATTTATTCTAAACTATTCATCATTTATTGTTGCAATAAGAGTATTTTCACTAATATTCTCAACAGATTTTTCAAATTCAACTTCACTTTCTTCATCTACTTTATAATAACTACTTTCACTTATAGAAGAGTATTCCTCATTAACTATAGAAAAAAATGTTTTCTATTCAACAAAATTTGTAACATACTCACTATTATCATCCTTAGACAAAAATATTGTCCTTTTAGATTTGGATAACTTTTTATATTCCCTCTTGTAAAAGAGTCTTTCTTTATCACCATTTTTCATCCAAGATCTTCTTTATATTATTTTTTCTTCTTCAAATTATTCAACTTATTCATCTTCACTTTCTTCTTCATTAACTCTTTGAGAAAAATTGGAGAAAAAATTTCCAAGAATACCACATCCAAAACATTTTAAGGTAAGTTTCCTTTTACACCTTATTATACCTTTTTTGAAATTTTTAGAAAACAAGGATAAAATATCATTAATATTTTTACATACCTTATTTTCTGAATAATAATCTCGAACTTCTTCTTCTTCAAGAATATTATTTTCTTTCTTGGAATACTTGAAATACATTTCTCTATCAAATTTAGTTTTTCCCTTTCACAGAATTCTCCCTTTTAATTTATTAATTAATGAGATTACAATGAAAATAATCAAGAGAGAGAGTTTTTAGATCTCTATCTTCCAATGAGGAAACCTTGGAATCAAACTTATTAGGAATAATTATCAAGATCTTTTCAATAGTAGTAGAATATTCTAACTTTTCACCAAGAAATCTAATAGTGCTCACAATTTCATTTACCCTAGTAAAGAATTCATCAACAGATTCATGCTCACCCTTCTTGAGATCTTCATACTTTAATCTCCATATTTGTAACTTTTCCTTATTAAATTTTTTATTGCTTTGATAAATGTTGTTCGGCTTATCCTAGATTACTTTGGTAGTGGAAACTCCTTTTACTCTCAAAATCACACTTTCAAAAACTGATGAGAGTAAATAATTATTTGATCTTCCTTCATTAATAAGATTTTTCGAATCAATATTAGAGAGAAGAGCTCTCTCAATATGAGGAGGGAAACAATCTGTAACTGCTCTTGAAACATTATACCCAAGAGACATAAGAAATGGAAGCATTATTATTTTCCAGATATGGTAATTCATTTCATTTAAGACCAGAATCAACTTATTATTCACACAACTTAGATTCTTTATTATCTTCTATTCAAACATTCAATAAGGAATAAGTGAAGGGAACCTTCCCCTCTGATACCACTTGTAAGTCCTCAGTCTGGGTGATTGTATCACTAAGAGGGGAAGGGGTGAACCAGTTATACTTTTTGTTTTATGTTTCCTTGAAATTTAAACAACCTTCACTTCCTGTTAAATATTTTAATTCCCTATTAAAAAAAATAAAACACACATTCATAAGAACACAAGAATTTACAAGGTTCACTATTCAATAACAATTACTACATCTATGGCATGGTTTAGAAATAATTCAATACCACACAATCCACTAGAAAAACATCCTTGGATTATAAAGAGTAGAATATACCCTTTCACTCATGTAGAACTATGTAAACAATCCAATAGTGTGTGTGAACTCTCTTAGGAGAATGAGGGTAATACAAAGTTTATGTAACAACTCATGTTACCTGTGCTTCTTTTCTATTTCAAAAATGTATTTAATTGAAGAAACTTCTTCAATTTCATACTCAAAAGAATTTAATAACCTATATGACTTTGTTAAATAAAACCATGTCCAGTTTTATCAGTTTGATTCCTCCGAGTATGATTCTCCACAATATGAGTCTTCCCAATATGATTCTTCCTCAATATGATTCTGTTCGGTACAATTATGTCTCGATTTGAAAATATATGTACGAAAACCCCGAATCTTATTATCTATCCTGATACAATGATCAGCTGAATATGATTAATAATTTCAATATGGTAATCAACTGAGTATGATAATCTCTGAGTACAATGATTAGCTCAATAAAATGTTGTGATCTTGTCTCTTCTCTTTCACTTCAATCCATCAAAAATTTTTCAACAAAAATGAATACGGAAAATTCTTCTTCTCTCTAAAACTCGGAGCTTCTCTCTCATGAACAGTACATCAGTCAGTAGCAAAGTACAATGTTCTTTTCAACTTTTATAGGTTTCCATCTATTAGATTTTATGGGAATCCCAAAAAATTTCCCTCTTAATCAAATTCACCCTAATCTCAATTTCTCCTAAAATCTTGGTTGTATTTTGACTCTATCAACTGTTCTTGAAGCTTATTGATTCCTATAAAATATTAACTTCTTATTCAGATTTTCATTTCAATTGATAATCCAATTTCAATTCAGAAGTATGATTTTATGATTCTGATTTATTCAAAACAAAGCTCTGTACCAATGGTAAGAAAGTGTATAAAGAAATGGATACCATTATAAATGCTGAATACAATTATTCATTTGAATTATAATCTCCCCCTCTACAATTAATTCATAAATATCTACTTTAAAACCAATTTTACTTCTTTACTTCTTCCCTTGGACCAGTTATAAATATAAATAAATTCAACTCTGATACAAAGTCTCTTTATATAATTGAAATATATAACATTTCCTTCATTTCTTCAGTTTTTCTCTTGAATGATTTGAGATACTGGGAATATTCTTCTGCTAATATCTTGACCCACTTTAAAAATATATATATAAAAAATATTTCATATATATCTTCTTTCATCAAATCAATCAACCATCCATCTCAACTTGAGTATGATTGTCCAGAGTATGGTCATTCTGAGTACGATTGGTATGATCATTCTGAATACAATCTTACTGGGTAGGATATTTTTTTTCCTGATCCTGAGTATACTCATACTGGGTAAAAAATTTATTTTTATGCATATGATGGATGATTAGATGCTATAGTGCCTAAATCTAATTGTACTGGATATGATTCCTTTTCGATCGAAAATATATATCTCTTCTCTTCCACCTGAATAAGATAAATCTGGGTACAATTTAGAATAACTATTTTTTACTTTCTTCCATAAATCTTGTACCATATGTTCTACAAAAACTAATAATTTATGTGAAATAAAAATCATCAAATCATCTTCAAGTTTAATTTTATTATAGTCATTAAGAATTTGACACTACATCAAAATAATCACTTCTTTCATATTGAGTTCAGAGTGAATCTGATTACAATCAAATCCTCATTATGTTCTTCTCCCATTCTGGATCCAAGGTTAGTCCGATCAAAAACGTTTCTTCCAAACATATTATTCTCATTACGATGGAAAAATTAAGTCCGATTATTTTGAAATTTTGAGTCCAAATATTTTGAAAACAATGGTCAATACGATTTACATCCATCATCTTTCTTAACATAATTTCTTTCTTCAGCATACTGATCAATTGAAAAAAATACAACCAAAATACAACTTGGTCCTAAAAAAAACTTCCTAAAATATAGTAAACCATCATAATAACATTAATATAATATTATTATTATTAGTTTAAAATCTTATTATGTCAAAAGAAATACCACCTTAATGATACTCACACACCAAGTTAAAGCATGTTCAAGTTTGTGTCAGTTTAACCACCTACATAGATCATGCTAAAAAACTCTATTATATATGGATATGGGAATATAAATAATATAATTATTAAAGTATAATAGGGAAATAATAATTGAAATATGGTTCTAGTAATACTTTATTATGTATTTGACTTAATATTTATGTATCATCTTCGTTCACTAAAATCACCAAAATAAGAAAACAATAATTCATTTTTCACACAACATAACTAAAAAACTTATAGAAAATATAATATCATTATAAATTAGAGAAAGTTATATATTATAGTATATTAAATTATATATTAATGATATACTTGGGGTGAAATAATGGGTAATTATATCATCATTATAAAATGTACAAAAACAGTTAAATTTATTTACACCCGATAGTGGAAATAGGATATAACTTATCAATGTACCTATTTCTAATGCTTTCTGCTGGGGTGCACACATCCATCACGTAGGGGAGGATGCACAGATTATTTCCCCGCATTCCTGCTTTCCAAAGGTGGTCGAAATCCGTTTCTTATTCAGGGACGTCTCCTCTTTGATCAAAACCGGGATGATGGGATGTCGGTTCTTCCTTCCGTGGATTTATTCTCAGAGCTCGTCACCTAGTCTGGGTCTCCCTCATAGATTTAAGATGGGTTCCTGAGTCTCATTCTTGGTGCCATATCTTCATGGACACCGGTTAATTATGCTGCTTCCGTCGAGATGCTCCAAGGGGTGTAGTCAGGGCACCAACCTTCGGTTAGGAGAGTGGTCATGTTGAGGTGTCGTTAGCGTGTCTTGACACTGGGGGATTGGAATATATGTCTTCTGTCCCTTATTATAGGGCTTCTCGAGGGTGCAAAAGCCCAAGGCATCCCACATCGAACGCGAGGAATGACATGCCATCAGAATGTATCTGAGGTTTTCCTCAGCTGCCCATGTTTAACACGGGGTATGTCGCGAGTTTAATGTCTTGCTGAGATGGTTGTGCCAAGAGCGTGACTTCTGAGGTTTTCCTCAGCTTCCCATGTTTAACACGAGGTATGCCACGAGTTTAACGTCCAACGGAGTTGGATCGTACTGATCGGAACTCTGAGAGTGGATCAGATTAATGAACCCCCTGAAGTGAACTCCGATGTTGGGGACAACATGTGGGCGGCTTCCCGGATTCTAGGGAGTGGAGTGAAGTGGCATGATCCCACCAGGATGTGGTGGCCCGGGTAAGAATCAAGATGGGTGATGAAGTGAAGAGGGGATTGAACCTCGTGGATGCTTCCTACGTATCCCTGTGGCAGGGAATCAAAGTCCACATAGTTCGGGTATACAGTTTAACATCATGCAGGATGGGGAAATTTGGGGCCTACGCTTTGAGGTGGCCCACAATGATGGATATGGGGCTTATGCACTAAGGTGTCCCACAGGGTTGATATGGTTCTTACACTCTGAGGCGGACCATAATGGTTGGTGAACTGACATGAAGAGGTTGGAACAACCAGGTGGTGGGCTTGAACCTCGTGGAGGCTTCCTACGCACCATGCCTTAGCATAGATCAAAGTCAACGTAGTTCGCTGGGATGGGGCTTACGCTCTGAGGCGGCCCATGGAGTTGGTGAACTGACGTGAAGTGGTCGGAACAACCGGGTGGTGGGATTGATCCTCGTGGAGGCTTCCTACGTACCATGCCTTAGAACGGATCAAAGTCCCCATACTTCACTAGGATGGGGCTTATGCTATGAGGCAGCCCATAAGAGGATGTCAGGGTCGATGCTCACTCTAAGCCCATGTGAGTCATTCTCGGTGTGAGAAACAAGAGGCAGTAGGGACCAGACGATCACGTTGCAATGGGTGTATCCATGATAAGCGAAGAGGGGCTTATGCGTTGAGCGGCCCTTTGTGCCGAGACTTACTCCAGAAAGGAGGCCTGAGATGCGAAAAAGCGCAATGGGAGAGGGATTTGGGACCAAACAAGGAGATACCTCGTTCCCTATCATGCCCTCCACTGGCCTTAGCAGTGGGGAAGTACGGAGGTGCATGGGTACTACCTTCCGCAAGAGAGGCTAGGGGCTTACACCAAGGTACCTGCCCTTCCTCCATGGAAAAACTCCACTCCAAGAGGGAGGATATCATTCCATTTGAGGAAGATTCCATTCCCATGGAGATGAGCGGCGTAAAGAATGTCTGAGCCGGGGAGACCCTGCGTGCGAGGCACGGGGCCAGATCATAGTTTAACATCATGTGTTGAGGACGAGGTGCTTGTAAGTTTAATGTTCTGTAGCTTGGACGAGGTGGGTTTTCTCCACACCCCTAGGACTTACATAACCGACACCTTCTACCCTTGGTGGGAGGGAATGCATCGGCCAAGCCGTTGTGAAGGGGGGAAACAGGACGAACCATCGAGGGGTCCATGTTAGTGTGGCTATGCAAAGAAGAAATAGCCCTTAGCGTGCCTATGAAAAGGAGAATTAGGCAAAGAAACACAATAGGAAACACCACCTAAGGGACTTTGAGGTTACTTCGTACGAGCCTGGAAGGCCGTACGAGAAAACAAAGCATGACATGCATGCTCAGTATGGGGGACATCGGGCGTCTACAGAGGGAGGCACCCGATGGGTGTCAAGATGAGGGGCCCTGGGGATTGAGTGCAAAGGGAAGGTTTTCGCAAAAAACACCGGGGTGGCACGTAATTGGGGTAGAGGGATTGCGCGTGACTTAGGAGAACTGCGCGCAAAGGAAGTGAATTGCGCACAAGGGGTAAAGCCCGAACCCTAAGGCAAGGCCACACACACCAAAGGGAGTGCGTGCAATTGGAACTTTTGTGTGCAATGAAAGGAATTACGTGCAATGGAGGAACCCTAAAGAGTTTGGAATTTTATTTAAACCAGTTGGATTGCGCACAAAGGTGGATCCTGGAGCGAGGTTGCACAAAAAGGGTCAATAACTGAAGGCCATATTGCGCGCACAGAAGTCCTCTTTCACGCACGAGAGCCGGTTGAAATTCCGTAACCCCGAAATGGAAGGGGTATCCTTCTATTTATAGGCTCCTGGCATTGCGGTATCCAAGAGGCATGTGAAATGTTGCACGCCAGAGACGGCGATGCGAAAACAGGAACCATGCGGGGGAAGGCGTGCAAAATTGCGCTCCGGCACCGGGGACCTTTCGCGAATCCCGGACTCCTTTCGCGCAACCAACCATTTTTCGCGCACATCCTTCTTTATTTCGCGCAACGCTTCCGGGCCCTCCGGACCGGGATTCTGGGTCCAAATATGACTTCGCTTCGTCATTTCAAAACATTCTTCAATAGTTACAGACTTTTTTGGCGTCTACAAATGACCCTCCTCATAATTGGATCAGCGAGAGGTCGCAAAGATCAGATTCAGAGGGAAATGCCAAAACGCAAAAGTTTTAGATTTGATGGGTCCTTTGCATGCAAAATCCAATGAGGCGCACAAAACTCTGGTTCAGTGTGTAATTCCCTTTCCGTGTGGCACAGAACCCCGACCTCACCTATAAAAGGGGTGTTGGGTCCCTCGGTCCATAGCCATGATTTCTTGCGCTATAGGCTCCGAGCTCTTGGGCGCGAAATTTCCTTTGCGACTGTGCGGAAAACCACACTGTGTTAGCACGGAATTCCTTCCGAGTTTCGGCTGCATTTACGTGTAACCCGGGATATTTTGGGTCGACAGTTCTGATTTTTCACCCAACTCTAGAATTGCGCGCCACTGCTCCAGATTTCGTACAACTCTTACCCATTTCTTGCAACTCATCCGGATTTCGCGCAACTCCCAAAGAACTCAAGATAGCTGCGAACCAAGTCGATGAGGGGGAAGCCACCACTCGTACAGCCGAAATGGCGGCGAATGAAGAGGTTTATGGCGCCAAGGTGGTTGTTTCCAACAACCTTACCTTTTTCAACCTGCTAACCCCTACCTAGAAGGAGAATGCTCTGTCCAACAACCTTCTGCTATGGAACTTCAGCATCCTGGAGGAGGTTCCACTACCGAGTTTTGAAGCGGACACACCACGGTCATGGGTGACCCGAGAGGACAACCTCCTCCTATACAACATCACCAAAAATGGTCATCCTGCCAGGGAGAACTAACCCATGGTTGTGTATGTCTTGAACTCGAGGACCAGGACCAATACTGGGGGTGATCCTATTGCGGAGAGCTCTCCGGCCCGCTACGCAAGCACATTCTGTCAGATCATCATGGACGACACCAAGGGCTGGCTATAGGATTGGGACCTGCGGTCCGGAGGCAACTTCACCAGTGACTGGGCCTGGGCATACTAGGTACGCCATACATGCGACCAATTTGGGGCCGATCTGCGACACATCGGTCTGTTCAAGGCGGTGTGGAAGTCACAATTCCACTTCTACCGCCAACCTGAACTCAGGCTAGAGATTTTTACCCGATGGCCCCCTTACACAAACACATTTCATCTTCACCATGGGGAAGTTGGCATCAGCCTCTGGGACGTTCACTGCATCAGAGGTATCCCATTGGAGGGCTATCAATACGGAGAGTTCCTTCCCCCAATGAACAGTTGGGAGGACAGATCACGGACCCCCATGCTGATGTGGCACTTTCTGGACCTGGCCAAAGAGAGGCTGCATGTCAAGGACTTCCTGAAGGACATTGCCTACAAGGACTGGTTTAGCTTGTTCCTTGAGAAGGACCCGACGGTCAAGATGCCGGGACGGGGAAAACGGTGCCCAACCGCGGCTCATAGGAGAAAGAATGGATCATACTGGAGGACCATGGAGATGGGGCAGTACCAATCATGGGGTTACCATGTTATCAAGGCCTGGGACTCGAACATCCGATATGCTAGGTTCCTTGTCACCTTCCTTATCGGGTGGCTCCTGCCGGTGCGAGATGCGAGGATGGGCGTCTGTCCAGCAACTCTAGTGATGGAAGGCACCATGGCCATCAAAAAAAGGTTCAATCTGGGGGTCCCCATGCTGGCTCGGTTGTATGCCATTCTGGGATGCATCTCTAGAGGGGGGTCGCCTTGGAGGGTGTGTGGCCCCTTCTAGATCTTTCACAGCTGGGTGGTGTCTCATCTTGACAGATACACTTTCCCAAATTCCATTCGTCTTCTAGGAAACGGACTGCGGCCATCTCTCCTGAACATTTTTGGGGTTGCACCGATGACGCTCAACGAGGAGGGCGTAAGGATCTGAATTGGTAACCACGCCAATTTCAACTTCATCCTGTTCCCCACCTCGGCCGGCCAGATGGTGGACAATGGGCAAGGCTAGCTGGAGTAGAAAGAATACTTCTAAAGCATCTGAGGCGGGGTGCTTGTAGCTCGGATTGACGGGAGGATCATCTGTGAGCCTTACGTACCATCCCGATTCGCCAAACAGTTCGGGTTCCTCCAGTGAATGTCGAAGAAGGTATTCATGGATGTCTGAAAAGAGATGAATCCCTACGTCCTTTGGCAGATGTGGTTAATGTTCACCACTTATGGCTTTGGTGGCTTCATTACCCTTCCTCCCACTGGGGTCGATGCTGTCCTGTCAACCAAGTATGCCGAGCATTGGACTATCGCATACCCTAAAGGGATTTTACACAAGCGAGTCCGGCAACTCGAGACTACCCGCGTGGAACCCAGGCGACAAGGGAGTTGGCAAGGTGCTGCTAGAAGGGGGGGGGGGACCAGGGGTGCGTCAGGTAGTGAGGCCTATGCAGGCCAGGACCTCAGCAGTGGGGACATCACATGGTGTCGCTGCGACCTCATTGCCAGGAGGGGGGGGGGGGTCACTTAAGGCGGCCAGAGAGCTGCTCGGGAAGCAGATAAGATACCTACTCGAACCTTCCCATGATGCAATCTTCCCGACATTGTGGTCGGCCTGGATGGACCTTTGGAAATCATTGAGCGTTGAAGCCCTCTGATAGAAGATAATGTAGGATGGGATCCAGCTGCACGTAGTTCTTGAAAGGGTGGCACGACATGACATGGTACCTGTGAAATGGGTGAAATAGGCGTGTGGATCTAGCCCTCACACTAAAAAAAGCGGTATTTGATGAATCATGTTTGTTATTAAAGGTAGGTGGTTTTTCTTTTGTGAAACAACTGGCCTAGGGTAGAAATTCCTGGAATCTCCACAATAATCAAGCTGTATACAGGTGTTGAAAAAAGTTACGGTAATTGACCAATACCCAACGTGATGTCCCCTATGGAGAGGTCATCACAATGCAGTGCCATTTTACGTCGGGCGGCCGGAACGATATCATCACAGTTTATGGTCATGTGGTAAGACCAACCAGCACAGTTTAAGGTCGTATGGCTTGGACCTGGGGAAACACGCACGATGCGATAAGGCATACCCGATATATATGAGGACAAAAACTCATACCATCACCGCACGTGATTCGGGGAGAGGAGCCCCGGGCCAAGGAACCAATGAGGGTCCAACAATCAGGGGGTAGGAGACGCTAGATTCCAGCTGATCTGGGCCCAAGACGCAACGTCTAGGAGACTCCTTGTTTCCCATGGGGGTGAGGGTCAAGCTACGCATGGTCCTTAAAGAAAAAACCAAGCATATAATCTTAGCGCTTGGATGGCGGGATCCCCGAGAGACGCCGTAACGCAGTTTTTGTAACAACCCAAAGTTTTTAATAGAAAATTCCCTTCTTTTATCTATGTCATAAAAACACAAAATAATGAATTACTAAGTGATAAGTGACCTTTAAACATAATTTTGTCAACCCTATGTTTGGAATTTTAAAAATCCGGCATACACGGTTGTGCTCAAGATAGTTTTTGGAGTCTAATGAAACAAAAATAATTTTTGGTGAATAGTAACCTACCCTTATGAATAGTAACCTACCCTTATTAATAGTAATATGAACCTTATGAATAGTAAATAAGAGTAACATTACCTATGAATAATAAAATAAAATTTATCCATCATAGAAAGTGATAATTTGACTTTAGTAAACATTTTTGGTATTTTATAAATCATAAATGATTAATTATAATTAATTAATTAATATTTATTTTCCTGAAATATATTCATAAATTATTGAATCAATGTCTAATAGTTTTTAGATAATTTTATAAGACCCTATGTAATTTTTGAAAGAACTATAAAATCAGTTTTAATCTTAAAAATTGTTTATTCTAAGTAAATTATGATTTTATTTAAATATTAAAATAATAATACTTAGAAAATTATTTTTGAAAAATGGACTTCATTTTTGGATTCTACACGTCGAAAAATGGTTGGGGTAAAATTTTGGGATTTTTCTAAGATACTTGAATTTTTGATGAATAGTGGAATCCGATAATTCACAATAAAAGCTAAATAATTCATTAATTGAGTCATTGCTGATGTTCTGCTGATGTAAGCCCACTTGGTTCGGGATTACATTATAAAATTACTATTATTGGTCATCCAAGACTCACTATTCCTTGTCCTTGGTGGAATTAATAAACTAATCAATTTAATATTAAGAAAACCCCTCTCCCCTCCACTATAAAAGCCACCCTTCACTCCCTCTTTTCCTCACACCTCTCAAGCTCCAAGCCTTCTCTAAATTCTGCCCAAACACCTTCCCTAACTCATACCCCACGTCCAAAATCTGCTGGTCTCATCAAAAGACCAAGCCTAGCTTCCTTAAAGAGGAACTCAAGAGGAGGATTCTAAAGGTAATTTCTCTCCCTCTTCTCCTTTAATTTCCTTTCAAGTCCAAGTTCCTTTCTTGATATCCCTCTATCTATCTTCATCCAAATTGTTCTGTAAATCCATTATTATATATATACTGTAATATTATGATTCTAATGTTATATTATATCACCCCTCACCCTTTCCCCCTTCCTTTTATTTTATTAAAGAGAACGTTGTTCATGTGGTGATAATTTATCACCTTCAAAAACAACATGCTCTCTTCTTCCATTTATACCTTCAATATGGTCATGAAACCATTTTTATGGTTGAAACAGAATGTTTTATATGTATTATGTTCTATTTTAAGTTCTGGAAATATCCTATGGCCATACTACTAAGTGAAAAGTTAAAATGAGTTGGTTGTGATCCAAAAACCGCTCAAATTAGCCCAAATAATCTTCATTTAATTCTTATCTAATAATTCAGCCACATGGATCTAATATAACTCATTCTAAAATCATACAAGCTTCTTTAATATCATTAATTACATGTAATATCAGTTCTGGATGTTTAACCATGATCTACCCAAGCATAAAATTAAGAATACAAGTGGACCGCTCAAGAAAACCATGAAAAAGAACATCCCCGATCAATGTTTTTAAACTCTATAAGTCATCCAAAGGAACATAATATGAAATAATAAAACCAGAATGAACCCTATTAATGTATAAAAGGTTCTTTAATTTCTAATTAATTAATATAATGTCATTATACAGGACATTAAAGAGAAGGAGGCATTCGAGTACAAGGTAAGGGGAAATCTCGAACCCAATTTTCTTCCTTCGGGTTCTCCCCCTTTCACTCCATTTTTGATATGGTTACTCCTCAAAGGTCTTTTGTTCATCTTTTCCTTTACTTTTCTGGGATATACATGTTAGTCACTGGTTTTTATGTCCATCAAAATGTTTTTCAAAAGAACTCTTCTTTCAAGATCTCACATTTTACCTCTCATTCAAGGTTGATGGTTCTTATATCAAGTATGTTGTTCCCTCTTTCTTTTGGGAACCCAAAGCTTATGAATGTGTTATTATGAGATGAAACCCATTCCTTTCAATGGGTTATTTATGTACATGTTTGATATGTGTTCTTTGTGGCAAGCATGATAATGATAATGTTATGATGTGACGGGTGCGCCCGGAATTATATAGCGCAATATGAATGTTTAAATGTGACGGGTGCGCCCGGAATTATATAGCTCTCCAATGCATTGGGTAAAGTGATGAATCTCATGAGTAAATGTGAAATTATGCGTGAACATGATGCTAGCTTTGTTCACAAGTATGTGTGGTAGTTAACCACTAAGACATGATGTTTCATTTTTATGCTTTTCCACATTTCAAGTTTATTGTTTATGCTCCTCTCATGTTCAAGATCTTCTTCCTATGTCATGATTATGCTCACCCCATGCTATATTGTTCTTATCTATCCTCTTACTGGGATTTTAGCTCACCCCTTTTGATGTATATCCTCCGGTGGCTACATGTACTAAGGAGAGGACAAGTGCTACTAAGAAGCTATAGAAGAAGAGATTAAATGAATTTTTATGCTTGATGTTGTACTTGTTATGTGTAGTCCTAGTTTGCCCAAGACACTAAACCTATGTATCCTCCATATTTAATACTATTATGTTTTTTTATCTCTGAAATGATGTAATAGTAATGTAAGAAAAGTCCGGGTCGCTATAGTTGGTATCAAAGGAAAGGTTTAGTTAATTTGGGAATTAGGATTAGTGAACCCTAAAGAAAACCTCTAACATGAGACTAAGTACAAATATGCACACAAGGATATTTACCTAGGGATCCCATATGTTATGTTTTTGGTATAATTGATTAAAATGATAAGTTATTCATGACTTGTTTACTTATGTTTTGTTCTATCCTTTTCTATTTTAGAAAATGGTGGGAACCAGGAGAAATCAGGCCAACAACTCTTGCGAAGGCCAATGCAACGATTGCCCGAACGACATCCCCAATGATTTTGGAGGTGGAGTTCAAAACTTCATGACGATGCTTACCCAATTATCCCGAGTTATGAATAATAACCATAATAACGGGGAACGTCCTCCTTCACCAAAGAGGGAGCAGCTAGCTATCGAAAGTTTTATGCGGCAACGACCACCGACGTTTTGTGGATCTTCCGATCCACTAGTTGCAGAACAGTGGGTCAACTCCATGGAGAAGATATTTTCTGTTCTTCACTGCTCCGAGACGGAGAAGGTGACTCTAGCCGTTTATCTTCTAGATGGAGAAGTCGATCAATGGTGGGCTTTGATTAAGAACACCAAGCCAAGGGAGGAAATTGAAGAGATGGAATGAGAAGACTTTAAGATAATGTTTCTTAATAAGTACTTCCCACGAACTCTTCGCACGAAGATGGAGAGAGAATTCATAGAGCTCAAGCAAAAAGAAGGAGAATCTGTCACAACCTATGAAGCAAATTTTACAAGGCTCGCAAGGTATGCTTCGGGTTTTGTTATCAATAATGATAGCAAAATTGATAGATTCTTTAGTGGATTAAAACCACATCTTCGAAAAGCTCTTGCAATTCGAGACTTTGGGAGTTATGAAGAAGTTGTATGGTGTGCTCTCAAAGCGGAGATGGAGTTTGGAGAATGGTCCCATGGCTATGGTGATAAGAAAAGAAAGATGGAGTTTCAAGCTAGTGGATCTAGTGATAAAGATGGGAAGAAAACACAACGACCCACTTGCCAAAAATGTGGGAAGTTGCACAATGGGAACTGCCTCAAAGGGACGGGGAAATGCTTCAAGTGTGGGAAAGAAGGACACCTAGCTCACGAGTGTCGAAGAGACATGAAAAGGAAGGATAATATAGCCGATGAAAGGAGAGAACCACTCGTGGTTCAATGCTACAACTGTAAGGAGCCAGGGCACTATTCAAACCAGTGCACTAAACCTCGAGCTTTCGAGGGTAATCTGCGCCAACAACCACCAAAGCCAAAGGAACAAGGGAAGACTTATGCCATCACTACTGCGGAGGTGGAACATGATAATGAAGTCATACAAGGTACACTTCCTATTCACTCAAGAATGGAAAAAGTCTTATTTGATTCTGGTTCTACGCATTCCTTTATATCTTGCAAGTTTGCTAGAACTATAGAATCGAAGCCCCAAAACCTTGAAGTAGAGATATCTGTAAAAACACCAAGTGGTGCAATCATTGAAACCCAAGTGTTTGATTCTTCTCCTATTGACGTATGTGGGAATATTATTCCGGCAAATCTCGTAATACTTCCCTTGGTGGAATTCGACGCTATAATGGGAATGGATTGGATCTCGTTATATAGAGCACATATCAAATGTCGGGAAAAGGAAATATATTTTCGTATTCCGAACCATCCCATGCTCCTCTACAAATGCAAGGAAGATCATGAATCTCCTTTGAGAAATCCTTCAATGGTGTGGGTGATGATTCCCTATGAAGAAGCATACCTCTCCCAAATGATTGAGTCAAAGGAAAGTTCCAACCTTGAGGAAATGCCCATCGTAAGGGAATACATCGATGTATTTCCCGAAGAGTTACCCGGAATTCCCCCGGATCGTGAGGTAGAGTTCTCAATTGAACTCATACCCGGAGCTACTCCTATCTCGAAGTGCCCCTATAGGATGGCTCCTATCGAACTGGAGGAGTTAAAGAAGAAGCTGCAAGAGCATCTGGACAAAGGGTTCATACGCCCTAGTGCATCACCTTGGGGTGCGCCAGTGCTCTTTGTGAAGAAGAAGGATGGTACCATGCGACTGTGTATCGATTATCGGGAACTCAACAAGATCACCATAAAGAACAAGTATCCTCTCCCAAGGATTGATGACTTGTTAGATCAGTTAAGAGGAGCTCAATACTTCTCAAAGGTGGATCTTCGTTCTGGATATCATCAAGTAAAGGTGAAGAAGGAAGATATTCAGAAGACTGCCTTCCGTACAAGGTATGGGCACTATGAGTTTTTGGTGATGCCCTTTGGACTTACTAATGCCCCTGCAATCTTCATGGATTTGATGAATAGAGTCTTTAGACATTACCTCGACAAATTTGTGGTAGTGTTTATTGATGATATTCTCATTTACTCCAAGAGTAAGGAGGAACATGAAGAACATATAAGACTTGTGTTGGCGACATTGAGAAAGGAGAAGTTGTACGCCAAGTTCAGCAAGTGTGACTTTTGGATGAATCAAGTCACGTTCTTGGGTCATGTGATCACCAGCGAGGGAATTTCTGTGGACCCTTCAAAGAAAAAGGCGATTGAAGAATGGCTCAGGCCCTCTAGTGTCACATAAATCCATAGTTTTCTTGGATTAGCTGGGTACTACCGACGTTTTGTGAGAAACTTCTCACGATTGTCAAGCCCGCTAACTAAGTTAACAAGGAAAGGGGTAAAGTATGTATGGACGGAAGAATGTGAGGGAAGCTTCAAGGAGCTAAAGAGAAGGCTGATCACTGCACTTGTACTCACACTACCAAAAAGTGGAGAAAGTTTTGTGATATACAGTGATGATTCAAAGAAAGGCTTGGGTTGTGTACTCATGCAAAATGATAATGTGATAGCCTACGCCTCACGACAGTTGAAGATCCATGAGCAGAACTACCCGACGCATGATCTAGAGCTGGCAGCCGTGATTTTTGCCTTGAAAATCTGGAGGCACTACCTTTATGGTGAGAAGTGTGACATATACACCGACCACAAGAGCCTAAATTATATATTCACACAAAATAAGGTCAACATGCGTCAAAGGAGATGGTTAGAGCTAATCAAGGATTACGATTGCTCTATTCACTATCATCCTGGAAAGGCGAACAAGGTAGCTGATGCTCTAAGCAGGAAAGAACCTGCTACTCTATCCATGTTGAGGATTGAGAAAGACCCTATCTTCTTGGATATGCAAAGGATGGATTTGGGAATCGTAAGGGCAGGGGATACATCCTACCTTGCCCAAATGATTGCGCAACCATCCATCCAACAGAAGATCAAGGAAGCACAAAGGGATGATGTGGAGATACAAAAGAGGGTGAATGCAGTAAAGGAAGGAAAGCTGCAAGAGTTCCATATCGAAGATGATGGTGTGATTCGGTTTGGAATGCGGCTTTGTGTGCCTTCATCACCTGGAATAAAGAAGGAGCTATTGGATAATGCACATAGCTCAACTTTCTCTATTCATCCTGGAAGTACCAAGATGTATCGTGATCTCCGAGAACACTTCTGGTGGGATAACATGAAGAAGGAGATTGCAGAATATATATCAAGGTTCTTGGTGTGTCAGCAAGTTAAAGCTGAGCGGCAAAAGTCCAAAGGTATGATGCAACCATTGCCTATACCCATGTGGAAATGGGAAAATGTCACTATGGACTTTGTCATGGGCCTCCCGAAAACGTCAAGAGGAAATAATGCGATATGGGTTGTGGTTGACCGACTCACCAAGACTGCCCATTTTATCGCTATTCGGGAAGACCTCTCACTTGAACAACTTGCAAGGATATATGTGAAGGAAGTAGTGAGGTTGCACGGTGTTCCACTCTCGATTGTCTCTGACCGTGATCCATGGTTCACTTCTAAATTTTGGAGGAGCCTTCAACATGATTTGAGTACTGAATTAAACTTCAGCACGGCCTATCACCCCCAAACTGATGGCCAGTCTGAAAGAACTATTCAGACACTTGAAGATATGCTAAGATCATGCTCTCTTGAATTCAAAGGTGGATGGGATCAACACCTTCCATTGGTTGAGTTCTCATACAACAATAGCTTCCACTCGAGTATTCAGATGGCTCCGTATGAAGCTCTTTATGGGAAGCGATGTAGAACTCCAACCTATTGGGATGAAGTTGGAGAACGAAAACTACTTGGTCCCGATCTTGTTCAAGAGATGACAGAGAAGGTTCAAGTCATCCAGAAACATATCAAAGCTGCTCAAAGTCGGCAAAAGAGCTATGCTGACAATCGTCGAAGGGACTTGGAGTTTGACGTTGGAGATAAAGTCTTCCTTCGAATATCTCCATGGAAGAGAGTCATGCGATTCGGGAAGAAAGGGAAGCTAAGCCCAAGGTACATTGGCCCCTTTGAGATCCTTGATCGTATAGGAGCCGTGGCCTATTGTCTGGCACTTCCACCGAATATGGATCAAGTTCATGACGTGTTTCACATATCACTACTGAGGAAGTACATTCCAGACCCCTCACATGTACTAAACTCAGAGGTGGTACAGTTGGAAGATGATCTCTCATATGAGGAGCAGCCGGTAAAAATTCTGGACCGAAGTGATAAGGTTCTACGCAACAAGACAACCCGCCTTGTCAAAGTATTGTGGAGGAACCAAAAGTTTGAGGAAGCAACTTGGGAACCGGAAGAGGCAATGAAGGAGAAGTACCCTCACCTGTTTGTGTAAAGTGAAATTTCGGGGGCGAAATTTCTTAAGGGGGGAAGAATGTAACGACCCAAAGTTTTTCAATAGAAAATTCCCTTCTTTTATCTATGTCATAAAAACACAAAATAATGAATTACTAAGTGATAAGTGACCTTTAAACATAATTTTGTCAACCCTATGTTTGGAATTTTAAAAATCCGGCATACACGATTGTGCTCAAGATAGTTTTTGGAGTCTAATGAAACAAAAATAATTTTTGGTGAATAGTAACCTACCCTTATGAATAGTGACCTACCCTTATGAATAGTAATATGAACCTTATGAATAGTAAATAAGAGTAACATTACCTATGAATAATAAAATAAAATTTATCCATCATAGAAAGTGATAATTTGACTTTAGTAAACATTTTTGGTGTTTTATAAATCATAAATGATTAATTATAATTAATTAATTAATATTTATTTTCCTGAAATATATTCATAAATTATTGAATCAATTTCTAATAGTTTTTAGATAATTTTATAAGACCCTACGTAATTTTTGAAAGAACTATAAAATCAATTTTAATCTTAAAAATTGTTTATTCTAAGTAAATTATGATTTTATTTAAATATTAAATTAATAATACTTATAAAATTATTTTTGAAAAATGGACTTCATTTTTGGATTCTACACGTCGAAAAATGGTTGGGGTAAAATTTTGGGATTTTTCTAAGATACTTGAATTTTTGATGAATAGTGGAATCCGATAATTCACAATAAAAGCTAAATAATGCATTAATTGAGTCATTGCTGATGTTCTGCTGATGTAAGCCCACTTGGTTCGGGATTACATTATAAAATTACTATTATTGTTCATCCAAGACTCACTATTCCTTATCCTTGGTGGAATTAATAAACTAATCAATTTAATATTAAGAAAACCCCTCTCCCCTCCACTATAAAAGCCACCCTTCACTCCCTCTTTTCCTCACACCTCTCAAGCTCCAAGCCTTCTCTAAATTCTGCCCAAACACCTTCCCTAACTCATCCCACACGTCCAAAATCTGCTGGTCTCATCAAAAGACCAAGCCTAGCTTCCTTAAAGAGGAACTCAAGAGGAGGATTCTAAAGGTAATTTCTCTCCCTCTTCTCCTTTAATTTCCTTTCAAGTCCAAGTTCCTTTCTTGATCTCCCTCTATCTATCTTCATCCAAATTGTTCTGTAAATCCAGTATTATATATATACTGTAATATTATGATTCTAATGTTATATTATATCACCCCTCACCCTTTCCCCCTTCCTTTTATTTTATTAAAGAGAACGTTGTTCATGTGGTGATAATTTATCACCTTCAAAAACAACATGCTCTCTTCTTCCATTTATACCTTCAATTTGGTCATGAAACCATTTTTATGGTTGAACCAGAATGTTTTATATGTATTATGTTCTATTTTAAGTTCTGTAAATAACCTATGGCCATACTACTAAGTGAAAAGTTAAAATGAGTTGGTTGTGATCCAAAAACCGCTCAAATTAGCCCAAATAATCTTCATTTAATTCTTATCTAATAATTCGGCCACATGGATCTAATATAACTCATTATAAAATCATCCAAGTTTCTGTAATATCATTAATTACATGTAATATCAGTTCTGGATGTTTAACCATGATCTACCCAAGCATAAAATTAAGAATACAAGTGGACCGCTCAAGAAAACCATGAAAAAGAACATCCCCGATCAATGTTTTTAAACTCTATAAGTCATCCAAAGGAACATAATATGAAATAATAAAACCATAATGAACCCTATTAATGTATAAAAGGTTCTGTAATTTCTAATTAATGAATATAATGTCATTATATAGGACATTAAAGAGAAGGAGGCATTCGAGTACAAGGTAAGGGGAAATCTCGAACCCAATTTTCTTCCTTCGGGTTCTCCCTCTTTCACTCCATTTTTGATATGGTTACTCCTCAAAGGTCTTTTGTTCATCTTTTCCTTTACTTTTCTGGGATATACATGTTTGTCACTGGTTTTTATGTCCATCAAAATGTTTTCCAAAAGAACTCTTCTTTCAAGATCTCACATTTTACCTCTCATTCAAGGTTGATGGTTCTTATATCAAGTATGTTGTTCCCTCTTTCTTTTGGGAACCCAAATCTTATGAATGTGTTATTATGAGATGAAACCCATTCCTTTCCATGGGTTATTTATGTACATGTTTGATATGTGTTCTTTGTGGCAAGCATGATAATGATAATGTTATGATGTGACGGGTGCGCCCGGAATTATATAGCGCAATATGAATGTTTAAATGTGACGGGTGCGCCCGGAATTATATAGCGCTCCAATGCATTGGGTAAAGTGATGAATCTCATGAGTAAATGTGAAATTATGCATGAACATGATGATAGCTTTGTTCACAAGTATGTGTGTTAGTTAACCACTAAGACATGATGTTTCATTTTTATGCTTTGCCACATTTCAAGTTTATTGTTTATGCTCCTCTCATGTTCAAGATCTTCTTCCTATGTCATGATTATAATCACCCCATGCTATATTGTTCTTATCTATCCTCTTACTGGGATTTTAGCTCACCCCTTTTGATGTATATCCTCCGGTGGCTACATGTACTAAGGAGAGGACAAGTGCTACTAAGAAGCTATAGAAGAAGAGAATAAATGAATTTTTATGCTTGATGTTGTACTTGTTATGTGTAGTCCTAGTTTGCCCAAGACACTAAACCTATTTATCCTCCATATGTAATACTATTATGTTTTTTTTATCTCTGAAATGATGTAATAGTAATGTAAGAAAAGGCCGGGTCGCTATAGTTTTATCTTCCTGACGTGTAGAGGTGCACTAAGGGTTAGTGCAAGGAGTGTCGAGATTCCACCTTGACATGATGTGGTGGAACATAATGTGAATCATGAAACCAACATTTAGGGCCTGAAGAAGTTGGCGTGATGACGGAGGATTATTGCTGACAATGTTCGCAACACAGCATCCTGTGGTGTTAGCCTTGGGGAAAAACAAATAAGCATGAACCGCTGACCATATTCTCAACGCGGGATTTGTATCAATTTGTTATCTGAAACCCTCAGGGGAGTTGGCTCGTGATGGTAGGAGAGACCTTAGGCGTTGTATCCAGGCCATTCTTAGGGGTCCCTCCAGGTGTGAAATATAATGGGGGCCCGAATGAAGGGGAGCACAAAGCTTGGAAAGTGGACAGAACTTTCCTAAGTTGAATCTGACACTCCAGGTCCTAGACCAGAGTAATCTAAACACATTTGCGGACCACTGGAAAGGGTCGAAGGGCTTAGTTTGAGAGAATCCAAAATATGGCGGATTCCCAGGATAAGGGGGAATAGCACCAAAAACCCTATACCACACCTATATATCCCCCTATGGGGAGGGATAGGCCAAGAGGCTGAGGTGACCGAGAGATCGTGGGATCTTTTAAGAGATGAGGATGGACCTAAAACCTAGACGTTCAGGCGGTCCTACATATCCCATAAGGATGGGAATCAAGCCGCACGTAGTTCTAAAAGCACTGTTTAACGTCATGTAAGACGAGCGTGCCGTTTAACGACATGAGGGATGGGGGACACATCTCATATGGGGATAGGCACAGTGCGACGAGTAACATGACGTGAATGAGGACATAATCTCACAATACACCATACAATCCCACAAGAGAGACTGAGTCGTGGAAGGCCATGGGGCCTGAGGCTGGGCCTCGGTCAGGGAGGCCTGACCGGCCTGCATCTTAATGTCTTATAGTGAGGACGAATGTTCAGTTTGAGGTTATGTGGGATCGTGGGCCAGTTTAAGGTCATGGGGGACCATAGGGGCCCAAATGTAGGACCAAATGCATTTTAGGGTCTTGCGGGATTGCAATCTAGTTTAAGGTCATGGGGGACCTCAATCTAGTTTAAGTTCATGGGGGACCGCGGTTGCAGTTTAGGGTCATGTAGGACCTGAAGGCTCAGGAAAAGTATTGCTTGAGGAACTTGGCATTGGTGGGAGGAGTTATACGCTCACCATTCATGGTCACCAAGGAGTATGCTCCATTGGAGTAAACCTTATGGATAATGTAAGGTCCCTCCCATTTGGGCTCTAGCATGGGTGGTTTCCTGCAGGGAATCATTGGCATCCTGAGGGCCAGTACCAAGTCACCTTGTAGGAAGGAGCAGAGGCGAACCTTCTTGTTGAAAGCTCAAGCCATCATTCTCTAATGCCTTTCCAAGTTGTGCAAAGCATGAAGCCTATTCTCGTCCAGCGCTTCTAATTCAGCTATATGAATTTTTCCAACTCTATTCGGTGCTTGCTAGTCGTAGACCGACATGAACAATGAGGGAAACTGAATCTCGATGGGCAGGATGGCCTCAACTCCGTACACTAGGGAATACGAGGTCACCTGGGTGGAATTACGGGTCGTCGTCCGATTAGCCCAGAGGGCGTTGGGGAGTTTATCCAGCCAACTTTTCTTGTTCTGACCAACCATCTTTTGTAGGATGTTAGAGTGGGTTTTGATAAATGCCTTGATCTACCCATTTTACTGTGCATGATAGCAGGAGGTATGATTAGAGCGAATGTTGTACTTGGCATACAATTTCTTCAGCTCGGTCACTCGGAAGTTGGTGCCATTATCAATGAGGATCGCGTGAGGTACTCTAAATCGATAGATAATGTTGGAACTCACTAACTCGGAGATAGAACGGGCTTTGACTTCCTTAAGAGGAATTTCCTCTACACACTTTGTGACGCCCCGAGCCCGCTCTTTCGGACTCGTTGCTTCAAAATGTTGTGTAATAATTTTTTTTTATAAACTTAACTTAAAAAAAATTACACAACACCTTAAACAAAATGAGGATCTTTCACCGGTCTAGGTTCTGGATGATTTAGACATAACCTTACATTTATCAGAGTCGGAACAATGAAACAACAGTCCACTACTCTTCCACTGCGCGCTACAAAAAAAATGACCAATCTCTGAGATTCAAGATCACCTGTGAAAAACATTTCAAAAACGTAGGGTGAGCACAAAAGTTGCCCAGTAAGGGTTTTTAAAGCCTTTGATAAATCTCTTTTAAAAATATTACTTGATAATACATTTGAAATATTCAATTAGAAATACCCTTGTAAAATAATTCTTTGGAAAATAATTATACTTTGAGAACAATTTTAAAATAAATCCAGTGATTCAGTTGAAAATATTAAACAAGCTCTTAAAACAAAACAACTAAGGCCACTTGAAACCTTGAAGGCTATCATGGGCCTACCCACTTGAGGGATGGATTCATGATCCAACTCCCTATCATATTTACAAAGTTCAAGCACCATTTTCTTTATAAAACATTTTTCAGCTTGCCTTACTTACATATAATTTTCACTGGAGTTTTAAATTTTGGAGACATGTTACGGCACTGAAATACACATTACACTTATATATATATGATTATGTATGTATGCATATATATATATATGTACGAGCTTCTATCGCATTACACATTCATGTTTGGTTCAGACCAAACTTTTGTCCCCCATACCTTTCATATACATTTATGTACCTAAACATTTTATGGAAGACATGATTTTCATATTGTTATAATTTTAACCATTAAAATGAAATCACGAATAAAATTTCCAATGACATACTTGTTTAATTAATTTTAAGCATGAAATAATGAAATGAATATATAAACTATTAATAATCACATGCAATCTTTATGTCACACATGAAATTTTCAATAGCATTTCATATGCATTCACTATTTCTTGAATATATATATATATATATAGTTCATACAATATGCATATTTATTATCCACACACGATTAGTGAAACCTATATGCACATTATAACATTAATAAAAATAATAGTCATTACTAATATGAAATCCATGAGTTAATTATAATACAAAGAATGTCGATGATGAGCATAATAGCATAGCTATGTATCTATGCAAATGTGACGCCCATGATATTGATAAAACTTGATGGTATGCAATATATATTTTTTGAAACATGGAGATAATTGAAAACATTATAAACAACACAATACCAACCATATATACATATATGGACATGTACTGCCATAAAAAAAACAACATAATTCAAACACTAAAATCATACATTAAAATAATGTTTTCACTCTTAATAATTTTTGTAGAAAAGTGTCCAAAAATAAAAATTATTATTAAGCTTGATATTGAAATTCACATATAAATATATATATATATATATAAAAATATGTATATACCAATATACATGTATATATAAAAGTAGGTTTTGTTCTTATCAAAACATAACATAAAGCACTCTTTTGAAAGTTTTAAAAGGGGGATTGAGAACAACTTGAGTATATAAAGCTCCAAATGAAATAAAGGTTTTGTAAATTGAAGATAATTGAAAATAGTCCCTTACTATATTCTACCAAAATTTTCAGAAGTGAAAAACATGCTGATTTTGAAAAAGAAACCATAGATGAAATAAATTTCAATTGCACAATTATAATTTTTGAAGAAAATAAATTGACCGAATAAATGTAAAGACCCCTTACCTGGTTTGGCGTAAACTGAGAGTCCAAATTATCTTCCTACCATTCAGACTTTCTTTCCCCCCCTTTTTTCTCAACATAAATTTATCTCTCAGCGTTCTCTCACGTTAGCATAACTGGCAAGCATAAAGGAAAGAGGATAGTGGTTCACTACCCTTCTAGTCTCCACATATAGAGTGGAGAATCCTCCTGGGCTATGAGTAAGAAATACATGGTTTATATAGTAGTGTTATATCTTATAAGATACGCTAAAAAAACTAAGTGCATATGCTACAGTGTGTGTATCCTATTAAAAGAGTTTGACAAAGCTAAAAAAAATATGACGGAAACGTCAATTAGTCCAAATGCAGTGTATCAATTAATAAAAATTTAATTTGATGGATTGATGAAAGAAATTTATTAAACTATATTAAAGAACCACCAATACCCACACAAAGTGCCAAAACATATTCCAGACGCATTAATAGACAGCCGCTTGACAACATCTCAATAAACAAAATGAAACGTGGAAAAATCCAAACACGCAGTAGATTACACTGTTTTAAACATCGATATTTGAATAAAAAATTAAACTATGATGAAGATATGGATTGGAATGGGTAAAGGATTCTTCAAAACACAATAAACCACATTCATTCATATTTCGGTATAAGACAAAACCGTTGACAAAGATAAGGTTATCAATTTCCGATCATAAACACCATAGAAATTTAATAATATAAACAGATTGATATATAATAACAGGACAAATGGAATCTATAAAAAAAGATTCAGATAACGAAAATAGATTAAAAAATATAGACTACTTGCATTATTGAAGAGATTTCCAAACCCGATGTCGATATAGATTAAGAACAAAACAGAGAAAACCACTATTGTGATTCTATTTCACTAAAAGAAAATCCTAGGATCAAATCCAGATAACAGAAGCACGACAATCATAAAAATCTGAATATTGAATCTTGGACCACATCCATACCTCAAGATGGACTTCGCAAAAGAAACCAGAACCCTAAATGCAAAAAAAATGGATTTGGTTCTTCGGTCCGCGCTTGATCGTCTGAAATGGAACTCATCCGAGAATGAATCTCATCACCGTGACCTTGCTCGGATCTTTTCGTCACCCGCAGTGGACCGTGACTCCTGAAGATGAAGAATAAGATGAACCCTCACCGATGAAGCTCTCGACTCATGAACACCTCTCGACGTCGCTCTCGAGCTCGACGAAATCCGCAGCTTCGGCTCTCGCAAATCGAACGGACCCCCAACTCAAAATTTGAGATCGGCCTCCTCAAAACCCTAAATGACTTCCGCAATATATTTTTTTTTATTTATTGTTTTTTTTATTTCGTTTCATTATATTTTTATATATCGTTTTCATTTTTTTTAACAGACTAATATACTACATTAATTTTTATAATTTCATTATTTTGGTTTATTTTAACCATAAACTTATAAAGTTCTTTATATGTATTACTATATTTTAAAACAATTATAAAATTAATTAACATTATATATATACAAAACAATTATATATAAATATATAATTATAAAATTAGTTTTTTAAAGGCCTATATAGTGTTCGTTGATAATTTAAATTTTATTCTTAATATTATGATTCCATTATAATTTTTTAATGTATAATTTAAAATTTAATAAAATTTATTAAATTCACAAAGTTTGTTTATTGTATATTAGTTATAATAGTTAAATCAACATTGTCTATTTATTTTATTAACAGATGTCAAATGTTGGTTTTAAATATTACAGTTTCTAACGGATAGTTCCTTTTTCTAACGGTCGGATAAAACTCTATAAATATCAATATTTTATGGGTCTTTCAAATACTCAGAAGACAAATATCTCGACACTCACGCCACTGCTTTCGGAGATGGTTTTATATGTTC
The DNA here is from genome assembly GCA_963277665.1 of Viscum album. NCBI lineage: Eukaryota > Viridiplantae > Streptophyta > Magnoliopsida > Santalales > Viscaceae > Viscum > Viscum album. The sequence goes on from OY728125.1 coordinate 884,403,780, forward strand.
CTCTTATTTTTAGTTTTATTACTATCATCCTTGCCATAACGTTTGTTCTTTTATCAGATCCAAGAGATGATAACTACTCGATCGGCATCATTGTGTTTCTCGGTAGTCTTCCAACTGTTTTATTATCAATAGCAGTGGGTTTAATGGGTTAGTTCTTGTGTATCAAGGGTGTATTCTGGTATTTGTATGAATAAAATGCTCGCTAATTATATATTTTCATTTTATTTTATTACATCTTGGAAACCTTGTCAAAACATAAAACTTAAATTTAAACCTGGGGTGTTACATTCTACCCCCCTTAAATAGAATTTCGTCCTCGAAATTCATTTACACTTATCGCTCTCAATTCTCATCTATTCTGAGTCTCATATGATGTCCCCAAGGTCTGTATAGTTGTCTTCCACGGTTTCCATGTCTTCCTAAGAAATTAAAGTTCAATGTGGCTTCGAAATCTTCCACTTCCTTTGCCCATATGCAACTAGTGCAAGAGGGGTTGTATGGATGTAGGCACCGGAAGACAGTCCTCAAGGAATGATAATCAATATAGTATCCGAGAAGTTCGTCTTGAATTTGATTCTTATAAGAAAGTCTCATTGCTTCGTCTTCGAATGTTTCAAATTCATCATAAATTCTTCCTGTGAAGCAAAAGCTTAAAAGTTGACACATAAATGCCGCGCGAAGATTTCCTTCTTCAGATGCTCTATAAAAATTTGAGATTGATTCTGGTTGCTCAAACATTGTAAAGCACCTAAAAAGTCCTTCGTAATATGCTCCTTGGCGTTGATAGAAATGACGTTGGATCTGCCTGATATCTTCGAAGACGAAACCAGAACCACGATGAAAACGAAGTATATCTGGTGTGCCTGATATATTATAGAGACGTTTACAAGAAAGTCGCATGGCTTCATAAGGCTCAGATTCTTCTTTGCATGATTTTGCCATGATCATAGCAAGTAATTCATCTGGAAGGCCTAAGAGAGTTGTTTGAGTTCTCCTTCCTTCCATCTGAAAATTACAAAGAAGTATGTTGACTGAAAAGGACAGTCAATTTATCAAAGGGTTCTAAATTTCCAGAGTTATCTAGACCGTTCCTCTGATACCAAGTGTGACGCCCCGAGCCCGCTCTTTCGGACTCGTTGCTTCAAAATGTTGTGTAATAATTTTTTTTTATAAACTTAACTTAAAAAAAATTACACAACACCTTAAACAAAATGAGGATCTTTCACCGGTCTAGGTTCTGGATGATTTAGACATAACCTTACATTTATCAGAGTCGGAACAATGAAACAACAGTCCACTACTCTTCCACTGCGCGCTACAAAAAAAATGACCAATCTCTGAGATTCAAGATCACCTGTGAAAAACATTTCAAAAACGTAGGGTGAGCACAAAAGTTGCCCAGTAAGGGTTTTTAAAGCCTTTGATAAATCTCTTTTAAAAATATTACTTGATAATACATTTGAAATATTCAATTAGAAATACCCTTGTAAAATAATTCTTTGGAAAATAATTATACTTTGAGAACAATTTTAAAATAAATCCAGTGATTCAGTTGAAAATATTAAACAAGCTCTTAAAACAAAACAACTAAGGCCACTTGAAACCTTGAAGGCTATCATGGGCCTACCCACTTGAGGGATGGATTCATGATCCAACTCCCTATCATATTTACAAAGTTCAAGCACCATTTTCTTTATAAAACATTTTTCAGCTTGCCTTACTTACATATAATTTTCACTGGAGTTTTAAATTTTGGAGACATGTTACGGCACTGAAATACACATTACACTTATATATATATGATTATGTATGTATGCATATATATATATATATGTACGAGCTTCTATCGCATTACACATTCATGTTTGGTTCAGACCAAACTTTTGTCCCCCATACCTTTCATATACATTTATGTACCTAAACATTTTATGGAAGACATGATTTTCATATTGTTATAATTTTAACCATTAAAATGAAATCACGAATAAAATTTCCAATGACATACTTGTTTAATTAATTTTAAGCATGAAATAATGAAATGAATATATAAACTATTAATAATCACATGCAATCTTTATGTCACACATGAAATTTTCAATAGCATTTCATATGCATTCACTATTTCTTGAATATATATATATATATATAGTTCATACAATATGCATATTTATTATCCACACACGATTAGTGAAACCTATATGCACATTATAACATTAATAAAAATAATAGTCATTACTAATATGAAATCCATGAGTTAATTATAATACAATGAATGTCGATGATGAGCATAATAGCATAGCTATGTATCTATGCAAATGTGACGCCCATGATATTGATAAAACTTGATGGTATGCAATATATATTTTTTGAAACATGGAGATAATTGAAAACATTATAAACAACACAATACCAACCATATATACATATATGGACATGTACTGCCATAAAAAAAAAACATAATTCAAACACTAAAATCATACATTAAAATAATGTTTTCACTCTTAATAATTTTTGTAGAAAAGTGTCCAAAAATAAAAATTATTATTAAGCTTGATATTGAAATTCACATATAAATATATATATATATATATATAAAAATATGTATATACCAATATACATGTATATATAAAAGTAGGTTTTGTTCTTATCAAAACATAACATAAAGCACTCTTTTTAAAGTTTTAAAAGGGGGATTGAGAACAACTTGAGTATATAAAGCTCCAAATGAAATAAAGGTTTTGTAAATTGAAGATAATTGAAAATAGTCCCTTACTATATTCTACCAAAATTTTCAGAAGTGAAAAACATGCTGATTTTGAAAAAGAAACCATAGATGAAATAAATTTCAATTGCACAATTATAATTTTTGAAGAAAATAAATTGACCGAATAAATGTAAAGACCCCTTACCTGGTTTGGCGTAAACTGAGAGTCCAAATTATCTTCCTACCATTCAGACTTTCTTTCCCCCCTTTTTTTCTCAACATAAATTTATCTCTCAGCGTTCTCTCACGTTAGCATAACTGGCAAGCATAAAGGAAAGAGGATAGTGGTTCACTACCCTTCTAGTCTCCACATATAGAGTGGAGAATCCTCCTGGGCTATGAGTAAGAAATACATGGTTTATATAGTAGTGTTATATCTTATAAGATATGCTAAAAAAACTAAGTGCATATGCTACAGTGTGTGTATCCTATTAAAAGAGTTTGACAAAGCTAAAAAAAATATGGCGGAAACGTCAATTAGTCCAAATGCAGTGTATCAATTAATAAAAATTTAATTTGATGGATTGATGAAAGAAATTTCTTAAACTATATTAAAGAACCACCAATACCCACACAAAGTTCCAAAACATATTCCAGACGCATTAATAGACAGCCGCTTGACAACATCTCAATAAACAAAATGAAACGTGGAAAAATCCAAACACGCAGTAGATTACACTGTTTTAAACATCGATATTTGAATAAAAAATTAAACTATGATGAAGATATGGATTGGAATGGGTAAAGGATTCTTCAAAACACAATAAACCACATTCATTCATATTTCGGTATAAGACAAAACCGTTGACAAAGATAAGGTTATCAATTTCCGATCATAAACACCATAGAAATTTAATAATATAAACAGATTGATATCTAATAACAGGACAAATGGAATCTATAAAAAAAGATTCAGATAACGAAAATAGATTAAAAAATATAGACTACTTGCATTATTGAAGAGATTTCCAAACCCGATGTCGATATAGATTAAGAACAAAACAGAGAAAACCACTATTGTGATTCTATTTCACTAAAAGAAAATCCTAGGATCAAATCCAGATAACAGAAGCACGACAATCATAAAAATCTGAATATTGAATCTTGGACCACATCCATACCTCAAGATGGACTTCGCAAAAGAAACCAGAACCCTAAATGCAAAAAAATGGATTTGGTTCTTCGGTCCGCGCTTGATCGTCTGAAATGGAACTCATCCGAGCATGAATCTCATCACCGTGACCTTGCTCGGATCTTTTCGTCACCCGCAGTGGACCGTGACTCCGGAAGATGAAGAATAAGATGAACCCTCACCGATGAAGCTCTCGACTCATGAACACCTCTCGACGTCGCTCTCGAGCTCGACGAAATCCGCAGCTTCGGCTCTCGCAAATCGAACGGACCCCCAACTCAAAATTTGAGATCGGCCTCCTCAAAACCCTAAATGACTTCCGCAATATTTTTTTTTTATTTATTGTTTTTTTTATTTCGTTTCATTATATTTTTATATATCGTTTTCATTTTTTTTTAACAGACTAATATACTACATTAATTTTTATAATTTCATTATTTTGGTTTATTTTAACCATAAACTTATAAAGTTCTTTATATGTATTACTATATTTTAAAACAATTATAAAATTAATTAACATTATATATATACAAAACAATTATATATAAATATATAATTATAAAATTAGTTTTTTAAAGGCCTATATAGTGTTCGTTGATAATTTAAATTTTATTCTTAATATTATGATTCCATTATAATTTTTTAATGTATAATTTAACATTTAATAAAATTTATTAAATTCACAAAGTTTGTTTATTGTATATTAGTTATAATAGTTAAATCAACATTGTCTATTTATTTTATTAACAGATGTCAAATGTTGGTTTTAAATATTACAGTTTCTAACGGATAGTTCCTTTTTCTAACGGTCGGATAAAACTCTATAAATATCAATATTTTATGGGTCTTTCAAATACTCAGAAGACAAATATCTCGACGCTCACGCCACTGCTTTCGGAGATGGTTTTATATGTTCCTCTTATTTTTAGTTTTATTGCTATCATCCTTGCCATAACGTTTGTTCTTTTATCAGATCCAAGAGATGATAACTACTCGATCGGCATCATTGTGTTTCTCGGTAGTCTTCCAATTGTTTTATTATCAATAGCAGTGGGTTTAATGGGTTAGTTCTTGTGTATCAAGGGTGTATTCTGGTATTTGTATGAATAAAATGCTCGCTAATTATATATTTTCATTTTATTTTATTACATCTTGGAAACATTGTCAAAACATAAAACTTAAATTTAAACCTGGGGTGTTACACACTTGGAAAAGAAATCCGTAGCAGTCAAAATAAATCGGCATTGGTGGGCCGTTGCCAGTGGGTAAGGTCCTATAACATCCAACCCCTAGACTGAAAAGGGCCAAGAATACTTGGTAGTGTGGAGAGGATCTGGTGGCCGATGTAGGAAGTTATCATGAACATGGAACGCATGGAACCTCTTGGATAAATCCATGCAGTCATGGGTCATGGAGGGCCAGAAGTATCCCAGTCTCCGAATCTGGTGAGACAACTTTGACCTAACCTGATGGGCTCCACAGGAACCAGCATGAACCTCTTGCATGACATGTGGAATCTCGACTCCTTGAAGGAAATGGAGTAGAACACCATCAAATACGCATTTGTAAAGGATCTGCTCCAGGCTGGGACCGCTCTAAAGGGTGAACTGTAGCGTGTGGCGTCGGATTCGTTCGCGCTCTGCCTGGTCTGCCGGGCGATTACCGTGTTGGAGGTACTCAACCAAGGGTGTCCTCCAATCAAGAAATATTTCAATCACCGTATCTGAAGTCCCCGGGGCTCCTGACGTAGGGGCACCAGTGGTAAGATGGTTTACTCATGGGCCATGATTGTCCTCCGGGGTAACAGGAGTGATGACTCTCCGGTAAGCCACGTGGATAATCAGATCATCCTGTTCGGGCTCTGCAAGCGACGCAGCCAAGCTGGCCAAAGCATCTGCTCGACCGTTTTGTGACCATGGAACATGAACAACCTCCATACGAGAAGGGAACTGGGCCATTAGATGGAGGGTGTACTCCAACAACGTCACGAGTTCTGTCTTCCTGACAACGTAATCGCCATTGACCTGCTTGATAACCATCTCGGAATCCCCTTTCACATGCAGGTGGGGCACGTCGATCTCGAGGGCCATCTTGAGGCCAGTGATGAGGGCATGATACTCTACCTTATTGTTGGTGCAGCCTTCTGACAACATGAATGAATATGGCAGAACGGATTTCTCTGGGGTGATGAAGATGGTTCCCAGACCCACCCTGTTGAGCCTAGGATCATTAAGTATCCTACCGGTGGGGCTCCGGGAGGCACCGTCAAAGTGCATCTGCTAGCATGGGACGACATGATCCACTGAGAGGATTGCCTCATCAGGAAAACCTAGGTCTAACGGCTGATCCGTAGAGGTTGGGTGGGTAGCTAAAAAGTCTGCCAATGCCTATCCTTTGATAGCCTTCTGAGGCACAAACCTGATGTCGAACTGCTGGAGGATCACCACCCACCACGCTAGTCAGAAAGTTAGCATAGGTCGGTTCAGGATGTACTTCAATGGGTCTACCCAAGAAACCAGCAGTACCTCATGGTGCTGCAAGTAGTGCCGCAATTTCTGTATGGCAAAGATGAGTGCCAGATAGCTCTTCTCTACGGGAGAATATATAATTTCCATATCGAGGAGCATGCGGCTGAGGTAATAGAGGCTATTCTCTGTTCCCTCGTTATTCTTCTAGGTGAGAAGTGTGCCAAGGGACCATTCTAGGGTAGTCACTTAAAAAACCAACAGCTTCCCGGAGACGGGTGGCATCAAGACCGGAGGCTGGAGTAGATACTGCTTGATTTCTCAAAGGCGGTCTGACACTCTTCATCCCACTCATATGTGGCACCTTTCTTCATGATCCAGGAAAAGGGCTTACACTTTCCAGCCAGATTCACAATGAATCTGCGTATGTAGGATAAGTGGCCTTGGAGACCCCAAAGCTCCCGGATATTGCTCGGTGGAGGCATCTGACTGATGGCCTTGATCTTCTCCAGGTCTATCTCGATGCCTCGGTGCCTGAAAAAAAAGCCAAGGAACTTCCCAGAGGTGACCTCGAAGGCACACTTCAACGAGTTCATCTTTAGGTGGCTGGAATGAAGGAAACCAAACACTTTCTCAAGATCCTTGAGTTGGACCTGGGGCTGGCGAGATTTGACTAACAGATTGTCCATATAGCATTCCACCAATGTTCCCAGAATCAGCTTGAATATGCGATGCATGGACCGTTGATAGGTGGCACCCTCATTCTTCAGGCCGAAGGGCATAACCTGGTAACATAATGTACCTTGGAGTGCTTTTAAGGTAGTGGACTCCTCGTCCTCAGGGGCCATCCGGATCTGATTGTACCCAGAATATCCATCCATGAAAGAGAGGGCTTAGAACCCCGACCGTGGCATCAATCAATAGCTTTGTCACTGGAAGGGGAAAATAATCCTTCAGACAGTGGCGATTGAGATCATGGAAGTCAATACAGACTCTGATTTGTCCGTTCTTCTTTCTGACTGGCACAATATTGGCCAGCCACTTGGGGTACTGGACCTCCTTGATGGAGTTGGCTTTGATGAGCTTATCAACTTTGGCCTCAACCATGGCACCGTGAGAAGGGTGCATCTTTCTGGGAGGCTTCTTGAACCTGCGATGGTTTTCCGGGAGACCAAGGCGATGGATGGATACCTGAGGATCTAGTCCTGGCATCTCGTCGTAACTCCAAGCGAACACATCACCGTGGTTTCTGAGGAATTCCTCAAAACGCTGCTGCTCCTCAGGGGCATCGTAGCACTGACCAGTGTGGGTCTTGGGTCCGCCTCGCTACCGAGGTTCACCCGTACCAACTCGTCGACCGTGGTGGAGATTCCCTTCTCAAAGGTGGGGGGTCATCTTCCATGTCCTACTCTCCACTTTTGGAGGGATCATCCGTGGGGGGAGTTTCTTCTGGGCTACCAAACCCTGATGGGTGGCTGGTGCCGGCCTGGGCGGCAATGGACATCATATCAGGAGACTCATGCGCCACTGAGACCACAACGATGAAGATAGTCGATCCAATCCCATTTGGTCTTCATCCCAAGGGGCCATGCTTGATGACATCAAAGCAGTAGTGGCACGTCGACTTGAGCTGGTTAATTCCAGCTCACCGAAACAGACATGTATGATGTACTGCCATTTCAATGAGCCTGAAATCCTAATACCGTATAGGAGTAGGAGGTTCGGGGATCACCCAAGCCTGGTTGGTGTTGGAGTACGAGGTGATTTTATGACGTCACTTGGACTTGGGAATATTCATTCCTCTTGCACCCAAAACAACAAAGCACTGCCCCATATCGGGGGTGGTGGCCTCCAACCGATGGATTGGGAAGATGTAAGCATCATTCAGACCTGCCCAAGGATCACTTGTGTCGGTGACTGGCTCAATCTCACATGCCAGAATCTACTTATCCTTTCTCTTATAATAGTCGGTGTCTAGATAACTGGCTTCACAAGAGGAAAAAGGAGACGCATCTCCTTGGAGCATGCCTACTCGACCATTAAGGGAGTATTTGAGGCATTGGTGATACGATGAGGGGACTGCCGCCTGAAGGTGGAACCATGACCTTCCCATCAATGCATTTTAGGCGGTGTCCTGGGAGACAACCATAAATTCAGTGCTGCTAATTAGGCCACCGAACTGGTTCTTCAAGTGAATCTTGCTGACTAGAGTTTACTTGGTCCTATTATACCCCTGGATTCTTAGGTCAGAGGGAGTTAAATCATCCTCAGATAGCCCCAGCTTTCGCAGTGTCTGAGTTTGGATTAGGTTAATCCCATAACCCGTGTCGACAGGACAACGACGGACTTCAATGCCATTGAACTTTCTAGTGATGTACAACGGGTGAATGTGCCCCTGTATGGGAGGGTCTTCATCGTCACCGGAGAATGAGATAACTTCCTAGCATACGACGTCCTCAATTGCCTTAGCATGGAAGGCTTTTGTAGCCGCTACCTCCGTCTCAAACTGGAGGGGGCTCCTTAGGTCCTCGACGAGCGCCTCACGCATTTCGAATGATAGGTAAATAGCCTCAAGGATAGAAAGCCTTTCTAGAATGCCGGCCAGGTTCTTCAGAACATCGTACTTCCAGGCCAAACTTGATCTTCTGCTTACAGGAGGCCGTTCTGTGATTGGAGGCATGACAGGCCCTGACAGCTGGACCAGGGGCTGACTGGTACTAGGCACACCTCGCTGCTCACTAGTCAAAGCCTGGATAGTGTCTTCTAGATGAGGACTGGAAGGTTGGAGTTGGCTGGTGATAGGGCGGAGCTGGTCGCGGCAGGACCAAGGTGGTTCCGCCTGATCCAGCAACACAAACGACGGTGGAGGTGGACCTGTCGACATCGGATAAAGGGGCCGCGTGTGCTGAGCTCTGCACTGTTCCTACTGTCTGGTCTCAATGGCGTGCATGGCCTGGCAAGAGGTGACAAAAATCGTGCCCTGGCGATTCATGTAACGATGGTTTCGATGATGTTGGCGATGACTGGGGACATTGTGATGGTCTACCCGACGTTCCTCATCGTTAGGAGTCAAAAAGGGATTTACCAACTCTATGGTGTTAACCAAAGTGTACCTCGGACTGTCACTTGAGAAGTCATCCACCACCAGGAGGATTCTAGGAGGAATCCCCATTTATAGGGGCAGAAAGTCTCCAAGAGTGCGGGATGACAACGACATTGGAATATCACATTCTTTCTTCTTGTGTCACCTCCGCTTGTATTTCTGGGAAGAGGCTGGCTAAGATGATGATGCCGAAGTAGTAACTGTAGCTCCTAAGGGATTTGGATGATTCAGGCATGCACGGATGATGCCATGGGCATAAGATATTATCTTGCAGACCATCCAATAGTTATACATCTGAGACCCACGGTCAGAAACCTTCTTCCGTTCATCCTCATCGCCGCTACTTCCATCTGATCTCACAAAGACACTGGCCACTTGTGCCGGGGCTAGGCCCAACCTGACTACATTATTATAAATCTGGTCTTGGAGCCAATCCTTGAACACGTAACATCACTGGATAGTGTTCCCCAGGGTCCGGTGATAAGGGCAGTAGTTGGGGTGATCAGTAAGATGCACCTCTTCTGGCTTCTGACACCCAGGAAGTTGCACAATCCTCTGCTCCAAGGCACTATGGAAGTAACCGGGGACCTGAGCCTCATCAAATTATTAGGTCCAATTTCTTCTATCTGGAAAGGGGGCTCTAGGTGGTTGTCCCTGACGAGGGGCTGGAGGAGCATGTAGAGGAAGCGGAGCCTGATTATCTCACCTAGGCGGTGGCGGTGCATTACACGAAGGCACTTGTCTATTTTGAGGCGGTTGATGCTGGGCTGGAAGCTGTGCCCGTGGAGGCAGACCCCTATAGGGATGTAGAGATGGCCTCACTGGTAGCAACTCTAGCTTCTTGGGGGCCTCAATCTGGGCTACAACAGCGGGCTCAGCTCTGGAAGCTCTCCTTGCAGGGATTACAGGAGGCAGCGGGCGTGCCTGGATGGCCTGTTGTAGGGATTCTTCGAGGCACTGGGCCTTGTCTGAGAAGTCCTGAAATTCCCCAGGGCAATTATGAGTGATCAGAGAAGGAACCAGCTTTGCCTTGATGTTCCCTACACACATTGTCAGTAATTTCTCTTGAGTTAACAACATGTCAAGGGAGTACATGAGCCCTTTCCATCGGGTGATGAAGTCTGCGACTCACTCATTGGGCCTTTTCATTCACCTGAAGAGGTCTGCGATGTTCATCTTCCGAGTTGTGGAACTGAACTAGTAGATTAATTTCCTGCGAAGGTCCTCCCATCTAGTCACAGATCCAACAGGGAGCTGACTGTACCAGACGAATGTCGGCCCCTCCAGTGTCTAAACAAAGCAACGGATCTTGGCAGCCTCCTATGGTGCAGGAGTCCCTAACATAGGCCCTCACCTTGAGTTGAAGTGGGCCAGGTGCTATGGCGGGTCTCCTGTCCCGTTAAAGGGGGATAAAGTGTGATTTCCAAATCCAGGATGTGCTGGCATATCATCCACCCATGTTGGGTTCGGCTTGCCATCTGGTGGGATTGCCACCTGCTGAGTCTCCAAAGACTCTATGCGGGCGATGAGTGCTGCCATCAGATCATCTGGACGCGAGTTCCTGTCCTAACGAGGATCCCTAACCACAAGTGCATTGTCGTGCTCTTCAATTTGGTAGACAAGATCAGCAGCTCGTGGATCAGCTGGTGGTGCAACCCTTGGCGCGACGAGAGGAACCAGAGCGAGATCCCTTGGGTGATCACGCCGCTCAGGAGGGTTTAGTGAAACATATCATGCCCTCTTTCGATGAGCTCCATCCTCTCCTCTGTCAGCAAACATGACATGATTGGGGTGGCCTAGGAGAATCTCTCCGAGGGGTAGTTGTTCCTTCTCCTGCTGCCCCGACTGAGGATCACCGTAATCGGGTCGCAGCTCTGCAATGCGTTCGTCCAGGATCTCATTGACAAAACTCTTATGCTCATAAAGTTGTTGGCACAACGTGGCCTTCTTGGGATCTTCCTATTCCTTCTGCACTGAGGCAGATGGGTCGGAAAGCTTGACAGTCTCAATGTGATCTTTACCCTTGTCGATGTTCCGGATTAGTGTTAATTCCTCAGTGGGTGCGGGGAGACCTAGGAGGTTCCTCTACTGACAAGTAATTCTCCCTGATGGGTATAGTAATGTCTTTTCCTCAGGGGGTGAGTCCCCATCAAGAAGTTCCAGACTGTTCCCCTCTCCAGATAGATCAGCCATGTTGACCACCGTTTCCCTCAGGGGCATGCCCTCAGAGCCGCCCTGTGAGTCGGGCTGCCAGTGAATCCCACTGAAGAGAAGGACAGTGTACTTCCCCCATCCACGGACGTGCATGTGGGGGGTGGCCTCCTTGATAACTTTTCGGAGTACTTGAAAGCTCTGAACGCATTATTATTCGAGGGCCCTATGGTGGCCAAGTGATTCGGGGTGCCGAACCGCGGGGAGTGTGGTCAGGTTGACCTGACGACATTGCTCACCGATATCCTCGAGGTGTCCTTGGCTTCCAAAATAGGGCACTTTCTGATTGCATAGACGAGAGTGAGTCGCCCGGAGAGTCTGGCGGAAACATTCAAGCTCTCTCGGGGTGAGTGATTCTAGTGTATCAAAATCCAACCTTGAAATCAGCCAAAACATCTCGAGGAAGTATCCTGCTGCGAGGATGGTCCAGAAGCTCCACATCTCAGGTTCATGATACGTCCCTTAATAGCCTCGCTCATCAACTGGGAGTGATTGGGGAACCGACAGTGGTGCCAAGGCAGGTTGTTGGGCCAGTGGGATGGTCGGCGGGGAATGCAGTGAACAGGCTGATTGGCCGCTGAATCCTAAGTCGCCCTCCAAGGATTGCAGTGTCCTGGCTTCCATGTCATGATATGATGGGCTGGTGAACAGGCCTCCTATCACAATGCCGATGCTTTCCAGGAATGTGCTATGTCGTGGCTCTTTCACCATCGACCCTCAAAAAAGGTCTATGTCGCCTCTAGCCGAGATGGAAGGCGCTTTCGGAGAGGCCAATGGTGACAGTAATTTTGATCCCTGGGGGTATGCCAGGTCCTCTTCCTCTTGGATATACCTTCGGAGGGAGGCGGGGATCATATGGATCTTGCATTCAGGGAGTACGAGGCTGATGTGCCGCGTCCCTATCCCAACCCTTGACTCAAAGGACTGAGGGGAGGGCTCCATCGCCGAGTTGTACTCCGCCTCAACATCTGAGAAACAGACTGGTCGGATTTTGGTCCGGCCTTCCTTGGAATTCCTCTTATGACGACGACGTCCTGCCTTCCTTCCCCTGGGTGGATCTTTGAGGTGGGGCTGATTTCCGTCTTGGAGTCCTCTGGCCGCACTAGCGCCAGAGTTGAGATGACTAAGAGTCGGGGTGCGGGGAGCACTGGGGAAAATGTCGAAAGGGACATGGGGAGGGCCTCCATGCGAGCGAGTGACCGGACATGCAACGACTCCATACTCACGGTCTGCGGCAGGGGGGGGGGGGGTGACCCCACACCCCGTGTAGTGGGCGCTGGAGAGAGCCCTACCCGGAGTGTTCCTGTTACAGAGAAGCCCCTTACCAACGGTGAGGGTGGTGCTAGGCAGGCCTCCGAGCTGAGGTTGGAAGGAGGGAGGGCCCATGCCTTCCAAAGCAGTGGCATAGAGTAAGCCTTCACGCTGGATGGCACTACCATGAATTGGTCCACAACGGCCATTGCTTGTGCCAGAGACCGGGAGAGTCGTCCTAATCTGCCCGTGGGGTGGTCAGGGCCTCAATCCATATTAGGCTTATAACTGCCCCTGCTCAACGTGTGCGGGGGTTTGATGATAGGAGTCAGCAGTGGCTCGGGCCACAGTGGTTGCTGACGTTGATTCCCCAGGGTGGGCATTCTCTTCCGCTCGTGCTCGAAGCTGGCATCGGGTCAGATGGGTTGAAGCTGGTGGTGCGAGCATAGGGATTGCCTGCTCTTCGGCCCGGGGAGTCGGGTGGTGATGTCGACGCGGCTTGGCGGGGGCCCTTACCGTGAACCCTTGAAGCGGGTCTCCGATCGGGAAAACCCGGATATCCCCTAGCTCATATGCATAGGGAAGGGAGGTGGCGAGGTGTTCTGGGGATAGACTCTCGAAACGGTTGAACAATGGGGTGGGGAGCGGTGGTTCCCTATGCGGTCCTTGGGGGCGGCGTTGGCGATGAGGCGCAACTGCCTCGAGATCCAAACGGGCCATGTCCTTGGTGGGGATTACCCCTTCCTCCTCGTACCTATGCACAAGGTCATTGATCACCCTCTTTTGGATAATCTATGATGAGGATAGGGGGCATGAGTGCCCGATAGTCACGACGGTCGGAGAAGCTGTGGAAAAGGCAGAACCATGCGGGGTGGCCACGTCGGTACTGCCCCTATCCCTACGCCGGTGCGCAGGTGGAAAACGAGCTCCAGATGAAGCGATCTGATTCCTGAAAGCAGGGAGATGAACCCATCAACACTAATAAGAAGAGAAATTTACAACCAATAGCCCAACTCCATTCTGTCTTCTGTGGTTGGTAAGAGGGATCCACGCTAACAATGTCACAGAACCGAGTGCTCAATGTCCTGACTGCCCCAACCCCTGGTGGGTTTTACATCCTAGTGCTGCGTACCCGAACGTAGTGACATGCTGATCTTTCGACACCCCAAACACTACCAACCTTTATATTGAGGATAAGAGATTCATGTCAGGTTCAACATTTTCTATTTACGATGCTTTCCATCGGGGAACATGCATCTGTCACGCAGGGGAGGATGTACGGCTTGTTGCCCCGCATTCCCGCTTTCCAAAAGCGGGCGACATCCATTCCTTATTCAGGGACGTCTGCTCCTTGATCGAAAACGGGATGATGGGATGTCGGTTCTTCCTTCCATGGATTTCTCCTCGGAGCTCGTCACCAAGTCTGGGTCTCCCTCATAGATTTAATACGGGTTCATGAATTTTGTTCCCAGTGCCATATCTTCATGGACACCACTTAAATACGATGCTTCCATCGAGAAGCTCCAAGGGGTCTAGTCAAGGCAGTAACCTTCGGTTAGGAGAGTGGTAATGCTGAGGTGTCGTTAGCATGTGTTGACGCTGGGGGATTGGCATGTCTGTCTTCTGTCCCTCATTATAGGGCTTCTCGAGGGTGAGAAATCCTGAGTCATCCTACATCGAACACGAGGAATGGCATGCCATCGACATGTATTTGAGGGTTTCCTTAGCTTCCCATGTTTAACACAGGGTATGCCATGAGTTTAACATCTTGTGGAGAAGGTTACGCCGAGAGTGTTCCTTATGAGGTTTTCCTCAGCTTCCTGTGTTTAACACGGGGTATTCCGCGAGTTTAACGTCCAACGGAGATGGATCAGAATGATCGGAACCCTGAGAGTGGATCAGATTAATGAACCCCCTGAAGGGTACTCCGATGTTGGGGAAAGCACGTGGGCAGCTTCCCGGATGCTAGGGAGTGGAGTGAAGTGGCATGATCCCACCGGGATGTGGCGGCCCGGGTAAGAATCAATATGGGTGATGAACTGAAGAGGGGCTTGAACCTCGTGGAGGATTCCTACGTATCCCCGTGGCAGGGAATCAAAGTCCCCGTAGTTTGGGTATACAGTTTAATGTCGTGCGGGATGAGGACAATTGGGACCTACGCTCTGAGGTGGCCAACAATGATGGATATGAGGCTTATGCTTTGAGGTGGCCCACAAGGTTGATATAGGGCTTACGCTCTGAGGCGGCCCATAATTGTTGGTGAACCGACATGAAGAGGTCGTAACAACTGGGTGGTGGGCTTGAACCTCGTGGAGGCTTCCTACGTACCATGCCTTATCACGGATCAAAGTCCACACAGTTCTCTGAGATGGGGCTTATGCTCTGAGGCGGCCCATGGAGTTGGTGAACTGACGTGAATGGGTTAGAACAACCGGGTGGTGGGCTTGAACCTCGTGGAGGATTCCTACGTACCATGCCTTAGCACAGATCAAAGTCCCCATAGTTCGCTAGGATGGGGATTACGCTCTGAGGTGGCCCATAAGAGGATGTCATGGTTGATGCTCACTCTAATCCCACGTGAGTCATGCTGAGTGTGAGAAACAAGAGGTAGCAGGGACCAAACAATCACCTCACGATGGGTGTGTCCATGAGAAGCGAAGAGGGGCTTACGCATTGAGCGGCCCTTGGTCCTGGTACTTACTCCAAGATGGAGGCCCGAGATGCGACAAAGCGCAGTGGGAGAGGGATTTGGGACTGAACAAAAGAGATGCCTCATTCCCTATCACACCCTCCACTGGCCTTGGTAGTGGGGAAGTACGGAGGTGCATGGGTGCTACCTTCTGCAAGAGAGGCTAGGGGATTACACCAAGGTGGATTCCCTTCCCCCATGGACAAACACCACTCCGATAGGTAGGATATCATTACATGTGGGGAAGATTCCATTCCTGTGGAGATGAGCGGCATAAAGAATGTCCGAGCCGGGGGGACCCTGCGTGCGAGGCACGAGGATAGATCATAGTTTAACGTCATGTGTTGAGGACGAGGTGCTTGGAAGTTTAACGTCCTACATCTCGGATGAGGTGGGTTCGCTCCACACCCCTAGGACTTACATAACCGGCACCGTCTACCCCTGGTAGGAGGGAAGGCATCAGTAAGGATGTTGTGAAGGGGGGCCACAGGGCAAACCATCGAGGGGTCCACGTTAGCGTGGCAATGTGAAGAAGCAATAGCCGTTAGCATGCCTATGAGATGGAGCATGAAGCAAAGAAAATCAACGGGAAACACCACCCAAGGGACCTTGAGGTTACTTCGTACGAGCCTGGAAGTCCGTACGGGAAAACAGCGCATTTCATGCATGTTCGGTTTGGGGGACATTGGGCGCCTATGCAGGGAGGCACCCGGGGGGTGTCAAGATGAGGGGACCCGGGGATTGTACGCAAAGGGAAGGTTTTCGCACAAAACACCGGGGTGGCACGTAATTGGGGCAGAGGGATTGCACGCGGCTTAGGAGAATTGCGTGCAAAGGAAGTGAATTGCGCACAAGGAGCCAAGGCCGAACCCTAAGGCAAGGCCACACACACCAAAGGGACTACGCGCAATTGAACGTTTTGTGTGCAATGGAAGTAATTAATATTAAGGGAGGAACCCTAAAGAGTTTGAAATTTTATTTAAACAAGTGGGATTGCGCACAAAGGCGGATCCTGGGGCGAGGTTGCACGAAAAGGGTCAATACCTGAAGGCCATATTATGCACGCGGAAGTCCTATTTCACGCACGAGAGCCGATTGATATTCTGCAACCACGAAATGGAAGGGGTCTCCTTCTATTTATAGGCTCCCAGCATCGTGGAATCCAGGAGGCACGCAAAATGTTGCATGCTAGAGACAGCAGCGCAAAAATGGGAACCCCGAGGGGGCGGGCACGCAAAATTGCGCGCCAGTGCCAGGGACCTTTCGCGAATCCCGGAATCCTTTAGCGCGGCCAACCTTTTTTTGTACACATCTTCCTTTATTTCGCGCAATGCTTCCGGGCCCTCCGGATCGGGCTTCCAGGTCCGAATATGACTTCACTTCATCATTTCGAAACTTTCTTAAGTAGTTACAGACTTTTTCGGTGTCTACTGTACCCATCATAAAAAATTATAAATGAGGGATATAAAATTTATCATATATGAATATGATTATGAAATAGTTTATTAATATTTCTATGTTTTTTACATGATATTTGAGTGTCACCAACTAATTAAGGAAACATGGTAAGAGTTTAGTCTAAAAAAATTCCATCTTTGTGACTGATTTTATTTTATGCATCTAATTTAATTTGTATATATTTTTATAATTATTATTGGATATAAAATATCATGAATTATATTTAATTATTTTATTTTAGTTTTAACTTCAATAACTATCTCTTCCTTTGATTTTTAGAATGTTTCATAATCCGTAAGGGGGTTTCCTCTCAACTCCAATTCATTGAGACATGTTTTAATGTTATACATTGATTTTTTTATAGTGTATATACTACCCAATAATGTATTTTGGAATAGTCACTAATTTAATATATAGTATTTATAAAACCATATGATTTTCAGGCTTCCAATGAGTTTTTATTCAAAAGTTAGTAAAACCGCAAGGGAATTAGTAGCTGAAACTCCTTTCATGGAGTTATACAATTAATTATTTGAAGTTAATTTTTTTAATGATATTAATTTTTAAATTATTTTATTTTTAATCTATCTGAAATCATAGTTTTTAAACAAAATCCATTTTCATGAAATGTTTTATTTTCTTTTTTCATATAAAAGGGGACTTTTTTAAAAGAGACTCGTAACTATGTATTTTACAACGATGAATAAAAAACATATTAAAAAATATCTTTTTTTGAAAGAGTTTGCATGATATTCAAGTGATCTATCTCAAATAGAGTTATGTTACATGATGAACCCTATATTTTATTTTATTATGTGATTATTTTTTAAGATTGTTTTTCCCTATCAAATGTTTTAATTCATGAGGATGTTTTATACCATTATAAAACCCATTTAATTTATATGGGTTATTTAGGATGTGAAAATTTAATGGATTTTAAGTGGAACAAATATGTATTGATGAGTGAAGAATGGTTATATTATGAACCATGTATGGATGGTTTCAATATAAACCATGGACGAGTGGTCATGTTATAAACCTAAGATAGGTGGGTCCATTAAATCCCTCCAATGCATTGTTTTAGAGTCTATATATCATCAGAGAGGAATTTTTTAGTACATTTTAGTTACTCATAAGAATGGTCACTGATTGTGTGGCTCATGAAAGTAATGTTTCACTATTCCAATTTATATGCTATATTTTAATAATGTTCTCCAGTCATTTCTTATGCTCTCATGATGTGGCTCATGAATGTAATGTTTCCCTATACTAATGTATGTTCCATATTTAGATGATGTTTTACATTCTTATATTATGATCTCATGATATAGAACATGAAAGTAATGTTTCTCTATTCTAATGTTTATGCCACAGTTAAAGTATATTATTCTTTATGATCTTATACTCTCATGATTCATGTTTTATGTTAAATGATTTTAATCCATGTTATAAGTATTATGTTTTCAGGTTAATATTTTGTAGATTTATATTATTATACTATATACTTTGAATATACCATTTGTTTTATGTTTATAACTCTTTATGTTATGATATTTATCTTATGTTCATGTTTTTACTTATTCTTATAAAAACATCCTTGATGAAATGTTTATTCAGCCCTTACTGAGCATTTGAGCTCACCAATTTCTTATGTTTTCATCCCCCTTGATATGAGGAAGATTCATATTGATGAGATTTACAGAAGATGGTATATTAGGGTTCCATTATATCTAAATGATTTCATGTTTTGTAAAATATAATGATTATGTTGTTAGTCTCTAAAGAAATTGAACCTTTTGGTCCTTGGGGTATTATGATATATGAAATGTAAAGTTTTAAATCGTGTAAAGGATGTAAAATAAAATACTGTTTATCCCAGATCAATATTTTTGGTATCATAACAAAGGGTTTAGATACTTTTGGAGATTAAATAAACTATTTAGAGAATCATGGTTAATGAACTTTAGTATAAAACCCTAATATTGAGTCTTTAAAATGGATGATATCATGAAATAATGACAATGTATTGAGTTGGAGGTTTGAAAAGTAATTATAACCATGTATATATGATACTATTAGATATAGGCTCTGACATAGACATACCAAGGGGTAATAATGATAAAATGGGAGGATTGTGTATTAACTCGATCATCACCTCATGCATGAAAAAGAAGCCTAATTGTACACATATTTTAACTCTACTAAGGGATATGCATTGGTTGATAAAATGATATTTATAAACCATTAATAAGGATTGATTTTGTCATTACATTGAGTGATTTGGTTAAGATGTATGAGAAATATTAACCTAAAGTTTAACCAATAATAAAATAGGATGTACTAAAAGGAATATAGTCTAACATGATAAAGTCAAATAATAATACATTTTAATGTTTTGTTCCTTTTATGATTATAATAATTCCTTTGTATTGTTAACATTTCATCACTCATTTTAACCCTTTTTTAGAAATGGATTGAACAAGAAGGAAGCAATGGTTTAAATTAAAGTGTGGAGATTACCTCAAAAAATAACCCATATGAATGGGAGCTATAGTGGGGACCTGTAACACCCCTAGATTTGGTGAAATATTTTTTTTTTCAAATTAATTTAACTTTTTTTTATATTTTTCATTTCACATGACACTAGAAATAGTTATATATATATATATATTAAAACACTAAGTCAAACATTTCTTTCACATGGCACTAACTTGGATTTTACTACTCCCAACACTGACTTGGCTTGCGCTACACGCAATACCGCCTTGGCATGTGCTATACAAAACACTGACTTTGTGTATGTAATCACAATACCGAGTTTCAATGAAACATCATTTTATTTTTATAATAATTTAAATGAATTAGTTATAAAATAATTGTTATAACTTAGTAATATTAATAGTAATAACTAATTTTAAAATATTTTTATAATGTTTGTATATAAAAAATCATATTGATAATGAAAAATATAATTTTTTGTAAAGACTTTAAATGTATAAAAATATTATTTTCTTGAATGAACTTATTTTCATATCCTTCTATGTAAAAAAATAATAATTTTAGGCACATCTAGAAATTTTATTTGATAAAATATACTTCATTTTTGAATTTAGAATGCCGAAATTAGATTAGGGTGAATTTTTGGGATTTTTATGAGAAACTTATTTTTTTGATGAATAGTGAAAAATACTACATTTTAGTTAATAAATGACTTTTAGTTTAAATAGTTATTAATGTTAAACTATAATTTAATTTTTTTAAGGTTACATTAGATCAATTATATATCTATGATTAAAATTTAGTTCATTATAATCAATTTTACTTTGAAATTGAATATAAAAACTTAACAAATTTTTGAAAGAATTCCTACTTTAAAAACCCCTTATTTTGTCCCATTTGCAGGATTAAAATTAATATTAATTGTTCTAATTTTTTTAATTAAATTTTTAAAAACAAACATACACCATTTTAATCAGTATATTATTTACTGTCTTATTATGTCATGTTAATTTTTGACTAAAAATATTAGTAAAAGCAATTAAAATTAATCATAGATTCAATTCCTATTCAATTATGATGATATTATAACATCATTATATAACATATAAAAATATTTTATTATGTTAATTTCACAACCTACATCTATATATTCTTCCATCAAATGGGAAATGAAATTGACGATTGTGTGATCGATGGACTACCTCATCGCGAACCGATGTAATTCATTTTCCATCGCCTCTCATAATTAAATGATATAATGATGGATTTAAACTATATATACAAAATTAATAACATAATTATAATTATGGAATTATAATATCGCATATTAATTCTTATTTTTCATTTATTGGTAATACGATAATGTTGCTCATGTGTACAGAAAACTACCACCTTACAGAGTGATTTGATTCATTTTTCACTTACACATTGAATGGAAGGTAATGAAGATATATTTAATGAATATATGTGATATATATGAAATTATAATTACTCTGTAATGGTTATATATTTTTTAAATTTCTTTCATTCCATCCATTGAGAAAATGGAAACAGTGTTTATACGTACGTTTGACCTACCATCCCCATGAACTTTGTAATTCATTTTTTATCTCTAAATTTTATGGACTAATATAAATACCTATATAAGGGATATATATGATATTTTTATATTTTTTAAAACTCTATAGATTATTTAAGCATTATCATAGTAAAATGACTAAAAATAGTATACTAAGACATATATGAAAAATGAATTCGTTATGACCAAAAACATGATTTTAATAAAGAATTATTAATAAATATGTAATAAAATAGAATAAGTAAATAATATATGGTTTTATATATATGAGTATGATTATATAATATATTTATAATAAATATATGTATATTATACAGTAGGTTTGAATGTGTACGGATATATTCGATACTTAAAGTAAGGGATTTTCGTCTCACTTTTTTTTATATGGGACACATACCTTATATACAAATTTTTTCTTTTTTATGGTGTATATATCCTATACATGAATTTATTTTTTGATTATTCTCATGAATATTATTGGGTATAAATATCCATATAAGGTTCTTTCTTTCACAAGGATTACGATTCCAATGTTACCAGAGTGGTAAAAGTTTTAAGTTACAATCTCATTGATTTTTAGGATTATTTAGGATTAAGATTCTGATGATGAAATATTATGACCTACCTCTCAAAAAAACTCTTTTATTTTCTTATCCTCTACTTATTTCTATATAATAAATGTTTCCTTCAATTTTAATCTCTTTATACACTCATTATTCCAAAACAATATTTATAAGGAAAAACATAATTTATTTCTTTTTTCGATTGAAAACCCTTTTTATTCCATTATCATGTGATTATATAAGTTTTTTAAAGATATTTTTCACTATTCTAAAATTATTTTTAATGTAATTTTTATCCATTTTTTACTTCTTACAAAATCATTTCAAATGAATCTTTTTATCATTTTCTGAAAAAGTCTCTTTTTCCTTTTTACAGAAAATTTGAAAAGAATATTTGTTTTAACCTGTATGGAATGAATGGAATTTTCCACTATAATGAAAACTAAATTATTTGAGTATTAATTTAAAATATTTTACATTTCAATTCAAATAAAATTTTTCCCCAAAATAATAATAAAATTTATATTGTAATAAAGTGATTTCAAATTGAAAGGATATATTCCTCAAAAATGTTTTAATAATATTTTTATAGAATTTATATTCCTAGATGATAAAAAACTTTGGGTTTTATTATGTTTTATTGGGGAAATAGTTCAATGGTGCCATTATTATTATTTATTTTTTTGGTTTATTTTTATGATTATGATTAATAGATGTTTATGAAACCTACTTCCTTTTCACAGGTTATAATATGGTGAATGTTTTATGATATTTTGGCATACAAATGAATGGATTAGGTGATGTATGAGACTTATATCTCCCTAAAATTAATTGGGAAATGTTTTATATCTCATGAAATAATTATGGGAAATAATATGACGTGATTGATCTGATATGGGAAATACGCTAATTTCTTTGATTGACAATGGGAGATAAGTGATGATGCTTAATCTATTATGAAATAGGGAACATGTATTGATTATTAGTCCATTATGATTTTATGGTATCTTATTTAAAACTTAAAATATGAAATAGTTTCTATGTTTATGATTGTGCCACATTTATATGACATGATCTTCTGATACATGATGGATTTATGATGATATCCCACCCTTATGGTTCTTGTCTTTTAAAATGTGAATGTTTTATTCTATGGAGCATGCTTACAAATCATGATAGATTGGGTCTGATTTTTTATGTTATATTTATAATCTAAAACCAATATGATTATCTAATTCTTTCATATGATCATTGATTGATATATTCCATGTTTACCCTTTCTGAGCATCTGAGCTCACACATTCTTATGTTCCTTTTCCCTAGGTTATGAAGAAAAACTTAAGTAGTGTATGCCTATGAAGAGTAATAATTGGGAAGATCATTATGGGAGATAATAAAAATCTTTCAAGAAACTATAATAATGTTTAAATAGTCTCTAAAGACACTAAAATTTTACAATCCTTGATCATGTATTTTTGAAATGTATTCAGTATCTGTCTAAAATGAAGTAATATTTATGTAAGAAAATCCTAGGTTGTTATAGGGTTGTTCAAACCAAAGTCTCTCTACACAAGGATAATTTTCTCATAGGATATTCCAATTCATAATAACATTAATAACTTAATTTTTATACTATATTTAATAACTAAATTGAAGTAAAAAACTTTAATTACGAGCTGAACTTCGAGTAGATGGATACTAAATTTAGTATCATACATAACATGAAATTCCTTATACGTATGTATGATATTATCTATAAAGAGTTTAAAAATTTAAAATAAGTATAAAAATAATTATAATATAAATAATTTACATCCATGAATATTAAAAAAGATAATAATTTCTAAATAAATAAAAAATTCATATATCAAACATGAAATAAATATTTACGAACAACTCATCAACTAAAATATATTTATAATCACTTCATAATTTTATCTACAGATTATTGATATTCAATAATAATTAATTCAAATACATTCCATTCATTCCATAATATGAACTCCTTCATATTATTCATTATATATAATTTCACTTTAAACATATGATATTACATAAAATATAAATATATTATATTTCAATTTCTATCATGTACACTATTTAAAAAATATAAATATCATATACCTCACAAATTTTAAACAATGATCAAATAAATAATAAATACTCTATTGACGTGGTCTATATAATATCCCAAATGAAACCATTAATTTTAAAAATTAAAATTATGTATTATGAAAAATTCATAATCATAAAATATAAAAGCTTTATATTCAATCTTATTTTGAAATTAATAAAATATATTTAAATTATACATGTAATGTCCCAGATTTTGTGGTGAATTTTTTTTAATTATATGGAATTATTTCGAGACCAGACGCTCTAACAACACTTGATTATGAGGCCCTGTGATCCTGGAAGAGAATTTTGAACTTTGTTTAAAGTTAATTTAAGTAAACATGCAAGGGGATTTTTCTAATTTTTAAACCGGTGCTCAAATAAAATATATGACGGCATTGTTGAACTCAGAATGACATGATTCTCCTAGAATGGACATAACATTGACCTGCGAGGGAGGACTAGAAAAGATAGTTTCTGGACTTTTTAGAAAATAATAAAATAACTTAAAAAGTTATTTTCTTTTCTTTTCTCACCATTGAGCAGTGGCACACTAGCACTACGGTTCAGTGATTAGGCAGAGACGATCCCCTTTAATGAGACTCCTTAAGGGAAGCGAAATAGATACGCTGTTTCATTAATGAAACAACGTAACTATTTCCGACGCTTTTTCCAGGGTGTGCGCGCATCCGTCCGTCCGCGGAGGAGGACGCGCTACACTGTTGCCCCGCATTCCCGCTTTCCAAAGGCGGGCAGCATACATTCCTTGTTCATGGACATTTTATCCTTGATCGAAATAGGATGATGGGATGTCGGTTCTTCCTTTCGTGGATGCCTCCTCGGAACTCATCATCTAGTCCGGGTCTCCCTTATAGATTTAATACGTTGTTCGTGAAACTCTTCCCAGTGCCATGTTTCCATGGACGCCGGTTAATTACACTGCTTCTGTCGGGACATTCCAAAGGGTCCGGTCAGGGCAGTAACCTTCAGTCGGGGGAGTAGTCACGTCAAGGCATCAGTAGCGTGTCTGGATGCTGGGGAACTGGCATGTCTGTCTTTTATCCCTTGTCATAGGGCTTCTCGAGGGCATGGAAGCCCGAGGCATCCCACATCGAGCACGGGGAATTATATTCCATAGACGTATATTTTAGGTTTTCCTCAGTTTCCTGTGTTTAACACAGGTTATGCTGCAGGTTTAGCGTCCAGCGGAGACGGATCAACCCGATTAGATCATTAGCTAGAATGTATCGGATTGATGAATTTTCCTTGAAGGGGTGCCGATATCGGGACCAACCCATGGGAGGCTGTGAAGGGGGAAGAATGGTATGATATTGTCGGGACATGGCCGTTCGGGTGAGAATCAGGATGGGTGATGGAGAGTTGAATGGAGTGGAGGGGGAATGAAATGGGACCATCGCAGGGGCCATAGTGATGTTGGGATTGAGCCTCGAAGAGAACTCCTACATATCCCCGTGGCAGGGAATCAAATTCTGAGTAGTTCAGGATGGTATCGGCGAGCCGACGTGAAGGTGGACCTTGGACCAATGGGCATCGTCAGTGAACCGACGTGAATATGGACCTTGGTCCGATGGGTGTCTTCAGTGAACCGAAATGAGTGGGGACCTTGGTCCAGATGGTGCGAGGCTTACACACTAGTCCGCCCAGGTGCTGGTGACCTGACGTGAAGAATTTCGGAGTGACCAACAGGTGGTGGGCTTGAACCTCTGGGAGGCTTCCTACGTACCATGCCTTGACATGGATCAAATACCATGTACTTTAGGTTGGACGCAGAAAGGCCGACGTGAATGAGGAGGACCAGGGGGGTCCTGGTAGTGGTGGGCTTGGACATCGTAGAGGCTTCCTACATACCATGCCTTAGCACGGATCAAAGAACACGTAGTTCAGGTTGGTTACAATGACTTTCCATTGGACCAGAATGCAGTTTAGCATCGTGCGGGATGAAGGTGGAACCTGACGTGAAAAAAATGACAGATGGGTTTGAACCTCGTGGAGGCTTCCTACCTACTATGCCGTGATATGGATCAAAGACCTCGTAGTTCAGAGGGGCTTCGTCGGTGAACCGACGTGAAGGTGAACCCGGGGGTCCACTTGTGGTGGGATTGAACCTCGTGAGGCTTCCTACATACCATGCCTTGACATGGATCAAATTCCACGTAGTTCAAAGGGGCGTGTCGGCAAACTGACGCGAGCAGGGACCTTGGTCCAGATGGTGTGGGGCTTACACACTAGGATGCCCGGTTGTTGGTGAACTGATATGAAGATGGTTGAAATGACCAACGAGTGGTGGGTTTGAATCTCTGGGAGGCTTCCTACGTATGATGACTTAAAATGGATGAAAGTCCTTGTAGTTCAAAGGGTTTCATTGGTGAACAGACGTGAATGTAGACCCAGGGGTCCACTAGTGGTGGGCTTGAACCTCGTGAAGGCTTCCTACATAACATGCCTTGACATGGATCAAAGTCCTCGTAGTTCGGAGGGTGGGTGTTGGAGAACCGACGTGAGGAAGGGACCTTGGTCCGATGGGATATGGGATTGAACCTCAGGGAGGCTTCCTACATACCATGCCTTGACATGGATCAAAGTCCACGTTGTTCATAGGGGTCACAAAGGTTTGCCGTCAGACTGGGATGCAGTTTAACGTCGTGCAGGACGATGATGAACTCGACGTGAATAAATTAAGGGTGGGATTGAACCTTAGGGAGGCTTCCTGTGTACCATGCCATGACATGGATCAAAGACCTCGTAGTTCAATGGATGTGCAGTTTAATGTCATACGGGACAAGGGCATACAGTTTAATTTCATGCTGGATGAGGGAATTGCCATGGTCGATGCTTACTCTAAGCCCACGTGAGTCATGCTTGGTGTGAGAAACAAGAGGCAGCAAGGACCTGATGATCACGTCACAAAGGTTGCGTCCGTGAGAAGAGAAGAGGGGCTTACGCGTTAGGCGGCCCATGGTGCTGGGACTTACTCCAGGATGGAGGCCCGAAGTGCAGAAAAGCACAACGAAAGAGAGATTTGGGACCAATGATGGGAGGTGCCTCGTTCCCTATCACTCCCTCCACTGACCTTGGTAGCAGGGAATTATGGAGATACAGGGGTGCAACCTTCCGCAAGAGGGGCTAGGGGCTTACACCAAGGTGGTTTCCCTTCTCACATGGACATACGCTACTCCGAGAAGGAGGATATAATCCCTTGTGGAGGGGGTGACCCCGTCTCTGTGGAGATGGGTGGCGTAAAAAATGTCCGAGATGGGGGGGGGGACCCTACGTGCAAAGCATGGGGTCGGATCACAATTTAACGTCATGTGTTGAGGACAAGGTGCTTGGCAGTTTAACGTCCTGCAGCTCGGATGAGGTGGGTTCACTCCACACCCATAGGACTTACATAACCGACACCCTCTGCTCCTTGGGGGAGGGAAGGTACCAGTAAGGTCGTGGTCAAGGGGGTTCGTAGAGCGAACCATCGAGGGGTCCACGTTAGCATGGCTATGCGAAGAATCAATAGCCGTTAGCATGCCTATACGAAGAAGCATTAGGCGAAGAAACGCTACGAGTGGTGTTGTCCGTGGGACTTTGAAATCACATCGTGCATACTTGGAGGGTCACACGGGAAGAGGAATTTCCAAGCAAAGGAGTGTGTTTCATGAAGTGGAGCGCCTTTTACTTGGAATGGGGAAAAGGTGTGAGTGGAGGGTGCTTTGCGAAGTGGAATAGTATTCACGGAGCACTGCCTCGCGAAGAGGAGGTGCCTCGCGAAACAAGGTGCTACGAAGGAGTGTGCTTCGTGATGTGTAGCGATCCTGCCTTAGCATGGGGATCACTAGTACATGATTGGTGTTTCGCGAATCATAAATGCTCCGTGGCTACCCAGTATCCCTTGGGAATCCCCCTCCTTCGTGAATGCCCTTGAGCTTCGCAAAGGGCATGCCTCTCGGAAGAGGGGCTCAAAACGAGACAAAGCGAAGGCGACATGTGAATTAGAAGTACCTCGTGGAGCTCATTATTCCCGGGGAAAAGGGTGCTTTGTGATTCGGGAGTGGAGAAGCCGAAAGGTCAGATTTTCCATCATTTTGGGCTCAGGGGGAACCTAGTATTTATAGGCAAGGGGCACCGTGAAGCAGAACTCACGTGGCGCGAAGGGGCGGCGTTTGCTTCGCGGCGGGCTCGTGAATGTCAGGCCGTTCATGGAGAGGGACCACCTCTGGTGCTTCGTGGCGGGCTCATGAACGTCAGGCCGTTATCGGAGAGGTACCGCCTCCAGCGCTTCGCGGGACCGCGATGCTCGGGGGTGCTTCGTACCGGTGCTTTGCGAGGCAGTGTGCGGTGATTCTTTTTCGCTCCTTCCTTTCGTGCAATATTTTGGCACCAACAAATTTGCCCCTCAGACTAGAAACTGTGGAGGGATGAAGGGTCAAGGTCTAAGGGAAAATCTCCAAAATTGTCGGCGGTTCGTGATACAACTTCACGAAGGTGGGCCCGCGGTGCTGACTGGGGCCACGGGATCCGGACACGCCGTGATGCTCCGCGCGGGCGAGGCATGCCGCAAAGATCCAGGGTCTCCACCTATAAATAGGGGGCCATCCTATTTTGTCTTCACGTGATTTTATTTTCCTTTTGTGCTCTCTATTTCGCGAATCTCCGCATACTCCGCACCTGCTCTCCGCGAATCGAGCTTCGTGGCGAACCGCGGGTCTCCGACTCCACGACCGTGCCAAGAGAAATCCTGTTTTCCGACCTAGGTCCGACTCCGCGGATTGGTTTCGCAACCAATCTTCGCGAGCCGGCTTCACGACCCTTTTTGAAAAATTCTTTTCTGAGTGTCAGAACCAAAATGGCCCATCGAGAAGCTGTGTTGGGGGTGATTGCCGACGCCGCCCAGAGGGATGAGATGGCCAACTGTCTAGGCCTTGGGGAGATGGTCCGAAGCCACTCGGAGCATGCCTCATTTACATAAATCTTATCGGAGGGCCAGAAGAACTATCCGCAGTGAAATAAACTGCCCTTGTATGGCTTCAGGCTTAGAGATGACGTCTTCATCCCTGAGGCGAGTAGGGACGAACCAACTTTCTGGTTTAGGAGCACGGCATGTCAGCACCAATGGTTCAGGGCGGCCGATGGTCATGTGCGATAGAACTTCACACCCATCACCTCCAACTATCTCTACAACCGTGTAAACAATATTGACTGGAAGCCACTGCAACCGGAGACATCCCCTCCTCTGTACCGTACCATGCTGAAGGTGGCATTGCAGGATCCAAAGAAGGGGTGGTCCGATGAGTGGGAACTGTGCCAGGGCGGCAACATTACTGATGACTGGGCCTGGGCCTACTAGGTAGGCACCTCATGTGAGGAGTTTGGGGCCGAGCTGAGAAGAGTGGGTTTATATGAGGTAGCATGGGCCTCCCAATTCCACATTTACCAACCAAAACAACTAATGCTGGAATTGCTGAGTAGATGGTCATCTAGGACCAATACTTTTCACCTGAACCACGGGGAGGTGGGCATCAGCCTGTGGGATGTCCACCAGATTTCAGGTGTTCCGATCTTGGGGGCCTTGTATGATGAGTTCCTCCCCGTCATGAGCGTGTGGGAGGATACAGAGAAAATGTCGTGACTGGCATCAGTGCTGATGGCACTCGTCCCTGGAGAGGACAAGGAGGAAGTGAGGGATATCCACTTTAAGAAGTGGTTCAAGCGCTTCCTGAATTTCCCATAAAATCGAGAGTTCCCTAAAAGGACTCGAACTTGTCTGAGGGTAGCCCAATGGGGTAAGGAGCACTTGTATTGGCGGGTCTTGGAGGACAGCCAATGGAAGACTTGGGGTTTCAATGTCAGCACTGAGTAACAGCCGATAGTCAGGCTAGTGGAATTCAGTGCGGCTCTCATTTACGGTTGGATCCTATCGGTGAGGGATACCAGCATGGGGGTGCGGCCTAGCTTGTTTATCATGGCGTCGGTGCTGGCCATGGGGAAATAGGTCAATCTGGGGATTCCAATGCTCGCCAAGCTATACAGAAAAAGGATATGATTAATGATTCCTATGGGCTGGACCCTAGGAAAAATACCAGGGTGTCCCTACATATCCCATGAGGATGGGAATCAAGCCACACGTAGTTCTAGACGCACAGTGTGGTCATAGACCAACACTGGATGGTGAAATCCTCTCGGGCAGAGGCTCTGGTGCATCCCATGATGAACACGGGGCAGCCTAAACTTGTTTAGGGTGGGACCGCAGTTTAGTGTCATGCATTGAGGACATAAGGACTCCTGTAGTTTAGCGTCATACGATAGGATGTGGAGTGAAATAGGAAATCCTAGGAAGCATATGGCATGGTAGTTATGAAACTGATGTGAATGAGGACTTAGAGTCCAAATCACACCATGTACCCCCGGAGGAAACTCTCTAGGTCGAGGGACCAAGAGTGAGGATTAGGATGGGCCCGAAGCAAAGTGGTCGGGCATTCCTATGTACCCCATGAGGATGGGAATCAAGCCATACGTAGTTCTGAAAACGCAGGTTAACATCATGTGGGACGAGGAGCAGCCTAGCTGTGTTGGTATACATCCCGCCAAAACTACTAAGCCCATGTGAGTCATGCTCGGTGTGGGAAAAAAGAAGTAGTGGTTGGACTTTCCCAACACAGAAGGGGGGAAGGTTAGGGCGAAGGGATGCTTGGTGAATACCGGCCCAAAAACACTAACACGACCTTGTAGCGCACCTAGATGCGCGAAGAGATAGAGCCGAATATGTTGGAATTCCACTTGAACATGAGGAAGTGGAAATGTGTGAATCATGACGCTCGAGATTTGGATCACAATGATGGCGGCGTGAAGATAAGGGATAACTGTTAACCATGGCGGAAACACAGTGTCCATATCACATTAGCATAGAATGGTGACAAACAAATGAGGGTTGACCGTTGACCATGTTCGAAACACGGGACCATGTCGCAAATGTTGTCAAAGATCCTTAGGGATGTTGGCCCGAAACGATTGGAGGGCCCTTAGGTCCAACATCCATGGAGAGCCCTTAAGACTAGTATCCATGTCGTCCCAGGGTCCTTTTAGATGTGGAAGAGGATGATGATCCAAATAGTGAGCTCATGAAGCTTGGTCATGGGACGAGGGGAATGTCCCCATGAAAATTCCACACTTCGGGCTCTTTGTCAAAACACATCTGAATACGACAACGAGACGTATTAGATATAGGGAGCAGAGTCCTTTCCCATAGGGAGATCTTAGTTTAGGGTCGTAAAATTCGGACCATGGGTAGGAGGAAGCATAGAAGGCACATGACAGGTATTTAAGAAAACCCGATGTGGATGAGAACCGGGGTTCCGACTACCATGTGCTTCTCGGAATGTTTTAGGTCGAGAGACCAGAGACGAGAGTTGGGCTGGGCCCGTGGGGAAATGCCCAGGCGCTCCTACGTATCTCATAAGGATGAGAATCAGGCCTCACATAGTTCTTGGGAGAGTCTTAGTTCATGGTCTTAGAACTCAGACCATGAATGGGTAAGGGGAGTAGGGGACACATGGCAAGGAAGTTACAAAACCCAACGTGAATGAGGACCTAACCCCTACTTACCATGTATTCTTTGGGGAAATTCTCGAGTCAACAGACCGAACATGAATGTTAGGCTGGGCCTGCGGGGAAGTGCTCGGGTGCTCCTACGTATCTCATAAGGATGAGAATCCAGCCATACGTAGTTCTGAAAGGTGGCACGGTAAGGTACGAGTGCTAGGAAAAAATGGGAGTGCAGGTGTGGCCCTTGCACTAAAAGAAGCAGAATTTGATAAATCTTGTTTGTCCTTTAAGGTGAGTGGTTTTTTTTGGGGAAGCGACATGCCTAGGGTAGAATTCCCTGGTGTCACCACAATAATCAAGCCGTGACAGACGTTGAAAAATGGCATGGCACGTGACCAATACCCAACGTGATGGCCTCTAAAACGAGGTCATCACAATGCAGTTCCATTTTTTGTCGTGTGGCCAGGACGATGATGTCACAGTTTAGGGTCATATGATAGGACCACACATGCATTTTAACGTCATGCAGCGCAGACGTAGCAGAGACGACGCTAGGAGGGGAATGTGTATGGTGTCGTGCGACATAACCGACGTAGATGGGGACATGATCCCTCATCACACCGTACACAGTTCCGAGAGAGGAAGACATCAGGCCGAGGGGCCTATATAGAGGTAAGAGGTGAAATAGGGGGGGGGGAGACTAGCTCCCTAAATGGGCTGGACCCGAAGACAAGGCGTCCGGGCGGTCCTACTTATCCCATGAGGATGGGAATCAAGTTGAACGTACTTCTAGATGGATCTTAGTTTATGGTCTTAGAGCTCGGACCATGAATGGCGACAACTTCCCGAGTAAGTGCAGATGTCATCCCAATCCCTAAGCCCACGTGAGTTAAACTCAGTGTGGGAAAAAGGGGGGGGGGGAATCCTTATCACAATACTTGGGGCGTCCATCAAAGGGGAGTGGGCATAGAACCCCGAAGGACACCTTTGACATGACTTGTTCCCCAAACGCGCGGACGTGTATGGAGGAATAGTACCAAGAGTTCCGAGACTCTACTTGGACATGAAGAGACTGGAGAAGGATTTGAATCATTTAACTGAAATTTTGGGCTTAATGGGGTTGACATGGAGATAGAGGAAAACTGTTAACCATAGTGGAAACGCAGCATCCATATCGCGTTAGCCTGAAGTGGGAACAACAAACAAGCATCAACCACTGACCATATTCGCAATGCGAGATTTTATCGATTTGTTGTCCGAAACCCTCGGGGGCGTTGGCCCGTAACGGTAGGAGGGCCCTTGGGCGTAGTATCCAGGCCGTTCTTGGGGGGTCCATCTGGGTGTGAAAGATGATGGAAGCCCTGATGCAGGGATTCACAAAGCCCGAAAAGTGGGTGCAAACGTGTTTGAGTAAAGTTTGGAATTCCAGGTAATAAACCAAAGTACCCTTAGGCACATTGGTGAACCCCTGAAAAGGGTCGACAGAATAGCTCGGGAGGGAGAGGTACATGGCGTGGTCATTACAGGACCGACTTGAATGAGGAAATAATCTCATACCACGCCATATACACCCCTCGCGGAGGAAGGGTAGGCCAAAGAGCCAAGATGGGATGGAGATTCCCAAGAGATGGGGCTGGATGCGAAGCTTAATCATTCAGGTGGTCCTACGTATCCCATAAGGATGGGAATCAAGACATACGTAGTTCTAGAAGATACCCAGGGGGAAGGATACCCTAACAAGGATGTGTACGATGTGGTGAGTAGCCTGACGTGAATGGGGACGTAATCCCTCACCACAACGCACGATCTTGTGGGAAAGAACCTGGGCCTGGGGGCCCAGCAAGGCCAAGGGGCTGGAGGCTGGGCCTCGGTCAGGAAGGCCTGACAAGCTTGCAGTTTAACATCTTGCAGTGAGGATGAGGGTCGGGGAATAGGATTCCCTGGATAGAGGAGGTGTATGGTACGCTGAACAAACTAATGTGAATGTTGACATAATCCTTCACCACACCATACACTCCAGGTAAGATCTTGGGATAGGGCTCGAAAAGGCCAAGGGGCCTGACGCTAGGCCTCGGTGAGGGAGGCATGAGGCTGGGCCTCGGTAAGGATAGCCTGACTAACTTGCAGTTTAACGTCTTATAGCAAGGACGGGGAAAGAGATAATTGTATTTCATTCGGGGATGTGTACAGCATGGAAAGTAACCTGATGTGAAAGAAGACGCAATCCTACACCACGCCGTACATTCCTTATTAGAGAATTGGGGCTATGGGCCCGACCGCTGGCACCACCTGGAGGGGAGTTTGTCGCTTCAGGATGGGGCAAAACGAGTTACTTCACTTGATGTTTGGGCCATCTCGGGGTGGACCCGAGGATCCAGGACACTGTTGACCATGTTCGAAAAACATTGTTCCTATGGTGACCTGATATGGGAGCAAAAAATGAGCGTTGACTATTGACAAAATTCGCAATGCGGGACTTGTATCAGCTTGTTGCATGGAGATCCTCGAGGGAGTTGGCCCGTATCGATAGGAGAGCCCTTGGGCGTAGTATCCATGCCGTTCTTGGGGGTCCCTTTGGGTGTGAAAAATGATGGAATCCAAATCAAGGAGTGGGAGAAGAATAGTTGTATCCATCCACTAAAGAGGAAAACATCTCTAGGGGAACGTGCAGCCGGGTCAAGGCTTGCTCGATGTGAGTTGGGGAAAAAGTGTGCACCTTGCCATATGTCTTGACCTTAGGGGAAGATTTTGGCTTTTGGGCTGGGCCAACGGACGAAATGTCTGGGTATTCCTTTGTATCCCATTAGGATGGGAATCAAGCCATATGTAGTTCTTGAAGGCCACACAGTTTAACGTCATGCAGTGAGGACGTGGGAGGATAGAAGAACGAGAGTGGGAACATGGTGCAACCCTTATAATCCTTGTATGAGCGGGGCTGTATGAGTGGGGATAAGAAAGCCTACTCCTCGCTACGCAAGGACCCTCCAAGGAAACTATTCCCAGGGGGGATAGTGGGAGAGAAGAGCTTGGGACTGGGCTCAAGACGAGGCGTCTGAGCGTTCCTAAGTATCCCATTAAGATGGGAATCAAGCCACACGTAGTTCTTGAAGCACAGTTTAACATTGTTCTGGACGAGAAATGTGTCTCAACTGGGTATATGTATGGTACGGAGGGTAACCCGACGTGAATGAGGATGTAATCCCACACCACACCGTACAATCCAATAAGAGAGTCCGGGTTGATGAAGGCCAAGGGGACTGAGGCTGTGCATGGGTTAGGGAGGCCTGACTGGATTGCAGTTTAACGTCTTACAGTAAGGATCGGGGGAGATCTTAGTTTAAGGTCATAGAGCTCGGACCATTTTGCAGTTTATCATCCCGCCGGACGACAATGCAGTTTAAGGTTGTGCAGGACCATACAGTTTAAGGTCATGTTGGACCATCTAGGATCAGGTGAAGTACTGCTTGAGGAACCTGGCAGTGGTGGGAGGAGTTATGCGCTCACCATATGTGGTCACCAATGAGTACTCCCCATTAGGATAAACCTTATGGATGATATAAGGCCCTTCCAATTTGGGTTCTAGAATGGGCGGTTTCCTACCGGGGATCATTGGCGCTCGAAGGGCCAGCACTAGGTCTCCCTGTAGAAAAGAACGGAGGCGAACCTTCTTGTTGAAGGCCCTTGCTATCTTATTCTGATGACTTTCCAGATTTTGCAGGGCACGAAGCCGGTTCTCGTCCAGTGCTTCTAATTCAGCTAGATGGATTTCAGCCACCTCATCTAGCGCCTGCTGGTCATAGACTGTAGTGCGTAACGATGGCAGCTGGATCTCAATGGGTAGGACGGCCTCATCCCCATACACCAGGGAATATGGGGTCACCTGGGTAGAGTTGTGAGTCGTCGTCCGATAAGCCCAGTGGGAGTTGGGGAGCTTGTCCAGCCAAATTTTCTTATTCTGACCAACCATCTTCTGTAGAATGCTAGAGAGGGTTTTGTTGAAAACCTCAATCTGTCCATTTTCCTGCGCGTGATAGTGGGAGGTATCGTTCGAACGAATGTCGTACTTGGCGTACAATTTCTTCAGCTCAGCCGCTTGGAAGTTGGTGCCATTATCAGTGAGGACGACGCGAGGGACCCCAAACCGGTGGATAATATTGGAGCTCACAAAGTCAACGATGGAACGGGCCTTGATCTCTTTGAGCGGAACTGCCTCTGCCCACTTGGAAAAGAAATCTATAGCAGTCAGGATGAACCTACATTGGCGAGCTGTTGCCGGTGGATATGGTCCCACTACATCAAGTCCCCATACTGAAAATGGCCAAGAGTACTTGGTGGGGTAGAGGGGCTCCAGCGGATGATGCAGGAAGTTGGCATGAACTTGGCACACATCGAATCTCTTGGCGTACCCGATACAATCATTTATCATAGAGGGCTAGAAGTACCCCAACCTCTGGATTTGATGGGACAACTTTGGCCCAGCTTGATGGGAACCACAGGAACCGACGTGGACCTCTTGCATAACTTGAGGAATCTCTACTCCTTGAATGCAACAGAGGAGGACACCAATGAAGCTCCTCTTATAGAGGATCTGCTCAAGACTGGGACCACTCTGGAGGGTAAATTGCAGTGCATGGCGTTGGATTTGCTCGTGCTCGGCCCGATCGTCCGGGAGGCGACCATTTTGGAGATACTCGACAAAAGGTGCCCTCCAGTCGGGAGTGGCTTCAACCATTGTGTTTGACCAACCCGGGACCCCTGACATAGAGGGACAGACAGTGAGATGACTTACCCTCAGGCCATCATTGTCTTCTTGGGTGATGGGGGAAATGACTCTCCGGTGTGCCACATGTATGATCAAATCATCTTGCTCATGTTCTGCGAGCGACGCAACTAATCCAGCCAAGGCGTCTGCTTGACCGTTCTGTGACTGTGGGACATGGGTAATCTCTGGTCGAGAAGAGAACTAGGCCATTAGGTAGAGGGTGCACTCCAGCAACAGTACAAGATCCGACTTCTTGATGACATAGTTTCCATTGACCTATTTGATTACTAGCTCGGAATCTCTTTTCACATGTAGATGGGGCACGTCGATCTTAAGGGCCAACTCGAGGCCGGTGATGAGAGCCTGGTACTCTGCCTCGTTGTTAGTACAGCCTTCTGACAACAGGAACGAGTATGGCAGGATAGATTGCGTCGGGGTAATGAATACAATACCCAGGCCTACTCTGTTGAGCTTAGGATCGTTGATCCTCCTACCAGTGGGGCTCCGGGAGGCACCGTCAAAGTGCATTTGCCAACATGGGATGACACGATCGACTGAGAGGATCATCTCATTAGGAAAATACAGGTCCAGGGATTGATCCGCGGAGGTTGGATAGGCAGCTAAAAAGTTTTCCAACACCTGTCCTTTAATGGCCTTCTGGGGTACGAACCTGATATCAAACTGCTGGAGAATCACTATCCACCGTGCTAGTCATACATTCAACATGGGGCGGTTCAGAATGTACTTCAGTGGGTCTACTTGGGAGACCAATTGTACCTCATGGTGCTACAGGTAATGCCGCAACTTCTGTACAGAAAAGACGAGCGCAAGACAACTCTTTTCGATATGGGAGTATCTAACCTCTGTATCAAGAAGCATGCAGCTGAGATAGTAGAGGCTGTTCTCAGTACCCTCTTTATTCTTCTGGGCAAGCAGTGCACCTAGGGATCATTCCAGGGCGGTCACGTAAAGGACCAGCGGCTTTCCGGAGATGGGTGGCATCAAAACCGTAGTTTGGAGTAGATACTGCTTGATTTCCTCGAAGGCGGTCTGACACTCCTCATCCCATTCGTAGGCGGCGCCCTTCTTCATGAGCTGGGAAAAGGGCTTACACTTGCCGGCCAGATTCGCGATGAATCGGCGTATATAGGCTAAATGGACTTGGAGACCTCGAAGTTCCCGAATATTGCTCAGGGGAGGCATTTGGCTGATGGCCTTGATCTTCTCGGGGTCAATCTCAATGCCTCAGTATCTAACAACAAAGCCAAGAAACTTCCTAGAGGTGACCCTGAAGGCACACTTCAACGGGTTCATCTTCAGGTGACAGGAATGGAGGAAACCGAACACTTTCTCAAGGTATTTGAGATGGTCCTAGAGCTTGCATGTTTTGACCACTAGTTCATCTACGTAGCATTCCACCAGCATCCCGAGAATCAGCTTGAATATGCGATGCATGGCCCTCTGATAAGTGGCACCTGCATTTTTCAAGCCGAAGGGCATAACCTGGCAGTAAAAGGTACCTTGGGGAGCCCTGAAGGCAGTGGACTCCTCGTCCTCGGGGCCCATCCGGATCTGGTTGTACCCGGAATACCCATCCATAAAAGAGAGAGCTTGGAACCTGGACGTGGCATCAATCAATAACTCAGTCACCAGGAGTGGGAAGTCATCCTTTGGGCAGTGGCGATTAAGGTTGTGAAAGTTGATGCAGACTCTGATCTGCCCATTCTTCTTCCTGACTGACATAATGTTGTCAAGCCACTTAGGGTACTGGAATTCCTTAACGAAGTTGGATTTGATAATCTTGTCAACTTCGGCCTCAACCATAACACCATGAGAAGGGTGCATCTTCCAAGGAGGCTGCCTAAACCCACGATGGTTTTCCGGGAGGCCCAGACGGTGAATGGCTACCTGGGGATCTAGTCCTGGCATCTCGTTGTAACTCTAGGAAAACACGTCACGGTGTTGTTTGAGAAAGTCTATGTACCACTGTCGCTCCTCAGGGGACATGGCTGCACTGATCAATGTGGGTCTCAGATCTACCTCACTACCAAGTTTCACTTGTACCAGTTCATCAACCGTGGTAGAGACGCCTTCCTCAATGGCGGGGGGGGGGGGGGCTTCCTCCAGGTCTTCCTCTCCACCCATGGGGGGATTTCCCACAACGGGAGATACTTCTGGGCTATCAAAGCCTGAGGGGCAGCTAGTGCCGGCTTGGGTAGCAGTGGTCATCATATCAGGACACTCACTCGCCATTGAGACCATAGCAATGATGGCGGTCGACCCTATCCCATCTGGCCTTCGGCCTAAGGGGCCACATTTGATGATATCAAAGAAGTGGTGACGCATCGGCCTGAGTCGGTTGATTCCAGCCCTGCAGAAGATACACGTATGACATACTACCATTGTCATAAGCTTGACATCCCGGTACCGCACAGGGGTAGGAGGCTCCGGGATCACTTGAGCCTGGTTGGTGTAGGAGTATGAGGTGATTTTCTGCCGTCGCTTGAACATGGGAACACGCCTTACTTTCATACTTGAAATAACAAAACATTTCCCCATGTCAGGGGTCGTGGCGTCCAATCGGTGGATCGGGAGGATGTAGGCATCATCCATGCTTGCCCATGGATCACTTGTGACTGGGGCGGGTTCATCCTCACTTACTAGGATTTTATTATCTTTACTCTTGTAATAATCAGCATCCAGATAGCAGGCCTCACAAGAGGCGAAAGGAGATGCATCTCCTTGGAGCACGCCTACTCGACCATTGAGGGAGTATTTGAGGCATTGGTGATATGAAGAACGGACTACTGCGTGCAGATAGAGCCATGACCTACCCATCAACGCATTGTAGGTAGTGTCCTGAGAGACGACCATGAAGTCGGTGCTGGCAATTAATCCACCGAACTGATTCTCTAGGCGGATCTTGCTGACTGGAGTTTGCTCGGTCGTGTCGTATCCCTGGATTTTGAGGTCAGAGGGAGTTAAATTATCTTCAGATAGACCTAACTTTCGCAGTGTCTGAGTCAGGATTAGGTTGATTCTGGAACCCCTGTCAATGAGACAGCGGCGGATTTCCACACCATTGAAGTGGCCAGTGATGTACAGTTGGCGAATATGACCCTGTATAGGAGGGTCCTCATCTTCACTAGAGAACGAGATAAACAACTGAAATTTGGCATTCTCAATTACCTCAGCATGGAAGGCTTCTCCGGCCACCACCTCCATATCAAACTGGAGGGGGCTTCTTAGGGCCTCGGAAAGTGACTCACGCATTTCAGATGACAGGCGAAGGGCCTCAAGGATTGAAAGCCTTTCCAGAATACCGGCCAGGTGTTTCAGGACATCATACTTTCGTGCCAAGCGCAAACCTCTGCTTACAGGAGGTCGTTCGGCAGTTGGAGGCATAGCAGGTCTTGCCCGTTGAACCCACAGTTCGCTAGTGTTGGGAACATCCCATTGCCTACTAGTTGAAGCCTGGAGAGTAGTTGTCGGACTAGGATCGGACAACGACGAATGGCCTATAGCCAGGAAAGATTGACTGTGATACGGATGAGGCATCTCTTCCTGATCTAGTAGCACAAACGACGGTGGAGGTAGAGCTGAGGGTGTCAGATGGGGTTCCGCGTGCTGAGATTTTCACTGAGCCTACTGTCTGGTCTCAGTAGCATGCACAGCTTGGATAAAAGTGCCCACTAACATGCCTCGACGACCGGCTTGGTTGTGGTTCCACTGACGTTGATGTCGGCTGTGGACGTTGGGGAGGCTCTCCTGGCGTTCCCCTTCGTCAGGAGTCATATAAGGTTTACCAACTCCACGGTGTTAATAGAAGCATACCACTGGCTGTCGCTCGATGAGTCATCCACTACCGGGTGGATTCTCGGAGGAATCCTCATTTCAGGGGGCATAAAGTCGCCAAAAGTGAGGGATAACGACGACACCAGCGGAGCGTGTTGTTTCTTCTTGCGTCGTCGCTGTTTGCCCTTTCGGGAAGAGGTTGAATGTGAAGGTGATGCAGAGGTACTGGCTACTTCTTCTGAAGGTTATGGCTGCTTTAGGCATTCCCGGATGATACCATGGGAATGGATGACAGTTATTCGAGCCATCTAGTCTTCGTTTCTCTAGGACCCATAGCTGGGAACCTGCTGCCACTCGCCTTCGCTGTCACTACCAATCTCTGACCCTACAAAGACACCCGCCACTTGTGTTGGCGCCGGGCCCAACCTGACTATGTTTTTGTTGACCTGGTCTTGAAGCCAGTCTTTAAAAACATAGCATTAATTGAGGGTGTTCTCCAGAATCTGATGATAAGGACAGTAGTTGGGGTGATTGGTAAGATTCACCTCCGCCGGCCTTC
Source organism: Viscum album (assembly GCA_963277665.1). Classification (NCBI taxonomy): domain Eukaryota; kingdom Viridiplantae; phylum Streptophyta; class Magnoliopsida; order Santalales; family Viscaceae; genus Viscum; species Viscum album. The sequence continues at coordinate 884,444,276 of OY728125.1, forward strand.
TGCACTCAGGTAGGCGCACAATCCCTTTCTCTAGAGCACTTCAGAAGTAACCAGGGACCTGATTCTCGTTGAATGAATAAGTTTGGTGCCTTATTTCTAGATATAGGGCCCTGGGGGCCTGGTCCTGATGAGGGGTCAGAGGGGCCTGCCGAGGAGGTGGCGCCTGATTGTCTCGCCTAGGTGGGGGTGGCGCATTGCGCGAGGGAACTTGTCGGCTTTTAGGCGGTCGCTGCTGGGCAGGATCCTGTGCTTGAGGTGGAGGACCTCTGCGGGGTTGCAGGGATGGTGCCGATGGTAGTAATTCCAGCTGCCTGTGAGCTTCTATTTGGGCCACCGTGGTAGGTTCGGCTCTGGAAGTCCTCCTGGCTGGGATCATAGGGGGCACCGCACGTGCCTGACTAGCCTATTGCAGAGCCTCCTCAAGGTGCTGAGCCTTATCTGAGAAATCCCGGAACCCTCCAGTGTAGTTTTGGGTAATCAGAGAAGGTTCCAGACCCGTTTTAACGTTCCCTACACACATCGTCAGTAATTGCTCCTGAGTCAGTGGAATATCGAGGGAGTATGTAAGTCCCTTCCACCGGGTGAGGAAATCTGCGACTCACTCATCTGGCCTTTGCTTGCACTTGAAGAGATCTGCAATGCTGGTCTTCCGTGTGGTGGAGCTGAACTGGTATAGGAACTGCTGGTGGAGATCCTACCAACCAGTCATCGATCGGATAGGGAGCTGGTTGTACCAGAGGAATGTGGGACCTTCTAATGTCTGCACGAAACATCGAAGCTTGGAGGCTTCATGCTGGGCCGAAGTCCCTAGCATGGGGCCACACCTGGAAGAAAAATGGGCCAAGTGCTGCGGCGGGTCCCCTGTCCCGTTGAAGGGTGAGAAAGTGGGGTTCCCAAAACCTGGGGGTGCGAGCATATCATCCAACCACGCGGGATACGGCTTTCCATCTAGTGGGACTACCACCTGCCGCGTTTCCAACGCTTCGAGGCGGGCTATGAGTGCCGCTATAAGATCATCCGGGTGGGGGTCCCTGTCTTGACGGGGATCCCTAATCACAAGTGCATTACCAGGTTCTTCGATATGGTAGTTGGCTTCAGCGGCTCGTGGAGCGACTGGCGGAACGGCCTGTGGGGCGACTGGGGGAACCCGGACGGGATTCTCCAAATTGCCCCATCGTTCAGGAGGGTTTGGTGAGATGTATCACACCCTCTTGCTGTAGGTTCCGGCTTCTGCCCTGTCTGCGGAAGCAGCATGATCAGGGTTGCTAGGAGGCATCGCACTGGGGGGAAATTGTTCTTGCCCCTACTGCCCCATCTTGGGATTACCATAGTCAGGTCTCCGCTCTGCAGCGCGATCGGCCAAGAGTTCGTCAACCATCCTCTTCTGCTCAGAGAACTGCTGGCGTAACGTGGCCTTCTTGTGATCTTCGTCCGTCTTCTGTAACGAGGCGGACTGGTCGGAGTGGTTGAAAGTTTTGATGTTCTCCTTACCCTTACCAGCATTTCGACTGAGTACCAGTGACTTGGTGGGTACAGGTAGGCCTAGAAGGTTCCTCTACTGACGAGTAACCCTCCCTGATGGGTCCAGCAGTGGCGGTACACCCTCGGAGGGTAAGTCTCCATCGAGAAATTCGAGCTCGTCTTCCTTGTCCACTACGTCATCCATGTGGACTGCGACCCCTCTCGAGGTAATGTCCTCAATGTCGCACAATGAATCAGGCTGCCGTCGGATAGGGATGAAGAGGAGAGCGACATAGTGTCCCCAGCCACAGACTTGCACATGGGGGGTAGCTTTCCTGATGACTCTGCGAAGTACTTTGAAACTCTGAACACATTTCCACTGAAGGGTGCTCTGACGGCCTGGTGACTCAGGGTGCTGGGCCACAGGGAGTGCGGCGAAATTGATCAGGTGGCATTGATTGCCGATTTTTTCAAAGTGCTCTCGACTTTTGGGGTACATCACCTGCTCATAACCAAGGCGGAAGTGTGTATCCCATAAGGTTCGACAAAAGAACCCAACTTCTTCTGGGGTAAGGGACTCTAGTGCACGAAAGTTCAGTGCCGCCGTCGGCCAGAACTTCTCTAGGAAGTGATCTGCTGCGAGAATGCTCTAGAAGCACCTGGGTTCAGACTTGGGGGCTGGCCCGGTATTTCCCCACTCGTCAACCAGGGGCGGCTGAGGGACCGGTAGCGGTACCGAGGCGGACCACTGTGATAGTAAACTTAGTGGAGGAGAATACGGTGAACGAGCTGACTAGACGTCGAATTCCGGTACATCCTCTGAAGAGTGAGGTGACCTGACCACGATATCACGATACGATGGGCTGATAGCCACAGCTTCAGGCACAGGAGTTGTGGTTGCCGGCGATAGGTCATGTCATTGCTCTACCGCCATTGGTCCCCAAATTAGCTCTCCATGATCTCTGGTAGAGGTAGAGGGTGCTTCTGGTGACAACGGTGGTGATTGCACGGTCGGGACCTGTGGAATTTCCATGATTTCTTCCTCCTGGATGTACCTACGGAGAGAGGTGGGAATCCGGTGGACCTCACATTCCGGTAGAATGAGGCTGATGCTCCTGGTTCCTACCCTAGTCCTTGATGCGGAAGAGCAGGTAGAAGGTTCCATCGCTGAGTCGCATTCCGCTTCAGAATCCGAGAAATGATCTGGTTTGATCTCCACTCGCTCCCCCCAGGATTCTTCCTGTGGCGGTGACAACCCACTCTTCTACCCCGGGGTGGATCTTTGGGACATGGTTGATTCTCAATATGTAGTCTTGGGGCGGCGCTGGCGCCGTGGCAGAGAGGGCCCCCGCTCGAGGTGGCTGGGGTGCGAGGGGAACCAGGGAAAATGTCAAAGGGTACATGGGGAGGACCTCCATGGACGGTGCGGGCGGAGTGAGTCTGACCTTCACTCCCCAAGTTTCCGGGGCGAGGGGGACCTTCTCCAGTTGCAGAGAGGACATAGGGAGGACCCCCACGTTGAAGAAGGACCAGATGGACAGTGCCTCCACATCGACAGTCGGGGGCAGGAGGGGGGACTCTATACCCTGTATAGTGGGTGCGGGAGAGGTTTCCGCGCTGAGCGTCACTCCCGCTGGGTGGGTCTTTCTTCGGGATGGGGGTAGCACGAGTCATACCTCCATGACAAGCTTCGGAGCAGGGAAAGCCCGCGCTCTATGGAATGGTGATACAGAGAGGACCTTCGTATGGAGTGACGTTACCGCGAATTGGTTCGCGGAAATCATCGCTCGGGCCTGCGACTCCGAGAGTCAACCCAGCCTGCCCGTGGGGCGGCTGAGGCCTCGATCCCGGTCGGGTGAAGGAGTGCCCCTGCTCAGTGTATGCAGGAACTCCATGATGTACTTCGGCGGTGGCTTGGGCCACAGTAGTTGTTGACGTCGACGTATCTTGAAGAGCATCCTTAGCCTGGGCTCGGCGCTGACGTCGGGTTAGACGAGCTGGTGCAGGTGGTGCAGGGGCATAGCCTACCTGTTGTTCCTGCGGAGTCGGACGTCGACGCTGACATGGCCAAATGGGAGCCCTTGCTTAGATCCCTTGGATCAGGACTCTGAGCGGGCCGAGCCGGACGTCACCCGTCTCATCAGTATAAGGTGAGGATTCGTCGAGGTGTTCTGGGGATTGGCTCCCAAAACGATTGAACATTGTGGTGGGGAGCAGGGTCTCCCTGTGTGGCGTTGACGGTGGGGCCTGGATGCCTCCAGGTCTAGGCGGGCCATATCCTGAGTTGGGATGACCCCTTCCTCCTCGTACCTGCGTACAAGGTTGTTGATCACCCTTCGCTGGATAATCTCTGACAGGGAGAGGGGACGTGGGCGCCCCGTATTCACGGATGTAGAGGCCGTCGTGGTGGTAGTAGAGCCATGTAGGGTGGCTCTTCCAGTATATCCCCTGCCCCTGCGTAGGAGAGCGGGCGGTGATCGTGTCTCCATAGCAGCAACCTAGTTCCTGGGAAACAGAGGGATCAACTCATCTGCACTGCGAGGAAAAGGATCGACAACCAGTGCCCCAGCGTCCTTCCATTCTCCACGTCTGTAAGAAGGATCCATGCCAACACGTTGTAGAACGGAGTGCCCCATGTTCCACTGCCCCAACTTCTGGTGAGTTTCATGCCAGGCCTGCCATTTTCTTGGCGGGACCCGGTGCCAGATATCTGGATCCGGTGACACGTCAATCTACTGGTGTCTCAAACGCTACTAATCTCCACATTGAGGAGAATAATTTCACGTCGGGTTCACCATTTATGTTTCCGATACTTTCACTGGGGTGCGCGCACATCCATATGTTTGCGGAGGAGGATGCGCTGCACTGTTTCCCTGCATTCCCACTTTCCAAAGGCAGGCAACATCCGTTCCTTTTTCAGGGATGTTTTCTCCTTAATCGAAATGGGATGATGGGATGTCAGTTCTTCCTTCTGTGGATGCCTCCTCAGAACTCATCACCTAGTCTGGGTCTCCCTTATAGATTTAATACGTTGTTCGTGAAACTCTTCCCAGTTCCATGTTTCCATGGACGCCGGTTAATTACACTGCTTCTTTCGGGACATTCCAAAGGGTCCGGTCATGACAGCAACCTTCAGTCGGGGGAATAGTCACGTCGAGGCATCATTAGCGTGTCTGGATGCTGGGGAACTGGCATGTCTGTCTTTTATCCCTTGTCATAGGGATTCTCAAGGGCGTGGAAGCCCGAGCCATCCCACATCGAGAACGGGGAATTATATACCATAGATGTATATCTGAGGTTTTCCTCAGCTTCCTGTGTTTAATAGAGGGTATGCCGTAGGTTTATCATCCAGCGGAGACGGATCAGCCAGATCAGAGCATTTTCTAGAATGGATCGGATTGAGGAATTTCCCTTGAAGGGGTGCCGATATCGGGACCAACCCATGGGCGGCTGCGAAGGGGGGCGGAATGTTATGATCTTGCCGGGACATGGAAGTCCGGGTTAGAATCAGGATGGGTGATGGAGAGTTTAATGGAGTGGAGGGGGAATGAAATGGGACCATCGAAGGGGCGATAGTGAAGTTGGGCTTGAGCCTCGAAGAGACCTCCTACGTATCCCCGTGGCAGGGAATCAAAGTCTGCATAGTTCGGGATGGTGCCGACGAGCCGACGTGAAGGTGGACCTTGGCCCAATGGGCATCGTCAGCGAACCGACGTGAATGTGGACCTTGGTACGATGGGTGTCGTCAGCAAACCGACACGAGTGGGGACCTTGGTCCGGATGGTGCGGGGATTACACACTAGGCCACCCAGGTGCTGGTGACCTGACGTGAAGAAGGTCAGAGTGACCAACAGGTGGTGGGCTTGAACCTCTGGGAGGCTTCCTACGTACCATGCCTTGACATGGATCAAAGACCACGTAGTTCAGGTTGGACACCGGAAGGCTGACGTGAATGAGGAGGACTAGGGGGGTCCTAGTGTTGGTGGTCTTGGACCTCGTGGAGGCTTCCTACGTACCACGCCTTATCATGGATCAAAGACCACGTAGTTCAGGTTGGTCACAATGACTTGCCACTGGACTGGAATGCAATTTTGCGTCGTGCGGGATGAAGGTGGAACCTGACGTGAAAAAATGACGGATGGGCTTGAACCTCGTGGAGGCTTCCTACGTACCATGTCGTGACATGGATCAAAGACCTCGTAGTTTAGAGGGGCTTAGTCGGCGAATCGACGTGATGGTGAACCCGGGGGTCCACTTGTGGTGGGCTTGAACCTCATGAGGCTTCCTACATACAATGCCTTGACATGGATCAAAGTCCACATAGTTCAAAGGGGTGTGTCAGAAAACCAACCCGAGCAGGGACCTTGGTCCAGATGGTGTGGGGCTTACACACTAGGATGCCCGGTTGTTGGTGAACTGATGCGAAGAAGGTCGGAATGACCAACGGGTGGTGGGCTTGAACCTCTGTGAGGCTTCCTACGTACCATGCCTTGACATGGATCAAAGTCCTCGTAGTTCAAATGGTTTCATTGGTGAACCGAAGTGAATGTAGAGCCTAGGGTCCACTAGTGGTGGGCTTGAACCTCGTGAAGGCTTCCTACGTACCATGACTTGACATGGATCAAAGTCCTCGTAGTTCAGAGGGTGGGTGTCGGCGAACTGACGTGAGGAAGGGACCTTGGTCTGATGGGAGATGGGCTTGAACCTTAGGGAGGCTTCCTACGTACAATTCCTTGACATGAATCAAAGTCCACATAGTTCATAGGGGTCACAACGGTTTGCCGTTGGACTGGGATGCAGTTTAACGTCATGCGGGATGAGGATCAACTCGACGTGAATAAATGATGGGTGGGCTTGAACCTTAGGGAGGCTTCCTACGTACCATGCCATGACATGGATCAAAGACTTTGTAGTTCAAAGGATGTGCAGTTTGATGTCATGCAGGATAAGGGTATACAGTTTAATGTCATGCTGGACGAGGGAATTGCCATGGCCGATGCTTACTCTAAGACCATGTGAGTCATGCTCGGTGTGAGAAACAAGAGGCAGCAAGGACCTGACAATCACGTCGCGAAGGGTGCGTCCGTGAGAAGTGAAGAGGGTCTTAAGCATTAGGCGGCCCATGGTGCTGGGACTTACTCCAGGATGGAGAACCGAAGTGCGGCAAAGCGCAGGGAAAGAGAGATTTGGGACCAATGATGGGAGGTGCCTCGTTCCCTATCACGCCCTCCACTGACCTTGGTAGTGGGGAAGTACGGAGATGTAGGGGTCCACCATGGTGGGGAGTGAAACTGTGTGACCTGACAGAACCATGATACTCGACAGGAGGAGTACCTCAGTATGATCAATGTAGAAAGTGACTTCTGTGTGACCTGACATGCCCATAGTGGGGAGCAGATTCTGTGTGACCCAACATACCCATGTTACTCATCAGTGATGAGTAAAAAAACAATCCAAGGTTAGGGGGAAGTGGCTTTTGTATGACCTTGCAAGCCCACTGTACTCATTCAGGAGGAGTTCTCCAGTAGGCCATGATATTTGATGATGTCACTAATGGTCTTACTTTCCTACTCTAAATTATAACTGGTGTGATCTTTCTAGTGTAATGATCATGATTCATGGTCATGTTTTGTGGATTTCTCTATTGATTGTTTTGTGCTATTTCCTTTCTGTTTTGAGGTCCCTACTGAGTATTTTGTTACTGACCCCTACATGAGCTTTGCCCACACGTGTTGTGTCTGGTGCATATGACCGCTTCCTTGACAGAGGACTTGGTGGCCCAGGACCTGATAGTTCCCAGTGTAACTAGGAAGGCGGGGTGAACTTCTATGGATTCCAACAACTACTCTATACTTACCCATTATGTGGGGTTTCTAGCGAAAAACGTTCATATTTTTCCTTTTACTTTCCTATTTTCAGTTTATCTTTTATTGGGTTTGTATTCTGGCCCATTTGACCAACAATTTGTACTTTTAATCATTGGTTGTTTAGTGGCATGCATCTTTACTTTTCTATCTTTGGGATGTGGTTGTGTGTGGGTATGTATAGGCACTCAAAAAAATTCTCCCCACTTGCAGACTGACACTTTCAGCGCTAGTCACCAACCCCTGGCCTTCGGGAGGCGGGCTTGGGGTATTTCATGACCTGGGCCCTAGGGGAAGGGTTGTGACAATACATATGATTTCTAAATAAAAATTTAATTTTTAACTCACATGTAATTACATAATTTAGTGGAAATTATATTAATATTAATGCTTAATATTTGGGAACATTTACTAATAAATGTTTCATAAACATGTAATTAATTAACTATAAACAATTTTAAATTAATTAATCTATAAAACCATTATAAATTAATAAATATTCCATTATAACTTTTATTATAATTTAAAAACAATTTATAAATGATATTGTTAAATTCATAAGTGAATTTGAAAAAAAGTCATCATCTAATCATATTTAAAGATTCAATCTAGGTCCTAGGCAACAACTGATGGGTTGTGGATAACATTCCTTTTATGATTAATCAAAAATATTTTATTACTAATAATTTAATCACTAAATATGATTATAAATCATATATTATTATTCACTAAGACATTTCAAAGGTGATATGATACTCTTTTTTTGAAAAACACAACGTAATTCAGTTATAGGATATGACATCCCAGATTTGAATGCTATGAAAAAATAAATAAATATTTTGTATTGAGTTATAGCTTATGGTATCCCATATTGAATTTTATTACTAAAACAAGGAAAAAAAATTCTGAATCATATTTAATGATTATTAGTACAACATGCAGTATGAATTAAAATTATTCATTTCTCAGCGTGATTCAATGAATCTAATGCTATGGAGAAGATTAAATACCATTACTTGTTTTCAAGGGATCTAACAACACTTAAAATCATTGTAAAATTAATAAATAAACTCAAACCAATATCAACCATACTTGATAAATGAAATCTTATTAAAATTGGAAATGAAGAAATGCTGAATAAGCTAGTGTAGCTTTCACTAAAGATGTCCCAGTACTATCTTAAACCAACATCGTACGGGTTTGATGAATATTTCTAAGTGGAATCTGAATGACATCCCTCATATGGAGGTATCTTTAGGCTAAAACTAAGTCACTAGTTGCACAGGTGGGATCACCCTTTCATCCTTGGTATGCTAGTACCTTACTAAGAAAATGATGAAGTATAAAGAGAGATGTTTGAAGGAGATTTTTGACCAAGAATGAACTGGAAAACATACACCCGCCATTGCATTGTAGTAGGGTTTATTAAATACCTTAAGGATGCTACATTGGTCAACTTTTATTGAATCATCCATTATAATGCATGAGTAACTTACACCTTCCCAGTTCATGCATTCAACATATGAATGTGACCTCTACCCCATACATTTTAATCTTTAGAAATGGATTATTTAATGATATCCAATCTGATTGACTCTCTCGAATGTTAACACATAATTATTAGTAATTGTTTCAGTCATATATAGTGGCATGCATACCATGCCTTGCCTAACGATATAACTAGTGGCACCCTATTACTTTCATGGGAACTGCCTTATGATATCCATAAATTATAAAATATGATGTTAAGTGGCAGTGGAATGAAATATCATTCCATTACTTATCATATAACATAATCATATAATATTACATGAAATATTTATCACATGCAAATGGCTTCAGAGAATATATACTTCAACCTTAATTGCATTCATGGATTATATTTTATGATTAATAAGGATATTATCAATCATAAATAATGATTTGTATATCTTATTCAATTTAATCACTACAACCTATCTTTCAAATTTTATGATTCTAGTTTTGTCATTAAAAATGATTAGAATGGGAAAATGGTTTTTCTTAAAATTTTATTATGAATTAAATCATCTAATTTATAAATATCGTATAAATTATTATAAATAAAATTTTTGGGGTATTTATTATTTATAAAAGTAAAGAAGTGGAGAGTAACACCATTATCCATAGGGTGACATCATGATGTTGTATATCTAGTTTAATTTTTTTGAAATTCTCATATTTCTTATGTTTGAATTAAAACCCTTTGGGGCCCTTCTTACTTCCATTCGATTTCTAATCCTTTGGGCATCATCAACCTTCTCATTATCATCACCCTATTGGATTTCACATGGATTTCATCCATGGTTTGAATATTATCCTTTTAGGTTAATTGTTCTGAACCTCCTTCTCTCTTATCCACGTTCCTTTTTCCTCTTTTTTTATTCCCTATATTTTCCATGTAGATCTAGGGTTTATTGTTACTATTATTTAATTAACGTTTTTCTAATTTTATAAATCCTAATTATCCCTTGGTGTATTATTTTTCATCTTTATGGTGTAAAAACACCCCAGTTCATGAATTCAATTAATTGAGGTATATTTAATTATGTATAAACCATTATATTTAAATTCATATATTGATTTATTATTTTTAACTAACTATTTAAACAGTTTTGAAATTTTAATAATTTTATATGATAATCATTTCTAAAGGAAGTCAGTTTAACTCTCAATTTCTATTTGGAATGTATTTATATCTCATGTTTATAATATAAAAACATTTTTTCTTATAAAAAATGTATACCAAGAGTTTTTTGAAATTCAAATAAGACACCAAGAGTTGGTAATAAAAGTTGGGTTTCATATTTTTGTGTGATTTCATATGTGATGTTTAGTGGATTTAAATAACATTTAAAAATCATGAGGGGTTGTTTGGTTGGAAGTTTAGAGAATTAATAATTAAGTCAAGCTACATTTTGAATCATGTATGCACCCCTTACAATCAGTTTCATTTATTTATTTCTCTACATTCTTGTTTATTATGCTACTATTTGAACCAAGTTAAAAATTATTTTAACTGTGTATAACAATAGAAATACTTAAAATGAAAAATGAGTTTTTAAATTTGATTGGATATGTGGAAATTATGTTTTTTGGGCTCTAATGTCACCCATTCATTGATCTATGAATTACCGAATTGAAAACTTATTTTGAATGAAACTTTCTACCACCTTAGGATTTAACATTGGGGAAAATTTTTTGTTTTACATATGGGGGAGGGGGTTCTTTATTTGTGCTAAGTTGTTCCTAAATACTATATGCATGAAAATCCCCCTTAAAGTTTTATAAAAAAATGGCCCATTTTTTCCAAATTCTTTCACAAAATAAGGACCTTTATGTATCAATTTGATGCTTAATTTTATCCTTCCTAGTGGATAATAACTTGTTGGTTTTTTGGGTGTATGTTGGTTATTTTTTTTGAAGTTGTATGATTGATTAGTTATGTTGCATGTTGTTTTTATGGATGTTCTCATTTGGAACTGATAAAGGCAGTGAGGTAGGTTACATCCTTATGGAATTATGATGAAAACTTGATAAAATTGTAAATTTGAACTCGAACCTAGGGGACTCTCCTTTTTAAAATCATTCACCTTATGTTTCTAACTAAAATATTAATCATATAAATCCTTTGAAACTATAGGAAAATGGGTAATTGGGATCCCAAGTTGAGTCTCTAAGACAATGGAACTAGGTGAATTTATGAAAATAAATAAAATTTAAACTCAGTACATTCTTTACATAGTGATTCACAAACTCATGGATGGGAAAATTAAAAAAAATGTCCTCATTGATAATGATATCATTAAGATTAGAGGAATATTTATCCCACATTATGAAGGGGATAATTAACTTATATGAAAATTTTATGAGGTGAATCAAGGAAGTGATCAAAAATGAATTTTTGGAAACTACAAGAAAGTGAAATTAAAGGGGCCTCTTGTTTGGATTTTATTTCAGAATAAATCTATCTTTTCATCACTATTAGAATTTGAACTTGAATTATAATTGAATTAGGGAATGAGTGAATTCATATAAAGTTATGACATCTCTAATAGTGAATAAATTTGTGTTTACATTATTTTCTAGTGTGTATTTAAACTTAGATAGGACCTTGTATGGTCATTCTTTGAAACCTAGACTCATCTCATATTTTGTTCCTCCTCAAATAAACTTCTTACCATGATTTATTTTAATCTAACTATAAAAATACTTATCATCTATTTTACAAAGATAAAAAGCATGAAATTGTTCGAGGAAAATGAAATATTTAATTGTGGGGGAGTTTGATGTTGTCTGTGTTTACATAGTTTCCCACATCTATTTTGAGGAATTAATTGAGATTTTAGTGCTGAAATTTTGTTTATTAAATGTACATATCTTTTAATAAACATAATTCAGATTAAATTATTTCTTTCATATTATTTAAAGGAACATTATTTAGGGAAATCATTTTTCTTGAAATGGTTTTTTTAATTGAGATTTAAATTCAATTTCTTTTTTTGGAAGTTTTATCTCTGAAAATTTTTAATTGAAAAAAAAAATTCTAGATAGAAAATTAATCATTCTGAGTTCATTAACAAAATAAATTCACTGAATTTATATAACTAATTTTTTCTATAATTAAAAATAATAGTTAATTCATTGATGAAATTTTTATTGTTATCTTTTTTTTGAAATTTCATTTTAGGCGTTTTTAGGTTTTTCAACCCGCCTAGGTGCTACCAGTCAGTGCCACTGCTTCTGCTCTGTCTCCTATATCTACCACCGCCATGGCTTGGTTATACCATTGTCCATAAACTACCATCAATATTTCTATCGGTCGATCATCTTGACTATCTACCACTTCACCCAAGCTCTGTCCATCGTTGCAAGAAACCCACGCCATCGGTCATCCCACTAGATCCTGAACTACCTACTTCTAGCACCCGCATCAACCACAACTCCACACCCACTACTACCGCTCGGCTCCTCAAATCGTCACTCCCTCTTATAGATAAACCCATTTTGACACCAAGCACCATAGAAGATGATCACCCGGGGATGTCTCTCTCCACCGAACCACATGCCATGGCCAAACCTGGATCTCCCCTCAAGTGTAGAAGAGAAGAAGGCCCATGCAGAGAGAAACAAGAAAATAGATAATAGAGGAATAAAAATAAAAATAAATAATAAATAAAATAAATAGAAATATATATGTAATAATATAAAACTTATATTTATATATATCTAATAATAATTAAAGGTATTTGTACATACATATATATTATTAATATTAATAATTATATATTTATATAAAAACCTTTATATTTATATAATAATAATTATAAATAATATATATATATATATTTATATAATATTAATTATAATAAGTATATAAATATAAAAACACACACAAAAAGGGATTTAACAGTGCGCAAAAAGGGATTTAACAGTGCTAAAAAAGCATTGTTGTCTTCAGCGCTCCAAAAGGGGGGGGGGGTCCCTTTATCAGCACTAAAAAAAGTGCCTATAAAGGCTCTTTTTATTTATCAGTACTAAATTGAAGCACCGATAAAAGGGGTATTTTATCAGCACTAAAAAAATACTGATAAAAGCCAAAAAATTAAATTTGTAAAGAGAATTAAATTTGGAGGGTGGATCAACCCCCCCTTTTACCAATGCTCGACCCCCACCACTTAACACCACTCTTCTTTCCTCCAACCCCTATTTAAAATTTCTAGGACCCCCCCCCCCCCCCACCATTAACAATGCTATGCATTTTCCTCACCCACCCATGAGTTTCCCTGCCTTTGATAGGTTTTGAACATGAGACCTCCCCTCATAATACAACACCTTTTCCACTCACCTATATTGTTTTGTTTTTTATTTTATGATAAATATCTAAATTTATATATATATTTTTTATATTTTTAATCTATATATATATACACACATATATAAACTATGTTTTTATTGCGTGTGCACTACCACAAAAACAGGTTTTTGATGCGCAACCCTTTAATAGCGTTAAAAAAAGCGCTGATAAAGGGGGTACCTTTATCAAGTATTTTTAGCACTGATAAAGGTACCCCCTTTATCAGAACTTTTTTATCACTTTTAAAGGGCCCCCCTTTATGCACTTTTTTTATTAGCGCTGATAAAAGGGGTTATTTATCATTGCTTTTTTTACTAGTACTGTTAAACGATATATTTCAAAAAAAAATCATTATATATATATATATATTGATATAATTAATATAATTAATATATATATATATATTTATTTAAATATGTTTTAGATAACTATAAATAGACATTTACATTTAATATATACGAAATTTAGTGAAAATGGATTAAAAATATTTTTAAAAATATTTTTAATTAATAATTTTATAATTATCATCGACTAATAATCCTTTAATAACAATTTGAAGACCCCAAAAATAAAAAAATTAATAAAATATATAAAATAAGTTGAAAAAGTAACTCAAATTTTAAATGAACATAACTTTTGATATGAGTGTCTCTTTGAGCTCTATAGTATATCAAATCGAATTCTATGACAAGAAATATGTGTTAGAGACACAAGTGAACCTTATTTGGCATTCTTTAAGGAAAAAAGACCCGTAAGGCCTCAAAAACTAAGTTTTTAGTTGGGATACCCATTTTTTTAATGTTCGATGGAATTTTAGCCTCGTTTCAGGGGGTCTTTTCCCCCCTTTTCAGTGGAGACTGGATTTATTCTGAGGGATTATATTCATATTGATATTATGGATTTGAAATTTTATCATTTTTCATAATGTTAAGTAATTTAAAGTTTTTTTTAATTTTTTTTGAGTTTTATCATCAATTTTTTGAGTGGTGATAAAAGGGACCCACTCTTTATCTTCGCTGAGATTAACAGTGCTTTTTAACACTATAAATTCCCTTTTCTAGCACTTTTAAAGACCATATTTATAGTAGTGGTCTGTGTATGTGTGTTTATAAACACACTCATACATACACACATACATACATACATACATACATACATACATACATACATACATACATACATACACACATACATACATACATACATACATACATACATACATACATACATACATACATACATACATACATACATACATACATACATACATACATACATACATACATACATACATACATACATACATACATACATACATACATACATACATACATACATACATACATACATACATACATACATACATACATACATACATACATACATACATACATACATACATACAGACATACATACAGACATACATACATACATACAGATACATACATACATACATACATACAGATACATACATACATACATACATACATACATACATACATACATACATACATACATACATACATACATACATACATACATACATACATACATACATACATACATACAGACATACATACATACATACATACATACATACATACATACAGACACACACACACACACACACACACAGACATACATACATACATACATACATACATACATACATACATACATACATACATACATACATACATACATACATACATACATACATACATACATACATACATACATACATACATACATACATACATACATACATACATACATACATACATACATACATACATACATACATACATACATACATACATACATACATACATACATACATACATACATACATACATACATACATACATACATACATACATACATACATACATACATACATACATACATACATACATACATACATACATACATACATACATACATACATACATACATACATACATACATACATACATACATACATACATACATACATACATACATACATACATACATACATACATACATACATACATACATACATACATACATACATACATACATACATACATACATACATACATACATACATACATACATACATACATACATACATACATACATACATACATACATACATACATACATACATACATACATACATACATACATACATACATACATACATACATACATACATACATACATACATACATACATACATACATACATACATACATACATACATACATACATACATACATACATACATACATACATACATACATACATACATACATACATACATACATACATACATACATACATACATACATACATACATACATACATACATACATACATACATACATACATACATACATACATACATACATACATACATACATACATACATACATACATACATACATACATACATACATACAGACATACATACATACATACATACATACATACATACATACATACATACATACATACATACATACATACATACATACATACATACATTACATACATACATTACATACATACATACATACATACATACATACATACATACATACATACATACACACATACATACATACATACATACATACATACATACATACATACATACATACATACATACATACATACATACATACATACATACATACATACATACATACATACATACATACATACATACATACATACATACATACATACATACATACATACATACATACATACATACATACATACATACATACACTTTTTTAACACTGTTAAAATCACCTTTTATCTATACTTGTTTTTAGCATTGATAAATGTACCCACTTTATTAGTGTTTTTTAGCACTGATAAAGGGTGGTGCTGCATAAAGCTGTTTTTGTGGTAGTGTATATATTGAATTTATTTAACACTGATATTAATAAAATTAAGTAATATATATTTATATACATATAATAATATAAAAATTTCTCAGACGCCATCTAGTGATGGATGAATCCAAAAAATGGATTTAGGGCACATACCCAATCACCATTATAGTCTAAGACTGCATCCTAAACTTCCATGGGTTTATCTTTTTAGTTCAAAAATATCTAACTCATTTTTATATATGATTCATGGAAACTCAATTGTGGAATATATCCTAGGAATTAAATCAAAGATAGAAGGTTCGAGTGTCCTCACTCGGTGATCATGACCATTGATCTATCCATGTGGAGAGCATCTATTCTTTTGATCATAGTCACTACAAGGAATAGTGTTATGAGGAGTTTCACATTCTTATTCAGGGAGATTGGTTGTGGTCAGTAGTTATGATGATGTATAATAATAAGCATGGAGCATGGAAACCAGAGAGTTTGTCATGGAATAGAAACTGTGATATTGAGGATGAATTGATGGAAAATATGATTATTAATAAATAAATAGTCCCAAAGCAGCAAGAGAGGAGAGATACATACGAAGATATACACCCACCCACCATCACAGTGGGAAAGATCATGGGGAGCTAATGGAGACACATCAAGAGCTACTAGAGATCCCTGGGGGAGCTAGAGATGAAGTTATGATATAGAGAATATTCATTCTTGATTCCCCTATTTCTTCATTTATTTATGCATAGATTGTTCTATATCTATATCATTTAATATTTTTAATTTGATCTTGATCTTCATCTAAACACCCTTTTGGGAATAATTTGTGTTGGTTAATATATTTTTCATCAGTCATAGATATACTTGACTGGATACTTTACAATATTTCTTTTCCAAAAATCATTTTTTTAAAACATGAATCCATGAAAACTTTTCTTGATCATTATTAATTTAAATATATCTTCAATATGAGGATTTAAATAAAAATTTAATGAAGCTAAAGAGATATTTGATCACTGAGTTTAATTAGAAATTTAAACATAGCAACAACTGCATTTTTATCACTCAGTGATTGGGTGACTTCTATAGTAGCATTGTAGAAACCATTCATTCATTGGTTGAAATGAAAACAAATATGGTTATCCTACTTCAATCACTAACATACTATATCATTCACTACATGAATAATGGAAAACCATTATAAAAAATATCTATATGATCTCCCCTATTTCATCAATTGATTATTCTCACTAGATTTTGATCTTATGTCTACCCCTTTGCCTACACTCACACTCACTTTCACACTCACAAAACTATTCATTCTTATAACTTTTTTATCACCATAAAAACTTTCATCATATAATTGTGTTGTTTGTTTCTACCTTTATTTGTTTATGTAAATTTTTATACACATAAATCACACAATGTGAGTCCTTTCTTATGGATCAAACTCCATTGATCACTAAACAAAATGACACATAATTTGTGTTTCTAAACCAAAAATAGAATGAAAAATTATTTACACACATACAAATTCTTATCAAGAATTAGTTACCTAAAATTATCATGTAATGTTTTAGAATTATATTAAATTGATAATCTCCAAATGAGTAAGCCTGGAGCCAGAGATAGACAACCCCACACCATTTTAGAATAATTCATAATAACTTAGGCAAGTGGTAATGTAATTCCTCGACCCAAGTTTCCCAGAGTTAGTGCATTATTTTATTAAATTTTCATAATCACAAGAAATTAAATCCTGAAGGATAGATCAGTTTAGTAGCCTTGAAAAAACTAGATACAAATATAAGTTTTACATTACATCTTGAAATGAAAAACAACATAGTATCTCTTTGAAAACACTCATATTCCTTAGAATATCCCTATATGTCAGTCATAATATACTTCTTCGCATCCTGGGAAAAAATAAAATATAATAAAGGGGTGAGCTTAGATTCTCAGTAAGGATAAAAAAATATAGCAGACACTATCATAAATAAGTATAAACTTTTAAGGCAAGGTATAAAAATGAAACACAACCCTTTTAAACTTAATAATCAGCATAATATGAAATAATAAATCAAATAATTCCATTTAAACATATCTAGATATTCTACTAGTCTAATAATTACAGGTAATATCAATAACTAATCACATAATGAGAAAATGTATAATGCCATACATTATAACCACACCGTGAAGACCTCGTTCCAAGAATATAAATAATTATACCAACAAGGACTCATGCCAAAATATGAGTTTTTTTCATGAGATCTACTAATGCATCGATGAACTTTAGCGGGCCCCACCCATCACTTACTATGTTCAATGCATTCCTCTTATTAAAGGGGTAAAACATAACATAAACATTTTTATTAAAAATAACAAATGAAATGTTAATTGTTTAACCATAAACCATGAATGATATAAAAATAAAAAATCCATATTCAAATATATCATAAAACCTTCAATATAATATGGAATATTGTATCATAATAAATCAATCTCAATTAAGCATAAAATCGAACAAAGTATATTTACAAATATTAAAATAATCTAATAAATTAATTAATACTCTTGAGATAAATATCCTTTTCTAGTTTGAAATCATTTAGAATATGCACAATTATAAAAGAAAAGAATTATTTTTAAAATAACCTTGTATGCTTGTAAGTAAATCTTCAAAATATTATAGCGTCATAATGGCGAAAAATAGTCACATGTGTCTTAAAATTTAAAAAAAATCTTTCCTAAATTTATCGAAAAGTTCATAAAGTACCAAATTTGGAAGACATTGGGAAGATTCCATTAAAAACATTTTATAAAAAGTAAAAAATGGGTAAAAATGTCTTTAATCAATGTTTGATAATATTTTGAAATAATTTTTAAGAAACATAGACATGGATGTTAAAGTTATCTTAGTAGATACTTATGTATAAACAACCTCAGATAATAATGAGATTGTAAAAATTTACCCTTACCTTATACTTTCATTTAGTTGAGGGAGTGTTAACCTCATATATAAGGGTTAAAACATGTTATTAAATTATACCAAAACCAGAACCATATTTATTATATCATATATGAACCTATTATATCATTTTGTTAATAATATTTCAATATTACCATTGTTTCGAGTGTTAACTGCTTCATTTTCCTATACATGTTTTGTTGTGTAAGTAATGTTTGTTATGAATAGGATGTATTTTATTCATATACAGAATGATATAAAGTTAATTATAATTATTTTAACTCATCATATAAATTTTATAATCATTCTTTATGGGTTAACATGGAGAATGATTATCACCGTGTTGTTGATACTGTAGACCGTACGTACGCACGAACGACAATATCATTCCCTTGATGGTTAAATTGTATCAAATTGGATGGTATATAAATTATAAATAATAATTATCATGTAATATTCATTATTTATATCCATTATACTAATCATTATACCCATACAAGCAAAATAGTGTTGAATAACAAATCATACCACAACGTGGAGACGATAATCCATACGTATGTACGCACTCAATGGTGATATTATTATTCGTAGGATGGATAAAAATAGGAATATGGATGTACCATAAAAATAATAACTTATCATTATGTAGATTATATTATATTTATTTCTTTAGTATGGAAAAAACATAGTATGAGGAAGTAGGATATGAAAAGAAATTGAATGTAATTGGTAAAACAATTACCACTTCTTTGAGTGTCTCTACTTGATTTGCATAAAAGGACTCCTTAGGAAGGATTTTTTTCCAAAGTATAAACTCTATGATGAATTTAGTGAAGTTAGGAGGATAATTTATCTAAGTTTTACATAGACAAAGGGATTTATATGTGTTAATAAAAGGGAAGGAGATGTGCTCTTTTATAAAAGAGGAGAGGGTCACTTTTTGAAACTCCAAAACTATTAAATTATTATAAATTTATTTTCTATTTAAAATAGATAAAAAGTGAGTTATTTCAAGTATAAGATGAGTATGGTTTTAAATAATCTCAAATAATTAATTTTAGACAAGTTTAGGTAACAAAATTAACCTTGTCATTTGCATTTAACCCTTAGTTAAACAGTTTAACTCTTAAAGTGTTTATTTGTCCTTTTATAATATAGGTTTAATATAGTTAATATAAAATTCCCAAAAAACCCAAATTGGATCATTTCTGAAAATTTTAATATTATACTAGTTATTATTCCAAACCTTATATTTTTATGAATTTTATAACTTTTAATTATATATTATTTCTTTTAAAGTATCATTTATGTCAAGTTTGATACTATTCAATATTTTCATTTTTAAAAATATCAAAACAACATGATAACTTCAAAAATATACTTCAAATATGTCAATAAAATTCCTATTTTATCTATAAAATTCTTTTATGTCATTAATTAAGTCAAATTGTATTTATTGTAATATTTTTAATATAATTTAATTGTTTCTTCCTTTAATAATTCAATTAGTGCATCATTATTGTGCCACCATTTAATTTAATTATATATATATCCTAAAATTATAAATAAATTAAGATTATTTATATAAGTATTTTAAATTTCTAAAAAATATTTATAGTCGATGGTATCACTTATATAACCTCATATTAAAAATGATATAGTTATTAAAATTTTAATATGACATTTTTAACTCTTCTTTAAATGAAATATAATAAATGTCCTAATCTAACAAAAGTGGATTAAAAAGGATATTATTTTATAACTAATGTTTATTTTGGTCTAAAAACACTTATACAATGAATTTATGTCAAGTTATAGGGTAATATTATATTATTATAATATTATTTTTACCTTTAATTACCCTATTTACCTTTAACCGTGGTAAATAAAATCCAAAATATACCATTCAACAAAAATTATTTTGATCCTATTCAACCAAATTTTCATAAAAATTACAACCATTAATGTATTTTTTTCTAAATCCAATTATCATTAGTGCTAAAATTTTGATTAATGCAAATCTCATAGATGTAGTTAGAAGACGGGTAGAAGTGACATTCAAAAGTACTCTAAATTTTTATATATAATTATATTATAAAATGATTCCAATGAACTATATCAGATTAATATATGTATTATTTATCTATTTTGAATTTAAAATAAATTTATTTTTAAATAATTATTTAAATAAAAATGTTTGTTTTAACAACAGTGTTGTATTTTTTACTATTTATCAAAAATTGAAATTTTTTAGAAAAATACCAAAAATTTACCCTAACTTAATTTTGATGTTAAGAATTCAAAAATAAAGTATATTTTTAAAAATAAAATTTATAAATTTCATAATTTGGTTAATACCATTCCTAGCTGCTTTTTAAACAGCTAGTTTGATTGGACATGGTAGAATTATTTAAAAAGAAATATATCATCGAATCTTGGGGTGTTGCATTCTTTCCACATTCAAATAATTTAATCTTAAAAATTTATATAATATCACATCATAAAAATATTCATGTGGTTCTTCATCATAAGTTCCTCAGGTTCCCACATCGCCTCTTCTATTTTGTAGTTTCTCCAAAGAACTTTTACCAGGCGAGTGATCCGATTTCTCAACACTTTTTCTCTAGTGTTAAGAATCTTGATAGGCATTTCACAGTAAGATAGATCAGATTCCAGTTCTATTTCTTCATAGGTGAGTACACACGTTGGGTCTGAAATGTATTTTTTTAATAGTGATACATGGAACACGTCATGAACTTTGGAAAGACTTGGAAGAATTTCTAAATGGTGAGGTACATCTCTAATTCATTCAAGAATTTTAAAAGGTCTGATGTAACTGGGACTTAATTTACCCTTCTTACCAAATCATATGACACCCTTCCATGGAGATACCTTCAAGTAAAAATGATCACCCATTTGAAATTCCAAATCCTTCGTTTGGTTATCAACATTTCTCTTTTTCCCACTTTGAGTTGTTTTAATATGGGTCTGAATGGTATTTAC
Source organism: Viscum album (assembly GCA_963277665.1). Lineage (NCBI taxonomy): Eukaryota > Viridiplantae > Streptophyta > Magnoliopsida > Santalales > Viscaceae > Viscum > Viscum album. The sequence continues at coordinate 884,466,341 of OY728125.1, forward strand.
CTTTCCCATTGTTTCCTCAAAAAGATATGGGCCTACGAGTTTTATTTCACCAACATCATCCCAACGAGTCAGTGTACGACATCTCTTTTCATATAATGCTTCATATAGTGCCATCTAAATACTTGAATGGAATATATTTTTACAGAAAAAGTATACTAGAGGTAAATACTGATCCCACATACCTTGAATGCCAACTAATTAAGATATCAACATGTCTTCTAAATTTTGAATAATCCTTTATCATTGTCCATCAGTTTGATGGTGGTAGGAAGTTCTCAAACGAAGCTCAGTATCTAGGTCCTTCTGAAGACTTGTCTAGAATTGTGATGTAAAATAGGGATCATGATAAGAAACAATCAATAGGGGTACATCATTAAGACTTAAAAATTCATTAATATATAATCTTGTTGGATGTTCAAGTGGAAAATACTCTCTTATAGCATGAAAACGTGATGATTTGATAAGACAATCAACAATAACCCATATCACATCATTTCTTCTGGGAGTCTTTGCAGCCCTATGAAAAATTCCATCATAATATCATCAAATTTCCACATAGGTATAGGAAGAGGGTGCATAAATCTTCTAGGATGTTGTCTTCCAGTCTTCATCTATTGAAAAACCAAACATCTATACAATTAATCAGTAATATCTCTCTTCATGTTGTCCCAAAAAAATGTTACTTCAAATATCTATACATCTCAGTGCCACTAGGGTGTATATGGAAATTTTAGCTATGAGCATTATCCAATAATTATATTTTTATCTTAGATATATCCGGAACACAAAGTCTCTTCCCAAATTTTAAAATTCCATCTTTAAATATGATATCAATCAGTCTCCCATTATTCACTGCTTTAATTTTGTTTTGAAACTCTTCATCATCAGACTGAGAACTTTTTATCCTTTCCAGTAAATATGGCTTAGAAACCATTGGAGAAAGTAGTGATGTTTCACCTTCCATGATAATTCCCATATCCATATTTACTATATCTATGAACATATGATCCCTTTCAAATATCATTTTGTTTAGAACTATATGGTTCGTTCTACTCAATGCATCCACCACCTTATTTCCCTTTCATGGGTGGTGTTGTATTGTGGAGTCATAATCCTTGAGTAGCTCGAGCTATCTCCTTTACCTCTTGTTGAATTCTTTCTATGAGAAAATATATTTCAAACTCTTGTGATCAGTATATATCTCACATATTTTATCGTAGAGATAATGTATCCATATCTTCATAGAAAATATTACCACTGCTAACTCGATATCTTGATTTGGATAGTTTTGTTCATGCTTTTTTAATTACCTTGATGTATTAGCAATAACCCTATCATTCTGCATAAGAAAAAAACCAAGTCATTTCCTTTCTGCATCACTATAAATAACAAAACCATCATTCTGAGAAGGTAAATTCAGGATATGATCATTGAATAATCATCTCTTCAATTATTCAAAATATTCTTCACACTATTTTTTCCAAATGAATTTAACCCCTTTACATGTGAGCTTAGTTAATGGGTTTTCCAATTAGTAAAAATTATGGACGAAACACTGATAGTAACCTGTTAAACCAATTAAACTCTGTACCTCAGTTATACTCATCAGTGATGTACATTCTTGAATTGCCTTTGTCTTTACATGATAAATAATGATTCTATCCTTAGAGACAATATGTCCAAGAAAAGAAATTTTCTAAATCTAGAATCTGCACTTTATAAACTTCCCAAATAGTCTATTTCTTCTAAGAGTCTTCAAAACAATCTGCAAGTTGTTCTCATAGTCTTCATATATTTTGGATTATATCAAGATATCATGAATAAATTCTATGGAAAAATCATCAATATATTCCTTGAACACTCTGTTCATTAGATTCATAAAAATAGAGTGTGCATTAGTCAATCCAAATGGCATTACTGTAAATTCATAATGACCATACATCATTCGGAATGATGTCTTTGGAATTTATTCCTTTTTACACACAATTGATTATATCTATAATGAAGGTCAATCTTAGAAAAATATTGTTCTCCATGAAGTTGATCAAAAAAATCATCAATGAGAGGTATAAGATACTTTTTCTTTATTGTGATAGCATTGATTTCTCTATAGTCAATGCATAACCTCATTAATCCATCTTTCTTCTTAATAAAAAAACTGAGGCTCCTCATAGAGAAACACTGGGGAAAATAAATCCCTAATTACTCAAATCCTCTAATTGTTTATTCATCTCTACTATATACACAATCGCTATTCTATAGGGAGTTTTTAATATTGGCCTTACATTAGAGATTAAATCAATAGTAAACTCAAGTTATTTATCTGAAGTATTTATATGTAAATCCTTTGAGAATACATCAATATATTCTCATAAAATAGGCACATCCTCAATTTGAATATTTCTTTATTAATCCCTTGAGGTTATTTTATCTTCCTCCCTAAGAATATCATTCAGTAAAGATACTGTGGGTGGATTTTGATAAGAATCAGGCGATGATGTTTATTCTAAAAATATAATGGACTCTAAATCTTCCTCACAAATCATAACATCCTTATTATTGAAATAAATTTTCACATCATATTTTGATAGTCAGTCCATACTGAGGATTATATCAAAGTTGACCATAGTTATTATGATAAATTCAGAAGATAAATCATGTTTATATTCCATAATGGGAACTTCTTGACACATCTTTGTTGTAATGAGACTTACCTTATGGGTTTTAAATGATATATCTCTTGTTAATGTGAATTGGAAATATCTATTTTTTAAAGGAAACTAGAAATATATAAAGGAATGAGAGGATCCAAAATCAAATAAATATTTGGCTAAATTTTAGGAAACGATTAAAGTAACTGACACCAAATCATTAGGAAATTCAATCTTACTAGTTATGATCACAAAATCTTGGCCTTTCTCCCTTGGTGTTTTCTAGGGAAAGTTTCTTTGATGCTTAGGAAAATCATCTGAATAGTTTTCCAAATCTTTACAATTATAGAATTTAACATTGGTGGATTCTTTCCTTCCCTTACAATTTCAAACTTGTTACCCTTTTTCTCCACATTTGTCACAAACCACCATCCCCTTTATGTACGTACCAAGGTGTTTCTTTCCAAAATTTCTATAGGGTGGAAATTCAAATTTTCCCTTCTTCCCATTATTTCCTTTTCTAGAGTGTTTAGTGGCCCTCTACTTCTCTTGATTTACTTTAAATTCATAAGAAATAGATACTTCCTTTAATGTCTTGATTGCACATGAGACTATATCTTCATATGATGAGAAAGATTATGAGACCATAGCTCATCATAAGAATGGTTTTAACCCATAAAATAATCAATCAATCTTACTTATTGGGTTATGTATGTAGTCTACAACATGCCTTTATAAACATGTGAAGTTCGATTCATACTTTGCAACATTATCATCCTCCTTTTGCCTCAGGCTCAGAAATTTCCTCTCCATATTCGCTTGTAGATCATGAGGAAATTATTTTTCTAGAAGAGTTATTTAAATTCCCTCTATTCCATATTTGCGACCTCTTCATCCTCTTTTATGTTTTGAATTATTGACCACCATTGATTTTCATCTCCTGATAGAGGATAAACATTCATAATAACTTTTTCCCTTTCCTTACTCCCCAAAGAAAGAAATATTTTCTCTATGGAACTTATCCACCACTTAGCTAAAAAAGGATTAGTAGTCCCATTGAATATTTGGGGTTGTTGCCTCATAAAGCGGTGTAACATTGATCCTTTGTGTCAGGGATCAGGCTTCTCCATATGGGTAAGGTTATTATTTATAACCTGAGTTAGGTGTCCTAGTATAGTTATAAGTTATTCAGCACCAGTTATATCACTATCACCACTATCATTATATTTCACTAGATAGAAATACCTCTATGTATTAAACGCATTGATATGGTTTCTATTCCTTCCACTAGGCACCATTTGTAAATAATGGAATACACTATATTAAGTTATGAATCATTATACATAATTACAAACTAGTAAAATACTCAACATAAATTAAAAAATTTAAGCATATCTAATACAAAATCATAAAAATTATTTCTTTGGGGACATATTTACTCATAAATCCTTCATAATGGTTTTTAAATAAAATGTGAATTATCCTAATCATATCCACTAGGAGTGTCAAACTAGGTGCACAGTAAGGCCCATTGTCATGTACCAGGTTTCCCCGAGTCAATCCAAGAACACCTTTTTGAAGTTATTACTCCTAGGTACATCTGTGATAGAACTACATCCACTTGTAGTATCTATATAGTTATGTATTTTCTAGGAATACCCACATACTATTTTCATTACAAAAATTTTAGGATGTTCTTATATACTTATCCTTAAAGTCTATCTTAGGATAATGTTCCCTAATCAAGGTTTTTCTAAGTCTAGTTTCCAAGGTTTGTACTAAGTTTCCTATGATACCAACCGTAATGCCCCAACTGAAGTTTCCCAGAGTTGGTGCATTATTTTATTACATTTTAATGACCACAATAAATCAAATCCTGAAGGACCAATCAGTTTAGTAGCCTTGAAAAAACTAGATAAAAACATAAGTTTTACATTACATCATGAAATGAAAAACAACACAATATCTCTATAGAAAACACACAAATTCCTTAGAATATCCCTATAGGTCAATCATAATATACTTATTCACATCTTGGGATAAAATGAAACATAATAAAGGGGTGATCTCATATGATTAGTAAAGATAAAATTGATAGAGGAAGATATCATAAATAAGTTTAAAATTTTAAGGAAAGGTATGAAACTGAAAAAAATTAATTTTAAACATAATATTCAGCATAATATAGAAATAATAAGTCAAATAATTCCATTTAAACATTAACATGTATATTTTACTTGTCAAATAATCGCATGTAATATTAATAACTAATCACATAACGAGGAAATGCTTAACGTCAGACATCATAACTATACCTTCAAGGCCTCATTCCAAGACACTAGTTTATCTTATGAGACCTACTAATGCATAGAGGGGCTATAGAGGGCCCCCATCACTTAATAAGTCTAATTCATTTCTCTTATAAAAGTAGTAAAACATAAACTAAATATTCATATTAAAACTAGGATACAAAATTTTAATACTTTAACCATAAATCATGAATGGTATCAAATTTTCATATCCACAATCAAATATATCATAAAACCTTAAATACAATATGGAGGATTGTATCATAATAAATCAACCTGAATTAAGAATAAAATATAACAAAGGATGTTTACAGAGTTCAAAATAATCTAATAAATCTATTAAAACTCTTTGGGAGAAATATCCATTTTTTTCTTTGAAATCATTTAGAATCCACAAAGATAAAAAAAAATTATTTTAAAAATAACTCTTTAATCTTGTAAGGAAATATTAAAAATTTTAAGGCGTCATAATGATGAAAAATAGCCTCTTTCACTGTATAAGTTAAAAACCATTCTTTCATTAATTTATAGAAAAGTCATAAAATACATCATTTGGAAAATGACAGGTAGATTCCTTTAAAAACATTTTATAAAAAGTAAAACATGGGTGAAAATATCTTTAAACAATTGTTGGTAATAGTTTGAAATACTATTGAAGAAATATTTACATGGATGATAAAGATTCCTCAGTAGATACTTATGTATAAACAACCTTTGATAATAATGATATTGTGAAATTAACCATTACCTTATACTTTCCTTTAGTAGAGGGCACATTAACCTCTTATATGATGGTTATAACATGTTATTAAATTATACCAGAACCATATAAATTTTTATAATATCATTTATGATCCTCTTATACTATTTTGTTAATAATATTTCAATATTACCATTGTTTTGAGTGTTTACTACTTTGTTTCCCTATGTATGTTTTGTTAGGTAAGTCATATTTATTATGCACAGAATGTATTTTATTATAATACTTAATGATATAAAGTTCATAATAATCTTTTTTACTCGATATATAAATTTTATAATCCTTATTTAATGGTTAATGTGGATAATGAATCTCACCGCGTCATGGAGATGGTAGGTCGTACGTACGCACGAGCGACGATATCATTCCCTTGATGGTTAAATGCTATGTAATTGGATGGTATATTAATTTTACCAAATGTTATCATGTTATAATAATTATTTATATATATTATACTCATAATTATATCCATCCAAATAAAGTAGTGTTGAATAATAAATTACACCATAACGTGGAGAAAGTAAGTCGTACGTACACACACATGGTGATATTATTATTCTTAGGATAAATAAAAGGATGAATATGTATGTCCCATAATCATAATAGAATATAATCATGTAGATGATATTGGATTTATTACTTTAGTATGGAATCAATATATGAGGAGGAAGTATATTAAGAAAATAAATTGAATGGAATTGGTAAAACAATTACCTGTTCTTTGAGCGTCTCCTTTTGATTTTCATAAAAGGACTTTTTAGGATGGATTTATTCCCAAATTATAGCCTATATAATTAATTGGGTAAAGTTTTGAGGTGAAGCAGGTAAGTTTTGGCCGAGCCAAAGGGCTTTAGAGATGTGAATAAAAGAGAAGGACTGGTTCTCTATTATAAGAGAGGGGATGGGCACTTTTGAAAACTCCAAAACTATTAAATTATTATAAATGTATTTTCGTCTTAAAATAGCTTCAAGGTGAGTTATTTGAAGTATAAGATGACGATGAGTCTAAAAACTATCATAAAAGGATTTTTAGACATGATTAGGTCACAAAAGCAACTTTATCTTTTGGATTTAACTATTAGATAAACAGTTTAACTCTTACCATGTTTAATTGAATTTTTATCATATAGTGTTAATATAGTTACTATAAAATTCCAAATTAAACCAAATTGGATAATTTATGATAATTTTAAAATTATTTTAGTTATTTGTATGAACATGATATTTTTATGAATTTTATAACATTTAATTAAATATTAATTATTTTAATGTATCATTTATGTCAATTTTGATACTATTGAACATTTTTATATTCAAAAATATAAAACCAGCATCAAAACTTCAAAACACTACTTAAAATATATCACTTAAATGTCTATGTTATCTATAAAATTATTTGATGTCATTAATTAATTCAAATTATATTTATTTTAATATTTTTAATATCATTTAATTTATTCTACCTTTAATAATTCAATTACTACATCATTATTGTGTCACCAATTAATTTAATTATTTATTTTATAAAATTATAAATAAATTAAAATTGTGTAGATAAACATTTTATATTTATAAATACTATTTATAGTTGATCATATAACTTATATATCCTCTTATTAAAAATGATATAGTTATTAAAATTTGAATATCACAGTTTTAAATGTTTTTTAAATAAAATATAATAAATGTCCCAATCTAACACAAGTGAATTAAAAAGGATGATAATTTAAACCCAAGGTTGATTTTGGTATAAAAACACTTATAAAATTAGATTTGGACATGTTTTAGGGTAATATTATATTATTACAATATTATTTTTACCTTTAATTACCATATTTTTCTTTTAATTGTGGTAAATAAAATCCAAAAGTTAATATTCACCAAAAAATATTTTGATCCTATTAGATCAAAATTTTCATACTTAACATGACCATTTATTTCTATTTTTTTAAATTTAATTCATAGAAGCTGTAAAATTACATTTAATGCAAATCCCATAGATGTGGCTAGAATGCAGGTAAAAGAGACATTCAAAAGTTCAATAAAATTTTATATCTAATTCTATTATAAAATTATTCCAATGAAATTTATTAGATTAATATATGAATTATTTATCTATTGTGACATTAAAATCAATTTATAGTAAAATAATTATTTAAATGAAAATGTTGGTTTTTAACAACAATGTAGTATTTTCACTATTCATCAAAAATTGAAACTTTTCAGAAAAATACCAAAAATTCACCCTAAGATAATTTTGATATTCCGAATTCAAAAATGAATTTTATTTTGCAAAATAAAAATTTAAAATTTTAAAAAAATTTTAATACTATTTATAACTACTTTTTAAACAACTAGTTTGAAAGACCATGGTGCGCTCGAACTCAGTGTTGCGAGAAACCCAAGATATATAATTATTTAAAAAGAAGCATACCATAGAAGATTGGGGTGTTACAGGAAAGGTAAAAACCTTAGTTTTTAGGAAATATATTTTTGAATAAATTTAATTTCATTGATATCATGCGTTATGCACAACACTGAGTTTTAATGTACCATAATATACTATTAATATTATTACATAAACTTGTTCATTACAACATAGCTATTAAATTTGTTAGTATGAATGGGAATAAAAACATTTGGAAAATTATGTTTAAAGGTTTTGATAATTAAAATCCATTTATAAATAACTAGATTTTTAGTAATGTCGCTATATGATTTGAAAAAAATACTATTTTTCTCAAAAATTGTTTTTTTATTTCTTTTCATGAACAAATAATAAAATTAATTTTTGAAAATATTAGGGAATTTATTTGAAAAAACTATATTTATTTTTTTAATCGACATGGAAAAATTATCTTAGGGTTAATGTTTTATAATTTCCTAAAAAGAATAATTTTTCCAGTGAATAGTGGAAAATAAGGATTTTTATTAAAAAATGCCTTTTTATTTAAAATATTTACAGATATACATTTTTTTTAAAAAAAATTAAAATTTAAAAAGTTTAATTATTTTATTATTAAACAAATATAGTTCATTATAATCAAATTCATGCTGAATTTTGATATTAAAACTTTCTATACTTATGAAAATATTTGCTTTCAAAAACTGCTTGTTTATCGCATTTGTGGGTTTAGTTTTAAATTTAATTTTTCAAATTTTATGAATTAAATTTTAAAAAATGTATTAAATATTTATAATAATAATAATTAATATTATAAAATATTTTCTACTTAATTTTTGGTCAAAATTATAATAAAATAATTAAAAATTAATTACTGCGTTTAAGGTTAAAACAGGATTATCGGGGGTTAAACAAAAAATATAAGTTGTAAAATAACCTAAACAATTCTGAAAAAAAAACATTTTATTTAAATATTAAAACCTTATATCATCAAAGTTTCTATAATAATCCATTATTTGTGAATTTTTTAATGTTTGAAATGTTGGTACACCTTTTTCTTTTAAAAAATTTGACATATGTCCTCTCCCTCGCCTATAAAAGGGTATCATCTCCTTTTCACACTTAAAAAACACATTGTTTTGGAAAAAACCAGACCAAATACATTAATTTATTCTCTAATAACATCATAGAGGCATTAGTTTTATTTATAAACCCTCTTAGTAAGTATTTTGGTGTTAACCTAAGGAGGTTGTTCGAAAAAGAGATAGCGTTCTTAACCAAGGTTTTTTATTTTATTTGTTTTTCCACAAAATTAAAATCCTATTCAACTATGATTATATTGTAACATCATTTTATACCATATAATAATATTTTATTATGTTAATTTCAAAACCAAATCTATCACTTCTTCCATCAAATGGGAAATGAAATTTTCGATCGTGTGTTCGGAGGGCTACCGCCTCACAAAACGATATAATTTATTTTCAATAACCCATCCAATTAAATGATATAATGATGGATTTATATTAAATATAATATATTCATAACATAATTATACTTCTATAATTATAATATCACATATAAATTCTTATTTTTCATTCCTTGGGAATACAATAATGTCCCTCATGTGCAAGGCGGGTTACTACCTTGTGAAGGGATGTGGTTAGTTGTTCACTTACACTATACATGGAAGCTAATAAATATATATTTAAGTAATATATTTAATATATATGACATCATAATGATTATATAAAGGTGATAAATTATTTAAATTGATTTCATTCCATCCATCAAGAAAATGGAAACAATGTTCATGTGCATGTACGACCTACCATCCCCATGAACTTTGTAATTCGTTTTCTATTTGTAAGTTTTATAGATTAATATAAATACATATATAATGAATATATATGATATTTTTATAATGAGTAAAATTATATATATTATGTAAATATGATCAGAGTAAAAGGAATGAGAATACCAAACCAAATTATACATGAAAAACGTAGCCATTATTACATAAAACATGATTTAAACAAAGAATTGTTAATAAATAGGTAATAAAAGGGAATAGGTAAAAAATATATGGTATAATATATATTATTATTATTATTTAATAGTATATTTATAATACATATACATATTTATCTATATATATGTGGGTGTGTATATTACACGGGTTTTTGATGTGTGTGAAGAAAGTCAAGACTTAAAGTATGGGATTTTTGGATAACTTTTATTTATGTGGAACACAAAACTTATACACAAATTTTGTGTGTGTGATATATATATAATATTAATGAATTTATTTTATGATAATTATCATGAATATTATGGTATATAAATATCTATATAAGGTTCTTTCTTTCATGGTTTTTACGATTCAAAAGTTACCAAAGCGATAAAAGTTTTGTGTTACAATCTCATTGTTTCTTTGGATTGTTTTTTATTAAGATTTTGATGGTGAAATATTATGATCTAACTCAAAATAAACTAAGGTATTTTCTCATACTCATGTTATTTCTATAGAATACTTTTTTTTATCCTATTTCACTCTTTTTATGTACTCATTAGTACAGAATAACATTTTTAATGAAAAACTATAATTATTTATCTCTTCGATTAAAAGCCCAATTTATTATATTTTCATGTGTTTATAAAGATGTTTTAATGAAAATTTTAACTATTTTACAATTAATTTTTAAATACATTTTACCCATGTTTTACTTCTTACAAAATCATTTCAAAAAAATCTTCTTGTCATTTTCTTGAACAAGGTACTTTTTAATTTTTACAGAAAATGTGAAAGGAAGATTTTTTTAACATGTATGTAATGAATGTAATTATATTCCATAATGAACACTAAATTACTTTAAGACAACTTTAAAATATTTTACGTTTCAATTCAAATAAAAAAAATTCCCAAACATTTGAAAAAAAATTTTATTTTAAATATGTTATTTAAAATGAAACAGATATTATCCTCAATAATGTTTTAATGATATTTTTATGGAATTTATATTCATTGGAGACAAAAAACTTTGGTGTTGTTTATGTTTTATTATGTATATGTTTCAATGATAACATCATTATTATTTATTTGAATCATTTTTATTTATGATTATGATTAAGAGATTTTTATGAAACCTATTTTCTTTTCATGGGTTATACTATAATGAATGTTTTATAATATTATGGAATAAAAATGTATATATTTGGTGATGCATTGTACCTATATCTCACTAAAATTCATTAGGTAATGTTTTATATCTCAGGAAATAATGATGGGAAAAAAGCTGATGTGATTAATCTGCTATGGGAAATAGGCCGATGTCGTTGACCAACAATAGGAAATATGTGATGATTCTAGATCCATTATGGAATAGGAAATAGGTATTGATGCCTAATATGTAATGATTTTATGTACTTGGATGTTAAACTTAACAAATGAAATGGTTTTTATACTTATAATGGTTCCACACTTATATTACATGAACTTACAATTCATAATTTATCTACGATGAATTCCAACTCTTATGCTTATTATCTATTGAAATGTTAATGTTTTATGAGATGGATCATGCTTATAATCCAATATATATTGGGTTTGATTTTTTAAGTTACATTTAAAATATCAAACCCCTATAATTATATTATTCTTTCATATCATCATCAATTTATTTATTCCATGTTTACTATTATTGATCATCTAAGCTCACCATTTCTTATATTTCTTTTCCTCTGGTTATGAAGAAATCTTTAAGTAGGGTATTTCTATAAAGAGTAATAATCAGGAAGATCATTATGGGATATACTGAATATCTTTCATAAAATTTGAATATTTTGTAACTAGTATCCAAAGACACCAAACCTTTATGATCCTCAAGCATGAATTTTTGAAATGTACTCAATATCCATCTAAAAAGATGTAATATTTATGTATTAAAATTGAGGGTTTTTATAGGGATGTTCAACCCAAAGTCCCTCTACCCATGGATAATTTTCTTATGATAGATTCTAATTCATTATAACACTAATAACTATCATGTATAAACTATATTCAACAACTAAATTTGAGTGAATAACTTTAGTTACAAACTAAACTCAGGGTAGATAGAAACTAAATATAGTATCATTCATAGCATGTAACTAATGATATATATGTCTAATAATATTTATATGGTGTTTAACAATTAAAACTAAAGAATATAAATAATTATAATTTAAACAATTTATATCCATTAATATAAAGTAAGGTAATAACTTCTAAATAAATTAAAAATTCATATATTAAACATGAAATAAACATTTATGAACTACACATTTACTAAAATCTATTTATAAGCACTTTATAATATTATCTATTCATTATTGACATTCAATAATAATTAATTTAAATACATTCAATTCATTACATAATATTAACTCCTTCATATTATTAATTATATGCAATTTCACTTTAAACTTATGATATTACATAAAATATAATCATTTTATATCTCAATTTATATCATGTACACTATTTAAAAAATATAAGTATCGCATACCTAAAAAAATCTAAACCACGATAAAATAGACAATCTAACCTTTTTTGTTGTGTTCAAAATAATATTCCAAATAAATCAATTAATTTTAACAATTCAAAATGTGTATTATGAACAATTCATAATCTTAAAATATAAAAACTTTATATTCAACCTTAATTTGTAATTTATAATTACTTTTTAAATTATACATATGATATCTAAATACACATTTCATTTTTAACTCTTAATGAATTCCATAATTTTGTAGAAAATAAATTAATAATAATAATAATTAATATTAGGTAATATTTAATAATTAATGTTTCATAAACATATAATTAATTAATTACAAATAAATTTTAATTAATTAATTTATCAAAACATTATAAATTAATAATTATCTCAATATGCCTTTTATTATAATTTATAAACTGTAATGGACCAGACCCTCATGATCCATCCCTTTGCCAAATTCTAGGATCCTAAGGGGTTGCACCCCGACCGGTGCGACTGATCAGCGCGACCGATTTTATGACCGATCGACCGATCGGTGTGACCGATCAGCGAGATCGATCGGCACGACCAATCGGCACAGCCGATCGGCGCGACCGATCATTGTGACCAATCGTTGCGATCGATCGGTGGGACCAATCAGCGTGACCGACCTATCGGTGTTGTCCAGCCTTGATGGGTTTTCCTTCTACAGTTTTTCCCATAACCCCACTTTTTGGCTTTTTTTAACCTTTTGAAGAGTTTCAAGGCCATTTTTAAAGCCCATAATTAATATCTAGAAATCTAGAAAAACCTCTCTACTGAATAAAAATTAATCCAGTTGTGTGTAACCACCCAACCGCGTGGAAGAACCACAATCTGACTTCCAAGGTGTTCAAATTTTTTATCCTGTAACATTGGCATCTCATCTATTTATGACACTGAATTTTCTTCTCCTTCCTCTTGGCTAGTCTCCTCTTCCTTGTGCGTTTGAAGTCCTTTGTTTCCGAGGCAAGTGGTGCACCTATGCCGGAGCCCTGCAAGTCGTGCATCCCCTATTCCTAGAACGTGGTGAAAAACTTCAATCGTTGATCAATCAAGTAGTGATTTTATCCTTCGTCACTCCTTCTGTGTATAATACAGGGTGGGCATAATTTTGTCTCTGTGGAAATTGATGGAACCTAACTTAATGAAGATAATGAATTGACCTTTAAAGAATGAAGGGGGGGGGGTGTGACCAATGTTCTTCTTTACTCTTTTTATGTTGTTATGTGTTGTGAATTATACAAGCCTATGCTCACTGAAAATCATGGTCGTTGGTGGTCTTTCTTTGCACACTAATGAACCTCTGTACCCCTGTATGTTTAATTAACCATAACATGGAATTGGTTAATTATGTATACTCGGTTAAATAAATTGAAAGCACAAGGATCAACCCTTTTTTGTTATAACCCCAGTTAAAGTACAGTGGTATTGAAACCATAGAGTGTGTTAAATATTTTAAATCTGAAAATACTTGCATGGGCTTGCCTTGTGATGGTGGTAGTGGTTTGGTTGTTTTTACTTCATGGTCCAATTGTAGGTGACCTTATGGTTTTCTTGGATCGGGGATTAGATTTCTGCGGTGATATGGGCGGGGATGAGATCCTCTGTTATTATACTTTCACTGGTTGTGAATTTTAGGCTGTGTGGTTACTCTGCTTATATCATAAATTTTGGTGGAATCCTTTGTTGTTGAGAAATCGTTGGCTTCTGGATTTTGGGGACATGGGGCTATGTCTCAGGTTTTTCTTTGGTTCCAATACTTAGAGGGATCTCACTTATCCCTTTGTTGTTGTGACTTTTCAAGATAACCGTGTGTGAATGCTTAAATTTCTGTTTGGCTGTTTCTTTCCTTTTGTCTTGTGGTTATGCCTGTTAGTTTTTCGGTAGTGAAGAATTCACCCTAATGGGATCACTTGAACATGAAAACAAGAATGGGTTAAATGGGTAAATTGGTTCTGGGATGGATTGTGGCCTGGCTATGGGTGGTATACGTTTCATGAATGAATAGTGATGCGGTGTTTGCACTTAGGCTGTTTTCGAAAACCTAGGTTGGGTTGAGTGCTTGTTTACTTATGTATATACTTGTACTTTTTTTATGTTTCTTACTCACGCCCCACCCAAGTTGATAACTTAAGTTCCGAACACTCCCATTTCAGGGGGGAGGGTGTTTTTACCAACACTCCTATGAGTGGCTGGTTATTAGCTCCTTTCTGCTCCCTTTCCGGAATAGCTGAAGACTCTTCAGGCAGGCTGTGATGGTCTGAAGTCCATTATTATCCCAAGAATCTTCGGGCGGGGTAGTTGTGGTGGTTGGCCCAGGTGTTTGTGGGCATGTTGTTTCCAAAGTGTCTTCGGGATGAGGCCTAGGTGTCTTTGGGCATGGTAGTAGTTGTTCTGAACTAGGTGTTTGCGGGTATGGTTATGTGTGGTGGTTGTGGCCCAGGTGTCAGTGGGCAGGATAGTGGTTATGGCCCAGGTGTGTGCGGGTGGGGTTTGGCAGTGGGACTGCGGTGAGGTTGTGGCCCAGGTGTGTCTGGGCGGGGTTTGGCAGTGGGACTGCGGTAAGAATGGTGAGATTGATTCGATGCGTAGGATGTCTTCAATAACAAGTGGGAAAGTGGCGTGGGGTACCCAAATATCGATGTGCTATTACTATACTTTACTTGACTTGCATTATTTGGGGAGCGTGCCTCAGTGAGGTTCAGTGGATAGCTTTTTCCTAGTTGGGTGTTTGGTTATCACTTTTTCCACGGGACATTAGAATGTCTTCTCACTTGTGCACGAGAGTCTTTGGTTTTCCCTAATGAGTATACTTTTATGCTCACCCCACGTATATAAAACTGCTTTCATGTTTCCAGGAGGACTTCAGAGATCGTGCGGGGCCATACTAGCTTAGAACTTTGGGGCAGTTGATGTTGTTGTTTTCCTTTTCTTGATATCTTTTCACCTTTAGAGTTTTGTGACTTGTATCTTTTACCTTTGAACATGCATATGGGAATGGTTTACTTTCAGCCGTACTTTTATTTTCAGTTTGAATGTTGTGGGATTTACCATCTTATCTCTCGATCCTATTAAAAGTAAAAGGGTAATGCCTTCCATTTAGTGTGTCATTCTATACCCTTGGTGCTGTTCGCCACTCCAGGACCTATTGAAGGTGGGTTTCGGGGGTCAGTATCTCTCCTTCAACTTAAAGAAGGAAGGTCCTGAAAATCTTATGACCCTTCCCTCCTTTTGGTGAAGGCAGGTCCTGATAGAATGGTATCAGAGGAGGTTGAGAGATAGGATGGAGTCTGGAGTTAGGCACAATGAGGATTGCATGGGATGGTAGGGCAACAATGTTGGGTGAACTTGGTTCGTGAATTAGGCCAGGGAAGACCGGCTAGGACACAGGATTTTAGGGCCCCCCGTGATCCGATGCAAGGACTCTGGACCTACCGAACGACCAAGTGAGGCCATGATGCTTGTAGGGTAGAGACCCTAGGAAAGGTACATGCATCATAATGACTTGTGTTCCCGTGTTTCTGGGGTGTTTTGGGAAATTGAAATAAATAATAAGTTTAAGAAATTTTAAGAACAGTGTTCTACACTACTTGGTCTTAGGCATTATTTGTTTACCTTGCAGCCATGGCACCTGGGAGATGACCATGAGTTTTAAGGGCGATCGAGGCCTAGGAGGTTGAAATGGCCGATCGGCAGAGGGATGATCGAGAGAAGGAGGATGACCAGTGGCAGAAGACGCTTCGATCCTTCCAACAACAGAACCTCGAGAAGTATGAAAGAAGCACCTCTGACATGAAGATGGAGGGTTGGCTAGAGGAGCTAGTGATAGCTTTCGGCTTGATCTGGGCTCTGACTGAGTACTGGGTTCCTCTGACCATCAGCTAGATGCAGGGAGCAGCGTGTCAGTGGTGGACGCTCTACTTGGGGGAGAGGAGATAGGCTGAGGTGGCTTGGGCTGATTTTGAGAAGGAGTTCTGGGTGGAATTCCTCTCTTCTACGATGAAGTTAGAGAAGAGGCAAGAGATACTCTCCCTCCAGCAGGGGAGTATGTCAGTAAGAGAGCTAGGGATCAAGTTCAAGGACCTCCTCCGCTTTGCTCCAGACCTCTTTCTAGATGAGGAGTCTCGGGCGAGACGTTTAGAGGAGGCGCTCCGACCCTCCCTCTAGTACGCTATTACTCCCTTCACCTTGCCGACATACTTGGAGGTCCAGAAGAAGGCCGAAGTGGTGGAGAGGATGCACTCTCTAGGAGGTGTGTCACGAGAGGGGATTCATCTAGGCCTGTCAAAGGGAAAAACCATCAGCACCAGACATCCAACATCGGTACCCTGTAGGTTCCGACCAGCAGGGAGCAGGTCACAGCAGTTTCAGTTTGGGTCCCCCAGTCCTCGCCCTTTCCCTTCAAGCCCAGGACCAAGGTGCTTCATCTGTGGGAGCCATGGACATCTCTGGAATCAGTTCCCAGGCTGAGTACAATACGACAGTGGCGGAAAGGCCCAACACCCGCCCCAGCAGCAGCTTCCATCTAGGCCCTTTCAGCAGCAGCAACAGGTGCATCGATCTCCCGCTCCTCCGAGGGCAGACGTTGCAAGGGGAGGCCGACCTCAGGGCGCTCCTCAGGGACCTCGACCAGGGCATGGTTGGGGAGGTGGCCAACAATCGTGGGGCAGAGGAGCTGGGTGTGGACAGTTTCACACTACGGAGGCAGCAGTTCCAGCAGGACTGGAGGTTGTTCGAGGTACGATCAGGTTGTTCAGTACCCTTGCTTACTCCTTGTTCGATACCGGAGCTTCGTACTCCTTTGTTGCACCCAGTCTAGACCATGCTCTGGGTCTTTATGCTAAGAGACTTCCAGTGCCCCTGGTGCTAAGAACACCAGTCGGAGGCTAGAACGACTTGTTATATGTTTGTAAAGGATGCAGACTGATGATATGGCCACATCAGTCGGTCAGGGATCTACTACTGCTACAGATACAACCATACGATGTCATACTAGGCATCGACTGGCTTTTCTCTGTGTGGGCCTTCATTGACTGCTTCTGATGAAGTTTTGTGTTCTCAGACTTGGGCGGATGATGTGTTACTTTCACTGGCGAGCGGAGTGTCCAGAAGGGCCGCAGTCGAGAGGAACCCCTCCTCTCCTTGTTAGCTGAGATGTCATTAGAGTCAGTGGATTCTGAGATGGTGGAGGTACCAGGGATCGTTAGTAAGTTTATGGACGTCTTCCTTGAGGAGGTGACGACTCTAACCCCTCGACGTGATATCGAGTTTGGGATAGACTTGCAACCTTGTGCTCGTTTGATTTTGATGGCTCCCTACCGGATGGCACCTTCGGAGCTACGGGAGTTGCGGATTCAGATTGACGATCTGATGAAGAGGGGTTATGTTCAACCAAGCGCGTCACCGTGGGGTTCTCCAGTGTTGTTCTCAAAGAAGGAAGATGATGGTCTCAGTTTGTGCATAGACTACAGGAGGCTAAATCAGGTAACGATCAAGAATCGCTACCCTCTTCCAAGTATATAAGATCTTTTCGACCAGATGAAAGGGGTATGATGGTTCTCGAAGATCGACCTGTGGTCTGGGTATCACCAGTTGAGGGTAAAGGAGGGCGGCATCTCGAAGACGACCTTCAGGTGCAGATATGGGCACTTTGAGTTTGTAGTCATGCCTTTCGGAGTTACGAACACTCCCACTGTGTTCATGGGGCTTATGAACTTCGTTTTCCAGGAGTATCTAGATCGGTTCATAGTCGTGTTCACTGACAACATCCTGATCTACTCAAGATCATAGGAGGACCACTCTGAGCACCTGATGACTTTTTTTGAGGTCCTCCGACAACACCAACTCTATGGGAAGTTGTCGAAGTTTAAGTTTTGGACGTGAGAAGTGCAAATCTTTGGGCACGTAGTGTCCGAGAAGGGGGTAGCGGTGGACCCATCAAGGGTTGAGGCGGTTGTTTCTTGGGCCGCACCCAAGAATGTGGTTGAGGTTCGTAGTTTCCTTGGGCTGTCAGGTTACTACTGGAGGTTCGTACCCAACTTCTATCGGGTTGCGACACCTTTGATGACCTTGACCAAGAGGGACCGGGTTTTCATGTGGAGTGAGCAATGTGAGGCAGCCTTCAGCTATCTAAAGGATAAGTTGGTTAGTGCCCCAGTGTTGAGACTACTAGAAACAAGGGGCGGCGTATGAGGTGTTCTGTGATGCTTCAAGGCAAGGCCTCAGATGTGTGTTGATGGAGGGACAAGGGGTGATCTCTTATGGGTCTAGGAAGCTACACCCTCATGAATGTAATTATGCCACCCACAATCTGGAGCTTGCAGCGGTCGTTTTCGAATTAAAGTTGTGGCGGAATTACCTCATCGGGGAGCGCTTTGTGGTCTTCACGGATCACAAATTCTTAAGGTATATCTTCTCCCAGCAGGACCTAAACTTACGGCAGAGAAGGTGGATGAAGTTCCTCCCGGATTAGGACTTCGAGATTTCCTACACTTCAGGAAAAGGAAATGTAGTGGCCGATGCTTTGAGCATGAGGTCACAGAAGGATGTCGTCTGAGAGTCGGCAGATGCTTGGAAGGAGATGGAGGAGTTGGCTTCCTTGCACCTGGATGTGAGGATGGATAGTGGTAGAGATTGCCTGTATCAGATGACAGTGAAATATTCTCTATTGTAGCAAGTGGAGGAATCTCAGTGGGGAGACCCAGAGTGCGAAGTGATGCGTGACTGAGTTGACCAGAGAAATGCTTTAGAAGGGTGGACGAAAGATGGTCAAAATCATATGCTCTTACAGGGGAAGATGTTTGTTCTAGAGGAGACGCGTGGCAAGGTTCTTAGTGAGTTCCACAAATCAACCCTAGTGGTACACCCAGAAGTTTCCAAGATGTACCAGGGTCTGAAAAGATAGTTTTGGTGCCCCTGAGTAAAGTGAGAAGTGGCAGAGTTTGTGGCCAAGTGCCTAGTGTGTCAGCAGGTAAAGGTTGAAAATTGTGTTCCAGGCAGGTTGTTGCAACCTTTAGATGTCCCTGAGTGGATGTGGGATGACATCTAGATGGATTTCTTCATGGGGCTACCCAAGGTTTAAGGGGGCTGCGATGCCATCTAGGTAGTAGTGGGCCGCTTGACGATGTCAGATCACTTTCTGGAAATTAAGGAGTTGAGTGTAGTGGATGCTCTAGCACGGAAGTATATGGACAAGGTAGTGCGGTTTCATGGAGTTCCGAGTTCTATAGTGTCGGACAGGGATGCACGTTTTATCTCACAAGTTTGGAGGGGTTTGCAGTATTCTTTCAGCACCCAGATGTGCCTTAGCACTGCTTTCCACCCCCAGACAGATGGGAAAACAGAGATCACCATCCAGACCCTGGAAGATATGCTCCGAGCATGCGTTCTGGACTTCGGGGGATCATGGGTGTGATACTTGCCTCTAGTAGAGTTCACCTAGAATAATATCCATAAGTCTACCATTGGAATGGATCTATTAAAAGACCTATATTGAAGGCCGTGTCACTCACCGGTGTGATGGGATGAGGTTGGGGAAGCAGGTGTTCTTGGCCCAGAGGTGGTGCAGAGCACGACAGAGAAGGTTCAGCTTATATGAGAAAGGATGAAGGCGGATCAGGACCAGCAGAAGTCATATGCCGATGATAGGAGGAGACCCTTGGAATGTGAGGTCGGGGACCACGTGTTCTTGAAGGTCTCCCCTCGGCGTGGACAACAGAGGTTCGGCAGGGGAAGTAAGCTTTCTCCCAAGTTCATCGGACCCTTCAAATTGTTGCGTCGGGTCGGTCAAGTGGCTTATCAGAAAGGGCTACCACCGCCGCTACTGAGGATACAAAATGAATACCATCCCAGCCCCGACAATATCTACACTATGATTCACACATCCTCGACTGGGGAGAGCTAGATATCGAAGATGATACAACCTTCATGGAGCGACCTGTGATGATCGAGGTTCTTGAGGAGAAGGTGCTTCGTGGTCAAAACATTCCCTTGCTTCGTGTGTTGTGGAGACATGGTGGGCTTGAGGAGAGTACCTGGGAGAGGGAAGCATAGATTCGTGCCTATTACCCAGAGTTTTTTTGAGTTTTATCCTATTGGGTTAGTACTTTTTTACTGTGTAATGCTTTACCTTGTGTAATATGGATGTGCAGTTCATTTTCTGTGGATGTGTGTGTGAAGTGTCCTAAAGAATGTGGAGGGGAGGACCTAATCCCTAGTTAAGACACATTAAAGTTGATTCTCCTAAACCCATGCGGGCGAGTCAGTGCCGCCCAAAGCAGATAGTATCATAACATGGAGGAAGGGAGACCCATCTTCCACTGGACCGGATGGTTTGGTCTTTGTTTTGTGTGGTTTCATGGGGAAAGGAGCGGTAGGGAGTTTGTGTTTGTTTAGGAGATAAGGTGTTCCTATGTCAGAGAGGTTCACTCCTGAGACGTATCTTTTGGGGTGGTTATTCGAACCCCCCTCTTTCCTTCAGTCTAGGTTTTGATTCTTGAGGATGAGAATGGTTTGAGGGGCATCTGATGTAATGGCCCAGACCCTCATGATCCATCCCTTTTCCAAATTCTAGGATCCTAAGGGGTCGCACCCCGATCGGCGTGACTGATCGGTGCAACCGATCGACGAGACCGATCGACGTGACCAATCGATGCTGTCGATCGACGCGATCGATCTTCATGACCGATCGGTGGGACCAATTGGCACGACCGACCGATCGGTGCGACCGATCGGTGTTGTCCAGCCTTGACGGGTTTTCCTTATACATTTTTTACCGTAACCCCAAAGTTAGGATTTTTTAACCTTTTGAAGCGTTTCAAGGCCATTTTTAAAGCCCTTAATTAATATCTAAAAATCTAGAAAAAACACCCTACTGAATAACAATTAATCCAGTCATGTGTAACCACCAAACCGCGTGGAATAACCATGATCCTACTTTCAAGGGGTTCAAATTTCTTATCCCGTAACATTGGGATCTCATCTATTTATCACGCTGGATTTTCTTCTCCTTCCTCTTGGCTAGTATCCTCTTTCTTGTGCGTTTGAAGTCCTTTGTTCCCAAGGAAAGTGGTGCACCTATGCCAGAGCCATGCAAGTCTCACATCCCCTATTCCTAGTGCTTGGAGAAAAACTTCGATCGTTGATTAATCAAGTATGGATTTTGTCCTTCGTCTATCCTTCTGTGTATCACGCGGGGTGGGAATTCTTTTGTCTCTGTGGAAATTGATGAAACCTAACTTAATGAAGATAATGAAAGAACCTTTAAAGAATGAGGGGGGGGGGGTGTGACCGATGTTCATCTTTACTCTTTTTATGTTGTTATGTTTTGTGAATTGTACGGGCCTATGATCACTGAAAATCATGGTCGTCAGTGGTCTTTCTTTGTAACACCCTAGACTTTTATGAGAAATATTTTGTTTTTATGTTATATAAATCATCAAATAAATCTTTCACTACATACAACACTTTCTTGGATTGCTTTACACGTAATCATGACCTTCCTCTATAGCTTGCGTCATACGCAATACCGAGTTTCACTAAACAACGATATGCTATTAAAATATTATTAAAACTAGCCGTTATGAATAGTAATAACCACTTTTTGAATTTTTTTTGAATTTTATTTTTCAAAATAGACTTAATTTTTGGATTCGGAATATTGAAATTATCCTAGGGTGAAATTTTGGTATTTTTCTGAAAACTTTTAATTTTTGATGAATAGTGAAAACACTGGGTTACTATTTAAAAATTGACTTTTTATTTAAATAATTTTTTATTTTAATTAAATTTATTTTAGGGGAAAATTGATACATAATACCTATATAAGTTCAATGCAATTCATTGGAGTCATTTTATAATAATTTTAGATATATGAAAATTTTATTGAACTTTTCACCGTCTTTTACCCACCTCCTAGGAGAATTTGCAAATTTACATAAAACATAATTTTACCGCTTCTGTGAGTGGAATTTCAAAAATAAGAGAGACATGGTTGATTTCAGTAAGTAAAATTTGGTTCAATGAGATGAAAATAATTTTTTGTAAATAGTAACTTTTTACTTTTATTTACCACGGTTAAAAGTAAATAGGGTAATTAAGGGTAAAAATGATAATATTATTACCATAACACATGTCCTAATTCTATTGGATAAGTGTAATTCGACCAAAAACAACCTTAGGAATAAAAATATGACCATTTAGGCCCACTTGGATTAGATCAGGACATTTATTATTAATTTATTTAAAGAAGGGTTAAAATAGTTAAAATCAAAGTTTAATAACTAAATAATTTTTAATATAGGTTTATACATAAGATAAATTAGACTATAAATATTCATTATAAATATAAAAAGATTTTCTACATAATGGTATTTTATTTTTATTTTTTAGACATTAAATAATATAATTTATTTATGACACAAAGATGATGCAGTAATTATCATATTAATGAAATATTGACATAATTGATGTTATAAATACCTAAATAAATGTAATCTGAGACTTCTTATGAATTACACTAATTTTTTAGGTTAATAAGACATGTTAGTGTTGATTTAATTAACTTTTTTCGAACTAATCATTCTGTTATGATTTTCACAAAAATCAATTACTAAATAGTGTGAAAATTAACATAAAATAGTTTTTAAAACAAATATTATATTATTAATTGTTATTTTATTCCTAAAAATCTAAGGTTCAGAAAAATTACTTAGATAAGGTTATATATATTAATAATAAACAACTTGGTGTTCATTTGTCTTGTTATTGTAAGTTTATTAACCTTATTGTGTAAGAACACAAAAAGACACGGTAAAAGTAAAATTATCTAACTTAAAGTTAAATATAAATGATATGGTTACAATAGGAACCTAAACTTGTCTAAATTATATTGGATGAGAGTATTGCGACCCATCCCAACCTTAGCTTCGAAATAAATCAATTTTGAGCTATTTGAAACCAAATTTGGCTTTATAATAAAATAATATTTTTAGTTTTTCCAAAGGAGCCCCTCTCCTCCCTTATAAAAGGGCACCTCCTCCCCCTCTTCCTCACACCACTTTGAGCCTTCAAGCTCGGCCAAACCCTACCAATTTCTCCTCTCCACTTCCCTAGAGACATCATAGAGGTCCTTGTCTTCTTAAAAGACCAATTTTAGTGCCCTAAAAGGAGGTCTCAAAGAAGCGTTTCAAAGAAGAGGTAATGTCCGTTACCGATTATTTCAACTTTATTTCTTCTTCCAATTCTTCTTCTTTAGTTGTTTCATTATGAAGTAATAACATCAGTATCACTCATATACTGATATGTTATTATAAGTATGAAACAACCCTATTTCACTATCTATCCATCCTACGGAAAACGAAATCACCGCGCGTGCGTACGTACGGAATACCGTCTCCACGCCGTGGTGTAAACTATTTTCCACCACCACCTTACATGGATGGGTATAATGGTGTAAATAATGACTATATATGATTAGTTTAAAGTGATATTGATTCTGAAATAGTATACATACACTCCAATACAATTCCACGATCATGGGAACGATATCATCGCTCGTGCGCACGTACGGAATACCGTCTCCACGATGTGATGCGACTCGTTCTACATTATATTCATTGCATAATGATTACATAAATGAATGTAATGACTGAATATGATATATATTACACTAATAAAATTCTGGAAATGAGAAATCTATGACCTAAAAAGAAAAATAATAATTTATTCGACAAAACATGCATAAGAACAAAAAGTAATAAACACCCAAATAACAAGTAGTAATGAAATATTACTAATAAGAAGCTAAGAATATGACCATATATGATATCATAAAAATACGTATGTTTCTGTAATAAGTCAATAACATTATTTAAATCATTATACAGGAGGTCTGGACACTTACGAAGAAAATCGGACCTAAGGTAAGGGAAATATCACAATCTCATTTTTATCAGAGATTGTTTATACTTTGGAATTTACTGGGGTGTATTTTATCATCCACATCCATGTTTCCTCAATATGTAATATTATTTCCATCCACCTACAATTTTTTAAATCCAATTTTACCCTTCGGTGAGTTTTTAGTAAAAGATATGAAAGGAATCTTTTGTCGTTTTTCATACAAGGTACTTCTTGACTTTTCCGACAAAAGTACAAGAAGAATATTTTTTTAACTTATACGGAATTAATTGATTTTTAAAACATTATTTCCAAGAATCTTACTTTACAAGTTTTCAAGTTTATTTTTAATCAACTTCTTTTAGTTTAAAATTGTATGACATGTTAAGAAAGTAAAAATGTTTTTGAAGTAGAAATGATATTTTCCTCAAGAATGGAGTTCAAGTGTTTTATCAAAATGATTTTCCATCTAAGATAATATAGGGTTATATTTCTATCCCTATTTTTACATTGATATGATTATGTTATGATGAAATTATTTTTATTATGTCCTTTTATCTTATATGGATTATCTTATGATTGCATGATGTTTAAGATTCCCATTTTTATTACATGGGTTATGCAATGATGTATGATTTTTGATTTTGTGGCACACATAAGAATGGTATAATTTTGAGATGGGTTGGACCTATATCTCCCTCCAATTCATTGGGTAAAGATTTTATATCTCATGAGGTAGACATGGCTAGAATGGCAGGTTAAACCGGTTCAGTGAAACAGGACTGAAACGAGGAGTGAACTCAGTTCAGAAATGGACTTTGTCCACTAAGATAGTCTTGGTAATGAGTCTTGACTAATAAGAAATGATTATCTATGATTATGTGTGTATGCCACAAAGTTTTATGTTTTAAGTTATGATTATTGGGATTACATTTCACAACTATGATTTATCCCATGTTATGAAATTATGATCTCTTTTGCAGGTTAAGATTTCCAAAAGTTATGTTCTTATGTATATGATGTGATTTATATTTATTTTGTTTACCCTTACTGAGCATTTGAGCTCACCCTTTTGTATGTGTTATTTCCCCAGGCCAGGAAGAAGGTTATTAAGTAGGATATTCCAAAAATTAACTCTAGATATGATGAAATAAATGGGAGGCAAAGTAGGTGCTTTATGAACCAGTTGTTTATGTTTCCCAATTTCTAAAGTCTCTATACCTATATGGCCCTTTCCTGGTTTTGTTATATGTTGTAATAAGTGTGCTTGAATTCTGAAGTAATAACAATTTATGTAAAGTATGGGTCGTTATAGTTGGTATCAGAGTAAAGTTATAGTCAAACTTTGGAAACTAGGATGTGAAAACCTTAGTAATAACCCTAAGGATAAGTCTAAGCATATAAAACGATCTTAGTGTTTTAAAAATGGCCATAAAAAACTTATGATAAGACCTTAAGTGTGAAATTTTATTCTTGATTATGTGGTTTTCCTATTATAAGAAGTGTTTCTCACACTATTCTTCTTTGTTTTAGTCAATGGATGGAACCCGAAGGAACCGTGTTAATGCGATATGCGATAGGAAATGCAATGATTGTCCCCCTGAGCAACCAAAAATTATGGGAGTTGGAATGAAAAATATTGTAACCATGCTCACACAACTTTCTCAAGCTATGAATCATGCAGGACTTCCAAATGAGCAAAGGAAGGAGAAAAATTCTGTTGAATCCTTTATGAGGCAGCGTCCACCTTCATTCAGCGGGTCTACTGATCCATTAGTTTCTGAACAATGGATTAGTACTACTGAAAAGATATTTTCAGTTCTTCAATGTTCTGAACATGATAAAGTCATCCTAGCAGTGTATCGTTTGGAAGGATATGCTGATCAATGGTGGAATCTTATTAAGAATATGAGGCAAAGGGATGAAATTGTGTCCATAGAATGGGACGAGTTCAAGAACTTATTTTTCAATAAGTACTTCCCTTGAATTATACGAACAAATATGGAGAAAGAGTTTCTTGAACTGAAGCAAAAGGATGATGAATCTGTTGGTACCTATGAAGCAAATTTTACAAGAATTGCAAGGTACGCTTCTGGTATTATTATCCAACCTGAGAGTAAGATCGATCGATTCTTTAGTGGATTAAAACCAAGTCTTCGAAGGGCGTTATCCATAAGGGACTTCAATAGCTACGAGGAAATCATTCGATGTGCTCTCAAAGTTGAGATGGAGATTGGA
Source organism: Viscum album (assembly GCA_963277665.1). Lineage (NCBI taxonomy): Eukaryota > Viridiplantae > Streptophyta > Magnoliopsida > Santalales > Viscaceae > Viscum > Viscum album. Next base: position 884,493,163 of record OY728125.1, read on the forward strand.
GTAACCCATCGGTCATATGGGTTTTATAAGAAGAGGAAAATGGAATTCAAAGGAAAATATAAAGAGCACACTGAAAAAAAGATGTGTTTTCCCTTATGCTCAAAGCGTGGAAAGAAACATTTTGGGAGTTGTCTTAAAGGTACAAGTAAATGTTTCAAATGTGGAAAGGAAGGTCATCGGGCATTTGAATGCCGCAATGATGGGAAGAAGATGTCTAGTGATGTGAACAATAAAAAGGCTACACAGAGTGAACCTACTACATTTCAATGTTATAAGTGCAAGGAAATAGGGAATTATGCCAATCAATGCCCTAATCCAAGGGTTGATGATAATGGTCGACGTCAACAAACTTTTAAGGCTAAAGGCAAAGGAAAGTCACATGCAATTTCTATCAGCGATGTGGAGTACGATAATGATGTGGTGAAAGGTACACTTACCATCCACTCTAAAGTAGCAAATGTTTTATTTGATTCTGGATCCACTAACTCTTTTATTTCTGAACAATTTTCTAAGGGTATCACCGTATTACCTCAACAGTTAGATGTAGAGTTAGCTGTGACAACCCCTAATGGCACAACAGTCACATCAAAAGATTATAATTCTTCTCCTATTGAAGTTTGTGGGAAAGTGATTCCTACAATTCTTGTGATCCTTCCTATAGTGGAATTTGATGTGATTCTTGGAATGGATTGGCTTTCTTTATATGGAGCTCATATCAATTGCCAAAGAAGGGAAGTCACATTTCATATTCCAGATCAATCTATGATCTTCTATCGATGCAAGGATGAACATAACCTTCCAGTGGAAATTTCTTCCATCTTATGGGTCTCAATTCCACTAAATGAGGGTTATTTATCTCAAATGGATGGAGAGAAACTCACGATTAAGAATATACCCGTTGTACGAGAGTTTGATGATGTCTTTCCAGAGGAATTTCCGGGTCTTCCACTAAATCGTGAAGTTGAGTTTTCAATAGAACTCGTACCGGGATCTTTGCCTATTTCAACGAAACCTTATAGAATGGCCCCAATTGAGTTGAAGGAATTGAAGAAGAAAATCCAAGAGAATATTGATAATGGAATCATACGCCCTAGTGCGTCACCTTGGGGAGCACCTGTTCTATTTGTTAAGAAGAAAGATGGATCAATGAGACTCTGCATTGATTATCGAGAACTTAACAAGATCACTATCAAGAACAAATATCCTCTCCCACGCATTGATGACTTATTTGACCAACTATGCAGAGCTCTATAATTTTCCAAGATTGATCTTCGTTCAGGGTATCATCAATTAAGTGTCAAAAGGGAGGATATACCAAAGACGGCTTTCCGTACAAGGTATGGACACTATGAATTTATAGTGACGCCATTTGGTCTTACTAATTCCCCTACTATCTTCATAGATCTAATGAATAGAGTCTTTAGAGACTATCTTGATCAGTTTGTGGTAGTCTTTATAGATAATATTCTTGTATATTCAAAGATCAATGAAGAACATGAAGATCACTTGAGAATTATATTGAAGACCCTGAGAAAGGAGAAGCTTTATGCCAAATTTACCAAGTGTGAATTTTGGCTTCAAAAAGTTTCATTTTTGGGTCACATAATCTCAAAAGAGGGGATATCTATGGATCTAGAAAAAACAGAGGTTATAGAAAGATGGTCGAGACCAACAACAATAACTGAGATCCGAAGTTTTCCTGGTTTGGCTAGATATTATCGACGTTTTGTGAAAGATTTTTCATGATTTTCTAATCCACTCACCAAGTTGACTCGGAAAAGTGTTAAGTTTGTCTGGAGAGAGGAATGTGAAGAGAATTTCAAGGAGTTGAAAACAAGGTTATCCAGTGCACCTGTGCTCACATTGCCTTATAGTGGAGAAAGGTTTGTGATCTACAATAATGCATCCAAGAAGGGATTGGGGTGTGTTCTTATGCAAAATGATATGGTGATAGCTTATGCCTCACGAAAATTGAAAATACATGAGCAAAATTACCCAACTCATGATTTGGAGTTAGCTGCGGTAAGTTTTGCATTAAAGATTTGGAGGCATTATCTTTATGGAGAAAGGTGTGATATTTATACTGATCATAAAAGTTTAAAGTATATTTTCACACATAGGGAGCTGAATATGCGCCAAAGAAGATGGTTGGAGCTGATTAAGGATTACGACTGCTCAATCCATTACCACCCTGGGAAAGCAAACAAGGTGGAAGATGCATTATGTCGACAAGACCATGCCAGTTTATCCATGATGAGGATCAAAAAAGATACAATATTTATGGATTTACAAAGGATGGATCATGGAATTATAATGGAAGGGGAAAAATCTTATCTTTATCAAATGAATGTTCAACCATCTATGCATGTGAAGATTAAAGAGGCACAGAAAGAAGATGTCGAGTTACAAAATAAGGTGAGAAATGTTCCTGAATTCAACCTTGATTGTGATGGGATAATAAAGTTCAGGAACCGGGTTTGTGTTCCTCCAATACCTGAATTAAAGAAGGAGCTGTTGGATGAGGCTCATAGTTCTTCATTCCCTATTCATCTTGGAAGCATGAAGATGTATAGGGACCTGAAAGAGTACTTCTAGTGGGATTTCAGGAAAAGAGATGTTGCTGAATATGCGTCTCGATGCTTGGTTTGTCAGCAAGTTAATGTTGAGAGATAGAAGTCTAAGGGAATGTTACAACCATTACCCATACCCAAATGGAAATGGGAAAACATCAGTATGGACTTTGTCACCGGACTTCCTAAAACATCCAAAGGCAATAATGCTATCTGGGTCATAGTTGATCATCTTACAAAGTCTGCACACTTCATTGCTATTAGAGAGGATTTCTCTCTGGATCATCTTGCCAAGATATATATAAAGGAAGTGGTAAGATTGCATGTAGTACCACTTTATATTATATCTGATCGGGATCCAAGGCTTACCTCAATGTTCTGGCGAAGTCTTCAGCATACTCTGGATACAGATTTGAGTTTCAGCACTGCTTATCATCATCAGAAAGACGGTCAGTCTGAGAGGACAATTCAAACTCTAGAAGATATGTTGAGAGCTTGCTCTATGGATTTCAAAGGTGGTTGGGATCAACACCTACCTTTGGTGGAATTTTCTTATAATAATAGCTTTCACTCCAGTATTCAGATAACTCCTTATGAAGCTCTCTATGGAAAGAAATGCAGGACTCCAACTTGCTGGGATGAAGTTAGGGAAAGAAAGCTATTAGGACCTGATATTGTTGATGAGATGGGAGAAAAGGTCTGATCTATTCAACAACACATAAGAGCAGCTCAGAGTCGACAGAAAAGTTATACCGACAACCAAATAAAAGACCTAGAGTTTGAAGTGGGTGATAAAGTGTTCTTACGAATATCTCCCTGGAAGAGGGTCATGAGATTTGGAAAGAAGGGGAAGTTGAGCCCTAGATATATTGGTCCTTTCGAAATAATGGATCGTGTAGGGAAGGTAGCTTACCGATTGGCGCTTCCACTGAATCTCTCTCAAGTTCATGATGTGTTCCATGTATCTCTCCTGAGAAAGTACATAGCTGATCCTTCACATGTACTCAGCTTAGAAGTTGTACCGTTGGAGCAAGATCTTTCTTATGAAGAACACCCGATAGAGATTCTGGATCGTAGCGAAAAGGTCCTACGAAACAAGATCACTCGCTTGGTGAAAGTTTTATGGAGGAACCATCAATTAAAAGAAGCTACATGGGAACTTGAGGATATGATGAAGGAGAGGTATTCTCATCTGTTTGTTACAAAGTGACGAATTTTGAGGGTGAAATTCATTTTAAGGGGGGTAGAATGTAACACCTAAGACTTTTATGAGAAATATTTTGTTTTTATGTTATATAAATCATCAAAGTAATCTTTCACTACACACAACACTTTCTTGGATTTCTTTACACGCAATCACGACCTTCCTCGATAGCTTGCGTCGTACACAATACTGAGTTTCACTAAACAACGATATGCTATTAAAATATTATTAAAACTAGCCGTTATGAATAGTAATAACCACTTTTTTAAACTTTAAGAATTTTATTTTTCAAAATGGACTTCATTTTTTGATTCGGAATATCGAAATTAGCCTAGGGTGAAATTTTGGTATTTTTCTGAAAACTTTCAATTTTTGATGAATAGTGAAAACACTGGGCTACTATTTAAAAACTGACTTTTTATTTAAATAATTATTTATTTTAATTAAATTTATTTTAGGGAAAAATTGATACATAATAGCTATATAAGTTCAATGCAATTCATTGGAGTCATTTTATAACAATTTTAGATATATGAAAATTTTATTGAACTTTTCACCGTCTTTTACCCACCTCCTAGGAGAATTTGAAAATTTACATAAAACTTAATTTTACCGCTTTTGTGAGTGGAATTTCAAAAATCCGAGAGACACGGTTGATGTCATTAAGTAAAATGTGGTTCAATGAGATGAAAATAATTTTTTGTGGATAGTAACTTTTTACTTTTATTTAAAACGGTTAAAAGTAAATAGGGTAATTAAGGGTAAAAATGATATTATTATTACCCTAACACATGTCCTAATTCTATTGGATAAGTGTAATTCGACCAAAAACAACCTTAGGAATAACAATATGACCATTTAGGCCCACTTGGATTAGATTAGGACATTTATTATTAATTTATTTAAAGAAGGGTTAAAATAGTTAAAATCAAAGTTTAACAACTAAATAATTTTTAATATAGGTTTATACATAAGATAATTTCTATTATAAATATTCATTAGAAATATAAAACGATTTCCTACATAATGGTATTTTATTTGTAATTTTTAGACATTAAATAATTTAATTTATTTATGACACAAAGATGATGCAGTAATTATCTTATTAATGAAATATTGACATAATTTATGTTATAAATACCCAAATAAATGTAATTTGAGACTTTTTATGAATTAAAATAATTTTATAGTTTAATATGACATGTTAGTGTTGATTTAATTAACTTTTTTTGAACTAATAATTCTGTTATGATTTTCACAAAAATCAATTACTAAATAGTGTCAAAATTGACAAAAAATAGTTTTTAAAACAAATATTATATTATTAATTGTTATTTTATTGTTAAAAATCTATGGTTCGGCCAAATGACTTATATAAGGTTATATATATTAATAATAAACAACTTGGGGTTCGTTTGGCTTGTTATAGTAAGTTTATTAAACTTATAGTGTAAGAACACAAAAAGACACGGTAAAAGTAAATTTATCTAACTTAAAGTTAAATATAAATGATAAGGTTAAAATAGGAACCTAAACTTGTCTAAATTCTATTAGATAAGAGGATTTAGACCCATACCCACCTTAGCTTCTAAATAAATCAATTTGGAGCTATTTAAAACCGAATTTGGCTTTATAATAAAATAATATTTTTAGTTTTTCCAAAGGAGCCCCTCTCCTCCCTTATAAAAGGACACCTCCTCCCACTCTTCCTCACACCACTTTGAGCCGTCAATCTCAGCCAAACCCTGAAAATTTCTCCTATACACTTCCCTAGAGGCATACTAGAGGTCCTGGTCTTCTTCAAAGACAATTTTATTTCCCTAAAAGGAGGTCTCAAAGAAGCGCTTCAAAGAAGAGGTAATGTCCGTTACCGATTCTTTCAACTTTATTTCTTCTTCCACTTATTATTCTTTATTTGTTTCATTATGAAGTAATAACATAAGTATCACTCATATACTGATATGTTATTATAAGTATAAAACAACCCTATTTCACCATCTATTCATCCTACGGAAAACAAAATCACCGCGCGTGCGTACGTACGGAATACCGTCTCCACGCCATGGTGTAAACTATTTTCCACCACCACCTTACTTGTATGGGTATAATGGTGTAAATAATGACTATATATGATTATTGTAAACTGATATTGATTCTGAAATAGTATACATACACTCCAATACAATTCCATGATCATGGGAACGATATCATCGCTCGTGCGTACGTACGGAATACCGTCTCCACGATGTGATGCGACTCGTTCTACATGATCTTCATTATATAATGATTATATAAATGAATTGAATGAATTAAAATGATATATATTACACTAATACCATTATTGAAATGAGGTATCTCTAACCTAAAAATAAAAATAAGAATTTATTCGACAAAACACGCATAAGAACAAAAAGTAATAAACACCCGAATAACAAGTAGTAATGAAATATTACTAATAAAAAGCTAATAATATGACCATATATGATATCATAAAAATACATATGATTCTGGAATAATTCAATAACATTATTTAAATCATTATACAGTAGATTCGGACACTTACGGAGCAAATCAGACCTAAGGTAATGGAAATATCACAATCTCATTTTTATCCGAGATTGTTTATACTTTGGAATTTACTGGGGTGTATTTTATCATCCACATCCATGTTTCCTCAATATATAATATTATTTCCATCCAACTACAATTTTTTAAATCCAATTTTACCCTTCGGTGAGTTTTTAGTAAAAGATATGAAAAGAATCATTTTTCGTTTTTCGTACGAGGTACTTTTTGACTTTTCTGACAAAAGTACGAGAAGAATGTTTTTTTAACTTATACGGAATGAATGGATTTTTAAAACATTATTTCCAAGAATCTTCCTTTACAAGTTTTCAAGTTTATTTTTAATCAACATCTTTTAGTTTAAAATTGTATGACATGTTAAGAAAGGAAAAATGTTTTTTAAGTAGAAAGGATATTTTCCTCAAGAATGGAGTTCAAGTGTTTTATCAAAATTATTTTCCATCTAAGATAATATAGTGTTATGTTTCTATCCCTATTTTTAAATTGATTTTATTATGTTATGATGGAATTATTTTTATCATGTCCTTTTATCTTATATGGATTATGTTATGATTGCATGATGTTTAAGATTCCCATTTTTATTACATGGGTTATGAAATGATGTATGATTTTTGATTTTGTGGTACACATAAGAATGGTATCATTATGAGATGGGTGGGACCTATATCTCCCTCCAATGAATTGGGTAAAGATTTTATATCTCATGAGATAGATATGGCTGGAACGACAGGTTAAAACAGTTCAGTGAAACAGGACTGAAACGAGGAGTGAACTCGGTTCAGAAATGGACTTTGTCCACTAAGATAGTATTGGAAATGAGTCTTGACTAATAAGAAATGATTCTCTATGATTATGTGTGTATGGCACAAAGTTTCATGTTTTATGTTATGATTATTGGGATTACATTTCACTACTATGATTTATCCCATGTTATGAAATTATGATCACTTTTGCAGGTTAAGATTTTCAAAAGTTATGTTCTTATGTATATGATGTGATTGATATTTCTTTTGTTTACCCTTACTAAGAATTTGAGCTCAACCTTTTGTATGTTTTATTTCCCCAGGTTAGGAAGAAGGTTATTAAGTAGGAAATGCCAAAAATGGACTCCAGATATGATGAAATAAATGAGAGGCAAAGAATATTCTTTATGAACCAGTTGTTTATGTTTCCCAGTTTCTAAAGACTCTATACCTATACGGTCCTTTCCTGGTTTTGTTATATGTTGTAATAAGTGTGCTTAAATTCTGAAGTAATAACAATGTATGTAAAGTATGGGTCGTTATATTCTTTGTGAACTAATGAACCTTTGTACCCCTGTATGTTTAATTAACCGTAACATGGAATTGGTTAATTACGTATACTCGGTTAAATAAATTGAAAGCAACAGTATCCACCCTTTATTTTTGATAACCCCGGTTAAAGTACAGTGGAATTGAAACTATGGAGTGTGTTAAATCTTTTAAATCTGAAAATACCTGCATGGGCCTGCCTTGTGTTGGTGGTAGTGGTTTGGTTATTTTTCCTTCACAGGTGGATTACGGGTGACCTTGTGGTTTTCTTGGATGGGGGCTTAGATTACTGGGGTGATTTGGGTGGGGATGGGATCCTCTATTGTTATACTTTCATTGGTTTTAAATTTGAGGCTGTGTGGTTACTCCGCTTATATCACGAATAGGGGTGGAATCTTCTGTTGTTGAGAAATCGTTGGCTCCTAGATTTTGGGGACATGGGGATGTGTCTTAGGTTTTTCTTTGGTTCCAATACTTCGAGGGATCTCACTTATCCCTTTATTGTTGTGACTTTTCCAGAGAACCGGGTGTGAATGCTTAAATTTCTGTTTGGCTATTTCTTTCCTTTTGGATTGTGGTTATGCATGTTAGTTTCCAAGTAGTAAATAATTCACCCTAATGGGATCACTTGAACATGAAAACAATAATGGTTTAAATGAGGAAATTGGTTTTGGTATGGATTGTGACCTGGCTGTGGGTGGTATACCTTTCATGAATGAATAGTTATGTGGTGTTTGGGCTTAGGTTGTTTTTAGAACCCTAAGTTGGGTTGTGTGCTTATTTAATGATGTATATACTTTTAGTTTTTTTATGTTTCTTATTCGCGCCCCACCCAAGTTGAGCACTTAAGTGTCGAACACTCCCATTTCATGGGGTGGGGGTGTTTTTTCCAACACTCTTATGAGTGTCTGGTTATTAGCTCTTTTCTGCTCCCTTTCCCGAATAGCCCAAGACTCTTCGGGTAGGCTATGATGGCCTGAAGTCCATTATTAGACCAATAATCTTCGGGCGGGGTAGTTGTGGTAGTTGGCTCAGGTGTTTGCGGGCAGGTTGTTTCCCAAGTGTCTTTGGGATGAGGCTCAGGTGTCTTCAGGCATGACAGTAGTTGTTCTGAACTAGGTGTTTGTGGGCAGGTTGTTTCCCAAGTGTCTTCGGGATGAGGCCCAGGTGTCTTTAGGCGTGGCAGTAGTTGTTCTGACCCAGGCTTTGTAGGTATGGTTATGTGTGGTAGTTGTGGCCCAGGTGTCTGTGGGAGGGATAGTGGTTATGGACCAGGTGTGTGCGGTGGGGGTTTGGTAGTGGGACTGCGGTGAGGTTGTGGCCCAGGTGTGTGCGGGCGGGGTTTGGTAGTGGGACTGTAGTAAGAATGGCGGGATTGGTTTGATGTGTAGGATGTCATCAATAACCAGTTGGAAAGTGGCGCGGGGTACCCAAATATCGATGTTCTATTACTATACTTTACTTGACTTGCATTATTTGGGGAGCGTTCCTCGGTGAGGTCGGGTGGATAGCTTTTTCTTGGTTGGGTGTTTGACTATCTCTTTTTCCATGGGACATTAGAATGTCTCCTCACTTGTACATGAGAGTCTTTAGTTTTCCCTACTGAGTATACTTGTATGCTCACCCTACGTACATAAAACTACTTTTAGGTTTCCAGGAGGACTTCATAGATCGTGAAGGGACATACTAGCTTGGACCTTTGGGGCAGTTGCTGTTGTTGTTTTCCTTTTCTTGGTATCATTTCACCTTTGGAGTTTTGTGACTTGTCTCTTTTACCTTTGAACATGCATATGGGAATGGTTTACATTCAGTCGTACTTGCATTTTCAGTTTGGGTGTTGTGGGATTTACTATCTTATCTCCCGATCCTATTAAAAGAAAAAGGGTAATGCCTTCCATTTAGTGTGTGATTCTATACCCTTGGTGCTGGTCGCCACTCTAGGACCTATTGAAGGCGGGTTTTGGGGGTCATTATCTCTCCTTTAACTTAAAGAAGGAAGGGCCAGGCAATCTGCTGACCCTTCCCTCCTTTTGGTGAAGGTGGGTCATGACACAAACAATTTATAAATTATATTATTGAATTCATAATTTAATATTAAAAACAAATCTTCATATAATCATATTTAACGTTTCAATCCGGGTCTTTGGAAAAAACTGATAGGTTGTGGAAAATAATCCTTTTATACTTAATCAATAATATTTTGTTACATATAATTTATTTACTGAATATGAATAGCAATAATATATTATGATTCACTAATGAATTTTAAAGGTGATATGATACTCCGTTTTTAAAAAACATAGAGAAATTCAATTATAGGATATGAGATATGGGATTTTTATGTTATGACTAATAAAAAACTAAATTTTTTTTATTGAGTTATATCATAAAATATTCCAAATTGTATTTCGGGTCTCAAATAAGAAGTAAAAAATATGAATCATATTTTATGATTAGTAGTACAACATGAAATATGAATTCAAAATACTAATTTCTCAGCATGATTTAATGAATCTAAAGGTACATAAAGGATTAAATGAAACTACTTGTTTTCAGGGGATCTAACTTCACTTATTAATCATGGAAAACATAATAAATAAACTCAGGGAAAGGTCAACCTTACTTGTAAAATTAAATCATATTAATATTGAAAATGAAGAAACTATGAAGATGATAATATACCATTCACTAAAGTTATCTGCATACCATATTAAACCAACATCGTATGGGGTTGATAAGGATTTTTAATAGGAATTTGAATGACGTCCCTCTTATGAAGGTATGCATCGACTAAAACTAAATCACTAGCCACACGGGTGGGATCACCCTTTCTTCCTTGGTATGCTAGTACCTTAGTAGGAAAATTATGAAGTATAATGAGAGATTTAGGAAGGAGAGTTTTTGACCTGAATGAACAATGAAGCATACACCCATCGTCAAATGGTATTAGGATTTATAAAATCCTTCTAGGATTATCCTTTGGTCAACTTGTATTAACTCATCCGTTATAATGAATGAGTAACCACCGCCTGTAAATTTCATGCACTAAACTTATGAATAAGACCCCCTACATTTTGAAATTTAAAAATTTATTATTTAATGATATCTGGTGTGGAAGACTCTATCAAATGTTAACACATCATTATTACTCATTATTTCAATCATATATAGTGTCATGAATACCGTGTCTGGCCTAACAATATAACTAGTGGCTTCCTGAAACATTCCTGTGTAGTGACTTATGATATCCATAAATCATAAAATATGATGCAATGTTATCGTGTAATGAAATATCATTTCATAACATATCATATACCTTAATCAAATAATACTACATGGAATTTTTTATCACGTGCAAAGGGAATTAGGGAATGTCTACTTCAACATTCATTTCATTCTTGAATTGTGTTTTATGATTAATATAGATATTACCAATTATAAAGAATGATTTCTATCTCTTACTCAGTTTAATAACTATAACCTATCTATTATATTTTATTTTTCCAACTACTTCATAAAAATTATTTGAATGTAAAATGGTTTTTCTTAAAATTTGATTATGAATAGAATCACATAATTTATAAATTTCTTATAAATTATTATAAATGAAATTTTGGAGTATTTATTATTTATAAAATTAAAGAAGGTGGGGAGTCACACAATTATCCTCAGGGTCACATCATGATTCTATATATCTAGTATATAAATTTTGAAATCCCCATATTTTATATAGTTGAATTAAAAACATTTGGGGGCTTATTTCTTTCCATTAAAATTTAAAACCTCTGAGCATCATCACCCTACTCATCATCGTCACCCTCTTATATTTTATATGGATTTTATCCATGATTTGAATATGATACTTTTAGGTAAGCATTCTAAAACTTCTTATCTCTTATGAACCTTCATTTTTTCCTCTTTATTTCATTATCTATGGTTTTCTTGACGATGTAGGGGTTAGTGTCTCTTGTATTTAATTAAGGTTTTTCCAATTTTAAAAATCCTAATTATACCATAGGGGATTACTTTTCATCTTTATGGTGTATGAACCCCAGTTCATAAATTCAATTAATTTGGGTATATTTCACTGTGTATAAACCTTTATATTTAAATCCATGTACTACATATTGCTTTCTGACTCATGGTTTAAATAGTTTTGAAATTATAATGATTATATCTAATAATATTTCCAAAGGAAGCCATTTTTACTCTCAATTTCTATTTGAAAAAAGGGTATATATCATGTTTATATGATTAAAACCTATTTTCTTTTAAAACATTTATACCAAGAGTTTTTTGGAATTCCAATGAGGCACCTTTTAAAATAGTTGATAATAAAATCATGGTTTTAGATTTTTGAGTGATTTCATATTTGATATTTAGTGGATTTAAAGAACATTAAAAAATATTGAAGGGTTTTTTTGGATGAAGGTATAGGTTGTTATTGATATTTCAATGTCTCTTTAATATTTTTTTTGTTACAAGTGTATTAAATTAAATTAAGTTGGAATCGGTGCACTAGAACCAAATAAATTTGTACATTCAATTCCCAAAATTAATAAATATATTATCACATGATGAATGATATTCTATACAAAATTATATTGATAATATAATTAAACAGTTTTTTATATTGAAAGATTATAACAGTTTCCCACTATAATTAGAACCTAGAAATTATATTATAATATTCATAAATTTTTTCATATAGTATAGATATAAGTTTCCTAACTAGACATAGATTATGTTTGATAATTAGGTGTTGGAGGCTCATAAGACATTTAGAATTCTTATAATTATGTTGTCACTTGGTGATATACATGAGAGGAGGTTATGAGGGCAGAAACAATAATTCGAATTCCATGTTTTATATATGTTTTTGTATATCTATCTACAAATGCGTGTATTGATCCTTATACATGAGTTTTTATGAATTTTTATCATTTATCATGTACTTTGATGTGTGGATAAAAACCATGACAATATATTCTCATAGTGATGAAAAATATGTTTGGTGTGTTATACATGATATGAAATTAATTGAATATTTCAAGAAACCATTTTCCCCTTATGACATAACAGAAGAAGATATCTTTACCCCTTTGATTAAAATGAAAGAATATAACAAAATCCATGTTAGTGGTAGTTCAAAGATGAGTTTATTTTATAGAGTAAAAGATAAATAAATTATACATATAGGTTGAATATATAAGTATTCAACCTATTTTATTAGAAATCAAAATAGAAGGACTATATTGTATAGTAGTGTTCCTATAAAAAACTATTGTGACATTAATTTATCTCTTTATGGGTATATTGATGTGTTGTTTCTTGAAATTGATCATGGAATTTAGGTACGTTACCCTAATTCCTCTGAGAATGAGTCTTAGAGGGTCACACATGAAGTGAATTCATAATCTCATTACATTCTATTGATTTTAATATTATGATCATTATTCTCAACTTATGGAATAATAATTGTTCAAGTATCAAAAATCTGATAGATTTAATCATCATTTGAGTTTAGAATATGTGATTTGAACATTAAAATAAATGTTTATTCATTAGTTAAGTGAGAATAATATTTATTTATCTATTTTTTATTATTCACAAGTTAATAAATAGATATCTGTATATTATCTCTTTTAGTTAATATATTTATATTAATATTTATTTAGTTATATAAAAATTAGAATAAATAATTATTCAAGAGTTCAGAGATTATAATTTTTTTTATAAAGGTTGGGGCTGAATCCTCATTTATATATTTAATGAATATATTTATTTATTTATTCCAATATTCATTATCCAAGGCTCTATATATTTCATGTAGGATAAACTGGACAATTTAAGTGTTAGATTGAAATATTTTTTAATCCATGAGTTTGAAACTTCACATAAGCATATAATAATAATAATAATATTATTGTTGTTATTATTATTATTATTTGAAATGGGGTTTATATACAATAAATAATTAGATAAATATCCCTTTTGAAATTAATAATTTTTTAACCCATAGTATAAATTATTGATTATATACTTTTAGATATTAAGGGTTGTTGTAAAAAATAGAACCTCTCTAAGAATTATCTCATCCCTTAGAGAGTACCCAACTCTTTACCTATCATGAATGAAGGGAGAACAATAGAAATAACTTTTTTTGATCGATGATAGTAAATGATAAGAACTAGGTTCCTTTAAGCTATATCATAGAATATCAGGAGAATTGTTCAAAGATTCTTAGAAAAATTGTGGATACACCTTGAGTAATTAATGTTTGTATTTTTAATGACCCTGACCCTAGAATCCTAGAGCTGGTGTCTTAATTTATTACATTGGAATAAATACAATGGGTTGAATCATAAAGTACTGATCAATTTAGTAGTCTTGGAAAACTAAATACATATATGATACCCATTTTACATTGGGAAAATAAAGTAAATAAAAAGTGTAAAATCTCAAGATCCTTGAAACTCATTACATGAATTCATCTTTGTATCCATATGAAAAGAAATAAAATAAGGATGAGAATAAATATCGAGTAAAGTTTATGTCTAATGGAAGATATTAGGAATAAATAATTGTAATAATGAATATGTTAAGGTAAATATCTGAACACACATGTCATTTAAATAACTTGATTACATCAATAGATAAGGCATAATCAATATGGCATGAAAAATAACTAAAAACTCATGTCATTTAAACAATAAACTGAGAATAAAATCCATCCAGGTATAATATCATAGTGAAAATATCATGGTTAATAATAACTAAACTCTTAATGAAGTAAATTCTTAATTATTATATGTCATATCTTAGGCACATGATACTTCTACCATTCATACCTTTCACAAGATGGTTTAAACTATAGGTAAAATCCTATTTAATTTAGAAAACAGATTTTTCTCATGATACCTACTGATGCATAAAGGGGAGATATAATTTTAGGCCCCACATATCACTTCAGGTTTAAAGAATTACTCATATATTGAATAATTTATTTAATTCAGGAATCAATATTCTTTATCATCAAATATCTATATTAAGTAAAGGATACAAAATTATCAATATTTCCCCATTTAATAAAATATATTTCAGATTAAACAATACATATAAAATTGGTATATGGTTTCTGAAATAATCATACATATCACGAATTAATATCGATATTTAAGAGAAATCTAATATCCAATAAAAATGATTACAAGAAAGTGATTGTTTTAATAAAAAGTTGACAATCACAGAAAAAGTGAGATTGGCCAATAACTTTTATGAATTTTTAATTTTCAAATCAAATCCCCTTTGTGAAATAATTAAAATTTAAACATAAAATACCATAAATTATAAGTTAATAATTATCTTAAATGTCAAATGGGTATTATATAAACCACATAATAGTGAATTGGTTCATAATAACAAATAAGTCTCAATGGGATGTAAATTGAGACAAAATCCACTACCTTACACTAAATATTGGTGGGATGTTCTTTAAGATCAGGTATAGGGTTTTTTAAAGATGTTATTAACTTATTCTATAACCATATTAATATTTAAAATATCATATATGATATTTGTTGAGTCAATAAGGTTTTCCTTATGACTTTTCCATTCCTTCTTATTTTGAAAATCACAAACACCTTATACTTAAGAAAATATAAAGTTTACCTCCATAAATTTTTTTTACTTCTTTAAGGAAATTTACCCTAACCTAGATTTTATTATACATAGAAATAGTTTTCTTTAGTACAAAAATTGGATTCATACCCAAAATCCCAAAAGTCATATAATGTAATGATTTGGAGTATTCTGTTTTTAGGATCCGAATTCTGGATGTGAACTGTAATGAAGTTCCAATACGAATTTTGGACTCCGAACTTTCATGAGTTCGACTCAGAACTCTTATGTAGTTTGACTCCAAACTATTAAGTAGTTCAAATCCAAACTCTTATGTAGTTTTACTCCGAACTGTTAAGTAGTTTGACTCCGAACTCTTATGAAGTTCAACTCTGAACTCTTATGTAGTTTGACTCTGAACTCTTATGAAGATCGACTCCGAACTTTCATGGGTTCGACTCCAAACTCTTATGTACTTCGACTCCGAACTTTTAATAGTATGACTTCGAACTCTGCAAGTTCAGATTCCGATCTCTGGTGAAACCAGACTCTGAATTCCTATAAAACAGAATCCGAACATTTTTTTAACATAGAATTCGAATTTCATTTTGGTTAGACTCCGAAATTTTAATTTTCTTACACTCCGAAATTTTGTATGGATTTTACTTACATATTCTCCATTTCAAAACGATGTCATGCATTCAGTAATACATGGTTTATTACCAAACGATGTCATTCATTCTGGTTCTAATTAACTGTTGGTTGAGTTACACGTGTACAGGTCCCTCCGAATTTCATGGAAAATATGACTGTTGGTGGAGGGAGCTGACCGTTGGAAATTTGCCTACAAATATGATCTCATTTGAAAGAGCTCAATAACAAGTTGATCGATCTAGAGACCACACACTATTAAGGTGATTTATAGAGAGAGAATCTTTTCATGCCTTGTGCATACTGAACTGCTCGTTCAGATTGATTCGTCCAACTCCGAATGTTGGTGATTACATTCGAGGAATTCCGGGGATATGAAGACAGAGGTGCCGACTACCGTGAAGTTTGAGGGCTTCCTTACTGAGGAGGACAAAGGTTCCAACTACCTTAAAGTTGAGGGCTTGCGAGAATAGCAAGACAGATATTCCGATCTTCGTATCGAGGGCCTACCCTGGTGTGGGTAAGATAGACTTGATTGAAAGTATAAATCAAGGGAACTTTATCCATGGTTGTTGGATACCCTTCTCTTTGGGTTAAAAGAGTTGTTGTTTGTTTCTTGTAGTTGTACTACTTGTTTGTTTCCGCTGCATATTGTATTGTAAGGAAAGTATAACCTTCTTGTATTTCCTTACACTTGTACTCTGATTAGTTTAGATTCTATACGCTTTAAGGTAGAATCTTATATTGTAAACCTTGGTTCCCAATTCTCCAGTTGGTGATTAGAACCGTTGTGAATTTGTTTAGTTTAACTTTGTTAAAATTAGATTTTCATTATCTAAGGAAATTTTTAAAGTGTACTATTCACCCCCCCTCTTGTATATTGAGCATCTACATCATTATTTTGATCCTACAATTGGCATCAGAGAAGGTATCAGAAATACTTGTACTCACGTATAAGTTTTTCTTGCTCACTTTTTCATTGTTCTTCATCCTTGCTTAGAAAGTTTTTTTTTCATTCTGAATTGTCATTCTGAACTTTGTGGTTACAAACTTTTTCTACTAACCAGTTTGGTTGCCAAAGTTGTTTTAAGAATGGAAGGAATCAATGTTGATTCTATTGAAAATCTAAACCCTACAAGACCCTTAATCTTTGATGGTAGTGACTATGAGTACTGGAGAGATCAAATGAAGTCTTTTGTTATCAATACTGGAGTGGATAATTTTGTTATGCTTACTTGTGATTATAAAATTCCTGATAAGGAAATTAGAACTTTCACTAACTAGGAAAAGCAAGAGTATCAACTCAATTATAAGGTAAGCAATACTCTACTATGTTCAATGACTAGAAATATATATAGCCAAATCTCTTCTTGTGAAGCATCTAATTGTATCTGGAAGAAGTTAGAAGTTAAACACTTTGGCACTTCTAAAGTGATTGAAACTAGGAGAGCTATGTTTAGAGCTGAATACCATGGATTCAATTTTTCTGTATGGAGAACAAATCTATAAAGTTCAACAGAGATTTATGACTAAAGTCAACAACTTACAGTCTATGGGAGAAAAAGGGTTAGATGATGAAGCCCTTGTAGATAATATAATTGATATTATGCCCAATGAGTGGGAATCAAAGAGAACAGCTATAGATGAGAATAAGAAGGTCACTCAAATTTCTCTTGATGACCTATTTGGAACTCTTCTCCAACATGAAACAAGAATGAAGAGAGATGATGACAACATCAAAAAGATGAATGGGAATGGTATTGTTGCTTTTACAACAACATCAAATCATATGAAAGCTAAGACTCCTGAGAGAGTAACCAGATCCAAGTCTAAGAAGCTGGTTATTCAGTTAGAATCTAGTGAAAGTGAAATCTCAGAAAATGAGTTAGCAAATCTTGCTCGAAGGATGAACAAGATAGCTGGCCAGAGAAATTTCCAATCCAAATATAAGAAAAAGGAAAGGAAAGATAGGAAATATGGAGAAGTTACTTGTTATGAATGCAAGAGAGCTGGACATATTAGACCAGATTTTCCACTGCTCAAAAAGAAATAAAGAAAAGAAAGGAATTATGAAAGGAACAGGAAGAAGTATTACAAAACCAAAGCTAAGAAAGTTATGAAAGAAAATGACACCTGGAGTGCCAGTGGTGGTGACTCTTCAGATGAATCTTCTGATTATGAATCTTCAGGACAGAATAATCTTGGTCTTATAGCAAGATTATCCATTAACAATCATTGCTTTATGGCTAAGGAAGATAGAGGAATTACCAACAACAATACATGGTATATGGATAGTGGATGTTCCCGGCACATGACTGGTAACAAAAGCTATTTTGAAAAGATTATTAAAACAAGAGGAGGAAAGGTAACTTTCAGAGATAATGCTCAGGGAGAAATTTTTGGTATAGGTAATATTGTTCTTCTCAGTAAAACTTTTATTTAAAATGTTTTATTTGTTAAGGGTCTTAAGCACAACCTCATTAGAATAATTCAGTTATGTGATGAAGGGTACCTTGTGAATTTTAGGAATGATAAATACTTAGTACACAATTCAAAGGAAGAATTTATTCTCTTAGCCAATAGGAAAGAGAATGTTTACACCTTGAACTTAGAAGAACTCAAGAGTCAATACCTACCTTTCCTAAGTGCAACAGAAGATCATTCCTAGTTATGGCATAGAATACTAGGTCATTGTAATCTTATAAATTTATGTAAACTTTCTAAGAAGAAACTAGTTAAGGATCTACCAGAGATTAGATTTTATTGTTCTAAAGTCTGTGATCCTTGTCAATATGGCAAGTAACATAAATATAGTTTTAAATCAATTGATGAAGTCTCAAAGATTGATACATTACAGTTAGTTCACATGGATATTTTTGGTCCAACACAAACTGGAAGTATTGGAGGCAAACACTAGGTTTTTTTTTCTAGTTGATGATTACACTAGATTTACTTGGGTCTATTTTCTAGAAAAAAAGTCTGAAGCTTTTTCTTATTTCAAAAGTTTTAGAGCACAAGTCAAAATTAAGAAAAATATTCCACTAAAAACTATTGATAGTGATCATGGAGGAGAATTTTAAAATTCTGATTTTGAAACTTTTTGTAGTAGAAAAGGTATTACTCACAATTTTTCAGCACCTAGAACTCCTAAAAAAAATGGTGTAGTTGAAAGAAGAAATAGAATTCTTTAAGAGATAACTAGAACCATGTTGAGTGAATATTCTATAGCTAGACATTTCTAGGCTGAAGCTGTAAGTACTGATTGTTATACTATAAATCAAGTTTTGATTAGACCTTTTCTTAATAAAACTCCTTATGAGTAATGGAATGGTAGAAAACCAAGACTTTCCTACTTCAAGGTTTTTGGTTTCAAAGTATTCATTATGAATAATATAGATAATTTACATAAATTCTCACCAAAATATGATGAAGGAATTTTCTTAGGCTACTCCACAACTTCTAAGGCATATATAGTTTTCAATAAAAATACTTGTACTGTTGAAGAAACAGTGCATGTAAAATTTGATGATTCTGATCCTTTTGTTTTCAAACCATCCCAACCTACATCCTCAGATGTGTTTTCAAAAACTGATTGTCAACCTTTGATAGAAGATCCTTCTGATAAGGAAAATGTTCAAGAAGATACTTCAGAAACATTTACCCCAGAAGACTTTCTACCCTATGTTGATGAACAGGTTTTACCAAACCCAAATCAGGTGTTTCTTAAGAATCATCATAGTGATAGCATCATTGGTGATGTAAATCAACCTGTAAGGACTAGAAGCTCCTTAAGAAATGAAGTAGAACATCTAGAATTTCTTTCCCAATTAGAACAAAAAAGAACTGATGAAGATTTAGGTGATGATGATTGGATCAAAGCCATTCAAGATGAACTAAATGAATTTGAGAGGAATAAAGTCTGGACCTTGGTTGAAAGACCTAAGAAAAATTCTATCATTGGAGTAAAATGGGTCTTCAGAAACAGGTGTGATGAAAATGGAGTCATAGTTAGAAATAAAGCTAGACTCGTTGCTAAAGTCTATAACCAGTAAGAGGGAATATACTATGAAGAAACCTACGCTCCAGTAGCTAGACTTGAATCTATTAGTATTCTACTTGACTTTGAAACATTCTTCAATTTTAAACTTTTTCAAATGGATGTGAAATGTTCTTTTCTTAACGGTTTTATTCAAGAAGAAGTTTTTGTTGAACAACCTCCTGGATTTTAAGATACAAGACATCCTGATCATGTTTTTAGACTTCCCAAAGCTTTGTACGGTCTTAAACAAGCCCCACGATCCTGGTATGATACACTCACAGGATTTTTTGCTACAAAATAACTAAGTTAAGGGAAATGTAGATCCAACCCTTTTTATAAAGAAAGATAAGAAAAATGTTTTGATTGTTCAAATTTATGTTGATGACATCATATTTGGTTCAACTCAGCAATCTTTAATTGATTCTTTTGCAAGTCTAATGAAATCTGAGTTTGAAATGAGTATGATGGGTGAGTTAACTTTTTTCCTTGGTTTTCAAATTTCTCAAAAACCAGAAGGAACCTATATATCTCAACATAAGTATATTAAAGATCTTCTCAAAATGTATGGGTATGATAACACTAAGAGTATAAGTACTCCCATCGGTACCTCAAACTCCTTAGATCTTGATGAAGCTGGGAAACGAGTAGATCAAACATGTTTTAGAGGTATGATAGGAAGTATAATTTACTTAACAGCTAGTTGACCAGACTTAATGTTTTCAGTATGCTTATGTGCAAGATATCAATCCAATCCTAAGGAATCTCACTTAAAGCTGGTAAAAAGAATTTTTCTCTACCTAAAGGGAACCATGGATCTAGGATTATTTTATACTTTTGGAAATGATTTTATTCTAAAAAGATTTTCAAATGATGAATTTGGTCGATGTAGAATGGATAGAAAGAGTACATTCAGAACTTTTCATTTTGTAGGAGATTCATTAGTTTCTTGGTCCTGCAAGAAGCAACATTCTGTAGCACTTTCCACTACTGAAGCTGAATATGTAGCAGCTGGAAGTTGTTGTGCTCAAGTGTTGTGGATGCAACACACACTCACAGATTATGGCCTGAGTTTTACTAAGACTCAAATTTTGTGTGATAACACAAGTTATATTGCCCTAAGTAAAAACCCTGCACATCACTCTCATGCAAAACACATAGATATTAGGCATCACTTTCTTAGGGATCACACACTTAAAAGAGATATAATTATTCAGTTTATCAGAACGCAAGATCAACTTGCTGATATTTTTACAAAATCATTACCCTTCGATAGATTAGAATACATTAAACAAAATTTAGGAATGATAACATTAAGTTAATAATTCTTCATTAACTTCTTGTTGAACAATTATCCTAACAGTAATAAACTTCTTTTCATAGGGGGAGTACATTTGATTGTTAATGTAACTAAAGTTTTCATATTTAGTTTTTCAAACTTTTTGGAACTGAAGTTTTCAGAATGAAAATTTCTGAAACTTAAATTTCTAGAATGGGAAATTCTGGAACTAAAATTTTTAGGATTGAAATTCTCAGAATGAAAACTTCCGGAATGGAGATTTTCATACTGGAGTTTTCGTAACAAAATTTGTATACTGGAACTTTCATAATGAGTTTGTTTTTAAATTTATTTCTTCAAGAAGAATATTAACAATTACCAACAATGTTTCTAGCCAATCTGAAAGCTATTATTTCCTTACTTATAGTTTCGTAATCATATTTTTCTTTCTTGTATTTTCCTGTGTGTTTTTTTTTTAAAATTCGGATTCCAGTTTTCCTCAAATCCGAATGTTTTCCTTAAAACCTCAAAAGATTGAAGTCAAGTTTTTCCTTGTGGGAGTGTTTTCAACCGTTAGATCAGGTCAAAGCTTTTTCAACCGTTAAATGGATTTTGGAAGACCAAAGGCCACATCTATCGCCTATATAAAGGGGACACCAATACTCGTCCCACATCGGTTTTGAAAGATTTTGCGTCTCGAAGCCCTGCTGCACTTCTTAAGACCGGTTCTGAACTTTGCAAAGCCATTCCGAATCTTTCAGATTTCTTCACTCCGAATGTCTGTAGAAGCTACATCTTAAGATATGTCAACTGAGAAACCAATCTCTAAGTGGTTAGTCTTCAAGGAAAGGTTTGTTCATTTAGATTTCTACAAGCTTGATTCTATTGTAACCAAGAATATAAAGTTGAATGGTTGGGAAGATATTTGCCTGTTCAAGTCAAAAAAGCAGGATCCGATGTATACTGATTTGTTGATAGAGTTCTATGAGTTTGTTTCCTTCCAGATTGAAGATGGAAGAGAATGGTTTTCTTTCAAATCTTATGGCAAGACTTATAAGATATCCTAAACCAAGGATGCGAGCTTGGTTGGGTTTTCCTATGTGGGTGAAGCTGAGTTTTGCTCACACAAGAATCCAGATGAGCAAGGAAGTTTCAACAAGGTGAAGGCTTTAAAATGCCTTGGACTTAAGGATGCTACAACAGCTAAGATTGCTCATCTCACTCTGAAAAACAAGATTCTCTAGCTTTGGGTGTAAGGCTTTCTGGTTCCAAGAAGAGGCGACAATGATAATTTGAAGGAAAGTGATATCTATGTTTTATATTTCTTGGTGAATCTAAGAAAGATAAATTTGAGGAGGCATGTCTTGATTATGATCAAGAACATCAAGGAAGGGAATTTTAGAGCTCAGATAATTATATACCCTTCTTTACTTTTGAGGCTGATAGTTCGCTTCTTAGAATCCTTCGAGGTTGTATGAAAATCAAAAGTCCGGAATTGCAAGCATATGCTGGTTAGTAATGATACTATGAAGAGGATGAATATGGGGTTTTCCAGTGAATCCGGAGAATTTTACCCTCTATCTATGGAAGAGGTTGAAGCAGCTCAGAATGAAACAAAGAATCCAGAACTATCCAAAAAGACAAGGAAGAAGAGGAAGGTCAAGGAAGTGGTTGCGGATAAAGAAAATCCCCAGGCTAAGGAAACTAAATCTGCTCCCCCCAACCCGAAGAAGGGGAAAACATATACAAATGAAGTAACAGCTAAGTGGAGGGAAGATAAAGAGAAGAGTAAAGAAGGGGATCCAAAATTCAGATTGGACCATGTAGAGGCTAAGGCCTTAAAAGAAAAAGCTGCGGAGGAACTAGAGAAACAGGAGAAGGAAGAGAAAATGAAAAAGAAAGTGTCTAAAGCTGAAGTGGTGCAATCTTTGCTGAGAGCTACAGAGTTAGCTTCCAAAATGCTTCCCGTTCCGGAATTGTTCAGTTCTGAACTTTCTTTACCAGAAACTCCAGCCAAGAACTATGTCACTCCAGAAAAATCCAAGGGTAAAGAAGTAGTTGAAGGAGCCAAAAAAAAAGTTGCTGAAGAAGTATAAGTAGAGGAAGAATTCAAGGAAGAAGAAGAAGAAGATGAGGAAAGTGAAGATTTGGATACCCTAATCAAGAAAGTACATGACTATAAAGATAAGAATGAATTCGCAAAGTTAGTAAGTCCAGGAAAGGCAGATGAGGAAGCTAGTAAGAATGATGATAAGAAATAGCAAGAAGAAGAAGAATAAAATGTCTTCCATGATGAGGAAGAATCTAATCAGAGGAATTTTCTTGAGGAAGGACAAGAAAAACAGAAACCAGATGAAGACCAAATTATTCAAGTTTCTGAATCTGAGGAAGTATCCCCTAATAAGGAACCTATTCCGAGAGCTGATAAGGGGAAGAAAACTCTCATGTAGACACCTATAAAAGATGTCATCAGGAAGAAAGAGGTTGGTGGCACCTCTAGAAGAAAGTTGGTGCAAGCTGAAGAAGATCAGTCTCCAAGAAAAGTTTCTGATTCAGAATCATCATCTCTTTGGCATGATTTTGTGGTTCAATCTCTAAAGAAGTTGGTGGACACCATTTCGATTTTTCAAACTATAGATTCCAGATTCTAGATGCTGTAACAAAGTATGAATCAGAAATCAGAATCTTTATCCATGGTCATGGATAAGTTTGTGAAGATGGAAGCTGAACAGAAAAGTTTTCTTATCAATTATTATGTACATAGAAAGTCCCGCAGTAAGGTAAAAAAGTAGTCTAATAGAGTTGATGAAGATTTAGTTCAGTTTGAGAGTTTTCAGGATGAAGTTCAAAATGATTTTGAAATGGAGGGTAAAAAGGTTAACAAGATTTATGAAAAGCTGACCCAAGAGAAAAATTATCGGAATCAACAGGTCAGGGACCTGAATGGGAAGCTGAACTCAGTATCTCATAATTGAAAAACTGAAAGAGATTTCTAGATTGAGCTTTAGCAAAGTTGGAAAAGCAAGGTGAAATAATAAAGTTACAGAAAGAAGCCATGGAGGCTCAGGCAGAAGCTTTAAAAGTCTAAGAGGAAAAGGTGAAATCCTTAGAGAGGCAAGTTGAGGAAGACCAAAGAGACTTGATGAAACTCATAACCTTGTTAAAGAATCTCATCCTGAAGGAAAAGGAAGACAAATGAACCCACTCTGATCTTTTGTTGTAATTGTCTTTCTTTGTAAAATTTTCCAACTCTAATGAAATGATTATTTGGTTGGTTGTATCTTGTCATATACTAATGTTTCAGGTACCATACTTTATTTTCCATTCCCTTCAATTCTTTTTGAAAATCACAAATGGTGAGACGGAAAAAGAACTACTACTAAGGAGGAAAAAGGAAAAATTTCTAGGAGAAATATCCTTAAATAAAGGGGGAGTTTCCCACTACGAATTTTTTCATTCTTACCATAATGAAAACTTCACTCCAGAAACACAGAATACAATTCTTAGAGTTTCAATTCCTAAGGGGGAGTTAGTTGTATTCATTTTCATCCATGAACAAAGGGAGACAAGTTTTAATTTCAAAGTCTAATGAAATTTTTCAGAGTCCTTATATTCTTTTTCGTAAGGATGTTTGTGCTTTCCAAAGAGGGGGAGATTGTTGAGTCAATAAGGTTTTCATTACGACTTTTCCATTCCTTTTTATTTTGAAAATCACAAACACCTTATACTTAAGAAAATATAAAATTTACCTCCATAAGGAAAATTTACTTCTTTAAGGAAATTTACCCTAACCTAGATTTTCTTATACATAGCAATATTTTTCTTTAGTACAAAAACCGGATTCATAACCAAAATCCCAAAAGTCATATAATGTAATGATTTGGAGCATTCTGTTTTTAGGATCCGAATTCTAGATATGAACTATAATGAAGTTCCAATCCGAATTCTGGACTCCGAACATTCATGAGTTCAACTCCGAACTCTTATGTAGTTCGACTCCGAACTATTAAGTAGTTCGACTCCAAACTCTAATGTAGTTCGACTCTGAACTCTTAAGTAGTTCGACTCCGAACTCTTATGAAGTTCGACTCTGAACTCTTAAGTAGTTCGACTCTGAACTCTTATGAAGATCGACTCCGAACTTTCATGAGTTAGACTCCGAACTCTTATGAAGTTCGATTCTGAACTTTTACTAGTTCGACTTCGAACACTACATGTTCAGATTCCGATCTCTGGTGAAACCAGACTCCGAATTCCTATAAAACAGAATCCGAACATTTCTTAACATAGACTCCGAATTTCATTTTGGTTAGACTCCAAACTTTTAATTTTCTTACACTCCAAAATTTTGTATAGATTTTACTTACATATGCTCCATTTCAAAACGATGTCGTGCATTTAGTTATACATGATTTATTATTGAACGATGTCGTTCATTCTGGTTCTAATTAACCATTGGTTGAGTTAGACATGTACAGGTCGCTCCAAATTTCATGGAAAATATGATCGTTGGAGGAGGGAGCTGACCATTGGAAATTTGCCTATAAATAGGAGCTCATTTGAAAAAGCTCAACAACAAGTTGATCGATAAAGAGACCACACGCTGTTAAGTTGATTTCTAGAGAGAGAAGCTTTACATGACTTGTGCATACTGAACTGCTCATTCAGATTGCTTCGTGCGACTCCAAATATTGGTGATTACTTTTGAGGACTTTCGGGGATAGGAAGACAGAGGTGCCGACTACCTTGAAGTTCGAGGGCTTCCTTGCTGAAGAAGACAGAGGTTCCAACTACCTTAAAGTTGAGGGCTTGCGGGGATAGCAAGACAGATATTCCGATCTTTTTATTGAGGGCTTACCCTGGTGTGGGTAAGACAAACTTTCTTGAAAGTATAAATCAAGGGACCTTTATCCAAGGTTGTTGGATACCCTTCTCTTTGGGTTAAAAGAGTTATTGTTTGTTTCTTGTAGTTGTACTACTTGTTTGTTTCCACTGCATATTGTATTGTAAGGAATGTATAACCTTCTTGTATTTCCTTACACTTGTACTCTGATTAGTTTAGATTCTATACGCTTTAAGGTATAATCTTATGTTGTAAACCTTGGTTCCCAATTCTCCAGTTGGTGATTAGAAGTGTTGTGAATTTGTTTAGTTTAACTTTGTTAAACTTAGGTTTTTCATTGTCTAAGGAAATTTTTAAAGTGTACAATTCACCACTCTTGTATATTGAGCATCTACATCGTTATTTCGATCCTACAATATTTTTATAATATCTTATTTTTCATTCATTAATAATCATTCATTATTTTCATTATTGTGGGTGCTAATAGCCTTGTTTTCTCATGCATGTTTCATCATGGGAGACCTGATTCATTCATATATTATATAGTTATATTATCTCCGAAATAAAAATTCTGACATAATTATTACATTTTTAAACCAATAATACATTTAAAACCAATCATGAATGATGGTTTTAAAAAAAGAAGTATGTTGCGATCAGGGAGATGGTAGACCATACACACGCATGAGTAAAGTTTCCATTTTTGAATGATAATTATGGAAATGGGGTATATAATATTTTAACTTTATATGATTATCTTAATATCATATATAACAAGTGATATACTTATATATATCACTCATGTTGTGTGGTAATGAAAAGAGAGTCACATCGCTTTGTGAAGGTGATAGTCCACACGTACAGGTATGATGTTAAATTATATCCAATAGAATGTAAGGTAACAATATATATACGATATAATGACTTTAGATGTATAAATAGGTCATTAATATAATATATATACTTTTTATCCATCATCTTTCCTATTAATGAGAGGTGGAAATAGAAAAATTAACGACCTTGGTTCGCGAGGCTGTACTCCTCCATATATACGAATAATAATTGGGTAACCCATTTAATATAAGTGGAGATGGTTTTAGATAATCCCATTATTATAAAAAAATTACAATATATGGAATAAAATAAGGTTATTATATCATCACGTTTTAATATTAATTGAATTTGGTGGAGAAAGAAGTAAAATAAAGACGACATTATCACCTCTTTAAGTATCCTCATTATATTTTCTCTAAATGATTCATGAGTTGGATTTATTCATGAAATAAGAGTTTTAGGATGATGAGAGTAAATTTTTAAAGGTATTTGGTATGTTATCTTCTAATACAAAGTGCTTTTAATGTGTTATTAAGTGTTGAGATTGAGTTCCCTTTTATAGTTGAGGAGGCGTGGAATTCTTGTAAATACTAAAAAGTGTTCACTATTTGGAGGTCTAACTAACCTCATGGGCCTTCAAAAAGATCAATAATTTATTTTTTTGGAGTTTTGGTTGAGAAAAAATACCACAAAATAATATAAACACATTTTTATCATGTTATTCTTTAGTATTTTAGTTTACTAAATTTTACCCTTTTAGTTTTTAACATGGTGACTTGTATCTTTTTATTTACCTAGGTAATTTATCCTTTAGGAATAAAATTCAAATAATATTTATTAAAACGTTTATTTATAAAAATTATTAATATGGAATCAAATTTATTAAATAAAAAACTTATGTGTGTGTAAAATTAATTTTAATACAAATACATGAATGTGCAAAACCCCATTTTCTAATAATTATGGACAAAAATTAATTTTACTATAATGGATAATATAAATTATGCTGATTTAAAATATAAAAAATATTTTTCCAAATTAAACACATATAATTTTTGGAATTAAATTTAAATTTAATCCTATATACGCGGTGAGAAAACGAGTTTTTAAAGTGAAATTTTTCAAAAGATTACATTATTTTTATATCAAAGTTCAACATATAAATTATTTCATTGACTTATTAATTAACATAAAATTGAAATAATTTTACTTTAAAAATAATTCAAAATATAATTTAAAATTATAAATTATTTAAATGAAAAGGAAGTTTTAAATTATAATTCAGTATTTTCACTATTCGTAAAAAAATAATTTTTTTAAAAAAAATACCAAAAAATTATCCAAAGATAATTTTGATATTCCTATTTAGTTTTTAGTTAAATATTTTAAAATTGAACAAAATAAAATTTAAATTTTGTGCATATATAATGATTATTCTATATTTTAGAAATAATATAGTTTTTAAGAAAACAATTATTTTTCTTTAAAATAATTCTTACTTTATTTCTAATCAATAGATAAATAATAAACATGTGTAAAATTTATATTTTAATATGTTAGTTAATAATGATCATACCCTAAAATTTAACTTCTATAATATAATGAATATATTAAATAATAATATTTTAATAAAATATAGTTGTTTGGTAAAAATCGATCTTGCATGTTAACACAAGTTATCGAAGAAACTCGTTGTTGCGTATAACACAAGATAAAACTATTGTTTTGTATAATTCAAGCTATTTAATAGATATAATTTATTTAAAAAATAAATATATTATAAAATTTTATGTTGTTATGTTCACTTATATTATTGGTGTTGCATGTCATACATTCTATCAAATACAATGATCATAGTTTAGAATTTAGGGGTGTTATATTCTCCTAACCTTAAAAAAATTTCAACCTCACAATTTAAACTTGATCTTGGAAATCCGGGGTTTTATATTTGAAACTTTATTTGTTAAAAAACACACATCATATAAGGGTTAATAAAACAACATATTAATAAGAGAGAAATGGATGTATAAATGATATATAGGATAACATATATCTAGGGTTCTATGTAGGATAACATAAGTGGAAAATGAAAATATGGATATGGAATAGAAAACTATCACCCATATACTAATGGAGAGGGATAAAGAATATGGTCAGAAGAAAGTTAACGACTACAAAGACATAAACCAAATGTGTGGAAATTTTCATTGATATCATTAAAATGATGATAGTAGAACAAAATATTTGTTTCAATAACCTATTCATAAAGTTTAGTAATTATTTAAACCACTAAGAATGTAAGTAAATATACTTACTTGATATGTATCTATTTCTTAAGAATAATTTCATCCATTGGTTTTTCTTTGATCAATTTCCAATTCATTTCTCATTCAAAGAAATGAACATCTTAAAACAAATTTTTTATTATTGAAGCACTAAAATTCACTTTTAATATATTATAGAACCCATAATAAAATGATAAATCATTCCCTAGATCTATAGTTAATATTATTAAAAAACTTTTTTCATAAGTTATCCAATATGCATGAATACCTATATGGTGAAAAAATAAATTAATCTCTAAAACCATATTCAAATATCAACATAAACCATTTCATAAATAGTTAAACATATTACCCTTCTAAAAAATTAATATCCAAAACATTATAAAGAAGGTTACCGAATTTCAAAAATTATCTTATAATTAATCTATCAAAAAAAAATGAAGTATCTCTTAATCGTCACATACTAAACATGTAAATAACTTTATCATGTATTCTCTTGAAGCATGATAACAACTTTAATTACCATAAATCATTATTGAAAACATGAATTCTTCCTTATTTATTATGTAAAACATGGATTATTGGATATAATCCTTAAATCCAAAATTGATGTAACCTCCATCAACGATAGTATAAACCAATTTGTTAACAAATTACTCTTCAGTTTCATTGTAGTAAGTTCTATCCAATTTACTTTATCCATATCAATCATCTTTTTATCCCAACACCATTATCTCAATATCAGGAATAATTTAATAGTCATCTTTCTTTAAATCGTGTTTTTTTATAAGGATCCACTAAATGATTTTTTTGTTCATCAGTACCATTAAAAATATTCTCTCTTATCCTAAATGAAATACTACTTCAGTACCATCCTTATATATTTAATAATTCATGTGATTAGAATATCATCAATACAATACCTTTAAAAAAAATCTTGGGTTCAAATACATAATCACATTAATCATTCTGCATCTAAAGTATCAATTTCATAAGCTTACCATTATCCCCAATGGACTCTTCTGTGTGGTATTATATACCACCCACTTCTTCTCTTACTTCCCTTTAAATCCACAAGACTTGGATAATTATTTATCTATATTGATATCACAAAAAACTCTTTCATTTAGTGAAGAATTTTTTTTGAGAGACCAATACACTTCAGAGACTTGTCTTGATCACTTCAAATAAATTTCCAATCTTGCACTCCATGTTGTGTGTGTAATATATAACATACCTAGATAACTTTGTAAATGAATATTCATTCCATTCAACACATTACTATACATTTTGATTTAATCTAAGGAACATTATCATCATATATGTTTGTTAATCATGAGGGAAATATTTTTCAACTAATATATCATTAAAATATTTCCATTCCATGAGTTTCATTTCCTCTTCCTTCCTAGTATTATGGATCAACGACCACCATTGATCATCAATTCCATTGAGACAATACACCATAAGTGTTACATTTTCCTTTTCATCTCAAACTAGGGCCATAAATATATTCTCTAGAGACTTAATCTATTGAGTGGATACTATTGGATTAGTAGTCTCAATAAATCATGGGGACTTATATAGTATAATATGACCCATCATAGGATAATCTTATTGTGGGATAGGTTTATCTATCTATTTGTGGTTATTATTCATAAACTAATTAAACTATCCTAATATAGACACAATTATCTCAGTTCCGGTTCCAGCTATATTGGCTTCCTTTGTAGGGAAATATATAAATTTTCCATTAGTATTGATACCATTCCTCCTTCCAGGTTCTATTTATAAACAATGTAATATATTGTGTTAGCTCATAATATTATTAATATAAAATCATAATGTACAATTTAAAATATAGTGTAACTATTAACATAAAGTAAAAATTACACATTTTTAATATCATAATCTTATAATTGGTTTCTTTTAGGATAACTCTATTTAAAACCCTTCATAATGGTTTTTAGAAAAATGTAAATTATCCTTATTATATCCCCTAGGTGAGTAGTAAGGCCCATTTTCATGTACTAGGTAACACCCGAGTCATGTTCAACGTTCATTTTTTAGAGTTTTTACCCGTAGGTGACCTTGTTTTAGAACTGCATCCACTTATAGTATCCAGAAATGTATATATTATAGAGAAAATCTACAAAATATCTACCTTAACAAACATTAGGGTTTTCTTGTTTACTTATCCTTAACGTGTATCATATACTTATGTTCCCTAATATATGTTTTCCAAAATCTAGTTCCCAAGGTTTCTACTAAACTTCCTCCAATACCAACTATAACAACCCTAACCCCAGTATCCTAGATTTTTTGTCCTACTTTATTACATTGGAATAGATACAATGGGTCAAATCCAAAAAAAATAGACCAATTTCATAGTTTTCAAAAATTAGGTATATACTTGATACCCATTTTACATTGGTAAAATAAAATAAATCGTAACCAAATTGAAATTCTCATTACCCTTGAAACCCATTCCAAGATTTCATCTTCATATCCTAGGGAAGGGAAATAAAATAAGGGTGAGCTCAAATTATAAATAAGGTTTAAGTACAATGTAATATATCATGAATCAATATTCATAATCAAAATTTCTTTTAAAATAATTGAACACAAATTTCATTTCAATAAATTTAATGAATAAAAAGATATGTAATAATCATTATGGTAGGGTAAATAACTGAAAACTCATTCCAATTAAAATATAAATTGAGAATAAATTGAATACAAAGATAATATCAGAATGAAAATATCTTGGATAATAATGACAAAACTCATAATGAAGGAAATTGTTAATTATTGTATTTCATGTCTTAGGAATATGATACCTCTTCCATTAATAGCTTTCACAAGACTGTTTAAATTATCAATAAAAACTCATTTAATTTAGACAATTGATTTTTCTCATGAGACATATTGATGCATCGATGGCCTATATTATGATAGTACCCACCCATCAATATTGTTCCAAATAAATCCATATAAATATTATAATTGATTTAATTTTTGAATCAATATGCCTAGTCATCAAATATCCTTATTGAGTAAAGGATACTGATTTGTCAATATTTCCCTTGTTAATAAAATAAATTTAAAAGTAAATTTCATATGTAAAAATGGTATACAACATAGAAAATAACCATATCCATCATGAAATAATATGGATATTTAAGTAAAATTTAATTTTTATGAAAAATTATTTCCATAAAGTGATTGTTTCATGATAAAGTTAACATTCACAAAAGAAAGTGAGATTGATCAATAAATTTTTCCACTTCGTAATATTAAAGTCAAATAACCATGGTAAAATAATTGAAACTGAAACCTAAAAAACATGAATTAGAAATTAACCATGTTATTTCATTTTAAATGGGTAGTATATACACCACCTAAGAGTGACTTGGTGCATACTTACTAATAAGTCTCAATGGAATGTAAATTGAGACAAAATCCATTAAGTTATGTTTCCATTTGGTTGGACATTATTTAACCTCTATTATAGTGGTTTTAAACATGTTACTAACTTATAAAATAACTATATTTATATTTATTATATCATGTATCATCCTTTTATACCAACATATTACTTGTTCATTAACAATTATTCATTATTTTCCTTATTTTGGGTTTTAATTCCCTTATTTTCTCATGTGTGGTTCATCATGAAAGATATGAGTTGTGCATATATTATATAGTTATATAATTTTTAGAATTATAATCTGAAAATAATTATCATCTTTTTACACCAATTATACTTTTAAAACAAATCATGAATGATGGTTATGAAAAATTAAGTATGTTACGATCATGGAGACAATAGGTCATACGTACACATCAATAATGTTTCTATTTTTAAATAATCATTATAGAAATAAAGCAAGTATTATTTTTCATTTACAAGAATATAATAATACCATATATATATATATCATATTATATACACATATACCATCCATTTGGATTGGTGTTAAAAATAGAGTCACACCGCTTCGTGAAGACGGTAGTCCACACATACACAAATGATGTTATCATCATTATATGAGTGAAAAAGTAAGGGAAAAATGAAAAAGTATATATAAATAAGGATAAATATTTCATTAATATCATAATTATTTCATTAATATCACATATAATTATTAACTTTATCTTTATTATCTACCACGTAAAGTATTTGTGAAAGACGAATCACATCGCTTCTCGAGGCGTTATCCCGCTAGACACACGAGGGACACTATTGAATCTTTAATTGAATGGAAGGTAACAAGATATATATGATATAATTACTCTATAGGTATAACTATGTTATAAATATCAAATATATATTTTTTATACATCATCATAACCAACCATTAGAGGTGGAAATGGAAAAAAATGACATTGGTTCGCAAGGTGGTAGTCCGCCATAAAAAATGATTATTTTATAACCAATTTTATGTAAGTATAGATGGTTTTTGGTTATAACATTATTGTGGTTATTATATCATCATGTTTTAATAATAATTTAAGCTTGTGGATAAAGATATAAAATACAGACGCTTGTTTATGAACATTATCTCTTCTTCGAGTATCATCTTTATGTTTCCACTAAATCCTTCTTTTGTTGGATTTACGAAAAAAGGATTATAGGATGAGGGGAGGTATTTTTATTTTTATTTTCCTAACCAAAGTGGTTTTAGAGTGTGAATAAGTGAATGGATTGAGTGCCATTTTATAGTTGAGGAGGAGTGATATTCTTGTAAATACCCAAACTCATTCACTATTAAGAGGTCTTTCATACCTCATCTGCCTAAAAATTGATAATAATATATTTTTGGGATTATTTGGTTGATAAAAACCTCAACCACACAAATAATTTTTTTTTATCATTTTATACCTCAATCATTATGTTTAATCAATTTTACCCTTTAAGATTTTACCACGATAACTTGCATCTTTTTATTTTCCAAGGTAATCTATCATTTAATAATATAATTAAAATAATATTTATTTGATAATTTCAAAATTATAATTCTTAACATTAAAAAAAAATATGAAATAAAAATCCTAAGTGTTAATTTTAATAATATCGCTTATAATGCGAAAAAACTTATTTTAACCTTAATTGCGGTGATTAATCTTAACTGTTTTCTCAAATAATTATCTTCAAAAATTAATTTAAAAAATTATATAATAGAAATTATTATGATTCAAAAGATAGAATATATTTTTCTAAATTAATCACCCATAATTAGTAGAATTTAATTTGAAATTAATCCTATAGACGTGATGCGAAAGTGGGTTTTTAAAATGAAAATGTTCATATGTTGACAATGTTTTTATATAAAACATTAATATAAAAACTATTATATTGAAATAAATTAGATAAATTGATATAAAATATAACTAATTTTACTCTAAATAAATTAAAAATATAATTTTACATTATAAATTATTTAAATGAAAAGGCAGTTTTCCATTAAAACTAAGTATTTCTACTATTTATCAAAAAATAAAACTTTTAAAGAAAATCATAAAAATTCACCCTAAGATTATTTTTATATTCTAATTTCAAAAACAATTTTTATTTTTCTAAATTTTTATTCTAAAAGTGGTAAAAATTAATTTTAAATTCTGTACACAAAGGTCAATTAAACTGTCTTTTATAAAAAAAAATATAGTTTTTAAGAAAACATTTAATTTTGTTTTAAAAGATTCTAATTATATTATTAATCAATAGATAACTAATAATAATGTGTAAAATATTTATTTTTATAATTTATTTAATATTATTCATACCCTCAAATTTAACATCTAGTTTATAGTGATTATATTAAATAATAATATGTTAATAAAATATTGTTATTCGGTAAAACTATATATTGTGTGTTAACTCAAGATACCAATGGAACTAGTTGTTTCAAATAAAAATAATATAAAATCAATGTTTCATGTAATTTAATTTATTGAATTGCTAAAATTTCTTTTAGAAAATAATTATATAGTAACGTGTCGGGCTGTTATATTCCCTTCTAAGTTTGGAATTGTGTGTCATACATGCTATCAAACACAATGTACTTATTTTAGAATGTTGTGGTGTTATAGGATTATCTAAAAAAATATTACATAAAAATAGATAATGCTAAAATTTTCAAAAGTATTTATCACATCTGGGGAATTTATCATTTTAAATAAATTTTAAATTTATTGTAAAACATCCTCATAATAAGATTATAGGGTTACTTCAATAATTTATTTAGATATTTTTTATTGAAACCAATGTAAAAATATTTTTCGGCATTGAACATGCATTTAAATTTTTATTTGGAATATTTAAGTGGTATTAGAGTGATCATGTTATAATTTATATGTATTTATTATTTTTTAATCAATTCTATATTTCCTTTTATCGGTATTCATTTCCAGATTTTCATTCTTTAATCCAAAATTCAAGATAACATGATCATTTGGTTTCATATGACTAAGAATAAGTCAAGAACAATTGAATAAGACTTGAAGAACCCATATGGAGGTTCCAAGGTTAATGAATACATGACACATATACACTATGTGCAATGGTAAATTACACAACATTTCTTATGGTCATACACAAAATGAGTGATCCATAATAATCAATGTACAATATATATAGGTTAATATGTGGAATCATTAAATGTCGTGTAATGACCACCTTCCAGTACACTTATTGACCGAGATTATACATAATTCAAGTAGTTAAATCCTCATATAATCCCACATGGAATTAACTCTACATAAATTATGCAATCTATGTGATCCAAGCTTTCAGTTTCATTTCACATTATGTATTGAATTCCAAACAAGTGACATGGAAAGACTTGAATTATGTGGTGTGTAGATAATGGTATAGACCGTGTAATATTAAATAGATCATGAAATTTTCTTGCCTAGATTTTAGAAATTTCTTGTGGGTATCTAAAAATGTATTAGATAGTGGGTAGCTATTTGTACACATCATGTAACATGTACTAACTCATACAAGGTATTTTCTGAGGTAAAAATGTTGTGTGAGACAATGTAGATAATTAAA
Source organism: Viscum album (assembly GCA_963277665.1). Taxonomy (NCBI): domain Eukaryota; kingdom Viridiplantae; phylum Streptophyta; class Magnoliopsida; order Santalales; family Viscaceae; genus Viscum; species Viscum album. The sequence goes on from OY728125.1 coordinate 884,529,420, forward strand.
TTATAACACAATTTTCACTAAATATAGTTGCATGTACACACTATTTGATAGTTATTATTCCAAACCTAGAATATTTTATGTAATTTTTAGCATTTGGTGTTGAAATAAGTTCCAAATTATTATTTACCATGTTATCCTGTAACTGCATGATATGTGGAGTCATCATACATGCTATATACTTCAATCACATTTCCATTCACATCATGTATATTTATGGAATTTCATAGTCATAAACACCATATAGAATATATAAATATAAAGATTTCATACATATATATTAAATCTTAATAGATGAATATTCAATATAAATTGAAAATACACACTCAAGGACTATAAAGGTTTAGTGTCATTGGAGACTAGATATATAGTCCTCTTATTTTATGAATGCTCTCAAAAATATCCCATAAAGATCCTCCCACATAGTAATATTCCTATACATTACTTACTTAAAACCATTCTTTATAACCTAGAGAAGGAAATATAGGAATGGGTGTGCTCAGAAGGTCAATAAGGGTAAATAAGGGAGATATGGATGATCACTTAAGAATACTATGAGCATAAGGGTATGAGCATAGTAGATTAACATTTTAAAACAATACCCATCATATAATTGGTCATAATATTGAATCATGGAATAAATACTAATAGTTCATAAGACATGAATCATAAATGAATCAAATAACATAAGACATGAGGGAATAAAAATGCTACAAGACATAAGTTTGAGACATATAGATAAGAATAGATTATTAATTCCTTAGTATTCAAGGATATAAAAGTGGAATGGGTTGACTCCCCAATCCACTATATCCTTATTCATGGTTCATTATTGAGGCTATCATAGTGGATGGAGTCTCTTACTAAATAGGGTTTACTCCCCATTTAAGTTATTATTATCTCATGAGATATCCATCTTTTCCTAATGCATTGGAGAGATATATAATTATTTTCACACTTGTCAAATAATGAAAATAGCACACATATTTTATTCAATATCAAAATAAATTTATCCTATAATTACTTGTGTAAAGAAAAAATGTTTCATAAACCTTTCATCATTTCCATATATCAAAACCCATGGAGAGAAGTAGGTTTCAAAAAGGATTCATCATAAAATAATTAACCTTTTGGAAAGAAACATGTTTCATATGATCATCTTTAAAATATCATTATAAAAATATATATAATCAATGAAATTGGTTGGTATATTTGGATTATATATATAATAAATCATATTTAACATCAAATGATTTCTTCATAGGTAAAAATTCATTTAAAACATTTCTTTAGGAAAATACACATTCATTTTTTATACTATTTATTTAAAATCCAAATATATAAAAAATGTTAAGTAAAATATTTTTATTGAAAATATAATTAGAAAACATGTAATCTAAGATTCAAATATTTGAGTTTTCATTGCGGACAAAAAAAATCGTACTGTTTATGTTAAAATAGTGATTCCTTTCAAATTTTTGGAAGAAATTCAAAAGTACCTAATATGGAAAATGAAAAAAAGATTCCTTCTAAAACATTACATAAAAATTAAATCTTGGGTAAAAATTAACTTCATTAATAATTTGATAATAATGAAAATATTCTTGAAAATAGTTTTTATAAAATATGGATGTAAAAGAAAAAGGATTTCCAAATGAAGAGATAAGTGAAGTCAGTTTTCATTTAGAACATTCCTTCAGTATCTTGAGTTATTAACATGAATAAAATGAAAGGAAATAAATAAGTCTCCATAAATAACAAAAGTAGAATAAAATTCATGGGATTATTTAGAAATGGGTCAAAAAATTTCATCATTGTGAAATTAATCATAACAATATAGATAAATAATGAGATTGTAATATAAACCTATTTTAGTTTTTATAATCTCTTAATCAATGCCATAAGAAATAGATAACCTTAGATAGATTTTTAAGTTACCATAATTTTTATAATAAGAATCATAAAATATATTGATGGGTAGCATATACACCCAAGAAAGAAACAAGTGGTTAATATAGAATATGTCACATAAAAATAAAGTTCAGATGATAAATCCCCATACCTTAAGTTCGAATTGTTTTTAAAGAGCTATAAACTAATACATAGTAAATTTAAACTTAATATAATTATATAAAATAATTATTTATATAATTATAACATCATATTTTATTCTCTTATAATATTTTAACACCCATTTCTTAATTATTCCTTATTAAAATCATCATTTCCGGGTGTTCCCTATTTCGTCTTTCATGAGAATTTCATTTCAGTAGTTCTGGTCATTATACATTGATCATGGTTACATATTATCTATAATTTTAATCGTTATATAAATATAATATATATTAATTATATTTATATTTATATTTACCTATAAAATTTAGATAAGGTAAAATTATTTACACTATTCATGGAGATAACTGGTCGTACTTATGCATGAATTTTGTTTTCACTTTTTAACAGATAGAATGAAATAAAGGTAAATAATAATTAAAATTTAATAAATCATTATTATATATTATATATCATATATATTCATTAAATTTATCCTTACAACTATTTATAAAATGTGGGAATTACAGATGAATCAAATCTCTTCGTTTAGGTAATAGTCCACACATATGTATGAGTAATGTTATCATTTACCAATGGGTGGAAAGGTAAGAAGAAAGATATGATACTATAATTATATAAGAATAATTATATTTTATATATCATATATAAACCCTAAATAATTTATAATAATAATCCATGAAATATGGTGATAAAATATGAATTGTATTGATAAGTGGAGGTGGTAGTCCGCACGTATGCACGAGCTATACTTCAACTTCTTATTTGATGAAAAAGAGATTTAATAATGGGGGTTCCAAAATCATAATAACATTTATGTTCATAGAGGAAAATAAATTTATTATTTTATGATGAATTATATAAATGTAGATGTTGTATAAGATGAAATAATTTGAAAGAGTTCGGGTAGGGTGATTTCTTACCCTTCTATTTCCCTCTTTTAGATCCATTTTTAAGGACTATTGGAATGGTGTTTTAAGAGAACCAGAACCCCTAAATCATGTATTGGTAATTTTATAAGATAATTGTGTATGTTTTGGTCAATATATATGGCTAAAAGTTGTCAAAATAATAGAAATTAGGGGTTTCTTTTAATATGTGGGGGAGAAGAAAAACATGGAATTTCCTATATAAATAAAATATATTAATGAAATTCTCATGAAAAATGCCCCCAAATGGATATGAATTATATTTTGGTATATTATGAGGTCAAAATATTTCCAAAAAAGAATATTTATTCAATTTTAATTTTAAAAAATACTCTTATCTCTTAGTTTAACCCCCTTCTGATAAACTCATTTTATCATTAACTATAGTGATTTTTTTACTATTTTTACTATTAATTATGACAAAAAATAAAAGTGACATTTTTTTAGAAAATTTTAAATTATAATTCTAATTCTAGAATCCATTTTATAAAATTCAATTCATGGAAGTGGTAGAATTTAATTTAAACTTAAACTTGTAAAATGTGATGAAAAGAAATTATCTGTGAAAAATGATTTCTTTAGTATAAAACATTTTGTGTATCAAAATAGAACATAAAGTTAATTAAAATGTATTAATTTTTTTTATTCACAATATAAATGAAAATAATTTAATTTTAAAAACTACTAAAACAAAATGGAAATTTGAAAATGATTGAAATGAAAAGGGAGTTTTCAATAATAATCAATATTTGTAACTATTCATAAAAAATCTACCATTTCATAAAATTTTTAAAAATTAAATCTCTATTTTTTTTGAAATTATAGTTGAAAAAATTAATTTCATTTTTTGAAATATATTTTTTAAAATTGGAAAAAATTAGTTATATTATTTTCCCATAATAAGTAATAAAAACTATTTTTGAGGAAAAATGTATTTATGATGCATATAAAAGATTTACTAAATATTGAGTACTTATTTATCAAGATATTTTATTTATCTAAAACATTTATAAATAATTTTAATTTTTTATTCATATTAAATCCTATGATTTAGTGGCTATATTATAATGGTATACCATTTTATGGTTCATTTAGACTTGGGTTTATGTTTATTGTAATCTATCAAAAAAATTAAATTTGTTTGGGGAGAAATACACAACAAATTCATGAGAGGTTACATTATAATCCCCTTAAAATGAATCTATCACTTGCAATTCCATCACATTGATACAAAAAAATGATGATATATTTATTTCATTACATTTTCTTGTTCCCATGTAGCTTCTTCAAATTTATAATTCCTCTAGAAAACATTAAGGAATTGAGTAGTCTTGTTTTGTATCACTTACCTATATAATCCCAGATTTCTACTAGTTTTTCTTCATCATAAATATCATGATATATTGCTAAAAACTCTGAGTCTAGTATATGTCAAGTATTGGGCATGTACTTCTTCAAGACTGATACATAGAACACATTGTGAACTTGAGAGAGGTTCAGCGAAAGAACAAAATGATAAGCTATCTCACCTTATTGACCAGGAATCTCAAAGGGGATAATATACATAGGGATTAGCTTTCCATTATTTATAAATTTAATAATATTATTATATGGATAAATTTATAGGAATATATTCTCACCAACTTCAATTTCTATATTTCACCAATGACTGTTAGTGAAACTTTTCTATCGAATCTGATCTGCCCTGATGTTCTACTGAATGACATTAAATTTCTATACAATTTCCTTAGCTAGATCAAGTTCGAATAGTTTTTTCTCAGAATTCATCCTAGTATATTGTTCTTTTACACTTATTTTCATATACGGCTTCATATGGATCCATCTGAATAGTCAATTTAAAGCTATTATTGTTTGGAAAATCCACTATATGAAGGTGTTTAACCTAACTAACTTTGAAATACATAGAATAAGTACTCAGAATATTCTCTAGGTTTTGAATGGTTATCTAAAACTAACCATCTATATAATTATGATAAGTAGTATTAAAACAAAAATCTAAATCCTGATCTTTCTAAATACTAATCTTAACCTTTATGGTAAACCTCAGATGCCAGTTAGATATAATAGAATGTTGAACTCCATAAATCCTTACCAATTCCTTAATGTATAGTTTGTATATATAATCAAGATAGAAATATTCTATAAAATAAATAAAATGTGATAGTTTTATAAGGAGATTGACTACAAACCAGATAGTGTCATGACCTTTATATGTTTTCAGGAGTCCAATGACAAACACCATGGCAGTTCTTTCTTATTTACATTCTAGTATGGGTAACGGTTGTAAAACCCCCTTATACTTCTATCTTTAACCGTTAACATGCTGACATCCCAAGCACCAAGATATATAATCTACAATATCTCTCTTACTGTTATTCCGCCATAAATACTCTTACTTATATTTATACATATTTGTATTTATTGGATGAACATATAATGATAAACTATGATCTTTATCCAATAGCTCATTATTCAAATATGGTATTGACTAAACACATAAATGGTTCATGAATTTTATCATTCCATCACAATCAAGTTCAAACTCTGTAACATTTCTCACATTCTTTTTAAAATCTACATCTTTCTTCCGTTCCTCTTTAATCATCACATGAATAGATAATTGAACACCAATTTAAGAAAGATAATATTTATACTCTTCCTTTAATATATCCATATCCACCCATTTAAAGTCCATAAATATTGGATATTTTGTGATCTTCTTCATAAATAAGCTATAATGATCCTTTCAACATAGAACACCAACCACCTTGTTCACTTTACTAGGGTGGTAATTTATTGAGTAGTAATAATCTATTATAAACTCTAACCATATTCAATGGTGAATATTCCAAAATTTCTATGTGAATATATAATTTAAAATTTTATAATATATATACATCTCACACCTTACCCATAAATATATTTCCTACATATAATTAATGAAAACATTACTGAAGCTAAATCCAAATCAGAATTTTGGGTAATTTTTCTCATGAGCATTCAATTATCATGAGGCATAAGCTATAATTATATCATTCTTCCTAAAGATTTATATCATTACCTTCTTTAAGGCATCACAATATATAAAAAACCCTTTACTATTACTGGTTAAGGTGTGTACAGGTGTGCCAGCCAATATTCTCTTTAGTTCTATGAAAGTTTCATCACATTCATCTATGAAAAAGAACTTTACTCCCTTCTAAGTTAACTTGGTGAGTGGATTAGATATCTATGAGAAATTATCCAAAATGCATTTTTATGTCATTTAAAACCAAGAACACTATAGATATCAGTCATATTATTTAGTCTAGGACAATATTTAATAACTTTTATCGTTAATGGATCCAACAATATACCCTTGGTTAAAATTATAGGACCTAAAAATGAATCTTTTTGTAGCCAAAATTCTCACTTTTTGAATTTTTCATGTATCATCTCTTAGGTCTTTGGTAAAATTCTCAAATGATCTTCACTATTTTCTTTACTCATAGAATATATATGAATTTTATCTCTAAAAACTACCACAAATTGATCAAGAAAATCTCTAAATACTTTATTAATTAAATCCATGAAGATGGTGGGGCAATTAGTAAGTCCAAATATCATCACTATAAATTTATAGTGTCCATACATCATACGAAAGGTTACCTTTGGTATGTACTCTTTTTTTACCCTAAGATAATTGTATAAAAATTGAAGATAAATCATTAAAAAATAATCATATTTTTATAATTGAATGAAAAATTAATCAATATGAGTTAGAGGATACTTATTCTTAATTATTATCTTCTTTCGTTATCAATAATCATTGCAAATTTTTATTGATCCATATTTATTATTAAAAAAATAATATGTACACCCCATAGTGATGCACATGGATGAATGAATCCCTTATAAATATTTTGTTTCATTTTATTCTTTAATTACTATAACTCAATTAAATATATTATATATGAAGTATTTTATATATGTTCATCACTACATTTGAGTTATATTGAAAACATGACATCATGATTCTGATGAAGACTAGGAAATTCTTCTGAAAAGACATAAAATAGTATTATAAAATAGGAATATAATTGATGTTAATTTTACACCCAATAATCTAAGATAAACACCCCATTTGAATAGGTATCAAGACCCATATAATATACATAATTTCCATTAAAATATAATATTTATTTTTTCACTCATAGAAAATAATAGGTTTATTCAGAATAACAAATCTGAATTCTATTCCTTGGAAATTGATGTCAGATTTATACAAATAAATATAAACCATGCCCAATATAACATAAAATTAAACTATAGGGAGAAGAAATATATTTTAATGAACGAAATCCCCCAAAATATCAATTTATTGAGAATAGTAGTCTTGATATATGATCATTATACCCTCAGAAGTTTTCACTGAAAATTCAATCTATAATAGTTGAGGATATGAATTTACATTGCTTGAGATTTTTCATGATATAAATTAATTTATATAACTATGCTCAAATATTTTAATTGAATATTTTAGCATACCCATTACCTACTCAAAATCATCATTATATATTTAATCCATTACCATAACAAAAATAGATTGTGTGATCATCAAACTTTATCAGTCCGAGTGATCTATCATATAATCAAGAAAATATTTTATAGGATGTCTAAATAATGAACCAAATATTAAATATATAACACCATGAGTTCTACCTTGGTTATAAATAGAAATCATTTATTCAAATATTTCAAACTATTTTATAAATAAAATGTTAGTTAACCCAAGTATATCCCTCTGGAATGGAAAACCTGGTGTGAAGTAAGGGCACACTCACCATGCACTATAATTATGGTCATGATATACTCGACCAACCCTTTTTGGGGTTTATTACCCCTATATGAATCTATTATAAAAACCCTATCCACTTTTAGTATCCATATAGGGATGTATTGTTAAGAAACCCATATAATCTCTTCCTTTCTAAAAATTTATGATGGTGTCCAATACTTTGGCTTATCCATAAGGTTTTCACCAAAGTTATCTAATCCTAATCTCTATAGATTGAATAAACTTATCCTCGGATACCAAATATAGTGAATAACACTTTTCATAGATATATATTAAATATTAGTAGATAAATATTCAATATAAATTAAAAATAAACACCCAAGGACCATATAGTCTAGTGTCTTTAGTGACTAGATAAATAGTATTATTATTTAAATATAGTTATTAAAAATTTCCCACAAATATATTCCCACATAATAACCTTGTTGTACATACCCTACTTAAAAAAATTCTTCATAAAATAGGGAAATGAAGCCTAAGATTGGGTGAGCTCAGAAGATCTTTAAGGGTTCATAAGGAAGATAACAATGATCACTTAAGAACAACATGAGTATAAGGGAATGATAACATGATCTTAATATTTGAAAACCACACATGGAATATCAAAAATCATAATATAGAGTCATGGAATAAATCATGGAAGTTCATAAAATAAGAATCATAAGGAATCAAAGAACATGATCCATGAGAGCATAACATTAGCCTAATACATAATTTTTTGGAATTTATATAAGAATAGAATAGAATATCATTAGTAGAAAAGGAACACTACCAAGACTATCATAGTGTATCACCTTCACTGACCAGCCTATCATATCCTTATTTGAGGTTCACTCTCAAGAATATCCTAGTGGATATAGTCCCTTACTAAATTGGGTTCACACCCCATTTCAGTCCTTGTTATCTAATAGGATATATATAATTACCCAATATATTACAGGGCTATATAATTTTGGTCCCACCCATCACATAATGAAAATAATACATATGTCTTCCATATGATCAAAAGATATTAATCATAGTATAAACCATAAAAAGGAACATTTCATAAACATCGAATCACTTCATTATAGAATAAATCGTGGATAGAAACATGTTTTATAAATGTTTCTCATAAATTAATTAAAATATAGTAAAGAAATTGTAGTGATACTAACCCCAGAATCCCATAGTTAGTGACTGATACCATTAAATTAGTATAAGATATGAGGAATCACATCCCAAAGAACCAATCCGTTTAACAGTCTTGGTAAACTAGATACATACACGAGTCTTACATTATATTTCGAATACAAAAATTACAATCATTTTTTAAAGATGTTTATTACAGCTAGTGTATCTCTGTATATCATTCATAGTAAACTTCATTTACCCATGGAGAAAGGAAACTAACTAAGGGTGATATAAAATTATCTATAAGGGTTATGTACAATAGAAGTAATAATGAATCAATGACAATAATCCACATGGAATGGTAAATAACTGAGCACACATTCCATTAAAATAATTGGATAATGGAAAATCAATATGGAAAAGTAAATAAATGAATAAACATTTAATTTAATAAATAAATTGAAAATGAAATGCATCTAGAGATAATTTCATAGTTAAAATATCATGGATAATAATAACTGAATCTTAAAAGAAGCCAATGCTTAAATATTAGATGCCATGTTTCCCAGGTACATGCGACCTTTACCGTGAAGATATTTTATAATAAAATTTAAAAAATACAAGGTAAAAATCAACTTAAATGAGGATATCCAAATAATTCATCACATGAGACTACCATTTAATCTAGGGTATATCTATAACCAAGCCCCACCCATGTTGTACCAATCGATATAATTCCTCATATATCTAATAACCAATTTATAAAAAATGTTTCTTATCATAAAGTATATGTATTAACTAAATGATATAAATTTATAAATAATTCCATAGTTAATCAAATAAATTTCAATGTGAACACTATATGTAAAAATGATATATGGTTTCAGAAATAATCCTATACATGATAAATAATGTGGATATTTAAGTTAAATTTAATGTTTAATGATCATAGAAAAGTGGAAATTTAAAGGGACATTTACTGACTAAAAATGGATTAAGGAAGTGAAGATTAATACTTTACTTAATCATAATTATCACAAACCATCCATATAAAAAATTATGATGGCGTGGGTACAACTTATAACCATTGGTGTAAGAATGAATGGTTATTGTCTTTGAAGAATTAAATTACCATAAAATATCTTTGAAAACATTCCTAATGAAAATATAGTTTTCATTTTGAAAAACATTTTGAAAATAAATTTTATTTCAAAATCACTTTTAAAAACATTTTCTTTAAAAATAACCTCATAAAATTGAAAAAAAATCTTGAATGAAATGACATTCATGTAATTGGGTAATTTTATACATGTATTAAAGAACATTTATTTTTCATGGTAAAAATGTTATAAAAATGCATTGTTTGGAAAGCGACAAGAATATTCCTTTGAAAAAAATTAAAAAGAAAAGATTGTTAAAATTTTCTTTTAATAACTAATTTTGAAAAGGTTAAATAAAAAAAATTTCAATACATTTTTATAAAAAATAGGTCTCTAATAAAATATATTTCCAATTGATGAGATAAATGAAGTTACATTTTATTAAAATATTTTATCAAAAAATTTAAGTACCAAAGAGTGAAAATTTGGTACTGTAAATTGAAAAATATCATGAATAACTAGAGTCAAATAAAATGAAATCGTTTATTAAAAAATTATCATATAATTATCATTAATTAAAATTCAAGAATAAACTATCTCGATTTGAATGTGATTGTGAAATAAACCCTTAAAATGACCACAACATTGAAGTAAGAATTAATAAATGAATAAATTATGTGTATCAAATATAAATAAATATAAAAAAATTGGAAATAAAATAATATATTTTCAAAATAAATTATATAAATAATCATATAATATTTATGATAATGAATAACTAATATAACCCAATGAAAATAAATTGAGTTATGAAATTTATTTTCCACTTAGTAACTTTAAGTTCAAATCCCATTAGATGAAATAATTCAAATTAAAAATTAAGTTATAATGAATAATGAAATATTCATGATATTATAGGTCAAATGAGTACTATAAAATCCATTTAATTGTATTTAGGTGCATATAATTATAATATTCCTCAAAAAATTGAAATTGAGTTGAAATGACTTACCTTAAGATTTCTTTTTGTTGAACGATCCATGAAATAATGTATAATGGTTTTAATCATGATATTAACCTAAAAAATATTAATATTTATAATATAATATATTATTATTTTATAACATCGGATCCATTATTTGTTAATAATATTTAATTATTTTCATTATTTTGAGTGTTAATTTTCTTGTTATTCAAGTATGTTTCGACTTGTTATTTTTTTCCTATTAATTAAATCATTATTTCATAATCTCAAGAATGTAATCCATTAAGTAAATATCAAATATATTCATTATATATGTATTTAGAGTAATCCATAAAATTTAGTGAAAGGAAATTAAATACATCATTCATGGAGATAGTAGGTCGTATGTATGTATAAACACTATTTCCATTTTCTTGTCGTAATGAATGAAAGAAACGTTAATGATATATAAGTATATTATAATTTAAAAATAATATTTAAGTCGTATATATCACATATTTTTATTAATACCATCCCTAATACATTCCATGTTAATATTTAATGAATCACATCGCTTCATGAGGCAGTAGTCTATCGTATGCATAAGCGATGTTATCATATTCCAAAAAATAGAAAGGATAATGGTATGTGTGATTAAATAATTAAAAAAGTATTATAACATCATAAATATAATATATATCATATATAATCTATAAATCCATCATTGGTACCAACATTTAAAGGACTTAATGTAAAAATGAAAAACATCAGTTCGTGAGGTGGTAGTATGTTGTACGCATGAACGATGATTTCGTCACCCATTTGATGGAAGTGTGTGTTGTTTTAAGACATAAATATAAAATAAAAAAATATTAGTATATTTAATATAGTGTGGTTTCTATATTACCATAGTACAATATGAATTTATATAGGTTTATGAGGAAATAAAATAAAAACTCTTCTAGAAGAACTTATATCTTCTTTCGGCATCCTCCTTAGGATTGCACTAAAACCATAAAAGGATTTATTTCTTATGAAACTAAGGATTCAATTATTAGGAGATTAAGTTTGGGAATTTATTTTTTAGTTGTTGTCTGAACCAATGTGGTTTGATGATGTGAATAGAGGATTATATGGTGTTGCGCTTTATAAGTTGGTTGAGTGGCATACTTGTCATTTTTTGAAAGAGTGAGTTCCACCCACGTTTGTTTCAAGTCATCAGGCCCAAATAATGGTCCATTGTAAATAAAATAATGTATAAGGTCAAATTATGGAAATATAATTGTTTTTGTACAAGTTTTGTGTCATTTTCCACCTTTTATTCTAATTTTAACCAATAAGTAAACTCGTTTTCTCCTTAATCGTTGTAATTAATTTTAACTATTTTAACTAATAATTTATGTTCAAAAAATTAAGTTGATATAATTATAAGTTATAAATTACTATTAATCAAAATATGGGATCCAAGTTTCCAAATTTAATTCACAGAAGTAGAATTATTCAATTTAAAATTAATCTCACCGATGGGATGATAAAAAGAGGTTTTAATATGTAAATGTCCAAAAGTTTGCACTGTTTTTATATAAAAATTCAATATTAAAATTATTCCAATGATATAAAATTTATTAATATAGGTATAATTGAACTATTTTTTACATTAGAACAAAATAAAAATATAATTTAACATTATAAGTTGTTTAGAAAAAATACAGTTTTCAATTAAAATCCAATATTTTTCATTATTCATAAAAAAAGACACTTGTCAGAAAAATTCCACAAATTCCCCCTAAAAAAATTATGATATCATTCTCTAAAAAAAGATTATTTTTTTCATATAAATTTCCTAAAATTTTTAAAAATTAATTTTAAATTTTGTATTCTAAGTGTGCCTAAACCACCTTTTAGAAATTTTTTTTTTCTGAAAACATTTTTTTTATTTTAAATGATTCTTTTTATTATTTGTATTCAATAAGTAGCCAATAATTTTTTTAAAAAATATATTTTTTCATATTTTATTTTACTCTATTCATACCCTCTATTCCAACAACTATGTGAAAACTATCATATTAAATAATAATATTAATAGTATATTATTGTTTTGAAAAACTCAGTCTTATAAAACAAAATCTATATAAGAACCTTGTTATTGTGTGTAATAAAAGATAACTAAATATTTAATGAATTATAATTTATAGAATTTATTGAATTTATTTAATGTATAAAATATATCATAAAGTCTTAAGAAGTTATTTTCCTTTCTATGTTTGGTGTTGCGTTTCATACAATTAATTAAATAAAATGTTCGTATTTTAAAATTTTGGGGTGGTAAATTCTCCCCACATTAAATAAATTTTATCCTCACAATTTAAATATGATCTTGATATTCTAGGATTTGGGATTTGGAAGTACCATTTTTGAAAAACCCACATCATGAGAAGGGTTGGTAAAAAATCTTCTTAATACGAGAGACTGGGATGTATGGAGTTCATATGGAATAACAAATAACTAGTTTGAAAAGTAGGAGAATATAAATAGAATGTTAATATATTAACATGTAGGAAACGTATAAATAATTATAGATATTTATTGAGGTGATTGATCACAAGAAACTGAATGATCAAAGGCAATTTGAAGGCCTCAGATCCGTAATTCTAATAGGTGTGAAAAGTTCGTTGATATCATTATAAATAATTGTAATATGATAGAGTTTTATTTCTAGATCCTTTTTCTAAATTTGAGTAATTATTTTATTATATAATAATATAAAAAAATATACTTACTTGATACATTTCTATTTCATAAGAACAATTTATGCCTTTGGTTGATCAATTTCAAATTAATCTCTTATTCCAAGAAATAAATATCCTAAAACAAAATTTTATTATCCTTGTAGAATTGAAATTTACTTTAAATAGGTAATAATATCCATAAAAGAGTGAAAATTATTTATGTATGACTCTAAACATTTTCCAAAATCAATATTTTTAATACATTAATCTCTAAAACTCAAAAGTAATATTACTAGTTCATCATTAATGTTTATTAATAATTTTTTCAATAAAAAATAATAACATATTAACTAGTACATCATATAGGAAAGTGGTAATCACAAAAACCTTATCATCCTTCATTCATGGGTTCAATACCCACTGCCTTACTAGATGTGACGGGTTTTCTCCCAACATACTGGTTGTAGTTTTTCTAAAAACATTTTAGTATAAGTACTATAATGTTCCCAAAACAATATGATGGGCATACCTGAAATAAAATTAATCATTACATAAAATATTTTTACTATGGTTTTAAATAAAACATAATTTTTTATGTCAAATAACTTTATTTCACTATTATTAAAATTTCATTAATGATCATATTAACCCTAAAGTTTAATGAAACCTTTAAAATTATGTTTATAAAAATTAATTGCGTTATTCCTCAAATAAATTTTCCACTAAAATATATACTTCCACTAAATGTTTCTAAAAAATTACTTAATCTTGGTATCATCCAATCACTTAATAACCAAAAATATGAATTTTAGACTTTGAACTCATAAACCATATGGTATCCATAGCTTCTTATGTTAATGAATACATTATTTCTTCTATAATTTAACAGAATCCTTAGATGTTTCATGATTTTTATAACCAAAATACTATTGGTAAAACACATCAAAAATTTATTTCTTTAATCAATGTAAATAAATACTTCATCAATTTTATTTCTACTTAGGTCCTTCATTTACCATATAGAAGAGAGAATTAACTCAGGTAATGATCAGGTTTCCCATATTTAAGAAAATGAACTATAAATGGATCCCAAGGATGAGATTTATTTCTTTTCATCATATTCTTCATTTTTCTATGGAAATTATTCACTTTATTCCCATCACTTGCACCTATAAAGAATTTCCCCATTCTATTGAGACACTTTATAGGTTGTATCCTTCCACATTTCACGCATGATAGAAATATAGCCTTCTTTTCTCCATGGTCTCCACTACTCAATTTTTTATAAAACTTCGTCATTATTTACTTTGGAGAGTATACGTGTTTCTTTAGGTATATAT
The DNA here is from genome assembly GCA_963277665.1 of Viscum album. Classification (NCBI taxonomy): domain Eukaryota; kingdom Viridiplantae; phylum Streptophyta; class Magnoliopsida; order Santalales; family Viscaceae; genus Viscum; species Viscum album. The sequence continues at coordinate 884,544,523 of OY728125.1, forward strand.
CATTAATTATATTTTGGGAAATATTATTAGTCATAAACATGATATCTTTCACTCGCATCAACAACCCATTTGGTTTCCCATTTTCATATCTTTTTTCCTTCATGTTCAATGTTAACATGATTACTTTTTATTTTAGCTATTGACTAAAATGAAAAAGAACAGTTTGAGAAACAATAATCATAGTGAGAGAACCATATAGTTGTTTATAGGATTTCTATATCCTTACATGTTAATTTCAGTATATGAAACCTTAGGTTTATCTTAGTTTATTCACTATCATTATTTATTAAATTATTCATAATGTTCTGTAAAGAAAATATGAATTATCCTAAGCATATCCCCTATGAGTTTCAAACCAGATGTGTAGTAAGACCGGTTTTCATATACCAGGTTACTCTCAAGTCAAGGATGATGTTCCTTTTTTAGAGTTATTACCCCTAGGTACATTTGTTCCAAAACTACGTACACTTTTAGTATTTAGAAGGGGATGTATTGTAAGGAAAAACCAAAAAATATATACATTACTAAAACATTAGTATGTTCTTACCTACTTATCCCAAAATTCTACCTTAGGGTTGTATTTCCCAATATATGTTTTCATAAATCTAATTTACAGGTTTTCTACTAAACTTGCTCTGATACCAACTGTAGCGACCCCAGCCCTAGAAGCCTAGAGCTGATTCCTGACACCATTACATTGTCATAAGATATAAGGAATCATATCCCAAAGGACCTATTAGTTTTTTGGTCTTGGTATACTAGATGCATACATGATTCTAAAATTAAATTTGGCATATATAAATTATAATAATCGTTTTGAGTATAAATTAATTTCATCCAGTATATCCCTACATATTAGTCATAATAAAATTTTAATAATCTGAGGGAAAGGAAAAAAAATAATGGTGAGCTCAAATGATCAGTAAGGGTCTTGTAAAGTAGAAAAAATAATGAATCATATATGTAATTCTAAATAACTAAGAACACATTCCATTTAAGGAACTAGATAAGAAAAAATTAATATAGTAAGGTAAATAACTAAAAACACATTCCATTTAATAAATAAACTAAAAATTAAATACATCCAAAGATAATATCATAGTGAAAATATCATGGAAAATAAAAATATAATCCTGAATAAAGTTAATGATTAAATATTGAACGCAATGTTTCCCAGGTACATGGAACTTTTACCATCAAGATCATTCACAAGACGGTTGAAAACAAACAAGGTAAAAACCCACATAGCTGAGGCTATATAATATATTCATCACATGAGACTACTGATGCGTCTAGGGTCTATCTATGATAAAGACCTACCATTGTCAAACTGGTCCAAATAATTCCTTAGATATCATATAATTGATTTATAAACAATGTTCTTTATCATAAAGTATCACTAATATTTGAACAATACAAATTTATCAATAATTCCCCAGTAGTCAAATAACATTCAATGTGAAAAACCTATGTAAAAATGGTATATAGTTTTAGAAAAAATCATATCCATGATAAATAATATATATATTTATGGGAAATTTAATGTCTAATAATAATAGGAACGTGAAAATTTTAATAGAAAGTTATTTATTAAAAAATTAATTATGGAAGTGAATGGAAATACTTTAATTACTGTAGTTGGGGTTTGGATTAGTGGTAAGCACCCTGTAATCCTACTTGAAAAATGGGGGTTCAAAACCCATTGGGCGTAGTGTATTGTAGCAGTACTGTAGTGGACTATAGCAGTGGTGATATTGTAGCAATGACAGGCACTGTAGTGGCGGCAGGTCACTACAGTGGTGGGTATAGTGTGTTACTGTAGCAGGTGTGGTACTGTAGCAGTACTATTCACAGAATGGGCCTTGGGCCAAAACTTTGGGCCTATGGGCCATGTAATTGGCTAAATGCCCACTAGGCATTCGAGCTATGTAATTGGTCTACCTCTACCTAGTTAAAGAGGTCTTTGCTTTACTTTAATAATAAATGAGGCTTTGGCCCCAACCTTTTAAAAAAATACTTTACTTATTCATAATGATCATAATCCATCCATAGAAATAATTAGGATAGTATTAATACAATTTATACCCATTATATTAACAAATTTTTTTTTTCATTGATGAATCTAATTACAATAAAAATATATTTAAGAACATTCTTGCGGAAAATATAATATTTTTTTTTATTTTTTGAAATTACCTTTTAATTAGAATTCACTTTTAAAAAAAATTACTTGAAAAATATCCCCATAAAATAAAAAATTTATCTCCAAAGAAATGATGGTCATGTCAGTGGGTAATTTCATACATGCCAAAATGAACATCCCTATTGTAAGGTAAAGAGGTTAGAAAAGTGTATTATTCAAAAAGTGATAAGAATATTTTATTGTAAAAAATTTTGAAAAATAAAAAATTTGTAAAAAATAATTCTAATAAATAATTTTTAAAATGATAAAGAAAAAATTTTGGGAAAAAAATAGAGAACATTGTTTGGTAAGAAAATGAATTTTCGATTGAAGAGAGAAATGAAATCAGAATTTATTATAACTATTTCTCAATAAATTTAAGTACCAAATAGTGTAAAAAAATATTATCACTTGATAAATATCATGAATAACTAAAGGAGAATAAACTGAATAGTTTTATTAAAAAATTATCATATAATTTCTTATAAAGTAAATTCAAGATTAAACAATATTGATTAGAATATGATTATGAAATAAACCCTAAAAATGATAATAACATTGAAGTTATAATTAATAACTGAATAGATAATATGAATAAAATATTAATCCATATAGAAAAATAGGAGTTAAAATAATATATATTAAAAAACCATTACACACATAATAATATAATATTAATTAGAAAAAAATTAATATAACCAAATGAAAATAAATTGAGTTATGAAATTACTTTAGAACATGGTAACATTAAGTTCAAATAAATTTAGATGAAATAAATAAAATTTAAACTTAACTTACCAATATTAATAAAGTATTAATGATATTAAATTTCAATGGTTTAGTATATACACTATATAAAAATATTTAGGTTCACAACATTACAATAAGCCTAAATGAAATTAAATTGAGATGAAATCCATTACCTTACGCTTCCTTATCATTGAATGCTATTTAAACTATTTTATACTGGTTTTTAAAATTTTATTAACTTAAAAAAGAACCATATTACTATTTTTAATAACATATACGATTCTTTTATAACATATTTTCACTAGTTTTTTAACAATCATTCATTATTTTCATTGTTTCATGTGTTAATTGTCTTGTTTTTTAGTATGATTTGAGTTGTTATTTTTTGTTCCTATCAAATAGAACATGATTTGGTCATATCAATAATTTAAATCATGAAGTAAATATCATATATAATCAATATATATTAATTTATATAAATCTATAAATTTTTGTGATAAGAAATGAAATACACCGTTCATATAGATGACAGACCATACATATACATGAATATTGTTTCCATTTTCTTATAAAATTGAAAGAAATAAAATTAAATGATATATATGTATAATATATTTATAGTATTATTTTTATTTCATATGTATTACATTTTTATCTTAAACTCATCCTTAATACATTCCATGTAAATCATGAATGAATCACATCGCTTTGAGAGGTTGTAGTCCACCGTACACACGAGCGACGTTATCGTATTCCCAAAAATGGAAAGGATGATGTTATGTGTGATATAAAAATTATATAAGAATAGTAAAATCAAAAAATTTATATATATCCAATATAAAATAAAAATTCTTCATTATTAAAAACCTTCAAAGGTGGTAATTGAAAAACAAACATCGGTTCGTGAGGAAGTAGTCTTCCGTACACACGAACGATGATTTCGAAGACCATTTGATGGAAGTGTGTAAAGATTTAGGTTATAACCGTAACATAAAATTTGTTTAGTATATTTAATATAATTATATTATTATATAAGGATGGCATAACATGAATTTAAGGAGGTAGAGGAGGAGAAAAAACTCTTTTAGAAGAACATTTCCTCTTCTTTCGGTATTATCCTTTGGTTTGAAATAAATACTTAAAAGGTCTTATGAATTAACAAAATAATGATTATATGATGATTTGAGTGAATTTTAGAAGTTAGTTTTTTAGATATTTTCTAAAACAAATTGGTTTTATAGTGTGAACATATAAGGAGAGAGGGTGTCCTTTTATAAGTCAGGTGAGTGACACACTTGTAATTTTTTGAAACAGTGAATTCCTCCCATATTTGATTCATGTAAATAGGCCCCAATAATGGTAAATATATAATAAAATAATGTATAATGTCGAAATAGTTCCATAAAATGGGTTTTGGAAATGTGTTTGGTCATTTTTATACCTTATATACTTAGTTTAAGCACCATGTAAAGTCATTTTCTACTTAATCGTTGTAATTAATTTTCACTACCTTCTCTGATAATATTGAAAAAAAATTAATATGAACTCATTATAAATTATAAATTATTCTGTTTTTATATATGATATCCATTTTTAGAAATTCAATTCATATAATTATAAAAATTTAATTTAAAATTATTCCCACAGACGTGATGAGAAAGAGTGTTTTTTAAGTAAAAATGCTCAAAAGTTTACAGAGTTTTTATAACAATAACTAATATAAAAATGATTAAAATTACTTAAATTGGATTAATATATGTATAATTGAACTATTTTGACTTTAAAACCATTTCAAAATAAATTTTAACATTATTAATTTTTAGAAAAAAGGAATATTTCAATTAAAATTGCTCATTTTCACTATTCAACAAAAAATTGAACTTCATAGAAAGATGCCAACAATTTTCCATAAAATAATTTTGATATTACGATTTGAAGATGAATTTAATTTTTTCATATAAATTTTATAAAAGTTTTAAAATTTAATTTTAAATTATGTATGCCAACCGTGACTAAACCATCTTTTAGGAAAATATAGTGTTTTTGAAAACATTTATTTTTCTTTTAAATGATTATTATTATTATTTATAATCAATAGATAACCAATAAATATGTTTAAAATATATATTTTCATATGTTAATTAACCCTATTCATAGCCTCAATTTCAATGACTAGGATATAACTATCAGTTTAAATAATAATATTAATAATATATTATTGTTCGAAAAAAATCTTATCTTGCATGTAACACAAGATATCAAAAAAACTAATTATTGAATATAATTCAAGATGACTTGGTATTGTGTGAATTAAAATTTCTATAATTTATTAAATTTATTTAAAATATTAAATATATTATAAATTATCAGGATGTTATATTCCTTCCTACACATGTTGTTATATGCTATACACATAATTGAATAAAATGTTCATATTTTAAAGTTTTAGGGTGTTATAGAAATGGGTTTCATAGGATCATCCTTAAATAATCACTATAAAAAGATATCCAAAGAGAGAAATTGTGTAGTATCAATGGATCATATCCCTAGTAAATAATATGTTACATCAATAGCTATTATCAAAAATGAAAATTAATTGAAAATATTTCTGTAGGAAAATACATATTTATTTTAGAAAACATTCATATAAAATCCAAATATTTCTGAAATATTGTGGAAAATATTTTCACTAAAATGAAACTTGTAAAATTTTTCAGTATATATATAAAAAGTTTCAGTACCAAAATCCGACGTAAAATTAATTAAAATGTCCATATTTGGATTATCCATAATATAAATGAACTAAATTTACTTTTTAAACCATTTTAAAACCAAATGGAAATTAGAAAATTATTGAAATGAAAATTAAGTTTTCAATAAATATTAGTATTTTCAATATTTATAAAAAAATCAATATTTTTAAAAAATTATCAAAAATTCAATCTAAGAAAATTTTGACATGCTAATTTGAAAATTAAATTTTATTTTGTGAAATAATTATTCGAAAATTAGGAAACATTAATCATATTATTTTTTCACAAAAATAAATAAAAACTATTTTAGTATAAATGAATTTTGAAGTAAATAAGTCCTTAATAAAAATTGAGTAATTATTTATCAATATATTTCATTTATCCAAAACCATTATACAATATTTTCAAAATGTAATTTTTCCTATTCACTATGATAACTTAACAACTTAGTAATGAAAATATACCATATTAAAGTTCATTTAGACTTAGTTTTGTGTTTGTTATAATCTATCTAAAAAAATTAAATTTATTTGAAGATAAATATATTATAAAAAATCAAGGTGTTTCATAGAGCACATGGTTTTACTCATGTAATTGCATTTTGTGTATATAAGGACATGCACGGTAGTAATACATTCCATATAAGTTCATAGTACACAATAAAGACTACACACAACATGTGTCACATGTTGTTTCGAGTGATAGAATGTGTCATGTAAATATTAAATTCTATAAATTTATTTAATAAAATAAATAAGCGAACATATTCTATACCCTCCAATACAAGTCATGTATATATAAAATTCCAATGATGAATTCCATATGATGAAGAAAAGGTACATGTCATGTGACCACATTAGTATATGTTGTTTTCTTAATAGTTTTAAACTAAAACTAAAATTTATTTATTTATTTAAAATTATAATAACATATATGTTTTTTTAAATTTAAATGATATTTCCTATAAAAAATTAAGAAAATTTATTTATTAATTATTTATTTTATTTATTTATTAATTCATATAAATTTATGTTTAATATAATGATTTTAAATGGATACTATAAAGATAAAATGTGTAGTCACTACATATTTTGATTGATCATGAGCATGATTGTCTTGTGAATGTGTTAGGATTATTTAATTAAATAATTTATTGCATGGGTTTTGTGATAAATTTATTATTAAATTAAATATAATTACTTTCAAATCATCTCTGCCTCCTTTATTATGTATGTACATGTGTGTCCAGGGTTTAATTTATATAACAATAAACCTTTAGTACCCCTCACCTATGAGTTGGTAAGAATTTTTAAATGAATGATATGCCCTTGAGAGGTGACAGTTTGGGACCCAAACTGAGGTAAAACTAACAAATGAGTTACAAAGTTTAATAGAAGAGTGCAATGACTAGAAATAAGTCATGGGATCAAGTAGTTACCTTATATATGGTTATGGTCGGTCTATCTATTTTAATAAACTGACCAAAATATAAATTCTCTTGATCTTAACAATTATTTATTTTATTTCTACAATGGATGGTTATTTATTTATGTATGGGATTCATGGTTTATTTGGATCATTAAACATGATCACATAATTTCAATAAAATAAAAAATATCCTAAAAGAAAATGAAATAAATGAATTATTAGTAAATCATTTTATTAGATAGTGTTATTGAGTATGTAAAATCTAAGTAACATTAATAAGAATGTGAAGAATAAAGTAAATTATATTTGAAGATAAGTTATATAAAATAACCTAATGAAAATATTATGTCAGATATGACCTTTCAACTTTTATGATCAGATGCAACCATAGATATTTTTTCAATTAGTCTATAATTGGGGACACTTTTCAATTATTATAGTGTCTTTAAAATGAAAATGAATTAACGTAATTAAAATGTTATTAAGGGTAATTTATATAGTTTAGTTAAATTTTTATGGAGGAAAGTGTTGAGAAAATATGATTTTAGGATTTCAGGATTGGGTAGTCCATTAAAATATTAAGGAACTATGAGTTAATGTAGTTGGGAGGAAAAGTCTACCTGAATTCCTTTGAATAACTCACATGGAAGTATTTTAAATTATAATAATGGGAATATAGATCATATTCAATAGAATATATAAAAAATATGATATTCTAAATTAAAATATGATGGATATTGGGATTTGATAAAATATTGGGAGAATAATAGAACTAAATTATCATATAACCAGCAATCAAGATAAAGTACTAAAATATTATTTTATTTGTTATAGAAAATGGAAATTCATCCAACCATGAAACTATACCTATTAACCATCTTATATAAAGACAATATCCTAAATGGTTCTAACTTCTAAAATTTGTATAGGAACTTGTGCATCATACTATGAAAAGAGTGGATGTTTTATGTTTTGGAGTTTCTCATTTTTACTGATCTCTCTAATGAGGAAAGTGAGGAGGTTATATACATCTTTTATAAATATTTGAATGATTAATTTTACGTATAAAGCCTCAAGATATCATCCATTAATAGTTATATCCATAGGATTCATGAACACATGGATGCATACACCATGTAAACTCATCTCTATGATTTCTACCAAAAGAAAGTAAGAAAACAAATGTACTGAAAATTATGTGATTTATGATATTAATGACTTGTTTTTTAAATATAATATTTTTAGATATTATATAAATTATTTTAAAGACCAGGCGCTAAGACGGCGTGCGATTCTGCGTCCTGATGTTCCCAGAATAAATGTTTGAAATATATTTAATATATTAAACAGCATGTATGTATAATTTTCATGAAAAATTGGAATAAATTCTAAATGAGTACCCAAATCAAAAATATTATGGCACTATTGGGTTCAGAATGTGATTTTTATCTTATTTACAACTCAACATTAGTCAGCGTGGGTCGGTTGTCGAAAATTCCTTATAGGCATAAAATGAATAAAATAATGAATAAAATAATTTTATTTGTTTCATTGATGTAGTGATGCAGTGACCAAATTCACTTTATTTAATAGACCCATATGGAAAATTTTCAACATTATCCACATAACCATAAAAATATTTGGAGAGTGTGCATTGAGGTTCTGTTGGAAGATTACGACCGAATCAAGGATCGATGACCAGAATGATATGAAATTGAAGGATCTCTCTAATGACTACGATTCCACATCACTTAAAATTATCTATTGATTCATAACAAGGTAGTAATTTTTTTGGATTTTTTTTCATTTATGTTTATTTTTTCCTAATACAAACAAAGATCAATCAACTAACAAATTGATTCATAGATTGTGCGTATTTGTGTGATGTGCTTATTTTGGGGTGATTTTGGGAGAATTACTTGGAATTGTTTATTTCTTCATTTGTATTATCATGGAAATGAACCGAGATCAACATGAACATTTAATGATGTTCATTCCTCCCATACGTTCTTGTTATTTTCTCCACAGGTTCTTCATTCACCACAAACATTCTTCATTTGTCCTAGGGTTCAACATGTCTTGATCAATCGATCATTGCATGACCATTTCTTGATGTAAGGGTATGATATTATAGATCTGGTATGGGTACAACACAAAAGTTGTGTGATGAAAGAGATAAAAGTGAATCAGACAATGTAGATACCCAAATTTAATGTTCTTTCGCACACAAAAAATAATGATGACGATCTTGCTTTTCGAGCAGATCGAAGGCCTAGATTTTTTTATTCAGTGATTGTAGGATTCAAAAAGGCTTGATATAATTTTTTGTATCAAAGAGATCACTAGATAAAATTCCATAATAATGGTTGGGATGCACAGAATTGGATCTAGATTTCTGAAGAAAAATAAAATGGCATTACATTGCATGTAATCTGAATCTACACATCATGTGGGGCTCCCTTTACAGTGGCTAGTGTTTCAGGTAGGATTTAAGAATCACACAGAATGCGAACCTATCCCAAATGTGTGGCCCTTCCCTCATGACTTGGTGTGTACCGTAGAAGGACATGGACATGAGTTGGAGTACATGGGTTGGAGAACTATATGTACTCCCCAACATGGATAGGGCTTGGACCAAGTTCATGGGATAAGACGTGTAATGGTAAATGGGCACATTGACATGGGTTGAATCCATGTACTGGAACATGGGTAGACTACACGGGTATCCTACATGCCATGTACTTCAACATGGACATGTGAAAGAGATGTAGGGAATTTACACGGGTAGGACCTGGGGTCATGGGACATGATGTGTGGCCCCTACTACACATCATTTAATTTATTATTCATGTCTTATAGACCTTTTCATAGTATCTTGGGCTAGTTTTGTTAGGGTGAATTACCCTTATCCTTTCCCTGAAGGTTAGTATAGAATCATCTCTTACACTTAGGATAATGATCCCTTCAACATGAGCCCATGCTGTGTTAGCCGAGTGGTACCCGCTTGTTGTACCCCTCGCTCTTAATGGAAAATGGTGCAGGATAGAGTCCCAACAAGCTTGAACACTATTTGTATTATGAACATGGCGATTCAAAGACATTTCTTAGCTTGGGAACGTGGCACAAACTTGGGCTGGTGGGCCCCCCTAGGGGAGTTAGTGTTAGCAACACACGTTTTTCCAACGAGCCCATACCCGAGTGGTAAGGGCTCCTGCTTGGAATCCAAGAGTCCCAGGTTCAAAACTAGGTGGAGGTGAATTTTTGGGTTACTATAGTAGTACTGTAGCAGTAATGTAGCAATACCATAACAGTTACTATTCTGTACTATAGCAGATGGAACTATTCACCTGATTTGGGCCTTTGGGCCACCGGTTTGGGCCTACGGGTCTCAAGGGCCTTCAGGTCATCAAATGCCTTTGGGCCATAGATCCTTTGGGCCACAAAGACCATGAAGTATCCCAGTTCACAAAGAACAGACCCCAGAAGAGGATCAGAGCAACAAGAGTAGCATCCACCAGATGTAGAGCTAACTAGATTTAAAGAATGAGAGGGTATGGAAGCTGCCATAGTGACCAAGCACCATACAATTTTGTACAGTGAAATTCTAGCCGATTAGAAATGCATGGTGGGGAGCTAGGTGATCAATGATGCAGAAGATGGGGATGGGCAGTTTAAGTGGGCTGGGCCTACGAGTCATGTATTGGGCATGGTATGCCTCTGGGCCTTCGGGTCATGTATTGCTGGTCAGTTGGGCCTTGTGCCTTGGGCCTACAGGTCATGTACGGGTTCCCCTTCAACACTTAAAAGGGATATTATCCATAATAAAATAAAAAATAAAACCTTCGGACCATTCGAGCATGACTTCTTGGATAGAGTAGGTGGAGTTCCTCCATGAGGCCTATAGTGAAATCCTATATTCATATTCATTCCATATGTGGAATTCTTGGCATTATAGTGACCAAAATTATGTAGGCATCATAAATAGAGGGTTAATCTAGATTGAGTAGTTGATATCATCACATGGCCTTTTCAGTGTCCTCATATGTGTATCATATGCTCTTTAGACCTTCAGCTTGTACTTCTAATGATGAGACCTAATGAGAACTACCTCTTAAATAGACATCATAAGTTCTATTAGACTCAAGAGGTTTTTCTCCTCGATTAGTGATTTGTGGAATCTTTGATTTGGAATCCTAGACTAGTACACTAAATTTGTTACTTACCTTTGTATTGTGTTTCTTTATTGAGTATATTAGGATATTCTTGTTATATGTGAGGTAGACATATACCTGTGTAGAGATGAATGTATTTTCCTTTTTTGTATACTTTTTGGTTTTGAGGTGTCCTTATGAGTATTGTTATAATCAACCCTGCATAATATTTTCCCCCATGTGCTGTGTCTTGTGCAGATGATAGACCTTTCGATAGAGTCCTAGATGGACAAGGACCAGACAATGCTTAGTGATACCAGGAAGAATGAGGTGTGTTCTTCCAACTTTTCATAGAAGTCCTCAATATTTACATTCATTATGGAATTGTGTTTTAGACTCTTTGAAGTGGGCTTGTATTTGGACCTATTTACTTTCTTTTACTTCCAGTCATACTCCGGTTGTGGGATTTAGATGTACGCATGCATGGTTGTGTGTTATTTTTACATTTTAGTATTGTATAGTTTTGGTGATCTGTGCATGTGTACATGTATATAGGTTAAGGCATCCCATGTCATTGATATGCATACTCAACACTAGTTTTCAACCCCTGACCTATTGAAGGTAGGATTGTGGAGTCATAGAATAGGCCCTAATGGGATGGGTAATGACAGAGTGGTATCAGAGTACCCAGTTCCACCTTAAGACCAAACTCTATCAGATTATTTTGGGGAAATTGTGTTAAGTGTTTGAAGTTCAAATTTTAGGCCTGGGACTCCAATGTTGGTGTGGTGGTAAATATATCTATAGCCCAGAATACTGATCACCTACTTTTCAACTCGGAACATGAGGACCCTGGTTATTGGTAAATTAATGGTACATGCAACATATAATAATGGGTTATGGTTTCAATATCCCTCTTGAGTAAGCTCTCTAGATACAATCCTTGATCTTGGTACATCTTTTTATTCGAGGGTGACTCTATGACATATGTCATCGAGGATTAATCATCAAGATCATGGGGATGATCCCCCCAGTGATGAGGCATTGATACTGGAGAAAATTCCTGAGGTGTTCCCTCAAGGTGGTTTTCCAGATATACCACCACCCGTAGAGCATCACATAGTACCCATAGTACCATTGGATTAGGGGAACATGTCAAGTTCAATTCAATAGTTTCACTAGAAGATGCCACTCAGGTTATAAGGTTATCTGGACCGACATGCTGTTGAGGAATTTCTTGAGGCGGTGACCTGATTTTTCCATCTGGTCTGGACACCAAAAGATCAGATGGTGGTCCTAGTGGAGAGACTTATTCACGGCTTAGTGGGGAAATGGTGGGGTTTAGTGACCCATTCTTACGATAAGGAGACTATTTTGGGGATAGAGTTTGAGTGCATTTTTAGAGATTAGTTCTAACTAGATAAACTAAGAGATGTACATATTTAGGTGATTCTACAACTTTGGAAAGGAATTATGACAGTAGCTGGGTATTCATCAAAGTTTACCAACTTCTTCGGGTACTCGGTAGGCGTGGTTCATGATAAATTCTTTAGGGATTTGACCTTCAAGCATGGTCCTCATAGATAAATTTGGTCCAATGTTATCCCTATATGAATTCATTGCTATGATAGGGTTTAATATGGGGCTTTGGTGGTTGATAGCTTCTTGTCCAAGTGGATATAGTCGGTGGTTGTCAGTAGTGGGAAAGCAGGAGTAGAGACCTTAATGGTAAAGAGATGAAAATAGTCATAAGGACCTGGACATGGGAGGCACATCAGGAAGAGGTCCCAGGATAGAGTAACTATGGTACATGGCTAAAGTTTGTCTAGTTATCCCAGAGAGATGTAGTGATATACATGTGACTATAGGGGCCATCCTGCATGATATTATCAAACCCGACGTACATCTTAGAGAGAGATCGTAGATGGGATGCTAAGGTAGAGGCATCAGTAAGAGAAAGTATTATAGTAGGGAGGAAGATGTGTCATATGATTTTGGAGAGAAAAAGGAGGTGGTAGATTTATTGACTTATGTCCACCACCGCCTCTAGGAGGTACAGTCTAGGCTTAGGGAAGTAAAAAATAGGGGTGAGGATAGTTGTAGGCAGTCAATGATTATGACCCAAAGCTTCAAGGAATGATTTGAGGTACGATCTATGTCTTTTATACCTTATTTTTATTATTGATTGACATAGGTGCTAGTAATTCATTCCATGAAACATATATTTTACAAGAATTAGATATTCTGGTGGAGCCCTTGGCTCGACCCTTAGGCTTATAGACACCTACTAAATAAGATTCACAGATCACACACTTGTACCTACAGTGTGACATGAATCGTGGAGGTGAGAGATTCTATTGTAAACTATTTGTAGTAGCATTGAAGTCTTAAGACGTTATTATTGGCATGGAATAGTTATTTATAGTTCATTCCCTGATTTTCTATTTTAGGTGAAGGATGCGGCATGTATGTAGCGACAGAACCACATTTTCCTTTTTTGGTGAAAGGGAAACCCATGCTGCGTAGGATGGAGTCTCGCAAAGGAGGGTACTACCAATTACTCAACAATTGTCTTGCATATCCCTTGGTGTAGTGGATGTTATTATTTACTAGTTTCATGCAATGGGGGTAGAGTATGAGAATTTCTTCCTTATGGTTGTTCTTGGATTAAATCCCCAGTGAGAGATAAACTTCGACATTGATCTACACCCCGAGATGATACAGATATATTCCAACAGATCGGATGTCTCCTGAAGTGATTCATGAGATAAAAGTAATGTTTGATGAATTTAAAAGGAAGTACTCTTTTGGACCTAATGTTTCACCCTGGGAAGACCAAGTTTGGTTTCCCAAGAAATAATATATGAGCTTGAGGTGGTGTGTGGACTACTGGTAATTGAACCAGATGACCATGAAGAAAAAGTATCTACTACCAAGGATTGATGACATCTTTGAATTGTTGAGTAGGGAATGATGGTTCTCTAAGGTTGACCTCAGGTTAGGTAATCACCTGTTGGAGTACATGATGAGGATATACCAAAGAGATCATTCATATGTCTCTATGGTCACTATGAGTTCTTGGTGATTCCCTTTTGTGTAAAGAATACCTCAGTAGTGTTTATGGGATTCATTAACCAGATCTTCTTACCATTCTTAGACCAGTTTGTAGTAGTCTTCATTGATGATGTACTTGTGTACTTGGCATCTAAGGATAAGCATGTGATACACACTAATATATTTTTGGACATACTCTGAAATCACCATTTTTACAAAAAGCTGTCGATGTTCTATTTCTAGATTCAGATAGTCCACTTTCCGGGACATGGTAACTTAGCAGAAAGAGTGGAAATGGACCTGAACAAGTTCTATGCATTGTTCTCTTGGGATCCACCATAGATCATGATGGAAGTGCAGATCTTCTTTGTCTTAGTAGGATATTAGAATAGATTCATACATTATTTCTCCAGAGTATCAGAACCCATGACCTCATTGACCCGAAAAGGGTATCCTTTCATGTGGAAGGAGAGGTTCCAGTAGAATTTTAAACCATTAAGAAAGATTTTGATGATTACATTAATCTTAAGATTTACAAAGGAGGGTGTAGAGTATGTAGTGTTATGTGATGTATCAGGAACCAGTCTTGGTTGTGTACTAATTCATAGGAAATAATTGATTGCATATGGTTCATTATAGTTGATACCACATGAGTTGAAATATATGACTCATGATATAGATTTAGTAGTAGTAGTCTTCACATTGAATATGTGGGGACACTATTTGATGGGGGAGTAGTTTATCTTCCACTATGATCACAAGAGTCTCAAGTATATCTTCTCTCATAAGGATCTGAACTTAATATAGTGGTGATGGAAAGAGTTCCTATAAGACTATGAATTTGAAATTGTCTATACTCCCGTGAAGGGGAATGTGGTGGTAGATTCTGTTAGAAGGGGATCTTTTTTGAAGTTGTTGAATTAGGAATTAGAGTATTTATCCTCAATTTAGTTATCCTTTTGGATGGACATGGAGTTTCTTAACTTCATTTGATGGATTTCACCCCACGACACTTATAAAAAGTCACGAAGGAACAACAAGGGGGTACCAACTATGAGACCCTTTGTATTAAAATTTCTACTAGGCATGCTCGTGATGGATTTTTTTTAATGGTGGGGAGCACATCGTTCTTTTCAGAGGATGCACAATCGTACTGGTGACATTACAGGAAGAAGTTTTATGAGATTTCCACACATATCCTTTTTCAGTACATCTAGGTTTGAAAAAGATGTACTAGGACCTCTGACATTTTTTTGGTGGCCATAGATTAAGAAATTAGTTACAAATTTTATCTATTGATTCCTTACATGTCAGTATATAAAGGTTGAGCACCAATTTCAAGCAGTTTTAACTCACCCCCTTTAGGTACCAGAATGGAAGTGGGACTAGATATCAATTGAATTCATGATGGGAATACCATGTATATCCATGGGAAATGATGCTATCTAGGTGATCATATACCAACTCAGCAAGTCATTCAACTTCTTATAAATTCAGGAAATGAGTTTAGTAGAGATCTTTGGATGCCTCTATGTGTATTAGATAATCTAACTCCATGGAGTTCCATCAATTATCATTTCTTAATGTGATGTTCGCATAAATTCCCGATCGTGGAAGGGATATCAAAAGGATTTTTGGACTCAGCTATGCTTGATTAGTGCCTTTCACCACCAAAATGATGGCCAGAATAAGTGGAACATTTATATTCTAGCGGAAACGTCATGAGCTTGCATGTTGTAATTTAGCTGCAGTTGTGAGGATTACCTTTTTTTGGTGTAGATTACGTACAAAAAAAGGTACCATTCCACCATTGTTATGACACCATTTTAGGATTTGTATGGGTGAACCTACAAGTCGCCACTTTGTTAGACCGACCGAAGAGATTCGGAACACATGGGCCTAGAGTTGGTGTAAACAACTACCAAGATGATGAATATCTTCTATGAGTGGATGAATACTGCATAGACCTATCATAATTCTTATGTGGATAGATTAAATTGGCCTTTGGAGTTTCTAGAAGGAGACCGTATATTCTTACAAGTTTCACCTCGATATGGATTATAAATATTTGGACAGGGTGGAAAGCTATATCCAAGATTCATTAGACCTTTCTAGATATTATATAGTGTTATTGAGGTGGTGTACTACTTAGCTCTACCTCCACAGTTATACTAGGTACAAGAATTCTTCCACATGTAGCTGATGAGGATGTGCGTGCATGACCCATCATATGTTATTGAATGGGGCGATATGGGCATCGAGGAAAGATATCCCATTTTAGAGTACTCGATTGAGATTGAGGATCATCATTAAATGATCCTACATGGGTGAGTGATTCCTTTAGTGTGTGTCTAGTGGAAGCATGAGAATATTTCGGAGAGAACATGGCAGTGGGAGGATCAGATTTATGCTCAGTACCCACATCTTTTTCAATAGCCCTTATTTTATATTTTCAAGTAAATAAATCCCCAAAGTTGGGAGAATTTAATGGATCTGTTTTTTCATGTATTATTTTTGATATTATATGGATTATTTTCAAGACCATCCACTAAGAAAACATGTAGTTATAAGGCCCAATGTTCCAAAAATAAATGTTTTAAATATATTAAAGGTATTAAATAGCATAAACATATTTTTCTATAAAAAGGGGAATAACTTCTAAATCATTTCCCAGATCAAAGATATGAGGGCACCGTTTGGTTCATAACATGAGTTTTAACCTAGGAACGACTTAACCTAAGTAATCAAGGGTCATTTGTGGAAATTATATCGTGGGAGTAAAATGAATAAAATAATTAATTAAATTATTTTATTTGTTTGGGTGATGTATCAACACAACAACCTAATTATCTTTATTTAAATTCACGCTTATTGAAAATTTGAAGGGTTAGCTACAAAACTCTACTAATCATTAGAGAGCCTTTGGAGAGTGTGTAATGAGATTCCATTGGTGAAAAATGGGTGGATCAAGGGTCAATGAATGAAACGAGCTGAAATTTAAGGATATCGCCTACGACTACGATGCCTCGTCACTCTTCATCAACGATCAACTCAATCAAGGTTGGTTGGTTTTTTTGAATCCACCTTCTTGATTATCAAGATGAATACAGATCAATCGGCTAATGGATTCATCTATGGATCATGCATATTTGCAAGATGGGTTTATTTTAGGGTGATTTTGGTATAATTACTTTGATTAATTTATTTATTAGTTTTTAAAATCCTAATAATGAAAAGAGATTGAAATGAACATCAATTGAGGTTTGTTCCTCCCATTTATTGTTTTAGGGTTTTTCCCTGGTTCCTCTTTCACCATGGGAGTTCTTTGTTTGGACCATGGTTCATCATGTCTCAATCAATCAATCATTGCACACCCATTTCTTGGTGCAACGATACGATATCATAGATCTGGGATTGGTATGACACACCGGTAGTTTGATGAAAATGATAACAACAAATCAGATGATGTAGATACCTGAATTTCATGTTTTTAAATGTGAAATGATGAAAGATGATGGTACCACTTTCCAAGTGGATCAAAGGCCTATATTTTGTTGATTCAGTGATGGAGGGACTCAATGAAGCTCGATCTGGATTTTTTTAGTAATGATATCACTAGATAGATGGCCAGAATAATAGCCAGGATGTGTAGATATGAATATAGATTTCTAAAAAAATCTATATTAAACAACAAGTAATCTAGATCTACATGCTATGTGGGGATCCCTTTGAGGGTGTTTGGGTATCAGGTTGAGTTATGTATCACATAGCGTGTGACCCAATCACACATGATATGGACCCTCCGAAGTGACTCAGTGTGTATGTCGGAGGGTACATGAACATGGGTTGGAGAACATGGGTTGTAGCATGTCATGTACTACCCCATATGGACACGGCCTAGAGAAAGTACATGGGATAATCCATATACTAGTTCATGGGAGAATGGACATGGGTTGATGCTATGTACTAATAGAAAAGTAGACTACATGGGAATCCAACACATCATTTACTTCTTTATGGACATGGGCAAGAGACACATTCCATTATCATGGGTAGGACATAGGTTCTAGGGACACAATGTGTGACCCCTATTACATGCTATTTAATTTATTATACATGGATTGGATACCTTATCAAATATATCATGGAAAAGTTTTGTTAGGGTGTGTTCCCCTAAACCATTCCCAGAGAGTTAGTTTAGAATCATCTTCTACACCTAGGAAAATGATCCCTTCAGTAGGAATTATTGGATAGATTCTTTGGAATCCCTCATTGAGGCACAAAGAGATATCCTCTATTCATATTCATGCCATAGGTGGAGTTCTTGGTATCATCATGACCAAAAATACATGGGAACTGATCCTATACAAAGTAGGATAATCTAGACCGAGTTGTTGGTATCACCTAGGGCCTTTTAAGGGATGCTCAACTATGTATCATGTTCTCATTAAAAATCCATCATACACATTCAATAATGAGACCTGGTGATCAATAACTCTTATATGAACATCATTAGTGATATTTGAATTAGGAGAGTGTTCTCTTAGATGAGTTATTTTTGGATTCTAGAAGCTGGAATCCTAGGCTTGTATACTGTGGTTGTGACTTACCATTGGAATATGTTTCTTTGTTGAGTATATCTAAATATTATTGTTATATGTGTTATAGAAATATACCTATGTAGTGATGAGAGTATTTTAATTTGTTGTATTCTTTTGGGTTTTTGGGGTTTCCTACTGAGTATTGTTATACTCACCCCTACATAGTCTTTTTCCACACATGTCCTATCTTGTGTAAAAAACCTCCCTTTTGATAGATTCCTCAATGGACTAGGACCAGACAGTGCTTAGTGAGACCGAATAGACTGAGGTGTGTTCATGTGGATTTTTACATTAGTCCCCAATACTTACTTTTATGTTGGACCTGTTTTTCAGAATCATAGTGGTGGGATTTTATTTATACCTATTTACTTTACTTTACTTCCTATCATACTCTTGTTATGAGATTTAGATGTATGCATGCATGTTTTTTAGTTTGTTTTACATTTAATCATTAAATAGGCTTTGATATGTGTGTGTGTACAAGTACATAGGTTAAGACCTCCCATGTTAGTGATATGCCTATTTGATGATAGTTTCCAGCCCTCGACCCATTGGAGGAGGTCTTAGGGAGTCGAGACATGGGCCCCACTAGGATGGGTTGTGACAAATACAACCAATGAATTTCCCACATTTCTCTTACTCACCTCACTTCCTCCAAGAGTCTCAATTTTTATTATTAATTTTAATATAAAAAAATATAGAGTAGATGTTCTTGTATCTCTTAACTCTAATTATTTATAAAGATAAAGAATTGAAACATGAAAAAACCTTATATCCTTATGGTGAATAATAGGTAAATGAAAAAGGGTATCATACTAACATAAAGTTTAAGGAACCATCACACCACCCTTGCAATGTTATAAAGAGGCTAAGAAACATAAAGAAGTGTGTTTCACTAAGGGAATGAAAGGCCTCTAGAGGAAGAACTGTACATTTCTAAATAAGAAATTGGAATATTTAAGTATGTTCATTATCATGTTTATGCTTTCCAATTATAAAAATTGGGTATTTGATACATCTTATGGTTCTAAAATTTGTACCCTTATAAAATAACCAAGTATATTCTAGAAACTTAATAGAGGTGATGTGGCTCATTGAAATGTTGATCGAGTGTGACTAGATGTTTTGTCTCTGGACGATCTCCATCTCACATTAATAACCATATTAATTAAAGATTTAATGATTTTTTTATTATGTTCCTAGATAAAAAAGAATTTAATATTTGTGTCTAATTAATTCATGGATGAATTTTCTTTTAGGTTTCAAAATATGATCTTCCACTTTTAAAAAGAAATTATCTATCATGTGATGGAACACTTGGATAATGGACTTTACACAATATAGTAAGTGAAATGATTAGGACTATGATATACACTGAATTACTGGTACTATTTTATAATTTCTTATAAATTGAAGCTAACATATAAAACTTGTTTGAGACTCAATCCTCTCAAAATTTATTTCTCACCCTTACCCATACACAGTAGAAAAAAGTGTAAATGGATCGAATAAATTATTTTTCCAAGGTTCACCCCCAATGTGGGTGACTATTCCATTCTTATATTTGGTTCTAGTTAGAGACACATATTTTCTACAAAAATCAATAAATGATTATAAGTGTTATAGGAAGATCTCATCCTTTATCCAAAAGTGTTTTCAAAAAATAATTTATTATGAAGATTTATTATACTTGTTCCCAAAAATTTATATTATTATTTCCAAGAAAATCAAGTAAGATCACATTTACTTATAACTTCTTCTCTAGAAAAAGTTTATCTTCATCTGATCCTTCTGAATAATAAAAATCATCTTCTTCTCACAAACTTTATTTACATATCTTAATTATCTAGAACTTTAATTTTTATAACATCATCTTCCAATATTCTCAACTAAGTGATCTTACAAAATTTAAACAAAGCCTATACATCTCTAATATTAGTAAAAAATAACTACTCTTTTTATAACAAATGAAACATTTGAAATATATAGGTCGAGTTATATATATATCTTCTCTCAAATTATCATCATATAACTATGAATAAAGTCCCCCAATATATAATCATTCCCACTCTGATAAATAAATTGAATGTGAGATCCATGTTTTTTTAACCTTTCTCAAAATATTGGTGAACATATATTAAATAATACAAAATTATTATAATTTGAATTCTTAAAGATCTTAAAAATATAAATAGAAACAATATTCACACCTATACAATTACCCACTAGAATCAAGACTTAAACTATGCGATATTTATATCTTGATTTCAAGATCTTCATCATCACTTTGACATTGAATTCACCTAATTTGTTTTTGAAATATCTTGAGATATTTCAATTCTTCAACCCCCATAAAGTCAATTTTAATCTAATATGGACTTTATTTTTCCTTTACTTTATGTTCTACCTTTTACAGTGAATTTATCAATTATACGGATCATATAACTTCATCTAACGGTTCTAGATTTTCACATCTTCACTTTTCAAAAGTTCTTGTCCACACTATTGAATTATTCATATACCTTTAGATATTTTAACTATTTCTAAAAACCCTCTCGGGTATTAAGTGTTATACTTCCATAGAACTAACAAGTCACTCAAACTCTATCACATGACATCCCAACTTTTGGTCTAGATTTCAATATTTCTAATTTCCAATCATCATATATTGTAAAAAAATGAACCTTTATATATTTATAATTACTATTATTTTAATCTTCTAGACTTTAGAAATTTGATCATATATAAATCCTCTCTAGAATAAAATCCAAATTTAATTTATATAACTAAAAATTTTCGATAGTTATTTTATCACACAATTGGATTATTTAGAAATTTATTATTCTATTTAAATTATTTGTTCTAGTAAACCGAACATTCATTACTCTCACATGATGGATTTACATCAATCAAATTAAATGTAATTACTAGTTGCTTCATCTTATGGACTTCATAATTAGCCTTCACTACCATTAATTTAGTTTTTGAATCCACATTTCGAACATAGTCAAGATAATTATTTTGGTACTTCTACATTTTTCAATTTCCCAACTCTATTAAACAAAAATATTTACATGAAGATTTTTTATTCTTACATATATCAGATTGAAATATTATGAAATTTAAAATTTTTTCATCCCTTCCATCTTTTATATTCTCCACATTCATTATCAATAAAAAATATATCTTATAGATTAACCATGAATGGAAAACTAATTTCAATAAATATTTAAGGATTTTCAATTTATATTTTAGTGTAAAGTAATATAATTTAATTTCCTAAAATTTAAGGTAGTTCAAACATAATTCCTCTATTAATAGTCTCAACTTCTGAATGCACCTCATATTTTTATCCACTTCTGATATAGTAACTTCTAAATTCTTCCCAAGTACTTAGGAGTTCACGTAACATCAAAAAAAAATCATATTCAACAAAAAATCCGAATCCAAGGATAGAAATATCTTCCATGGATGCAAATTATTGTTTTTGGAATATATGTAACTTACAAATATAAAATCAGTCCCCTTTAAATCATATCATCTAGTTTTAGACATCTAGAAAAATTAATTTCTCTCTCAATATTCCTCAAAAAACATTTCCACTTACAAGGTTAAAATTAATACAAAACCTATAATAATTCCATGGTAACATCAATATCATCCTTTTGATTTGTCTTAAACACTAAAAACTCTCATATTAAATTTCATATTTTCTTTAAACCTCATAATTCCTCAAATATAATTTCCTAACACTAACCTACTATATAAATAATTGTTTAATGTGAATTCCATCTCCCAGGGATAAGAAATTTGTGGCTAGTGTTTTATATTTTCTTCCCTTTATTCAACTTAAATTTTATACAACCTTTTACATTAAAACAACATCCAATTCATAGAATATAAAGTACATTGTTGTAATTTCCCAGACCTGGATGCCACTAAAAGGTGCCCCGGGCCAAGTTGGCCACCTGACCTAAAGAACATCTCCCAAAACGCCAGATGATATCGATTATAAGTTAGGGCCTAGGGTGTGAATGTGGAGTGACAATTAACTCTTCTTAGATTATAACATAGTAAAATATCAATAGAAGTCAATAGGAGAAGAATTATAAGAATAATAAAATAGATATACAACATAAATAGATAAAAGTATCAAAAGGAAGATCATATATAGTTATGATGATATATGACATATATCTCTATAAAATAGCCAATTTAGGTACACAATAGAACAATACAATACACCAGTCAAAATAAAAAAATGATAAAATTATCCAAGATAGAATCACGAGACTCAGTTCAGTCATGTGATCCACAAATCCCAAGAAGAAATCAAGAACATGTAGCAGGGAACTTGACTTATCCATACGTGAAATTATATAGTCTGTTTGGGTACCCAAGGTGGCCCAAATGGGATGTGAGGATAAATCTCAGTAGGAAACCACCTAAGGCCTGTACCATCTAGTCAATGAATATATATAACAATAGTGTACATATTGTAATAAAAAATAAAAATTAAGTACTAAAGGTAAACATCTAATGAAGTATAGGTTCTCATTTATAATCAAGTTCACTCAATTATTTTATTTCACTTAAATAATATGTCTGGAGACCCAGTGTGTATCCTGAAATCCCCCATGATTACATGATCAAAGGATTCCTAAACAATACATCCATAACGTTCAATACAAATATTTAATCAAAGATTGTGATTTTTCTTGGAATACATTTCATATAAACCATTTCATTCATTAATGAATTTAGAACCTAAGACTGTCCCAGACTTTCCTAATTTGGAATATTGGTATTGCTCCAGGTATAATATGAACCAAAACCATACAATACCATACATGTATATCCTCACAAGAACCTAGGTATTGCTCTAGGTGTGTTATAATATCTACGCCACTCATGTTCTTCGTTAGTGTTCCTCTCAGGGATCCCAAGTATCACCCCTGGAATATATAATCAAATTCCCTATGAACCCATCTATGGAATTCCTAATTTGGAATCCAATTATCACTTGGCATATAATAGTGTAGCCTCTAAGTCCATCCTTGGTAGTTCACTAGGTATCCCAATTATCACTTAGGAATAAGTAAGTAGGACCTCATTGAGTCAGTCCAGGGAATCCATTATTTGAATCCATGTGTCACCAAAGGCATATAAGAATCTCATATCATTCAATACCATTATATTAATTTCATTAAAAACTTTCAAGGTCATTAACAAGAATATACATTTATATCTCACCTTAAAAGGTGACATAAGGCATTGTCCAAGATTATAAGGCTTTCTTTAACATAAATCATAGGCGCAATTCATTATAACAATAATTTCAAGATTAAAAAAGCTATTATATGGAAAGGGACAATGATCATGGTCATTCATACCCTCCCTTCTTAATCAATTAGAATTACATTTCATATCACAATTCCAATTATAACTCATTTAAATTATAATAAACAATTGAAAATTAAACATCTCTTAATGATGGGTAAAAGGGATCACATCAATGGTAACCAACTTATATACCATCATAATGGACCATTTAAATACATGACACACACAAAGAGGTGATTTTATTAAATTCAAGGTTTGAAACCTATAATCATTCATTGAAATAATTATTTAATTACATAGGTCATGCATCACCATTAAATTCAATAATTAAAATATATTTCAAGGCTTCACCTGATAATTGGGTGTACAACACAATGACATATATAAACACATAAAATCTTAATGAATGGAAAGACACCACTTATTGTAGGTTCGTACAATATAGATAGTCAATTACTGGTTCTTGATTCAACTCAGATCAAGGGAAAAAACAAAGAGTTAATGAAGAAAATATTAATAGGGCATATTAGCTTGCAACTAAATAGTGAAGCTGATAGAAAACCGAATAAGGGATGACGCAAAAGGAACTCATATTTCACTAACGAAGATCTAATGGGAAGATCGGTGCTTGAATTTGAGTTTGGATGAATAAGATACGTCGATTAATACTTTAGACATCAAGAGGGATCTCAAAAACTCAAAGCTGCTATGTGGGATAGAAAAAGGTAAATAGGGTTAGAAATAGATTTTAAATAGGGGGAAATTTTAAATTTTTACCCAAAATAATAGGGTTGCATGGTTTGGATGCACGATTTGGCCAAATTGTGCACCAACCATGTATGATTATCTGTAGGGAAGTCACCTCACACAATTTTACTAATCATGCGAAAACCATTAAAAATTCCACTGTAAAAATTGAAAACATGGTTTTATGTCTATACCCCCCCAAATTGAATGGTTTAGTCTAACATTTTCTCCTGTAGGACTCCACTGTCTATCATTTCATGGTTTTATCTAACTGTGTGGCCTGCTCACATTTTTCTAAAACTGTGTGGAAGGACATTTTCACCCAAAAGGTTGGTTTCAAGTCTCCAACATTCCCTAAACACTCTTGATACCTCCATTTCTTCAAATTAAATTCATATTTGTCCATACTTAAACATTTAAACTAAAATTTTATGGAAGGTAAATGATACAAACCTCAAAGAAGAATTGGGTCATTAAAAACTTCCCCCATTAATGTAATTAGTCCTTCAATTACCCCCTTAAGGGTTGTTAAGATTTTAGAAGAATAACTCTAGACACTATAATCATAAATCAACCACCTACTCCGAGGTCTCATCCAACACTCATTCGTGCTTCCATATGACCCATAATAGAGAAACTGATCGTCCTTGGAGAATCTTCATGCTACGATCCACAATATTTGTCGGATGATCCTCATAGGATTCATCTACCTATAACTCAATATCTTTAGGATAAAAGCTATGATATGATTCTGAGTAATAGAATCATAGTTAAGAAACATAAAAGTTTTCATTCATGGCCTAGTACCTCTGAGGTAAATACAACTGATAGGCTACCATGAATACTCTCTCCAAAATCATCAATGAAATGACATATTATGGTAAAATATTACCTTATCCCCTAATCCTCCTGTGTACCAGCCTTGGTGAGACACACATGAAAACTTGGTCCTCAGCCTCAAACTCTAGAGGTCATCTATGGTGATCAATGTATTATTTATACCGAGACTGTGCTATATCCATCCACTTCTGAATCAACTTCACCTGCTATGTGGTCTCCTGAACAAGATGAGGTCCAAGAATAGCTACCTCTCTTGCCTCTAACCAATACAGGGGTGATTGACATGACTTACCATATAAATACTCATAAGGTGCCATCTGTATATTATCATAAAATCTATTGTTGTAACTAAACTCATCCAAGGGTTTATGCCTCTCCCAATATCCCCTGAAAGCTAGTATTCATTCTCACAACATGTCCTCAAGAACATGAATCATACGCTCTAACTGGACATCAGTTTGGGGGTGGTATGTCATGCTCAAAACAACCTGTGTACCTAAATCCATTTGAAAAATCTACCAGAAATGAGACATGAACCATGAATCCCCATATAAAATGATACTTTATGAGACCCCATTATGTTGTATTATCTCACAGATATATAAACATCCAAGATCATTGATTGAAAATGTGTCCTTGATAGGTCAGAAATGTGATACCTTTATGAGCCTAACAAAAACAACCCATACGAAATCATTACCTCAAGGAAACCTCATTAAACCTATCATAAAATCGATCAAAACATCATTAAATTTCCACTCCAGAATGGGTAGCTATTGTAAATGTCTAGATGTTCACTAGTGTTCCACCTTCACATACATGGAACATATAATGAAAAAACAAGATACATCTCTTTTCATACATGGACACTAGTACTTTCAATGTAAATCCCAATACATCTTGGTGACATGATGATGCACTACCAATGTTGAAGAATAAAAGTATCACATCAGCTCCTCATGCATGTCTACTAAAACCCATACACAACCATGCACTTGAAAATTTTTCATCCGCACCTATAGTCCAACCAAAAGGACGGTTACCACCTATCACACTCTCCTATAAAACTATGACCTTGGGATCCCATAACTACAGCATCCTCACTCTATCTAGTAGGGTAGATTTCATAACTAAGGATGAAACAAAAGTCTACCCATGACTGTCCTACACCTCAAAGTGAATCTCAGAGAACAAATCCCTAATCTAAATCTCACTAATGTCCTACCAAACTACTTGTATCTAAGTCCTCATACTTAGTGCGTTGGCCACTGAATTTATTTCACCAAGCATGTAGGCAATGTTGAATTCAAAATAATTTAGATATTCAACCCAAATTCACTATCTTAGATTCAGATCACACTGTGTAAAAATGTACTTGAGGGTTTTTTGTTCTGTGTACACCACAAAATGATCTCCAAGTAAGTAAAGTCTCCAATAGCATAATGCATGAACAATTACAGCTAACTCGATATTGTGAATCAAGTAATTTCTATTATATGGACTCAACTAAGGAGACTTTTGTGCTATAACTCTCTCTCCCTACATAAGGACTTCTCCTAGCCTAATACCCGATTCATTGAATTACATAGTGTAACTCCTTCATGGATCTATAAAAATACATATTGGGGTGGAATTCTATCTCCCTTTCACCATCATCATGTAATTTTTTATTTAAAGAAGGAAAGGAGTACAACCAGGAAAGAAAAAAAAACAGCTAGAAGGAAAAGAAAAGAAAAGAAAAACCAGAAAGACACGAGGGTAGAGCTCCCCCCCATGTCCAAGGAGGAATCTACGGAGGTCTGAAATAGTGAAGACCGAGCGCATACCCTTTGATACATTCAATTCCATTGGGTTGGATACTACCCACTGTGTGAAGGAACACCTCCTATGTTCCATGGAATTCCACTGAAGCCAAGTGGTCTGTGGCCTTGTTCCCCTCTCTCCATGTGTGAAGGATACTCACATTGGCACTCATCATTTTTCTACATTTCCTGATGACATAGCTAATCGACCATGGGGGTTCACCATACCCTTTCAAGGAGTTGTGCAAGATTAAGGAGTTAGTTTTGATTTCAGAGATATCCAGGTCTTTTTGCATGCAGAGTCTAAGCTCGGCGAGAATCACCTTCGCCTCCGCCTGCAGAGAAGAGCCCTGACCCAATCTGGTCGAGAAAGCTAAGTACACCGAACCGTTGTGGTCCCTGACAACTCCTCCTCCACGCAGGTCCCCTTGGACGCACGAGCCGTCCGTATTGAGTTTCAAACCCACAGTTGGGGGATTCCAGAATACCCATTTTCCTTCCCTTCTTATTGGTGCCTCTTCCACATTGGAGGATGCTTGGAGCTGGCAGAGAGTAGGAGTGACCTTCTAGGTCCCCATTGCCGTGTTCAGGTCCAGTAGCAAGGTTTTCGCCCAGAAAATAATACTGCGAGCCGACACCCCTGTTCCCTCATGTTTCAATTTATTCTATGCCTGCCATATAGTCCAGCACCCCACATGTAGTAGCACTGCATGGGCCACCCTCTCCGGCCCTGCTCCCTCCGAGACTTGGAAGCATTGAACAAGAAATACAGGAGTAGACCCATCCAAGGGGAGGGGCACATATAACTTCCCCAGGACCTTCCACACCTCTCGTGCCCAGTCACTTCCAAAGAAAAGATGGGAAGAGCTCTCCTCACTAGGGGTTCTACAACATAAGCACCTGGACACAAGCTGAATACCGCATCTGCGGATATTGTCATCAGTCGGAAGGTCTCTGTTACGAATTCTCCATGTGAGAAAATTGATCTTAGTGGGGATTCTTTTCACCCCAAAGGAGCTCATCCCAACCCTCTGCGTGGATATGTCTGTTAAGGATGTGACAGAAATCCTTCTAAGTGAGTAGGCCCGAGGAGGAGGTCGTGAATACACATTTGTACTCCTCTTCATTAAGCTCAATGAGTTGAATGCACTCATGTTGATCCTTATCCAAAACCGAGAGGGTGAAGCTGGGGAAGAGACTGGCCTCCTTGAATGAAATATCTGTAGATGGGCATCCAGGGAATCCCAGCACCGTACCGCTCCAATCCTGATTCCAAAAAGATAGATCCCCCTTCCCCACCACCCATCGAGAGAAGGGACGAAGCATATCCATAATCGGAGCTATCACCGACCAGAGGGCAAAATGGTTCCTCTCTCCCGAGTCACGGAGGCATGTCGCATACGCTTGCATGGTAGTCCCCCATAGGGTCTGTCATTCCATTACACTCCATGCCATCCTGGCATGCACGTAGTAAAGGGTTTACTCGAGATTACGAACGTCAATACCTCCTTCATTCATGGGCCGCACCATTTTCCCCCAGGCAACCCAGTGCTTCTTCCTCTCTGAAAGCGGATACCAAATGAAATTGGCAAGGATCCTGTCAATCCTTTTGATGACCCCCTTCGGGACTTTGATGGAGGACAGACCGTGAATCAGAGATGCCACCAAAACGTTGTTCACCAGGCCAATACGCCTGCCAAAGGACATGAATTTGTTTTTCCAGTTAAACACTTTATCAGAAACCCTGGTGCAGAGTGCGTCGAAGTCACGGATCCGAAGTCTCCCAGGAGAGACAGGTGCACCTAAATAGACCATCAGGAAGTCACCCTTCTAGAAGCTGAGTATTCTACTAACAGTTTTCACTCTCTCCGCAGGGAAACAGTTGGAGTTAAAGAAATTTCTCTTCCCCTTGTTAATGAATTTCCCACTCCAATGACAATACTCCTCCAGCACACTGATCAGGTTCTGAATTGATATGCTCTTACCATTCAAGAATAGGATGGTATCATTGGCAAAAATAAGGTGTGATATTGTCAGGGCCCTCGACTGGCGGTGATACGGAAGGATGTCTCCCTTATTGATGCTCCTCTGAATGACTCAGCTCAGAATGTCCTGAATGATGATGAACAATGATGGCGAGAGAGGGTCTCCTTGCCTGATGCCTCAGGTAGACTTGAAGAAACCATAAGACTTTCCCATAAAGTTCATAGAGAGCCAAGAGGAACTAAAGCAGCAAAAGAAAAGATCAACGTTCTGAGAACTGAGACCCATACCTGACAATACTCTGTTAATAAAGCTCCATTCCACCCGATCATATGCCTTGCTCATATCCAGCTTAATGACCAAGTTAGAGCCATGGGTTTTGAAGTTGATGTTATTCAGCATCTCCTGGGTGAGGGCAATGGATTCTTGAATCGAGCGGCCTTTGATAAACCTGTGTTGCTCTGGGGATATCCACCGAGGGAGATGCACTGCCAGCCGAGAGTTGATGATACTAGCCAAGGTCTTGTAGGGTACGTTACACATACTAACCGGGCGGTAGTGCGAGATGGAAGAAGGGATTTTGATCTTGGGAAGGATAAAGAGGGAGGTGGCACATGAAACTCTGGGGAGGCACTCCCCGCGAAAGAAATCTTGAATGGAAGAAATCAGATCATCTTCAACCGTGTCCCAAGAGGTTCTGTAGAAAGAAGCAGGAAACCCATCAGGCCCCGCGGCGCTCTCCGGGTTCAAATGCATAAGCGCATCCTTGATCTCAGTCTCCTCCAGCATGCCTTCCAGACTTCCATTGAACTAGTCAGACGCCAGGTTGGGGATCACGTCAAAAATGTTTGTGGCCTCTGAGGGATAACCTGTTGGCAGGCGTTCATTAGGACCGGCTAGGAGGTCTTGAAGGAAAGAGAAATCCATGTGCCCCACCTTGTCCCTGTCCTCTGTGAAGGAACCATCCTCCAACATGATGTTTGGCTTGACTCGCATCCCCCTCTCCTTAATACACACATGGAAGAAGGATGAGTTCTTGTCTCCCTCCTTCAACCACTTGATCCTAGCCCTCTCCCTAGCCATGCGTTCCTATTTTATGATTAAATCCAACATGATACTCGTTTTTCCTGTGAGCTCCTCATAGGCCTGATCATCCCACACCTCCTCAAGACTCTTCTCCAGGATTTCAACCTCTTTCCTCATGGTTTTTAACTCCTAATCTAGGGAAGTGAGGTCTCTCGACCATGATTGCAGCTTAAGTTTCAACCTGCGGAGCTTACAGTGAAGGGATAACCATTTATTCTCTTGTTGAGGGTCGTCCCAAGCTGAACTAACCAGTTCATCGTACCCTGACATATCTTCCCAAAGCTTGTTATACCTAAACTGCTCCTGAGATTGATGGGAGGAGTCCACAGAGATAAGGAGAGGAGATTGGTCTGAGATCCCCCGCACCAGATTGGTCACCGTAGTACTTGAGAAAACAGATATGGCGTGAATGTTGGCCAGGCAATGGTCCAAGCGCCCCCACTAGTGGTATGGCCCCCATTGGTTGTTGCACCAAGTAAATTTGTCTCCCATGAAGCCCAGATCAGAGAGACCCTTTGCACCCATAAAGCGGACAAAGGCAAGGCTGACTTCCCTGTTAAAAGGGCCTCTCCCCTTCCTTTCATCCGGGTCAGAAAAAATGTTAAAATCCCCCCCACAAACCACAGGTTGGGTCCAGGTTCGA
Source organism: Viscum album (assembly GCA_963277665.1). NCBI lineage: Eukaryota > Viridiplantae > Streptophyta > Magnoliopsida > Santalales > Viscaceae > Viscum > Viscum album. The sequence goes on from OY728125.1 coordinate 884,575,886, forward strand.
ACTTCATGATCTCCTCCCACAAGGATTCTCGTGCGTGGCAGGTACAACTTGCATACACAAAGGAGACATAGAAGCAAACAAGGCCAAGAGTTACCTTCACCATAAGAAACTGGTCCCCAGCTTGGATCATGTCAAAAGTGAACCTCCTCTGCCAAAAGATCTAGATATGTTTATTGATCGATTCATCCTGCATGCTCCCCTGCATGCGAAGCTTCTTGGAGAACTCCCCAATCCTGGAGAGATTCTGTTTATGTTCAAGAACGGCCACCAGTGCTGCTTTGTGACTGGAGATTTCGGAGGAGAAGAAGTCGGACTTAACCCGTGCACCTATCCGTCGAGCGTTCTAGATTATTAAGGGTATCATTTAGACAGAGAGCGCCCTGGGACTGGCTCCACTGAGACAATGTGACCCGACAAGTGAATATGATCTATCTAGAAGTGGAACATTGTGATCTTAAAATATAATTGATGCTCTATTAGTGTATTCAATATTATCTCAAGATGTTTGGAATGATCATGTTGATTGTGATAGTACACCAATATGTCATCCATGAAAATCACCACAAACAAATCATGATAAGGATGTAAAACTTAGTTCCTTAGTGCCATGAAGGCCACTAGTTCAGTTTTAAGACTGAAATACACAACCAAATACTCTTATAGACCATAAATGCTATGAAAATTTGTGTAAGGTATGTATAATGGTATAACAAGAACCTGATTATAAACAAATTTCAAATCAATCATTTAGAAAACCTGAGCTCCTCGGAGCTGGTTGAAAATATCATCTATCCGCAGTAGAGGATACTGGTTATTAATCATAAGATAGTTCCATTTTTGGTAATATACACATATATTGAGGGTTTCTTACACCTTTTTCACAATAATTACCACTGGACCCAACATATAATTATTAGTTTAGATAAAACCATTTTCCTCTAAAACCTCTATATACCTATTGAACTCCTACATCTCAGTAGTAGACATCCTATAAGGAGGAATTAATATCGTTGTATCTCCTCGAACTAGCTCGATAAATAACTATACCTCTCTCACTATAGATAATCATAGAAATTCATCTAAGAAAATGTCCATGAAATGATCAATCAGTAGAGGGAAATCAGCGTGATGTGTTCCCTGATCATCCAGATATAAACTCACAATCTGGAATGTCATCCCACATAGCCCATGATGCTTGAGTCTTTCTTGGTTTTCCTGGAAATTCCATTCTCCCTTGTGAATAAACTCACCTCCCTTTGGTGATGTTAAATTCACCCTTCAGTGATAAAAATCAATTTAATCATGAATGTGAATGAAATAGTTCATACCAAGCATGATGTCAAAAACCTGTCATATCAAGGAAAAAGAGGCCTCATATGAAGTGACACCCACCAATCTCAAGGGGGAACTATTTACACTAACGTATATGCTCTATTCTAATCCCAAAAAAAAGTTTCAAGAATCATAACACCATCATAAAACTAAACACTAATCCCATGGATCTACACAATGAGAAAAAATACAAAGCTATGATAAGCCACTATATCTAAAATTGTAGAAACTAATTTAGAGGCTACTAGAATAGTACCTATGATAGTAAAAGGTTTGTGATCCTGCTCCTCAAGGGGATGTTGCACTACATATATCTGGTCTGAACTATGGCCTTGTGATACTTCCTAGCAACCTTGAGCAGATTTGGCATGCTATAACTATAAATCTAGGTCTGACTACCACAACCACAATCACCACCTCGACCTTATTGGCAAGGTGTACTCCAACTCCTTGCTTGATGAGAAGCCGCTGACCTCGCTTCTGAATATGGAGTTGGTGCAAACCCTCTATCATTAGATTCTAGAGAAATGTTTTTATAGATTCTCTATAGATGGAATATATTTTAGCAAGATCAGTACTCAGCTGGGTCCCTTGTACACTGTGGCCTCATATGTCCCAACCTAATGCACCAGTAAAACCTCACCTAGCTACTTGAGTATGTTACCTAGATACTAATGTCATTGTGTGTAAGCTCCAAGTGATGCTTCCTTCTACCAATAGATGCAATACCAAATATCAGTTCTGAAATGCTATGGCTCAAACCCCCAACCTTTCTCAGGCTACGCTCTATGATGAATTCGTGAATAACTATTCTAGAAATGGTATTCATCTGAATAAAATTCACCAGTGATCAAATTTTATACCTAAGACCATCGTTGAATTGCCTAGATTTAAATATTTAATCAAACATCATAATAGGTGTGAGGTGTTGGAGATCATAAAAATGGGATGAGTAATCCATAACATAGATCATTCCCTACTCCAGGTACAAGCACTACCGAACACTATCAGCCCTCAATTTCTCATTATAAAATTATTTATATAAGGATGTATTAAAATCACTCCAGGACATCTCCCGATGATGATCTATTAGAGTTATGAAATCCCAATATATCTTTGTGGAATGACATATCATATACTTATCTATATTTACCCTCCTATCATGAGTCATCTCTAGATGATCAAAGATATATCGCATGTCCTCTAGCAATGAATCGATGTCTAGTGGTCTTCCATCCACTTAAAACATGGGTAGATTATACTGTTGAACTCACTTGATAAGTATAACATAGTCAGGGAAGGTTTTAGTGGTCCCTGAATGATCTATATGAATCATGTATATTTTCCATTGAACTATACCTAAGAACCTGTGTCTGGTACAACTATTGGTTTTGTAATTATCACAACTAGAGGATCCACTAGTATCCCCTGGCCCCCACTCCATACTTTGGTCATCGCCACTAATAAAACACATTTTTATTGAATATTTTATTCATAATAAATGATATAATTTCCTCACATTGTGGTAAATGTGTTCATTTATGAAATATTTGGGATTAGATCATTCATTTGGAAATTTGAGGAAAATTTTAGTTTTACCCTTAAAAATTCACTGTAGAATTTTAACATAAATATTCTGATATGTAGTATTTGAACTTAATTTTTTTATATATTTTCCTTACTTAATTGAATACAACTTTAATTAAGTACATTAGAGATAAATCATGCATTTGGTTGGTTTAAATGGGCCATGAAGTCAATGTTGGGATGAACTCGCCAGAATGGACATGGGTTCTGTATTTGGGACATAACTTCTACATCAGTGCATGGATTAGGCCAAAATATTTATAGAAATTCTAGATTTCATTTTATCACAAATAATAATTCTGGAAGGAGATAATATTCACATGTTTTGGTGGTAAAATGGGTGGTTCAAGTTGGATTAAAATATTTGGCCAAATTTCACCATTCACACTTGAAACCACTTGTAACCTAGCCTCTCCTCCACTCTATAAACTGGTATTTTTATCATTTGGAGGGGTTTGGATGTGCCTTAGAGGATTTGGAGCATATTTTAATTGGTTATATTTCATTTCAATTAACCATTGGAGGGGGGGAATCTTTAAATATGGATCTCCTCCAAAATGATCTTCTCTTCCTCTTATTTGTTATAATGTTTTTGTTCTTTCAATAAAATTCTTATTTTATCTTCCATTTCTTTTATTTTTATAAATTTTATTCTTAATTTATCTACCTATATGGGATTTAATTCTTTGATTAGAAGTATGATTGGGTTATACCCATTATAAACTATTGCAAATATAATTCGCTTCTACGATGATTACACCACCCAAGGAAGAGTAGTCTTTTTAGTAATCGATCTATATATTACCTTATTAATTCATTTATTTTGGATTGATGAGATACTTTAATTAACTTAATATGTTATATCAATTGAGTTTTCAAGATAAATGAAACTAATCATTCAATTGTACAATTGATACAAAAACACGTGAGGTCAAGGTTTGTGTAAATTGTGAGAGTGTGATCTTAATCGGTAATACAAGACCACAAAAGATAAATTTGTAGATTTAAAATATAATCCATGAAATTAATTAATCCTCATTTATATATTGGATATGTTCTATAAGTAACAATTGATCATAAGATAACCTAAGAACATAAATTAAAGTAGGATTCTATGATTGCATGTTCCGAAGCCAGCCTAGGGTTTAAGTAATTTCATCTTTGTGGTTAAGTTAACTCCCGTAGGGTTCGAGGGTTAAAATATTAGGGGATTATAATTAAGTGGATGTTAATTTAAATGATAATGATAAATAATTGAGTGAATAGTTAGAGTTAGATCCATTATTCCTTTTAAAATATTTTCTAAAAAACATCTTATTGTTGTGTCTTTTTAATCAGAATTCTTTTCAAAAATGAAAACAAAAAAATTATACAATCTTCTTCCCAAAAACTTCTACTAGTTTTATGTATGGTAAAAAACCCCCCATATCATTTCAAGTAGTTTTATTAATCCATTTTATTTTATTTTCAAAATACCATTAATATGTTGTTAAATTTACTTCCTCCTTTGAGAGACGACCTTGGTCAGCCACTCTGTTACATTTTAGTACCCAAAAACCACTAATAATTTAAGAGAACCCATGACAATGCCTTTCAAATTGGTGTTGTTTCTGAGGAGGCAAGTCATTATTTCAACCAACTAGAGGTATTAATTTTATTTTTCATTTAATTCTTTTCTTCTCGTCTTTCTTTATTCTATCCCCTTTCTGATGTTTTTTTCTCTTACTCTCTTCTTTTATTTTTATCAGACCAACTCAAACTTATTTATATTGTATTGTCCACTTTTATTAATTTATTTTATATATTTCATTGATTTATGACACAAAATGATCTTAAAGATCTCTTAGATCTTGACCCTGAGATTGAATGCTACCTTAGGGCTCGAATCAGACATTCTTAGTCTATAGGAAGTTTCAGCATTCAATCAGTTGGAGAATTCCTCCACTCCAAGAACACAAAAATTGGAAAAAAATACAATTCCAACATAAAACAAGAACATATAGATGAAAAAAATAATAATGTACTCAATAAAACCATTCAAGAGTTCGTTTCACTTGATATTAATTATCAACCAAATTGCATTGCATACCCAATTCCTGAATCAGACTTTGAACTGAAATCTAGATTAATTCAACTTCTTTCAAAATTTCAAGGCTTATCTAGTGGGGAACAAAACAAAAACCTTAAAGAATTTAATGTGGTTTTCTCAACCATAAAACCAAGAAATGTTTCTGAAGATCAAATCAACCTAAGAGAATTCCCATTCTCACTTGATGGAGTTGCAAAAGATCAGATGTATTATTAACCACCTAAATATGTAACTTGTTGGAACGATTTAAAACATATTTTCTTGAAGATATTTTTTCCAGAATCAAGGACCAAATCCATTCATAAAGAGATCTATGGGATCAAGAAAGCACAAGGATAGTCGATGTATGAGTATTGGGAGAGATTCAAGAAGTTGTGCACAATCTGTTCACATCACCAAATTAGTGAGAAACTCTTCAACCAATACTTTTATGAAGGATTCAAACCTATGTAGAGGAGGATGGTAGATTCTGTGGCTGAAGGATCATTGGTGGACAAGATACAAGTAGCTGCACGTGCATTAATTGACAAGATGGCCCAAAACTCTCAATAATTTTGCAATCGAGGTACACCACATGTCTGGGGAGTAAATCCAGTAAGTCCTTCTTCTCTTAAAATTCATTTGATTGATACCAATTTGGAAGAGTTGATAACTATGGTGAGGCAGATTACTTTGGAACAAAAGACATCCCAACCTCCTCCTTCAAGGCCTTGTGGCATTTTCACTGAGACAAGCTACCCCACTAATTGTTTCCTGAAACTATAAGAGACATAAGATTGTGTAATAGTGTTTCCTGGGAGACCATATCATCAGCAACAAACAACCATATACCCAAAAGAAGATTAATTACTTTTCTCCAACATAAAACCAATGGTGGAAGGATCAATCAGACATGAGGTATGGCTCTGGACAACAACAAAGTCCCCCTTTTCAACAAAACATCCAACAGCCTCCACCTTACCAATAGAGTTTCCATATACCCCAAAGGTTATTTGAATCACAAGAATCAATAAGTAAAAAAAGAAGGTAATACCTCACCCAAGTTAGATTCTAAAATAGATAATATTTTTTAAAAAATCGTTCTTAATCAACAAAATGAGCTAAAGAGTCATGGTTTGGAGTTGAGAGAGTTAAAGATACAAATGAGCCAGATTGCCACTGCGCACCATGAACTGGTAAGTAAGAACTCTAGAAATATTCCTTCCCAACCTACTCCAAATCCGAAGGGGAATGTCAGTTCCATCACATTGAGAAGTGGGAAGAAGAAAACTAATACATATACACCTATCGTTCCACCGGGATTCACCTCAACTCCATAGAATACCCATTCAAAACTAGCTGATGAGAAACCCAAGGAGAAAGAAAGGTAAGAAAAATATTAATGATGTTCCTACTAAACCCCTTCCCTTTCCAAACAAGGTTCTACAAACCAAGAAGATGGATAAATTGGTGATGAAAAAAATAATCTTTGGATACATTCAAACATGTGTAGATCAACATCCCTCCACTTGAAGCCATCCAGAAAATCCCAAGGCCGGAAAAATTCTGAAAATAACTTTGTAATAATCATTGAGGACTCAAAGGAAATGAGTGGATCAATCTTGGAAGGAATGTTTCAATACTCATTACAACAAATCTAGCAATGCCAAAAAATTTCAAGGATCCCAGGACATCCACTATACCATGAATCATAGGGGAGTTACACTTTTTTATGCTCTTTTTGATAAAGGATCTTCTATAAATGTGATGCATCACTCTGTATTATCTTTTATATAGGTTAGTGATTTGAAGCAGAAGAGAGTAGTGGTGTAGTTATAAAATAGAGCTACAACATATCCAGCAGGAGTCCTTGAGGATGTACTTGTTCGGGTAAGATACATGATCTTTCCAGCAGATTTCTACGTGATTAGTACAGAGGATGATCATGTAAGTTATCATGATCCCATTATCTTAGGTAAATCCTTCCCCAAAACTATAAAAACTATCAAAATGTCAATGAGGCTACACTTTCCATGGATTTTGGAGATGAAGTTGTAATATTAAATGTTATGGACTCCATGAAGTACCCCTTAGAGGACCATTATTCTTTTGTTATCTCCCATTTTGAACCACCGAATAAATACCCCATGGAATTTGATTGTCCTATGCTTAGGGATATCTTGAGTATTGGTTCTAGTTTGATTTCTAAGATCACTTCCACACCCATTTATAATGAACAATACTATCTTAGATTTGTTTTTGAAATGAATTCATATTCTGATTTTGATCATGTGAACTCTGATTATGACATGGATATTGAGTATGCAGATGGGTTTTATGCTTTATTCTCTAGTAATGATGATGTATATTCTGATTCTAATGTTTATTATTCACCTATTTTAGTTCCTTGAATTTCTCCATCCATACATCACCCCCTACTTTGGAACTCAAGCCATTATCACCAAATATAAAATAATCATACTTGTTAAGTGGTGAGAAATTACCTGTTAGAAATTGCTAACAATCCCCCTTTTGAACCTGAAGAAATACTTTTGAATATTTTGTGGGAGAACATGAAGGAAATCGGGTGGACCTTAGCTGACATATCAGGTATTAGCCCCTCTATTTTCATGCACATGATTCTTTTAGAGGAAGGGGTTGTACCAGTTAGGCAAGCACAAAGGATACTCAATCCAACACTTTGGAGGTTGTTAAAAAACTGGCTTGAAAAATTGCTCAAGGAAGGTATAATATATCCCATTTCAGATTCCTAGTGGGTGAGTCCTATTCAGGTTGTACCTATGAAAAATTGTGTTACTATTTTTAAAAATTAGAAAGAAGAGTTAGTTCTAATGAGGGTGAAAAACAGTTGGCGTGTGAGTATTGATTATAGGGAACTAAAACAATCCACTAGAAATAACCATTTCCCCTCCCATTTATTGATCAAATTTTTGAGAGACTAGATAGGAAAACACACTATTGTTTCTTGGATGGGTATTATGGATATTTCTAGGTTCCTATTACTCTGGAGGATCAGGAGAAGAAAACATTCACTTTTCTATTTGGTATGTTTTCCTACTAAAGGATGCCATTTTGACTTTGCAATGCCCCATGTACCTTCCAAAGATGCAAGGTGAGTATTTTTTTATGATTTTATTAAGACCTGCATGGAGGTATTCGTGGATGATTTTACTATTTATGGGTCTTCATTTGATGATTATATCTCTAGTTTGGGAAAGGTGTTGAATCATTGTATTGAGAAGAATCAGGTCTTGAATTTTGAAAAGTGTCATTTTATGGTAGAGCATGGCATTGTCTTAGGGAATGTGGGATCAAAACATGGTATAGAGGTGGATAGATCTAAGGTAGATATTATTTCATTCCTACCTTATCCTTAATGTTTGTGTGATCTTAGATCTTTTCTAGGGAATGAAGGATTTTATCGACGCTTCATTAAATATTTTAATAAGATTGCTCTTCCTATGTCACAATTACTTAAAAAGGATTATGATTTTGTGTTTGATGATTCTTTAAGGTCTTCCTTTGATGGGATAAAGAAGTGTTTGACCACTCCACTGATCATAAAGCCCCACGGTTGGAGATTCTTTTTGAGCTTTTGTGTAATGCCTTCAACTTAGCTGTCAGAGCTGTATTATCTAAGAGGGTGGAGGGACGTTCACATGTGATTGAATATGAATCAAGGACATTGGATTCAGCCTAATAAAACTACACAACCATAGAAAATGAGTTTCTTGTTGTTATAATTTCTTTAGATAAATTCCGTTCATATTTATTGGGCTCTAAAGTAGTTGTTTTTTCTAACCACGCAATTATGAGGTACCTATTAGAAAATCTATATGCAAAGCCCATGATAATCTTATGGATTCCCCTTATTCTAGAATTTGAAATCGAGATAATGTACAAGAAGGGGTTATAAAACCTAGTTAAGGACTACAAGAGTAGGCTTACTCACACACTATAGGGCGACACCTTAGATTAAGTACCACTTCAGGACACTTTCCCCGATGAGCATATTTATTCCATATCAGGTACGCATCCTTGGTATGCTGATTTAGTGAACATCGTTGTTGAATATGAAATTTCTGTAAATTTAAAGGAACATCAAGTCCAAAAGTTAAAGAGTGAGTCTATAGTTTTTGTGTGGGATGTTCCCTATTTATGGTGCATGTTTAGTGACCAAGTCATTAGGAGGCGTGTTCTTGATCATGAGATTGATTTTGTTCTACACTTTTGTCATACACTTTCTTGTGGTTGACACTTTGGATCCCAAGAGACAGCTAGGAATGTCTTAGACTCTGGATTATATTGTCTTAGCTTATTCTAGGATGCCCATGTGTTTTGTATGTCATGCTCTCATTGCCAACACACAGAGAACATTTCTAGGAGACATGAGATGCCCTAACAACCCATACTATTCTGTGATATTTTTGATGTATGGTCATTGATATTATGGGTCGTTTTCCTATTTAATTTTCTTGTTTTTATATTTTTGTTGTTGATGATTATGTGAGAAAATGGGTAGAGGCTAAGGCCACTAGGACTGTTGATTCTCATGTTGTTGTGGAATTTGTCAAAGTACAATTTTTTTGTAGGTTTGGAGTACCAAAGGCCATCATTTGGGACCAAGGGAAACACTTTTTCAATTGGAATTTGGCTTCCTTGCTTCAGAAGTATGGGGTGACACATAAAACATCAACACTATAACACCCCCAAATAAGTGGTCATGCTAAAGTTTCAAATAGGGAGTTGAAACAAATTTTGGAATAAACCGTGCATCCAAATAAGAAGGATTGGAGAAAGCACTTGGACGATCCATTGTGGGATTATAGGACAGCATACAAGACACCGATTGGTATGTCCCCATTTTTGGATTGTTTTTGGGAAAGCATGTAATCTCCCCGTGGAAGTTGAGAATTATGCTTATTGGGCTATAAAGATATGCAACATGGATTTGGCCTAAGATGGAATCCAAATGAAGCTGCAAAATCATGAGCTTGAGGATATTCGATTTTCTTCATATGATAACCCAAGTCTCTACAAAGAAAGATCCAAAGCATCTCATGACATAATGATACAACAAAGGGAATTTCTAGTTAGATATAAAGTCTTGATCTATAGTTTATGACTGAAGCTGAGGCCTAGTAAGTTGCATTACAGGTGGTTAGGTCCTTTTTTTATGACTAATTTTTTTCCATATGGTGTAGTGGATATCACACAAGAGGACACAAGAAGGAGATTTATAGTCAATGGGCAACGTTTGAAGAAATACATTGAGGGACTTCCTACCGATGAAATGAATTTCATCACACTGCATTACCCCACCATCACTTGAGCATATTAAGTTATTCCAAACCCTTTAACTTTTAAATTCTTTGTCCTATTTAAAATTATACATTTCATGTGCATATATCTTCTCATATGTTCAAATTGAGGAAAAAGAAATATATTATGTGTGGGGGAGGGGACAAAATTTTGGGGTAGATATTTAGGATTTTCATTTGTGTGTTTTATGATTATTTTTTATTAAGTTTTTGGTTAAAATTTTCAAAAAAATCAACAAAAAAGAAATATATATATAATGTAACATTCTCATGTGGAACATATGGAAAATTAAGGTTTTGAAAATTCATTGGTAGAAATATAAGCATCAGTAAGATTTCATCATCAAGGGTTGACTTTTATAAAAATTAAATTCGTTGATGATATGAATGGTTGGGTCATTATAAACCCTTTAAGATTTTTACATCATTATCTGTGATATTTTTTCATTGTAAATTATGTCATTTATTTCTCCACACATTTTTTCCCACAATCATGACTTGTGAGTTTCTCCTACCCAATTGAATAGAACTTTAGTGTATGTAATCCTTTTTTAACTTATAATATGGTCTTTCCATACATTCATTTCTCTTCCAATAGTTTCCATCACTATACCATATTGACCTATGGATATGCACCTAATATCTGACTATTCTACACCCTCTAAAAAAATAAAAAAAAATAAAAAAAAACAATCAATAAATATGGGTGTGAAGAAATGTACAACATGTGGGCATATTTAGGTTGGGAGCTCATGGTTTGACTTTTGGGAATAATTAAATGAGTGGGTTTTGGAATTTGATTGCAAAGGATGTTGAACATGTTTAATGGAATAGAATCAAGTAAGACAAAAAGTTTTTATTGACCTGAATATAATAGATAAAGGGTGGAGAGAAAATCTTGGAATGGTTGGCACACACACATGTGGAGAATTAGTGGCATGGTAGACCCACGAATTGTTTCACTATGATTAGTGTTATGAATCTCACTGTATTTTGTTTTAAGAAAATTTATGAGATAATGAAATTAAAATTTGTTGATATTTACTCTCTATAGGATTCTTACTTTGCCTATATTTTCACTGTGGATTGAGAAATTTGAATATGCATATCTTGTCACAATTTTTTTTTCGGAAACATGATATGATGTTTTGACCAAGATTGCAAAAGGGTAATTGTGGGGGAGTTGATAGAACACATTTTTATTGAATATTTTATTGATAATAAATGATTGAATTTCCTCACATTGTGGTAAATTTGTTCATTTATGAAATATTTTGGATTAGATCATTCATTTGGAAATTTTATGAAAATTCTAGTTTTATCCTTTAAAATTAATTTTTTCATTTCAGACTTAAATATTTTGATATGTATTATTTGAACATAAATTTGTTTAAATATGTGACTGAATTAATGGGCTACAACTTTCATTTATTAAATTGGAGCTAAATCATGCATTTCATTGTTGCATATGGGCCATGAAGTCAAATTTGGACTGGACTCACCAGAATGGACATGGGTTCTGTATTTGGGTCATAACCTCTTCATCCATGCTTGGATTGGGGCCAAATTTTGAGAGGATATCTAGATTTAATTTTTTCAAAAATAATATTACTAGAAGTTGAGCTTATTCATGCTTTTTGGTGGTCAAATGGGTAAAAAAATATGGATTAAAATATTTGGTCGAATTTCCCCATTCACACTTGAAACCACTTGTAACCTAGCCTCTCCTGCACTCTATAAATTGATATTTTTCCTATTTGGAGGGGTTTGGACGTGACTTAGAGGATTGGGATAAGAGGTGAAGTGGTTCTTTTCTATTTCAATTAACAATTGGAGGAGGGAACCTTTCAAGCTAGGATCTCCTCCAAAATGCTTTTCTCTTTTTCTTCTTTGTTTTAATGTTTTTGTTCTTTCAATAAACTTCTTATTTTATCTTCCATTTATTTTATTTTTCTCAATTTTATTCTTCTTTTATATTCCTATTTGGGCTAGAATTATTGAGTAGAAGCATGATTGGGTTATACCCATTATAAACCGTTGTAAATGCAACTTTCTTCTATGATGATTACACCACCAATGGAATAGTAGTCTTTTTTAGTAATCAATCTATCTATTACATTATTCATTAATTTATTTTGAATAAATGAGATAATTTGATTCACTTAATATGATCTATTAATTGTTTTTTCATGATAAATTATACTATTCATGAAATTGAACAAATGATACAAAAACACACAAGATCACGGTTTGTGTAAATTGTGAGTGTGCGATCTTATTTGGTAATACAATACCACACAGGATAAATTTTTAGAGTTAAAATATAATCCCTAAACTCAATTAATCCTCATTTCTAAAGTGGATATGTTCTCTAATTAACCAATGACCATAATCTAACCTAATAACATCAATTAAAGCATGGTTCTATGATTGCATGTTCCGAAGCTCGCCTAGGGTTTAAGAAATTTCATCATTGTTGTTATGTTAACTCCCGTAGGGTTCGAGGGTTAAAAAAGGGGATTATAATTAAGTGGATGTTAATTTAAATGATAGTGATAAATAATTGAGTTATGAGGTAGAGTTAGATCGATTATGACTTTTAAAATATTTTCTAAAAAACATATTCTTGTTGTGTCTTTTAAATCAGAGTTCATTTCAAAAATAAAAACAAAAAAATTATAAAATCTTCTTCCAGAAAACTTATTTTAGTTTTATAAATAGAAAAAAATCCCCAAAATCCTTTAAAGTAGTGTTATTAATAAATTTTATTTTATTTTCAAAATACCTTTAGTATGTTGTTAAATTTACTTCCTCCTTTGAGAGACGTCCTTGGTTAGCCACTCTGCTACACCTAAGTACCCAAAAACCAATAATCATTTGAGGGTGCCCATGCCAACACATTTCAGCCACCCCTAGCATACTACTAGAAGATGTTACGGTGACATACCACAAAAAATTTCATCTACATGACTCAGATCATTGTCATTATTGGCATTCATATCTAAAAAACACAATTAAAAAACATGACCGGTACAAGTCCTCCAATATAAGAACACACACCTCTACGTTCACCTAGAGTTAGGTCTGGGTTTCATAAAAAATCAATAGGTACTTCAAAATTCCCATTACTAAGGCCAGTTCAATGTTAAGTTCAATTATATAAACAATTCCACTTTCCATTTCATTTTTACTTTGATTCATATATCCATTATCATTTGAATTCATACTCATTTCACATTTATATCTCAATTAATTTTAAAATTTAAACCAATGGTTCTTCAAATTTAGATCCATGAGGGAACAAAATCCTCAGTGACCAAAATATGGAATCCACCTAATTTTCACACCATAACCTGCTCTTGTAAGTAGATAAAACAGTAGGAATAACTATCAAAACACATATCACAATATCATGTAACAAGTAATTCATCCTAAATGGCATGAAATAATGCATGGCATGTGATTATAACAAGTACCTATGTGATGCATGAGATGGAATACCCTCTTATCACCAGGTTTCAACAGAATAGAACCCAAAATCATATAAACAATAATATCATAATTCAATTTCATCAAACACCAGTGTAATAAAGTCAAATGTAATAGTCAAAATTTAGAAAAAAATAATTTCATTCTAGGAAATTTGGATTTTCCTTGTAAGTGGGATAGCTACACCTAGGCACAACTCATTACCAAACTCCATTTCCTTCTAATCCTTATCTATTGTCTCAAAATAATAAATTGAACTAGAAAAGGATCTCTGATACCACTCTATAATGTCTTGGTATCAGATGCAATTGAAAGGTTCCCCAAGCTCAGTTGGCCACATGGCCTCAAGTGTATATCCCCGAATGCTAGAGGCTGCTGACCAGTGACGAGGGACTAAGTTGTTTCCATGGGGAGACTATTCCCTCTTACCAGAGTGTAACACATCAAAATTGATAAATAATTAAATATAATAAGTAGTATAACAACAAGACAATATATATAAATTAGGAATATATAACAATATAAAAATAAAGCTCATATACAATGATGATGATTAATATAACATGTCTCTACAAAACAGCCAAAACATGTACACAACAGAACAATAGAATACATGAGTCAGAAGTACAAAAATTCCAAAACTATCCTTTCTATCATCATAAGAATTGGATTGGTCATGTGCTCCTATACTCTTAAGTAGTAATCAAGAACTTATATCTTGGTTCTTGGAATTATCCATACCTGAAATAATATAGTCTGTTCAGGTACCCAAGGTGGTTTGAACAGTGTGTGAGACTAAATCCCAATAGTCAACCACCCTTTATATGTGATATCTAGTCAGTTAATATTTATAGAAATAGTGTTCATACAGTAATACAATATGAAAAGCATGTAATGAAGGTTAACATCCAATAAATTCTAGGTTCTCATTTTACAATCAAGTTTATTTAATGGTTAAATCTCATTTAAAAAATAATTCTCAAGACCTAGAGTGTATCCCAATGTCCCCTATGATAAAAGGATCAAAGGATTTCTGAACTGGAGATCTATAAAGTCTAATACAAAGACTGAATCCATGTTTGTGATTTGTCTTGGAAGACACATCATATAAACCATTTCATTAATTAATTAATTTAGAACATGATCTTGTTCATGGAATTCCTAATTTGGAATTTAGGGATCACTCTAGGTATAATATAAACCAACACCCTACATGCCCTTCCATATCGATCCTCACAAGAACCCAAGTATCACTCTAGGTGTGGTATAACATCTCTGCCACTTGAGTCCGTCCTTTTCAATCTACTCAGGGATCCCAAGTATCAGCCATGGAATATATGATCACATGACCTCTGAGCTCGTCCTTGTAATTCTCAATTTGGAATAGAAGTATCAATAAGAATATAATAGTCAAGCTTCTGAGTATGTCCTTTTAAATCTTTAAGGGAGTCTAAGTATTAATCCAGCATAAGTAAGTTGGAGGCAATTGAGTCCATCCATGGAATTATTCATTTATACCTTATTACACCCAAGGAATATAAGCATCTGACATCATTCAATACAATTTAATAAATTTCACTCAAACACGTCAAGGTCATTACTAGGAATATTCATTTATATCTCACCTCAAATGGAGACTCAAGCTATTGGCCAAGCATAGATGGTCTTCCTTAACTTAACTGACCCGGGTACTTAATTATAACAAGAATTTCAAGAATAAACAAGCTATTACAAGGTAAGGTCCAAGGGCCATGATAATTCATATCCTCCCTTAGTAATTGATTGTAATTACATGTCATATCAATATTCTAATTATAAATCCTTTTAATTTTAATTATCAATTAAAAATTAAACATCCCTTGATGAGGGGTAAAAGGATTCACCTCAATGTTAACCAACTGATATGTCATCATAATAGACTATTTAAATACAAAACACACCCAAAAGGATGGTTCCATTAAATTCAAGGTTCTCAACCTATAATCATTCATTAAAAGATCTATTTAATTCCATTGTCAATGCCAAACCATTCAATTCGGAAAAAAATACTTTTCAAGGTGCCACATGAAACTTTGTTTTGAGACACAATGGAATATATAAACACTTAAACTGTTAATAAAATGAAAAAGGAAACCTAACACAGGTTTATAGAATTTATATTGTCCAAAATCAACTCTTGATACAACTCAAATCATTAGAAAAATGGAGAAAGAACTAATATCCTATTAATATGGAATGTTATCTTCCAACTAAATAGAACCACCAATACAAAACCAAAAACATAACATCACATAAGGAATGAAGAACTCACTAGTGAGAATCCAATGGTATGAGTAGGGCATAAAATAGAGATCAGATAGAGAAGTAACCTCAATTCTTACATTAGGCATCAAGAGGACCCTAAAAAACTCAAGGCTACTATGTAGGAGTGACAAAGAGAAATATAATTAGAAATATAATTTAATAATGCGAAAATTTTAAATTTTTCCAAAAATAAGAGGGTATTTAACATCCCAAGTAAGTAATGAATAATATGTTTTTATATCTATGTCTATTTATGAATTAGATAGTGTTTTAAGAGGCTTAAAATGAGAATAAATCCAATCTTAAGCATAGAATTCTCTAATATTTTAAAAAGATTGTTTTACTGCCATTTGATGGGGAACCATTATTAAATATATGTTTTGACAATTTTATAAGCTCTATTTTTCAAAATAAACTTATTCATTATGATTGTGACATTGAAATTTACTTTGTATAAATTTTTGGTATTTTTCTGACAATGTTCATTTTTAATGAATAGTAAAAAATACTGCATTTTACATCAAAACTGCTTTTTCATCTAATTTAATTATATGGTTAGATTATCTTTTTAATTGGTATTAACGTTTATTTTGAATACATGTTTACCATTTAATCAAATGGTGGTCATTAGAATTAATTTCACTTTGTAATTGGTCATAAACTAGTGCCAAACTTTTAATAGATATTGTTTTAAAAAAACATATATTAGTTTTGACAACAGGAATTATTTTTAAATTAATTATTGAAATTTATATGTTTTGAATTTGGTAAAATGGATTCCATATTTGGAATCATAAGGTCCAAATTATTTAATTAATACTCTTTTGTTTTTGGGCATTATGAATAGTAATGACGGTAATTATCTTTAATTATCTTGATTAATTAGTAATCGGGTAGTTAAGGATAATAAAATAATATCATAATAATAAAAAATGACCCCAAAATGTGTCCAAGTTATACTGTTTGTGTTATGACTAACCATGGGATGCCTTTTGCCAAATTTTTTGACCCCATGGAATCACTTTTGGGTGAAAGTGACACTTTATCATTTTATTTTTAAAGAAAGGAGAATATCACTAAAGAATGTATCACCCGAGTAAAAAAAAATTAGCTTTGTATGTGTAAATGATATCTTAGACTATAAATATTCATTGGAAATATAAAACTATATCCTACATCATATTTTTTTTTTATAATTTTTATAAATTAAATAAATTAAATTATTTACGACATCATGATGATGCAGCGATTTCCTCATTAATTAACGATTTAAATAAAATGAAAAGATAATGTAAAATCAAAGACTTAAACTTTTAAAAGACCTATTGTATGAGTATATTTAGAACCCTAGTCACCTTATCCTAGAAATATATCAATGTGGTACCTTTAAAATCTGAAACTCATTTTAATATAAAGTAACATTTTATAACTTTCCAAGAGTAACCCTCCTCTCCTCTTATAAAAGGCCCCCACCACTACCTCTTTACACACACCTCTCAATCCATTGGCTCGGCCACAATATATGAATTTAATATCTCCACATCCCTCTATTCATCCTAGAATCCTTACCTTAGACAAAAATCTCTTCAAGAAACCCTTTTGGTTCAAACCAAGAGGAGTTACCCGATTTAAAGGTAAAGTCTTCTCTAATGTTCTTTTGTTTTATTTTTCATCTCCAACCCCTAAACTATTTTTATTCATTGATTTTGTAACAACAACAGTATCTTCAATATACTAGTATGTTTTAATAATAATTATTCTATCTACACTTACACACATCTACATCTAATGGTTAAAGAACATATTGTTTCTGTGGATGGCGAATTTTTGCCTCACGAAACGATGAATGTTCAATATTCTTCTAACACCTTAAAAGGTGGCCATTAAGATGTCACTATATTTATATATGATATATAATATGTTTATGTTTTCCTTAAGCTTCTGTATTTTTCATTTATGTCATACCATTATGGTTTCCATTATGGGTAAACGTGATATCTTCATTTTAGGAAGTGCGGACTACCGCCCCCTCAAAGTGATTTGATTAATTAATGCCATATGTAGGATGTATAAAGGATGGAGTTAATGATATTATATATGATATTATACTGGAATTATAATATACCTTTATACCATTATGATTCCATTCCATTAAATAGGAAATAGAAATGGAAGTAGCGTTCATGCGTACGTACGACTTACCGTCTCCATGAACGGTGCATTTCATTTATTACCTCTAAATGTTATGTAATATTATAAATTAATGTATATACTGGATATATATTATATATATGATATCTAAATCATGAAGATAGTTCTAGATATAATGGATATTTTACCACATGAACAACTTGTAATTACAAGAAGTTTATTTTTGACTCAAGTGTCCAAGGTCGAAAAAACGACCATTAATAACTTAAATAATTACATAATGTTTATAACATGGTAATAAGTGATATAAAAGGAATAATGAACTTGAAAATGGTTCTTAATCAATTATAAATTAACTCAAGTTTATTATTCAGGAAGTTAAAGAACTATCGAGTCAAGTCAGACACGAGGTATGGGACTTCGTCTCAATCTCCATTCATTGAGGCATATTTTGTTTTATACACAACATTTTTTTATACGGAGTATAAAACCCTTTGAATTTTAATTTTATTCAAAATGAATCTTTTTTATACAAATCATTTTACTAAACAACAAAAGGGAATGTTTTTGTCGTACGTATGCGGCGACAATGACTTCTCTTCCGCCTCGACCATTATTTGAGTTTCAGCTTCCTCTATATGCCATAACCTGTTTTTAAATGAAAAAATAAATACCATGTTTTAATTTTCTTTTATTTTGGTATTGAAAATGGTTTTGATAATTTTGTTATTATATTAATGTGTTATTGATATCTTTTGATTGAAATGTGGAAATGTTATGTTTCCTTTATGCGTGTTTTATGGGATACGATTATGTTATGGTTCTTGGGAATTGTTTATGAAGACGGGTGGTTTTGTGATAAAATAAGGGCGAGTGAGCCTGTGATATCTCTCCAATGCATTGGTTAATGAAAAGGAGTTAAATGCTAAGGTTTCTCCGAAGAGATTTAGGGAATATACTTTGATGGGTATTCCAAAAGTAACCATGAGGGTTACTCCCTACGTAAGAATGTTATGAATGCCTCAAGTTACTTTTATGTCTTATGTTTTCTATGATTTATTCATAAATCTCATGATTTCATGAGGTATGTTAACATTCTTATGTTTTATGAGTAAAGTATGATTTCGTTGATTCTTATGTATACATGTAATAATGTTTCCTTTCCATATTTTTATATCCCTTACTGAGATTTTTATGCTCATACAAAGTTTTTGAAATGTTTTTCACAGGACAAGGGAAAGGTACATGATATGATGATAGTTTCAAAGAAGTGTCAAGAAAGAATCCTTATTTTATTTTAAATATTTTTCCGTTGATGGGAAAAATCAATACTATCTTTTCTGTAACCACTTTGTTTAAATTTGGAATGTAATGATTGATTTATGATCTAATTATATAAAACTCTAAACCTGAAAATATCCTCAATGTGTATTCTTTAAATATCTCAACATTAAGTAATATTTAAGGATGGGGCCTTATAGTTGGTATTAGAGGTCGGTTTAGATAACTTTAGGAGTTAGAATTCTATTAAATGATTATCCAAAAATATTTTTTATGGTAAAATTGAAATGATATAGCATTTGAAGAGTACCATGTTGCTTCATCTAAGATATGTTTGTTCAGAATGGTTTTCTGCAGAGGAAACATGGAAGCAGTGCTAGGAAGGTATACAGAAGGAAATGACCTTCCGAATCAGCATCCTGAGAGGGTCAGAATTGGAACTAAACATTTTTTAGTAGTAGTGGCGTAGTTGAATCAAGTGATAAATGGTGGCGGTATCCATGCGTGAGATCAGCCAGATCAACCTCATAGGAACATGTCAGTGGTGTAATATTTCATAAGGAAACATCTCCCATCATTCAGAGGATCATATGACCCTGTGCTAATTGAAGGGTGGATTAAAGCACTAGAGAAGATTTTCGATGTCATGGGGGTGTTCAGACAATCAAAAGGTTAGTCTTGCTATTTACCATTTGGAGGGTGAAGTAGATCAGTGGTGGTCGATGGTTAAAAATATCAGGGATGCTGATGAGATTGATGCTCTTGACTGGGATGAATTCAAAGGTATGTTTATTGAGAAATATTTTCCTAAGGTTGTTCGACATAGAATGGAAAAACAATTCTTGGAATTGAGGAAAGAGGAAGACTCAGTGGATGCTTATGATGAAAGGCTCACTCGATTGGAAAGGTATGATCCAAATTTTATCCGAGACCTTGATAGTAAAATCAATCATTTTTACTTAGGATTAAATCCAAAATATTGAAGGGAATTGGCTTCTCGTGAGTTCAAAAGTTATGAAAATCTTGTTCGATGTGCTGAGAAGGTGGAAATGGAGTTTTCTTATGATCAAGTGTTCTATAACAACCAACATAAGAAGTGACCTAGGTGGCAGGAGAAAGGGAATAATTCTTCAAAAAGGTCTGATGGTAAGAAAACTAAGTTTCTAGTTTGTGATAAATGTGGTAAAAGGCATGATGGGGAATGTGTTCTGAATTCTTGAAAGTGCTGCTGAAGTGGTAATATGGGACATAAGGCTTGTGGTTGCACTGAAAAAGATCAGGGTAATGGTAAGACCAAATTTTATTTATAGTTAGTGAAAATTTTCAAGTGCAATGAGATGGGTCACTATGCAAACCAGTGTTCTTCAAAGAGCTCGAATGATGGGAAACAGTCAGACTATAAGCATAAAGGTGTGGTAAAATCCTGTGAAACTACTTCAGTAGATTTTGGGACATCAAAAGAAGTGTTATCAGGTACTTTGTTTGTTTTCTCAGATTATGCTAATGTGTTGTTTGATTCAGGGTCTACACATTCTTTCATCTCTGAAAACTTTTCTAGTAAATTGGGAATACCATCTCAAGAAATGACTCCTGAAATTTTGGTAAAAACACCTGGGGGAGATATTGAGGTAAAAAGAATTTATAAGAATCTTCTTATCCTTACCCGTGGAAAGAACCTACTTACAAAACTTAGTGTTTTACCTCTAGTAGAGTTTGATGTTATCCTGGGTATGGATTGGCTCTCTATTTACCATACTAAGATTGATTGTAGAGCTAAAAAAGTTTCTTTTCAGAAAGACTTTAAGTTTGTGTATAAGAATGAACCTTTACTGTTGATAATATATTAAGAGGCTGAGAAACTTGTAAAAGATGGAAATGAATGTTACCTTGAAAATATTGTTGAAAACAAGGGAACTGTTCAGATTAATGATGTGCCAGTGGTAAATGAGTATCCTGATGTTTTTCCTAATGAGTTTCCTAGAATAATACCAGATTAGGAAGTTGAATGTACTTTTGACTTAGTTCCTGATGGTAATCCAATTTCAAAACCCCCTTATTGAATGGCTCAAATTGAACTTTTAGAGTTGAAGGAGAAATTGCAAGATTTATTAGAGAAAGGTTTCATTCGACGTAGCACATCACCATGGGGTTCTCCTGTCTTATTTGTTAAAAAGAAAGATGGTTCTATGAGAATTTTGATTGATTATAGAGCCTTGAATAACATCACTGTTAAGAACAAATATCCTTTTTCTCATATCGATGATTTGTTTGATCAGCTCCAGGGAGCTCAGTATTTTTCAAAGATTGACCTGAGATCGTGGTACCATCAGTTGAAGGTAAAGGAAGCAGATATTCTGAAGACCACGTTTCGTACAAGATATGGCCATTATGAATTTATAGTTATGCCTTTTGGGATAACCAATGCACCTGCTGTATTCATGAACCTTATGAATAGAATTTTGCACGAGTTATTAGATAAGTTTGTGGTTTTTTTCATTGATGATATTTTGGTGTTTTCTAAAAGTAAAGAGGAGCATGAAAGTCATTTAATGGTTATTTTTCAAAACTTAATATAAAATAAATTGTATGGGAAATTCAGAAAGTGTGAGTTTTGGTTGCAACAAATTTCTTTCCTTGGTCATATTGTTTTTAAAGATGGAATAACTGTTGATTCTGCAAAAACAAAGGTATTTAAAGAACGGCCAAGACCCACAAATGTAACTTAGATTCGTAGTTTTCTTGGTTTGGTAGGCTATTACCAAAGGTTTGTTAGAAAATTTTCAAGATTATCTATTCTAATGAATAAGCTAACTCAGAAGGGTGTTAAGTTTATCTGGAAAAAAGAATGTGATGATTGTTTTCATGAATTGAAAAGAAGATTGGTGAATGCTCCAGTTTTGGAACAACCTTCCAAGAATGGTGAATTTGTTATCTACAGTGATGCTTTATTGAAAGGACTTGGTTGCGTCCTAATGCAGAATGATCAGGTAATTGCTTATGCTTCACGTCAGTTGAAAAC
Organism: Viscum album; assembly: GCA_963277665.1. Taxonomy (NCBI): domain Eukaryota; kingdom Viridiplantae; phylum Streptophyta; class Magnoliopsida; order Santalales; family Viscaceae; genus Viscum; species Viscum album. The sequence continues at coordinate 884,598,459 of OY728125.1, forward strand.
TCATGAGGTAAATTATCGTACACATGATTTGGAATTAGCTGCTGTTGTTTTCGCTTTGAAAATTTGGAGGCATCAGTTGTATTGTGTAAAGTGTGAAATATATACTGATCACAAAATTTTAAAGTATATATTCACTCAGAAAGAATTGAACATGAGATAGAGGAGATGTCTGAAATTAATCAAGGATTATGATTTTACAATTCATTACCATCCGGGAAAAGCAAATAAAGTGGCTGATGCTTTGAGTCGAAAAAGTAATGCTTCATTAACAAGGTTGCGTTTCAAACGTGATCCTTTGGTTAAGGATTTGATGAACTTTGGCATTGAAGTTGTTGGTGTAGGATGTTCTTCTGTTTTGTTTCAGGTATCAGTGAAATCTTCTTTATCAGACAGAATTAAGAAAGCACAGAAGCAAGACAGTGAGTTGCAGAAAAAGGTAGAGCTGGTACAGAAGGGTACGTTGCCTGAATTCAACATTGATAATGATTGTGTTTTGCGATTTGGGAAGAGATTGTGTGTACCTTATGATTCACAGTTGAAGATAGAGTTTTTATGTGAAGCTTATAGTTCTCCATTTTTAGTTCATCCAGGCAGTACTAAGATGTATAGAGATCTTCGAGAGTATTACTGGTGGGATGGAATGAAAAGAGATATTACTGATTTTACTGTGAAGTGTTTGAATTGTCAACAGGTTAAAGCAGAAGGGCAGTTATCGAAAGGGATGCTTCAACCTTTACCAATGCTAGAGTGGAAATGGGAGAATATATCCATGGACTTCATTGTGGGATTGCCGAAGACACCTTGAGGTAATAATGCAATCTGGGTTATTGTTGATCGCTTGACTAAATCTGCTCACTTACTATACTAGATACTCTTTCCCTAGATCAACTTTCCCATTTGTATCTTAAAGAGATAGTCAGGTTACATAGAGTTCATCTCTCCATTGTTTCTGATCACGATCCTAGGTTCACTTCTAACTTTTAGAAAGGTCTTCAGAATTCATTGGGTACTGAATTAAATTTTAGTACAACTTTTCATCCTCAATCAGATGGGTAGTCAAAATGAACGATTCAGACTTTAGAAGATATGCTACGTGCTTTTTCGATGGATTATCATGGAAGTTGGGACCATCATCTTTCTTTGGTTGAGTTTTTTTATAATAACAGTTTTCATTCTAGTATACAGATGGAACCATTTGAGGCATTATATGGGAAGCGATGTCGAACTCTAGCTTTTTGGGATGAAGTGGGTGAAAGGAAGTTGATGGGAATAGAATTGGTAGAAGAGTTGGTAGAAAAAGTTCAGCTGATACAGAAACACAAGAGAACAGCTCATAGCAGGCATAAAAGTTATGCGGACAACAGGAGGAAGGATCTCTTTTTTGAGGTAGGTGATCATGTTTTTCTCAATGTATCTCCATGGAAAAGTGTGATGCGATTTGGTAAGAAAGGAAAGTTCAGTCCAAGGTTCATTGGACCATATGAAATTCTGGAGAGTGTTAGATCAGTTTCATACCAAGTGGATTTACCTCCAAGTTTATCTCAGGTACACAATGTTTTTCATGTTTCAATGCTAAGGAAGTACATGCCAGATCCATCTCATGTTTTGAGTCCAGAGGTAGTTTAGCTGGAAGAGAACCTATCGTATGAGGAACAACCGGTCTAGATTCTTGACCACATGGATCAAGTGTTCAAGAATAAGGTGATTCATCAAGTAAAGGTTTTATGAAAAACCACATGATTGAAGAGGCAACATGGGAATCTGAAAATGCAATGAGGGATAAAGACCCCAACTTATTCAATAAGTAAATAAATTGAGGGGATGCAATTTTCTAAAGGGGGAAGGATATAACATCCCAAGTAAGTAATGAATAATATGTTTTCATATCTATGTCTATTAATGAATTAGATAGGGTTTTAAGAGGCCTAAAATGAGAATAAATCCAATCTTAAGCATAGAATTCTCTAATATTTTAAAAAGATTATTTTACCGCATTTTCATGGAGAACCGTTTTTAAATCTACCTTTTGACAATTTTATAAGCTATATTTTTCAAAATAAACTTATTCTTTATTATTGGGACATTTAAATTTACTTTGGATAAACTTTTTATATTTTTCTGAAAATGTTCATTTTTTAATGAATAGTGAAAAATACTGCATTTTACATCAAAACTGCTTTTTCATATAATTTAATTATATGGTTAGATTATATTTTTAATTGGTATTAAAGTGTAATTAGAATATATTTTTTCCATTTAATCAAATGGTGGTCATTAGAATTAATTTCACTTTGGAATTGGTCATAAACAAGTGCCAAACTTTTCATAGATATTGTTTAAAAAACCCCACTATTTGTTTTGACAATGAGAATTATTTTTAAATTAATTATTGAAATTTCTATGTTTGGAATTTGGTAAAATGGATTCCATATTTGGAATCAGAAGGTCCAAATTATGTAATTAAGACTCTTTTTTTTCGGATATTATGAATAGTAACGACGATAATTATCTTTAATTATTTTGATTAATTAGTAATCGGGTAGTTAAGGATAATAAAATAATATAATAATAATAACAAATGACCATAACATGTGTCCTAGTGATACTGGTTGTAACATCCCGAGATTTTATGAAAAATATTCTTTTAATTTCATTAATGTCTTGTGTTGTATGCTACACCAAGATTACCTTGCGCTATACGCAACACCGTATTAGCTTGCAGTATATGCAACACTATTCTTGGATCGTGTTACACACAATTTTGATAATAGTTATTCTACGCAACATTGAGAATATATATATATATATATATATATTCAATGTATAAATGAAATATGGTTGGATTATGTTATAAGAAACAACGAAGGATTCTTGCACACCACGCAACCCTGACTTGGCTTGCATTACACGTAATCACGACCTTACTCGATAGCGTGTGTTGTACGCAATACCGGGTTTTACTAAACAACGATATATTCTTATAATGTTATTATGAACTATCCTTTATGAATTGTATTAACTAAATTTTTAATCTTATAACATTATTATTCGTCTTTCACATTTTCTAAAACATGGTATAAGAACAAAATAAATTTTTCGAGTAAAATAAGTATTTTTCAAAAAATGCAGTTTTGCCACCTTTTGATGGAGCAACCACTTTAAATCTAGTTTTTGAAATGTTTATAAGTTCAATTTGACAAAATAAAATTTTTCTTTGGAATCATGAAATAAAAATTTACTTTGGATAAAATTTTCATATTATTCTGGTAACTTTCATATTTTGATGAACAGTAAAAACATGCTATATTTTAATTAAAAACAACTTTTTTCATCGCAATAATTTATATGGTTAAATTATAATATTGAATGGCTTTAAAGTATAAATATAATATATTTTTACCATTTAATATAATGTATGTCATTAGCATTGATTATACCTTGAATTCGTAGGATAAATCAATTCAATCTTTTGCAATTTTTAAAGAAAACCCTGTTTTCTTTCGACAACGGGATTAATTTTAATTTAATTTCTGAAACTTTTGTGTATTGAATTTGGAAAAATTTATTCCATATTTGGAATCATTGGATCCAAATAATCTTAATAAGCTACTTTTTATTTTTGGGCATTGTGAATAGTAACTACGGTAAATTTTATTTACTATAGTTAAAGGTAAATCGCGTAATTAATGGTAAATATAAGATTATAAAATTACCCTAATACTTGGAAAAATCCTATTGGATGACTAAAAGGAGTCCCATATCACCTAAGGGTCGGATTAGATTCATTTAATGAAGTTTTTTCCATGAAAATAATTTAATTATTATTAAAACCAAAGAAAGTGACAACATGTCACTCTCTTAAATACTATAAGTATAATAATTTTAAGTTAGTGATAAACTTCATGAAACTTCAAATATTAATATTCTAAAGAAATCTAACAAAATTATCTACATCATTAGAATTTATTTAGAATTTTTTGGGATTAAATAATTATCATTAATTGTGACACAAAGATGATGGAGTAATTATCTTATTAATGAAATATTGACATAATTGATGTTATAAATACCAAAATAAATGTAATTTCAGACTTTTTATGAAATTAACGAATTTTATAGGTTAATATGACATGTTATTATTGATTTAATTAACTTTTTTTGAACTAATAATTCTGTTATGATTTTCACAAAGATCAATTACAAAATAGTGTCAAAATTGACATAAAATAGTTTTTAAAACAAATATTATATTATTAATTGTTAGTTTATTCCTAAAAATATAAGGTTCGCCCAAATTACTTATATAAGGTTATATATATTAATAATAAACAACTTGGGGTTCGTTTGGCTTCTAATAGTAAGTTTATTAACCTTATAGTATAAGAACACAAGAAGACACAGTAAAAGTAAAATTATTTTACTTAATGTTAAATCTAAATGATAAGGTTAAAATAGGAACCTAAACTTGTCTAAATTCTATTTCATGAGAGTATTTCGACCCATCCCCACCTTATCTTCGAAATTAATCAGTTTGGAGCTATTGAAAACCGAATTTGACTTTATAATAAAATAATAGTTTTAGTTATTCCAAAGGTGCCCCTCTCCTCCCTTATAAAAGGGCACCTCCTCCCTCTCTTCCTCACACCACATTGAGCCTTCAAGTTCGGACAACCCCTGCCAAATTACCTTCTCGACTTCCCTAGAAACATCCTAGAGGTTCTTGTCTTTCTCAAAGACCAATTTTAGTGCCCTAAAAGGAGATATCAAAAAGGCGCCTCAAAGAAGAGGTAATGTCCGTTACCGATTCTTTCATCTTTATTTCTTTTCCACTTATTCTTCTTAGGTTGTTTCATTATGAAGTAATAACATAAGTATCACTTATATAATTATATGTTATTATAATTATGAAACAACCTTATTTTACCATCTATCCATCCCACGGAAAATGAAATCACCGCGCGTGCGTACGTACGGAATACTGTCTCCACGCCGTGCTGTAATCTATTTTCCACCAACACCTTACTTGGATGGGTATAATGGTGTAAATAATAACTATATATGATTATTGTAAAGTGATATTGATTCTGAAATAGTATACTTACACTCCCATACAATTCCACGATCATGAGAACGATATCATCGCTCGTGCGTACGTATGGACTACTGTCTCCACGATGCGATGAGATTCATTCTGCACGTTAACCATTCATGAATGATTATAAAGTATATATAATAAGTAATAATGAAATATATGACATAATAATGATTATGGATTTATGTGTATATATATGTATGTCATCTACTTAATTCCATTCAACTAAATAAGGAAAAGAAAACAACGTTCGTGCGTACGTACGGTCTACCGTCTCCATGAACGGTGTATTTATTTCCATTTACTGATATATTATATATATTATGAATATATATTATATATAAATCATGTTTTATATTCTGGAATTAAGTAATCATGATCTAAGTAATCATATGAATAATTACAAGTCAAAACACGGATGACAAATGAAACGATTTTACCCAAAACGCTCTTTAACATGGAATTTACAAAAGAACGGGTAATATAAAGCCATAAGTGAACCATATATGATATAATAACAATGATTATGATTCTAGAATAAGTCTATGACATTATTTAAACCATTATACAGGAGGTTTGGACACATACGAAGCAAATCAGACCTAAGGTAAGGGAAATATCACAATCTCATTTTTATCCGAGATTGTTTTTACTTTGGCATTTACTGGGGTGTATTTTATCATCCACATCCTTGTTTCCTCAATATGTAATATTATTTCCATCCACATAAAATTGTTTAAATCCAATTTTACCCTTCGGTGAGTTTTTAGTAAAAGATATGAAAGGAATATTTTGTCGTTTTTCATACGAGGTACTTTTTGACTTTTTTGACAAAAGTACGAGAAGAATGTTTTTTAACTTATACAGCATGAATGGATTTTTAAAACATTACTTCCAAGAAGCTTCCTTTAAAATTTTTCAAGTTTATTTTTAATCAACTTCTTTTAGTTTAAAATTGTATGACATGTTAAGAAAGGAAAAATGTTTTTGAAGTAGAAAGGATATTTTCCTCAAGAATGGAGTTCAGGTGTTTTATCAAAATTATTTTCCATCTAAGATAAAATAGGGTTCTAATTCTATCCATATCATTACATTGATTTGATTATGTTGTGATGGAATTATTTTTATGAATTCATTTATCTTATATGAATTGTTTTATAATGTCACGATGTTTAAGAATTCCATTTTTATTACATGGGTTATGCAATGATGTATGATTTATGATTTTGTGGCACACATAAGAATGGTATCATTATGAGATGGGTGGGACCTATATCTCCCTCCAATGCATTGGGTAAATATTTTATATTTCATGAGATAGACATGGATGGAATGGTTGTTTATACCGGTTCAGTGAAACACGACTGAAACGAGGAGTGAACTCGGTTCAGAAAGGGACTTTGTTCACTAAGATAGTCTTGGCAATGAGTCTTGACTAATAAGAAATGATTCTCTATGATTATGTGTGTATTCCACAAAGTTTCATGTTTTATGTTATGATTATTGGGTTTTCATTTCACTACTATGATTTATCCCATGTTATGAAATTATGATCTCTTTTGCAGGTTAATATTTCCAAAAGATATGTTCTTATGAATATGACGTGATTGATATTTATTTTGTTTACCCTTACTGAGCATTTGAGCTCACCCTTTTATGTTTTCTTTTCCCCAGGACATAAAGAAAGGATTTAGGTTTAAAAAAAAGATGATCTTTATGGGAGATGTTGAAGATCTTTCACCATGATTAGAAGACTATATTTAGAGTTTCCAAAGACACTAAACTATTAAGGTCCTTGTGTGTGTGTTTTTGTTATGTACTAAGTATTCCTAAAATGTAATGTAATGTCCATGTACGTCAGGCTTCAGGTCCCTACAGTTGGTATCAGAGGAAAGGTTTAGTCAGCCTTTGGAAACTAGGATGCGAAAACATTAGTGAGATCCCTAGAGATATTTCTAAAGTATGTCTAGGGATGTCCCTAAGGATAAGTATACGTATAGGATATAGTCCTAGAACTACGGTAACGATCATAGAATTTAACCTAAGATGTTAGATATTGAGGATACTCCCCCTTTATTATGTTGTTTTCCCTAGCATGATTTTTGCCTCTCACACTATTCTTTTTGGGTTTTAGATGATGGCTGGAACCCGAAGGAACCGTCTTGATCAATGTAATGGACAATGCAATGATTTTCCTCCTGATCAAACAAATGTTATAGGAGATGGAGTGCCAAATCTTATTGCTATACTTACACAAGCTATGAATCATTCTGGACTTCCAAATGAGCAGTGAAGGGAACAACATTCTATTGAGTCCTTCATGAGGCAACATCCACCTTCTTTCAGTGGGTCTTCTGATCCACTTGTTGCTGAACAATGGATCAGTACTACTGAAAAGATATTTTCAGTTCTTCAATGTTCTGAACATGATAAAGTCATCTTATCAGTATATCTTTTGGAAGGTGAAGCTGATCAATGGTGGAATCTTATCAAGAATACGAGGCAAATAGATGAAATTGAGTCCATGGAATGGGACGAGTTCAAGAACTTATTTTTCAATAAGTACTTCCCTCATATTCTTCGAACAAAGATGGAGAAGGAGTTTCTTGAACTAAAGCAAAAGGATGATGAATCTGTTGGTATATACGAAGCGAATTTTACAAGGCTTTCAAGGTACGCATCTGGATTTATCATCCAACTTGAAAGTAAAGTTGATCGATTCTTCAGTGGCTTAAAACCAAATATTCGAAGGGAATTAGCTATAAGAGACTTCAGTAGCTATGAAGAAATTGTGCGTTGTGATATCAAGGTAGAAATGGAAGTTGGTGTTACTTATCCATCTCATAGTTTTGACAAGAAACGAAAGATGGAGTTCAAGGAGAAATCTCAGAATAATGGTGAAAAGAGGATGAATTTTTCCTTATGCTCAAAGTGTGGAAAGAAGCATGGTGGAGATTGTCTTAAAGGGGCTAGAAAATGTTTTAAGTGTGGAAAAGAAGGTCATTGAGAAGCTGAGTGTCGAAGTAATGGAAAAAGGGTTTCTAATTATGTGAATAAAGAAAAGACTGTAGATAACGAACCAAAAACACTTCAATGCTTCAAGTGCAAGGAAATGGGGAATTATGCTAATAAATTCCCTAATCCAAGGTTTAGTGATGATCGACATGAGCAAACACTTAAGGCAAAGGACAAAGGGAAGTCACATGCGATCACCATTGGCGATGTTGAATATGACAACGATGTGGTGGAATGATTAAGTGTTTATGTAATGGGATTCCAAAATAATGTTGTATATAGTATCATGGAATATTGTAATATTTATGTTTTGGTATATTGTGGTTTTCAATAATTTTATGGCATCGGTAACCATGAAAAGTGATTGAAATATTTTTGGAAAGCAGATGATATGCACATAATGAAGGGATAAAGAGAATCTAATATGTTTGATAGTATTCATGAGCTCATGATTGATATAAGGACTAAGTGATATCATGGTTTGAGGATATAGAATTTTAAGGATTTTGGTATGTGGAAAGTGTTAACTTTTAACTGCATTCATGTTTTCACTAAGGTTCAATGGATATTCATTCTTCAAGAGAATACATGATTAAGGTATTCACATATTTGTAATTTGACCAACAAGATATATCTTATGATATATGGGGGATAAATGATGGCATTCACGTGATCATTTTCTTTATACTATGATCTTGGACCGAAGTATTTTAGATAAGCCTAAAGATTGGAATGGATTATGTTGGACATAAGTTAGTATTGTTTAAGGATAAAACTTTTTTTGATATTGTTGATGGGATGTTATAGTAATATAGCTTTAGAAAAAGGACAACCTGCAAGACGGGCGACATCCCATCGCGTCGGACAAGGCTGTGGGAATCGAACCCACAACCGAAGTGTGACTGGCCTTTATTGCCGACCACTAGCCTACAGAAAGTCCCTGATTAGTAGAAACTAGTTTTTTTAAATTAATCAGTATGATATATGAAGTATAAGTCCATTTTAGGAACCATATATGATTAATCTCACTATAGATGGACTTATGTATTTTTTGATAACTTTTCTAACCTTTTGTTTGAGACAGATGGAATGACCCATCATTCTATCACATGATCTTCTAACACATCACGAATGACAAATTCAACTTCATTTCTTTAATAGATAAAGTGGAAATTGTCCAAAGAACGACAAACGGTGAGACTCTACCAAAATCACGAAAGTATTTCTTCTAATTACAATTTCATCAACTTTAGGGAAATGATCTTGAAAACCAAAAATATTGTCCTAGTGCTCTTATATCTGATGAATCAGATGGTACCTTAGATCATCAAAAATTTATGGCTTTGTGATAGCTGGCTTTTCCATAGCCATGTTCTCTTCCACTCTCCATCAGAACATGATGGTTAGATTTCTCTTCCATATCCATATTTTCACCTATGTGGAAACCTAGTGATTAGTTTATTTGGGTAACCGTTACATTTAATACTTTTGTTTTTAAAGATTGGTTTTGGTATTCCTTTTTACGATGTGGGTTTCTATTAAAAAAACTTTCGAATAGTAAACCATTTATAACCGCAACAAATTTCGAGGGCGAAATTAATTTTAAGGGGGGTAGAATGTAACACCCCGATATTTTATGAAAAATATTCTTTTAATTTCATTAAAATCTTGTGTTGTATGATACACCAAGATTACCTTGCGCTATACGCAACACCGTATTAGCTTGCAGTATACGCAACACTATTCTTGGATCGTGTTACACACAATTTTGATAATAGTTATTCTACGCAACATTGAGTATATATATATATATATATATATATATATTCAATGTATAATTGAAATATGGTTGTATTATGTTATATGAAACAATGATGGATTCTTTCACAGCACACAACCCTGACTTGGCTTGCATTACACGCAATCGCGACCTTCTTCGATAACGTGTGTTGTACGCAATACCAGGTTTTACTAAACAACGATATATTATTATAATATTATTATGAACTAGCCATTATGAATAGTATTAACTAAATTTTGAATCTTATAACATTATTATTCATCTTTCACATTTTCTAAAACATGGTATAAGAACAAAATAAATTTTTCGGGTAAAATAAGTATTTTTCAAAAAATGCAGTTTTGCCGCCTTTTGATGGCGCACCCACTTTAAATATAGTTTTTGACATGTTTATAAGTTAAATTTGACAAAATAAAATTTTTCTTTGGAATCATGAAATAAAAATTTACTTTGGATAAAATTTTCATATTATTCTGGTAACTTTCATATTTTGATGAATAGTAAAAACACGCTATATTTTAATTAAAAACAACTTTTTTCATCGCAATAATTTAAATGGTTAAATTATAATATTGAATGATTTTAAAGTATAAATAGAATATATTTTTACCATTTAATATAATTTATGTCATTAGCATTGATTCTACCTTGAATTCGTAGGATAAATCAATTCAATCTTTTGCAATGTTTTAAAGAAAAACCTATTTTCTTTCGACAACGAGATTAATTTTAATTTAATTTCTGAAACTTTTGTGTATTGAATTTGAAAAAATGGATTCCATATTTGGAATCAGTGGATCCAAATTATGTTAATAAGCTACTTTTTATTTTTGGGCATTGTGAATAGTAACTACGGTAAATTTTATTTACTATAGTTAAAGGTAAATTGGGTAATTAAGGGTAAATATAAGATTATAAAATTACCCTAACACTTGTAAAAATCCTATTGGATGACTAAAAGTCGACCCATATCACCTAAGGGTCAGATTATATTCATTTAATGGAGTTTTTTCAATGAAAATAATTTAATTATTATTAAAACCAAAGAAAGTGACAACATGTCACTCTCTTAAATACTATAAGTATAATAATTTTAAGTTAGTGATAAACTTCATGAAACTTTGAACATTAATATTATACAGAAATATAACAAAATTATCTACATCATTATAATTTATTTATAATTTTTTGGGATTAAATAATTATCATTAATTGTGACACAAATATGATGTAGTAATTATCTTATTAATGAAATATTTACATATTTGATGTTATAAATACCCAAATAAATGTAATTTCAGACTTTTTATGAAATAAACTAATTCTCTAGGTTACGGTGACATGTTATTATTGATTTAATTTACTTTTTTAGAACTAATCATTCTGTTATGATTTTCACAAAGATCAATTACAAAATAGTGTCAAAATTGACATAAAATGGTTTTTAAAACAAATATTATATTATTAATTGTTATTTTATTCCTAAAAATATAAGGTTCAGAAAAATGACTTAGATAAGGTTATATATATTAATAATAAACATCTTGTGGTTCTTTTGGCTTCTAATAGTATGTTTATTAACCTTATTGTATAAGAACACAAGAAGATACAGTAAAAGTAAAATTATTTTACTTAATGTTAAATCTAACTGATAAGGTTAAAATAGGAACCTAAACTTGTCTAAATTCTATTGTATGAGAGTATTGCGACCCATACCCACCTTATATTCGAAATGAATCAATTTGGAGCTATTTAAAACCGAATTTGACTTTATAATAAAATAATAGTTTTAGTTATTCCAAAGGTGCCCCTCTCCTCCCTTATAAAAGGGCACCTCCTCCCTCTCTTCCTCACACCACTTTGAGCCTTCAATATCGAAACAACCCTGCCAAATTACCTTCTACACTTCCCTAGAAACATCCTAGAGGTTCTGGTCTTCCTCAAAGACCAATTTTAGTTCCTAAAAGGAGATCTCAAAGAGGCGCTTTAAAGAAGAGGTAATGTCCGTTACCGATTCTTTCATCTTTATTTCTTCTTCCACTTCTTCTTATTAGGTTGTTTCATTATAAAGTAATAACATCAGTATCACTTATATACTGATATGTTATTATAATTATGAAACAACCTTATTTCACCATATATCCATCCTACGGAAAATGAAATCACCGCACGTGCGTACGTACGGAATACCGTCTCCACGCCGTAGTGTAATCTATTTTCCACCACCACCTTACTTGGATGGGTATAATGGTGTAAATAATAACTATATATGATTATTTTAAAGTGATATTGATTATGAAATAGTATACATACACTCCAATACAATTCCACGATCATGAGAATGATATCATCGCTCGTGCGTACGTACGGACTACCGTCTCCACGACGCGATGAGATTCATTCTCCACGTTAACCATTCATGAATGATTATAAAGTATATATAATAAGTAATAATGAAATATATGACATAATAATGATTCTGGCTTTATGTGTATATATATGTATGTCATCTACTTAATTCCATTCAACTCAATAAGGAAAAGAAAACAACGTTCGTGCGTATGTACGGTCTAACGTCTCCATGAACGGTGTATTTCTTTCCATTTACTGATATATTATATATATTCTGAATATATATTATATATAAATCATGTTTTATAATATGGAATTAAGTAATCATGATCTATGTAATCATATGAATAATTACAAGTGAAAACACGGACGACAAATGAAACGATTTTACCCAAAACGCTCTTTAACATGGAATTTACAAAAGAACGGGTAATATAAAGCCATAAGTGAACCATATATGATAACATAACAATAATTATTATTATAGAATATGTCAATGACATTATTTAAATCATTATACATGAGGTTCAGACACATACGAAGCAAATCAGACCTAAGGTAAGGGAAATATCACAATCTCATTTTTATCCGAGATTGTTTTTACTTTGGTATTTATTGGGGTGTATTTTATCATCTAAATCCATGTTTCCTCAATATGTAATATTATTTCCATCCACCTACAATTGTTTAAATCCAATTTTACCCTTCAGTGAGTTTTTAGTAAAATATATGAAAGGAATCATTTGTCGTTTTTCATACGAGTTACTTTTTGACTTTTCCGACAAAAGTACGAGAAGAATGTTTTTTTAACTTATACGGCATGAATAGATTTTTAAAACATTATTTCCAAGAAGATTACTTTACAAGTTTACAAGTTTATTTTTAGTCAACTTCTTTTAGTTTAAAATTGTATGACATGTTAAGAAAAGAAAAATGTTTTTGAAGTAGAAAGGATATTTTCCTCAAGAATGGAGTTCAGGTGTTTTATCAAAATTATTTTCCATCTAAGATAAAATAGGGTTATGATTCTATCCCTATCATTACATTGATTTGATTATGTTGTGATGGAATTATTTTTATGAATTCATTTATCTTATTTGAATTGTTTTATAATGTCACGATGTTTAATAATTCCATTTTTATTACATGGGTTATGCAATGATGTATGATTTATGATTTTGTGGAACACATAAGAATGATATCATTATGAGATGGGTGGGACCTATATCTCCCTCCAATTAATTGGGTAAAGATTTTATATCTCATGAGATAGAAATGGCTGGAACAGTAGGTTATACCAGTTCAGTGAAATAGGACTGAAATGAGGAGTGAACTCAGTTCAGAAAGGGACTTTGTCCACTAAGATAGTCTTGGCAATGAGTATTGACTAATAAGAAATGATTCTCTATGATTATGTGTTTATGACATAAATTTTCATGTTTTAAGTTATGATTATTGGGTTTTAATTTCTCTACTATGATTAATCCCATGTTATGTACTTATGATCTCTTTTGCAGGTTAAGATTTCCAAAAGATTTGTTCTTATGAATATGACGTGATTGATATTTCTTTTTTTACCCTTATTGAGCATTTGAGCTCACCCTTTTATGTTTTATTTTCCCCAGGACATAAAGAAAAGATTTAGGTTAAAAAAGAAGAAGATCTTTATGGGAGATATTGAAGATCTTTCACCACGATTAGAAGACTATATTCCGAGTTTCCAAAGACACTAAACTATTACGGTCCTTGTGTGTGTGTTTTTGTTATGTACTAATTATTCCGCAAATGTAATGTAATGTCCATGTACGTCAGGCTTCAGGTCTCTACACTGGTTGTGTCATGGCCGACCATGGTATGCCTTGTGCCAAACTTTGGGACCCCATGGAATCACTTTTGGGTGAAAGTGACACTTTATCATTTTATTTTTAAAGAAAGGAGAATATCACTAAAAAATGTGTCACCCAAGTAAAACATTTTTAGTTTTGTCGGTGTGAATGATCTCTTAGACTATAATATTCATTGTAAATATAGAAATATTTCCTACATCATAGTATTTTTCTTATAATTTTGAGACAATAATTAAATTAAATTATTAATGAAATCATGATGATGCAGCGATAACCTCATTAATGAACGATTTAAATAAAATGAAAAGATAATGTAAACTCTTAGACTTACACTTGTCAAAGACCTATTGGATGAGTATATTTCGAACCATTATCACCTTATCCTCGAGATATATTAATGTGGGACCTTTAAAACACGAAACTCATTTTAATATAAAGTATCATTTTATAACTTTCCAAGAGTGCCCCTCCTCTCCTCTTATAAAAGGCCCCACCTCTACCTCTTTACACACACCTCTCCAGCCATTGGCTCAGCCAAAATCTGCTCATTTCATCTCTCCACATCCCTCTCTTCATCATATAAGCCTTACCTTAGGTAGAAAGCTCTTCAAGAAACCATTTTGGTTCAAACTAAGAGGAGTTACTCGATTTAAAGGTAAAGTCTTCTCTAATGTTCTTGTGTTTTATTTTGCTTCTCCAACCCCCTAAAATGTTTTTATTCATTTATTTTGTAACAACACCAGTATCTTCAATATACTAGGATGTTTTTATATTAATTATTTGAGATAAACTTACACACACCTACATCTAATGGTTAAAGAACATACTGTTTCTGTGGATGGCGAATTTCTGCCTCATGAAACGATGATTGTTCAATATTCTTATAACACCTTCAAAGGTGCCCATTAAGATGTCACTATATTTTTATATGATATATAATATGTTTATGTTTTCCTTAGGATTCTGTATTTTTCATTTACGTCTTACCATTATGGTTTCCATTATGGGTAAACGCGATATCTTCATTTTAGGAAGTGCGGACTATCGCCCCCTCAAAGTGATTTGATTCATTAATGCCACATGTGGGACGTATAAAATATGGAGTTAATGATATTATATATGATATTATACTGGAATTATAATATACCTTTATATCATTATGATTCTATTCCATTAAATAGGAAATAGAAATGGAAGTAGCGTTCATGCGTACGTCCGGCTTACCGTCTCCATGAACGGTGCATTTCATTTATTACCTCTAAATGTTATTTAATATTATAAATGAATGTATATACTGGATATATATGATATATATGATATCTAAATCATGAAGATAGTTCTGTATATAATGGATATTCTACCACATGAACAACTTGTAATTACAAGAAGTTTATTTTTGACTCAAGTGTCCAAGGTCGAAAAAACGACCATTAATAACTTAAATAATTACATAATGTTCATAACATGGTAATAAGTGATATAAAAGGAATAATGATCTTGAAAAAGGTTCTTAAGCAAGTATAAATTAACTCATGTTTATTATTCCGGAGGTTAAAGAACGATCGAGTCTAGTCAGACACGATGTATGGGACTTCGTCTCAATCTCCATTCATTGAGGCATATATTGTTTTATACAAAACATTATTTTATATGGTATTTAAACCCCTTTGACTTTGACTTTTATTATAAAGGAATATTTTTTATACGAAGAATTTTACTAAATGACAAAAAAGGAATGTTTTTGTCATACGTATGCAGCGACAATGACTTCTCCACCGCCGTGACCATTATTTGAGTTTCGGCTTCCTCTACAAGCCATAACATTTTTTTAAATGAAAAATAAATACCATGTTTTACTTTTATTTTATTTTGGTATTGAAAATGGTTTTGATATTGTTTTTATTATATTAATGTGTTATTGATATCTTTTGATTGAAATGTGGAAATATTATGTTTCCTTTATGCATGTTTTATGGGATACAATTATTTTATGGTTCTTGGGAATTGTTTATGAAGATGGGTGGTTCCGTGATAAAATAAGGGCAAGTGAGCCCGTGATAGATCTCAAATTCATTGGGTATTGTGAAGGAGTTAAACACTAAGGTTTCTCTGAATAGATTTAGGGAATATACTGTTATGGGTATTCCAAACGTAACCATGAGGGTTACTCCCTACGTAAGTATGTTATGAATGCCTCAAGTTACTTTTATGTCTTATGTTTTCTATGAGTTATTCATAAATATTATGATTTCATGAGGTATGTTAACGTGCTTATGTTTTATGAGTAAAGTATGATTTCATTGATTCTTATGTATACATGTACTATTGTTTCCTTTCCATATTTTTATATCCCTTACTGAGCTTTTTATGCTCATCCCAAGTTTTTGAAATGTTTTTCACAGGTCAAGGGAAAGGTACATGATATGATAATAGTGTCAAGGAACTGTCAAGAAAGAATCCATGTTTTATTTTAAATATTTTTTCGTTGATGGGAAAAATAAATACTATCTTTTATGTAACCACTTTGTTTAAATGTGTAATGTAATGCATGATTTATGATCTAATTATCTAAAACTCTAAACCTGAAAAGATAATCAATGTGTATTATTGAAATATCTCAAGATTAAGTAATGTCTAAGGTTGGGGCCTTATAGGGTCACATGTTTTTGCCACACGGTTTGGCCTAGCATTCATTAATCATGCATGTTTAGCTATAGAGATGGGCTCCCCACATGGTTTTTCTGCACAATTTGACTAACTGTGCACAGACTATAAAAAACTCCACTATCAAAATTATAGACATGGCCTCATGGTCATATATCCCAAATCACATGGTTTAGTCTAATCGTGCGGACTATTGGACTTCACTCTCCAGACTCACATGATTTTATCTTACTCTGCATCCTTCCCTGTATGATTTACTCAAACCATGAACCGAACTATTTTATCCCAAAAGGATTGTTTCTGGGCTCTAAACTAGCCCCAAATACCCCTGATACCTCCATAACCTCAAATGAAATTAAAATTAGGCCACATATAAACATTTAAACTGAAATTTGACAAATTTAGAGGATATTTACCTAAAAGAAGAACCATCTTCTTATAATTGTTGTGTATTTATCTCCTAATTTAATAATATAATTCAAAATATATAGGGGCATTATATAAATTCCTTAATTAATAGGGAATGGATGAACATGAAGTTTCATCCTACACTCATCCATGGTTTTTCTTAGCATAGATTTTTTTAACATATCAATAATCAAATATTCTAAGGAAGTATACTATTACTTTAAATATATATCCGAAATTTTCCTCTTTATGAAATAATACCTGATATCAATATATCTGTATCTCAAGTGGTGTGCTGGATTTTTGTAATAATCAATTTCCCATTGATTATCAAAAGTAATTATAAATGTTCTATCAAAATCCACCTTCAAATTAACCTAATATATTTTAGTCCACAACATTTGTGTAAAATAATGTGTTGTAAAAACATACTTGGATTCATATATACTCAATGTCACAATACTTTTGTAATTACAATTTTATCTCACAAAAAATTCCCCAAAAAAAATATCCCCTTAATTTTGATTTTCTATCATTATAATATCCATCCCAATAAACATCATTAAATCCTAGAAATTTGAATTCACAACTTCTTATATACACTAGAACATGATTTAAGGTACCTTGAGAAAATCAGATAATTCTCTCAGCATCAAACATGTATAATTATTTTGTATCAATTTGATACCTTGAACACAATGTTATTAAATAAACAATATTTGTTCTTGATTTGTTAAGATGAATAAATGTTTCAATTATCTTTCTAGAGACCTTTTGATTCACACTTTTTACTACTTCATCTTTTGTCAACCTCACACCAATTTTCATAGATATGGATACTCCCTTAGAATATTCCATGCCAAACTTCTTCAAATATTACAAGGTATATTTATCCAGATATAATAAGTTTTATTTTTTCTTCTAGATATTTTCTAGATCAAGAATGAAATTCATGTCTCTTGGCATCGAACTCTCAAAATTCATCTTCATCTATAATGAAAATTACTCATAATAACAATCTTTATCACCTAAAAAATATTTCATCAACATATATAATGAAAATTATAGTACTAAAATTTGAGGTTTTATCATGACTATCTATTAAAAATTTAACCCCAAACAATGTGCAATAGTATCCTCCAAGGTTGTCTCACAAGGATTTTGTCACAATTTTTAGGACTTGACGCCTTTTTTTATTTTTTAAAAGAGAAAGAAAAATAAGGATGTTTTGAGTAATCTAAATGATGAGAAAAAAATAAAATCAATTAATAAATTGTTAAAAAGATATAAAATAATATCTATGGACTATATTTGACCTTTGGACAGACCCTTATTCAATGTTAAATAGTATATTCTCTTTAATTTATAAAATTCACTCTCAAGGACCATAATGTGTACAACCTTTTATTCATGAAAATCATACCAAGGAATTATTATAAGTTTTAATCCTCTTATAGAAATGATTCAATTACTCAAAGGATTCCATGTAATTAGAAATAATTTAATACACTATACATATAATGAAGACTTTATTAAGAAATTTAAACTATGGGGATGATTAATTTTCTTCCATAAATTAAACAAAAAATCAAAACAAAATTGGAAGATAATTTTCTTCCAAAATAAAATCAACTAGTTTAAATTTATGAAGATAATTTATAGAATATTTTATACGTGATATAATGAAAATCATAACATTGAAGGGGTTTCTAAAAGTCTCTACTAGTAATGAACTAGAATAATATCATTGAAAATTCCTTTCTTATAATTTTATAATATAGTATAAGTCACATGAAGTCACATAGAAAACACAAATAAAACTTTATAAATAAATAATGAATGAAATTAGAGGTATTTTTAGAAATTAAGAAACTTATATCAATGGGCTAGTAACTTGACCATTGGAATAGTAATGTAACCATTAGGATTATTGAAGCATCCAAAAGAATAGTAACCTCAACTTTGAAAGTATAAATTAAAATTGGATATCTCATAAATGAAAATATGATATACTTATATATTTGAATAAGTAAATAATAATTTTAAAAATAATATATTATGTGTTAGTATTTTTGTGAAATATAAATGTTTATTTAAAATTTCATAATTAATATAATGATTTAATAGAAAATACATTTTCATAAAATATATTCATAAATAAATATTTTATTATCTTATAGTTATAAGATAATTTTGTAAGACCTTAGTTAATTTTCCAAAGTGTTTTAAAAATAGTTATAATTTAAAAATTGGTATTTTTTGAGTAAATAATGATTTTATTTAGAAATTTAATTTCTCATACATAGAAAATTATTTTCATAAAATGGTGTATATTTATTTATTTTTTTTCCAAAAAATGGTTGTGGTTATAATTTGGGATTTTTAAAAAATAGTTAATTTTTTGGTGAATAATGAAATATAGTAATTTACGGAACTAGCTAAATACATGAATTATTGATTCATGGATAATGTGTGGATGATGTAAGAACATTTGGTTCAAAATTACATGAAATATTTACGATATTTAGTCCCAATAATAAACCCTATTGATAGTATTGAGCCAAAATAATACACAAATAGATAAAATATTCAAAAAACACCTCTATCCTCCCATATAAATACCACCCTCACCACCTCTTATCCCATCAAATTCTGAGACTTTAATATCATTTATATTCATCTAGATTCCTCTACCAAACTTGTTCCCAACATTAGGGTATTTCAAGTGTCACCAAATGGACAATTCAAAATTCCTTGAGGTGGTTCTCATGGAGATGATCTTCAAGAGGTAAATTCATCTTTCTTTCCCTTTCAATTTATTTTATTTATTATCCTTCCATCACCAAACCTATACAATGTTACATGATAACTTTAATATTATTTATATACTATAACTTAAGTATGTTAATAATAACCACAATAAATTCTCTCCTCTTCCCCTTTTGTTTTAAAAATGGAATCATCGTCTTTGAGGTACCGATTCACCACCTTTGTATATTATGATTTCTTCCATTTATAATACCACCATAAAAGAAGGTCATAAAACCATTATAATGGTTAAATAGATTTTAAAATTTATATTAAATTTTTAGGGTTCTGGAACCATTATATATATATATAATTAATTAAAAACGTAAAACCAGTTCATGATAATAAAAAAACACAAAGCAATCGAAACGATTATCACTAAAATTTTATCAAATGAATCATCCTCATATATAGAAAAAAAGATATATAATACCATATAATATTTTTTAATTTCATTAATAACATATAATTTCAATTCTAGATAACTATTCTCATTATACATTTTCTTTCATACATGTATACAAGTGAACTAACCATGAAAACCAAGGAAACAAACACTTCCAAATGAAGAAATTGAATCTTATAACTAATAAAGAAGGCCATAAATTAACATAATAAAATTATAATAAATAAAATACATGTCAAAGAGGTTATTAATTAAATTATTAATGAAGTTAATTTCATTATCTATGACATTATGTGCAAGTGCATATCACTTTCTGACATAAGGAAGGGGATTCTCTTTGAACCTACATTTTTTCCTCCGGGTTACGCTTTCTCTTTCTTTACAAAAATGTAAATAATAATTGTGCTACTCTATAATATCTTTTACACCACCAATGTTTTTCTAAATAATCACTTTTTAAAATGGAAAACTTTCTTATTTCATTTCTGGTTTTATACAAAAAATTATACATTTTTCCACTTTAAAGTTTCTTTAATATTTCCCCTTAAACTAAACTAAAGAGGATCATTTAAAAAGTTTATTAAACACTCTTTTGAATGTTTTCACATCAGTTGAACATCATTTATCATGATATATACCTATTTTACATTATTAATTTCCATGTATGATTCATTCCCATTGTTTATACTCTATGACATGAATAAGATACCCATTTATTTCATTAGGAAACCCTTATGTTTATTCCTTATGATTGATTCTTCATGTAGAACACATATACATGAACATTTTATGATGGGTGCACCCATATAAATATACAATTCATTGGGTAATGTTTTAGTATCATGAGATGTCTAGTTGGGACACAAATTAAATATGATTCCTTTATGGGACTTTATTCTCCATGTGGAATAGGCTTGGCAGTTAGCCTTGATGCATTCTTATGTCATGTTTCATGTTGTTTCCAAATTTCTATATTTCAATGATTAAATGATCCCATGTTCTACATTTTATGATTCCTTATGTTTATCTGGGTTCCATTCCTTTTTATTTCATCATTTTATTCCTTCTAACACATTTGTTATGCTTTATTTCTCTGTTTATTCCCATACTAGGATTTTCAGCTCATCCTTTAGTTCATGTATTCCCCAAAATATCTTATGAAGATGTAATAGCTAAATATAAGATATAAGATCATTACGAATATTGAATAAAATATTTTTCTATTCTGGTTTTATGATTTTTGATTATGTATCTAATCTTTCTAAAGACACCATACTTTATGATCATTGGTTTGTAATTGTTGGTTATTTATGCTTAAAATCATATAATAATATGTGTAAAAGGATATGGTATGTATAGTTGTAATTAGATAAATATCTAATTATTTATGTAGATTAGGACTAGAAAACTTTGTTAAGAACCCTAGGGATAATTATATGACCATGGATAACCAAGATTGAAACTTAGGGAATCACAAGTTAGGATATAATTTTTATTTAAAAGTTTATCCTTCTACTTTCAATGTTTCCTTTTTATATTATTATTATCTAAGTATTCAAGAACCACAGACCCCTAATTGTACATTAAATTTTTTAATGTAAATAAATAATAGTACCCATTCCAAAATTCAATGTGATAGGCAATGTGATAATTTCCTTAACAAAATTTCAAAATTGATGGGAACAGGCACTCAAAACTTCATGAAAATACTAGAAAAAATTTCCCAAGTAATTAATAATAACTTCAATCATGTGGAACTCCCTCTAATTAAGAAATATAATGTTTTGGTTGATACATCAGTGTTACAAATTCCACCAATCATATTTGGATCTTCTGATCACATCATCATAGAATAATGGATTAATTCCATTGATAATATATTTTATATCCTCTAGTTCTTAGAGGAAGATAAATTTTGGCTGGTGGTCTATCGTTTTCATATGGAAGATGATCAGTGGTGTAAAATGATTAAGAACAAAAATTACAAGGTGGAAATTGATTCCATGGAATGAGAAGATTTCAATAAAATATTTTTCAATAAATATTTTAACCAAACCATCCATATTTAGATCAAATGGGAGTTCTTCGGACAACATAAAAAGAAAGATGAGTATATTAGGATGTATGAAGAAAATTTTAAAAGACATGAATGATACACCTCTAATTTTTTCATGAACACTGAAAGAAAGGTGGATTGATTATTTAGAAGACTAAAGGCGAGTATATGAAAAGCATCAGTGAATAAATAATTAGATAGATATTATTAAAATATATGTTGTTACCTTAAGGTAGAAATAGAGATTAGATACTCTCGGTGGTCTTGTGGGATAGGAGAGAAAATTAAAAAGATGAAGTTTAGTATGGGAGGACCAATAGATAAATCCCATGTTGGAAAGAAAATCCAACATATCACATGTCAAAATTGTGGGAATTATCATCCCAAGAACTATCTAAATGGAACTAGGTGATGCTTAAAATGTGGAAGATAAAGGAATCATGATAAATAATATCCAATGGGATATAAAGATGCCAAAAGGTGTGGATGAATAATAGAATATTTATATTAACACTTAGTCTGTAGTGCATTGTTTCCATAACTAATAACATGGAAATCATATTATATATTTCTATAATAAAAGGGTTGTTGGTGGTAATTAACAACAACAACCTCCAAGGTAGTAAAGAAGAGAATATGTTATCACTATTACTAAGGTGGAGCCTAAAAATGATGTGGTAACAATTACACAGGTTATTCATTCAATAATAGTTAACGTACTATTTGATTCTTTCTCTACATATTATTTAATATCTTTCTTGTTTTGTAGAACTATTAAAAAATTCACTCAAAATGGAGGATGAGTTATCTGTGAGAACAAAAAATGGAGAAATTATTTCATCTAGGGTATATAACTCCTCCAAGGATAATGTTTGTGGAATAAACAACCCATAATATATCATATTAATTCATTTTGTGAATTTTGATTTTATATTTGTTATGAATTTACTATCTTTATACAAAGTCGACATCAACTGTTTGGAAAGGGAGATCACTCTTCACATACCAAGGCAACTTTTAATTATTTAAAAGTGTAAGGATGAGTATGAATCTCCCTTAGAATCATCATCTTAATTGTGTATATTTTTTACTCATGGGAAATAATATATTTCTCAAATGATTTAGTGAAAGGGGAGAATTGTTCTTAAATACATTCCCATTGTGAGGGACTGAACTGATGTGTTCCCTGAAGAATTGTATAGACATCCTCCTGACTGAGAGTTTGAGTTCTTAATTGATCTTATAAATATATATCTACATATATCAAAGAAAACTTATAGAATGGACACCATCCAGTTGGAGGAATAGAATAAACAATTACAAGAGAATCTGGATAAAGGTTTTATATGCCCAAGTGCTTCACCATGGGGGGCACCAACCCTTTTTTTCAAGAAGAACGATGGATCAATGAGACTCTTCATTGATAATTGTGAGCTCAATAAAATCATGATAAAGAACATGTTTCCTATACCATGGATAGATGAATTATTAAATCAATAACATATATCAACTTATTCCAATAAGACAGACCTTCGGTTGGGATATTACCATTTAAATGAGAGGATGGAAGATATTCCCTTGACTAACATTAGAACAATGTATGGACACTATGAGTTCATAGTGATTCCATTAAAACTCACTAATTATCCTTCAATTTTCATGTAATTAATGAATAGAGCCTTTAGAGACTACATTGAAATTTTATGGTAGTATTTATCAATGATATTCTGATATACACCAAGAGCAAGGGAGAACATGATGGGAGATTGAATATTGTGTTAAATACTTTTCTAATAGAGAAAATATATGAAAAGTATAATCAATTTGAGTTTTTTATGGATGAAGTACCATTTTGGGGTATGTTATCACCAAAAATGGGATATCTATGGACCCTTATAAAACAAATGCAATAAAGGAGTGGCCAAGACTACCATCTGTAATGGAGATCCATATTTTCCTTAGTCTAATTGTGTATTATCGACGATCTATGAAGAATATTTCAGAATTTAAAAACCCAATAAACTAGATATCTCAAAAGGGAGTAAGGTTTATCTAAGTAATTGAATATGAATACTACTTCAAAGAGTTGAAAAATAGGATTATCACTACACCCGTACTCACACTTCTGATAAGTTGGGAACTCTTTGTGGTATAAAACGATGCTTAAAATTAGGTATTAGGTTGTATACTAATTAAATTGATAAAGTTACATAATACACTTAAAGGGAGTTGAAAATTCATGAGAAAAACTATCCCACACATGATCTGGAGTTGATATCTATGATCATTTCATTGAAAATATGGCGGCATTATCCCTATGGGGAGAAGTGTGAGATATATATTGATGATAATATCCTCAAATATATATTCAAAAAAAAAAGAGTTTAATATGCACCAAAGAATATGGTTAGATCCAATCAATGATTATGAAAACTCAATACACTACCAACCTAGTATGTAACACCCTGAGATTTTGTAAATTATTATTTTCGGAATTAATTTAACCTAGTTTATATTTGGATTTCATGCAACACTAAAAAGAAGTTGATTTTATATTAAATAACTATTTTTGGATTGAATTCTATGCAACACCAAGTTAATAATAAAATAAATTCTACATAATTTTTTTCTTGATCTACATAGAACATCGATGTTATCTTGCATTATATGCAACAATGACATTCCTCGATGGCTTGCGTAATATGAAAAAACCGAGTTTTCCCGAACAATAATATATTATCAAAATGTTATTATTTAATATAATAAGGTATAAAATAACCTTTAGTTAAAGGTAATGAGTATTATAAACTAATTTATGAAAATATATGGTTTACAAAAATATAAAATGAATTTATAGGTTACATAAAAATTAGAAATAAATATGAAAACCGATTGAATATAAAGGGAAATATTATTTGGTCACAAAGTTGTTTTACCATAATAAATTAAATTAATTACAATTATTGAGTTATATTAATGTAATATATATGTTATATATTCAATCAAATATTTTTCATATTCATTTAATATATTTTATAGACATAAGATAAGAACAAACCCAATTTTATGCTTTAAAACATATATTTTTATTAAAGAATTTTTACCGCCTTTTAATGGTGAACCCATTTTAAGTCACAATTTTTGGAACTTTTACTGATTAATATGTCAAAATAGAATTCAAATTTTAAATTGAAACATAAAAATTAGGTTAGGAAAATTTTTTGGTATTATTTATAAGGTTTAATTTTTTGATGAATAGTTAAAAATACTGAATTTTAATTCAAAAATTATTTTTAAAATAATTTATTTATAAGCATAAATTCTACTTTAAATTGGTTTAAAAGTTTTATTAGATAATTTTTTACCAATTAGTCCAATTTAGTTCATTTTAATCAATTCGAATTTGAAATCAGGTATAAAAAATTATTAAACTTTTGGATGTGTTTACTTACACCTACATTGTTATTCCATCTACGAGATTAAATATAAATTAATTTATACCACTTATCTATTTGTAATTTAGAAAAGTGGATTCCATATTTGGAATAATAATAATTTATAATGTATATTATGGTCAACTAAGTTTTTGACTAAAAATATTAGTGAAAGTGATTAAAATTAATTACAACGACTTAGAGGAAAATTAGGTTAACAAAGTACTAAACCTTAAATTAAAGACCCAAAACAATTTATACACTTGGAAATGATACATTGGATGGAAGTATTTCTACCATATCCTCCCTTTTATCTAATGTGACTGATTATTTGATCCAAGTGACATTTAAAAAACATGTATGGAAAATTATTTTTTCAAAATATTACAAGAGTGCCACTCCTCCTGCACTATAAAAGGCATCCTCTCTTCCCACTTCTTTACACGTCTCAAACACTTAGGTTCAGAAAATATATATTAAAATATCCTTAAAAAACACTAACTTCCTCCTAAAATCATCTATTTGGGTAGAAAACCTTTCTAGGAAGCCATTTGGTGCAAACCAAAAGGATCTACCCGATTAAGAGGCAACACCCTCCCTTAAACTCTTTTAGTTTTATTACCATTTTACACTCCCTCAACTATTATTATTCCATGATTTTATAAAAACAACAGTATATTAAATATACTATGATTTTTTTATTCTAAGGGTTCTAACTGCACTTATAAATACTTGCATTTAAAGGGAAATGAACCTATAGTTTTTGTGTACAGTGAACTACCACCTCACGAAATGATGACTATTAATTTTTCCTTTACTGCCTCTCATGGTGAAAATTATGACAGAAAATATATTTATATATGATATATAATATATTTATCACGTATTTATTCTTTTATAAATTTTATTTAGAACATACCTTTATGTTTTCTATCTTTTGTAAATACGACAATTTCATTTGAGGAAGTGTGGACTACATCCCCCTTAAAGAGATGTGATTCGTTCACAAACTAAATGGAACGTATTAATGATATTGTTATATGAACTTATATGATCTATATATGACATAATAATGCTACTGTATTGATATTATATACATAAAATTATATATTTCAATCTATTTATTTCTTTCAATACAACAATAAAACTAAAACAGTGTTCATGCATACGTACGACCTAACATCTCCAAGAACAGTGTATTCCATTTCAAACTTACACATTATATAATTTTTTATTATAAAAATATACATAATATAAATTATATATATACCATGGTTTAAATTCTATAAGTAATGATATATGTATAAGGACTAAATATATAACAAATTATGAAATAGGAGAAAAACGAAGTGAATATTACCATAAGTGTAACCTTAACATGAAATTATTAACAAGTGGGTAATATAAATTCATAGTAACACCATATATAGTATTAGATATAAGAATATTTTTCTGTAAAACATTTATCATAAATATACATTTATTATATAGTATTTTTGAATGAGTACGATGAGATTCAAGACCCAAGGTAAAGGAATTTCATCTGACTTTTTATTTATGTGAGATACATTCTTTATTCACCACCTATTCCTTTTGTGTGGTGTGTATAATACCCAAAAATTTATTCTGTGAAAATTATTATAAAATTTATTGTTATTTACATATTCAGTCTTTGATATTTATTTCATTGGTTTTATGTTTCAAAAGTTACCAAATCTGTATAGTAAATTTGTCTCAATTTTCATTATAAGTGACAAATGCCATGTTATGCTCGTAAATTTTACCATGAGGGGCATAAACAGCCTTAAACATGTTATATCACAAATATCTTTATTTTAATAATTTTTTAAGCTTCATGTATTTTCATTTTCTTACATAGGGAGTATAGTTCAAAGTTTCTAATTAGTAAAAGTTTATTAAGCAATATCATCACTTATCAAGATTATTAATGATTATGATTTGATGAAATATTATGATCTACATCTTAAGAAATATCATTAACTTTGTTCTCCTACAATTATCTTCTATATCTTAAGGTATTGGTACTATTATTCCACTATTTGGTACATAATATATTAAAAAAAGTCTTTTTAAGAAATCCTGATATCACCCTCTCTTCAGTTGGAAATCTATGTTCCTTAAAAACCATGACTTATAAAAATATTCCAAAAATATTCTATTATTCTCTTATGATATTTAATATATGGTTTTACCCATGTTTTAACTTTTAAAAAATGGTTTTTATTAAGGAATCTGCTTTTTGTTTTTTGATCGAGGCACCTTTCTAAACCTTTTACGGTGAAAGAGGAATGTTTGCCATGTACAGATTTATCCATTTCCATGATTGAATTTGAATTGAAGATTCCTTTACAATTTTAAAAAGTTTTTATTTTTTAATAAAATGTTTTTATAATATTCTTTAAATTCATTATTTCAAATCATTTTAAACTATATGGTTTTCGAAATTTTTTCAAACTTTCTTTATAAGTTTTCAAGTTTATTTTTTGGAAAATGGGTTTCATAAGGTTTTATGTTTTAATATTCCTTTTTCAAATAAGAAATCATATTTTACTCAAAAAATGTTTTTAGAGTATATTTCAAAATTATTTTCCATCAATGATGACATTCGTTAATTGTAATCATGATCCAATAGTTCCATTCATATTATTTCTTGAATGGTTTAAGTTTTTATGGAATGATTCTCATGACACCAATTTCAATTCCATGGGTTATATACTTTTAAATTCAACTTCTTTTCATGGGTTATGATTTAATGAAATGATTAGGAAACCTATATATTTTCCATAGGTTATTATGTGATAAAATGTTAATGATACCCATTTCATTTCATGGGTTTTGATTGGTGTTTATAAAACTCATCTCCCTTTATAGGTCATGATTTTATGTAAGTTTTAGTATCTTGTGGAACATGTATGTATGATATTTTATTTGATAGTTGGGACCTATATCTCCCTCAAATGAATTTGGTAATGATAAATGGTTTATAAGCTCAAAGGGTGCATAGGTTTTAGCCCAATAAAGAAAGGAAGATGGTACACTAGTTGTAGCCCAATCTTGAAAATAAGTAGGTGCATGAGTTTTAGCACAAGACTGAAAATAAGAAGGTGCACGAGTTGTATCCCTAGCCTGAAAGTAAGAGGGTGTATAGGTTATAACCCAATCCAAAAAATAGGGTACATACGTTTTTATCCCAATCCCTAAGTAGGTACATAGGTTCTATCCCAATCCTAACATGTTTTGAAGGTCTTGGTAGGTATCCTTGACATAGAATTTTCTAAGTTTATATGTATTACACAATTATTTGTTTTATTCCTATGTTATGATTTCATGGATTATTTTATTTATTTCCTTAAAATTTATTTATTATGAACTACCATTATTTATTCCATGATTCATGTTTGTAATCATTAATATACAGGGTATGATCTTCTAATGTTATGATCACATCCTCATGCCCCTGTGATCATGTTTATATTTACATGTATCCATTATTTACCCTTAATGAGAATCTTAGATCACCCCTTTTATGTTTACTTCCCCATGATATAAAGATCTGTATAAAGTATGATGTGTCCAAAAAGGGTTCTAATAATGAATAACCTAGTGGGAGATAATGTATCTCACTCATGTACTAGTGTTTATGTTTCCATGTTTCCAAAGGCACTAGACTACTATGGTCTTTATGCGTATGTTTATATAATGCTTAAAGTATTCTGAAAAATATATGTAATGAATATGAATGTAATAGTGGGTATTTATAGTTGGTATTAGAGTAAAGATTTAGTTATACTTTAGAATCTAGGATGAGAAAATATTAGTGATATCTATAGGTATATTTCTAAGGATATTTCTATAGAAATCTCATAGGATAAGTATAAAGATGATTTAATGTTTAGGAAAATGTCTTGGAATTTTGGTAAAGGATGGAGTGAGTATTTTCCAAGAAATAAATCCATTTATGTATACTACATGTGGATGTGGCTTTGACATAAATATACCTTGGGGTAATAGCTCCGAAAATGTGTGTCTGGCCTAACTCGGCATAACCTGGTACACGACAGTGAGCCTTGCTGCACACCAAATTAGAAACTCTCAAGGGATTTTCTTTGGGAATTCAAAAACACTTTATGATCCATCATTAATGATTTAAATAGAGGATTATTATGAAAATCCTAGGATAAAACTAAGGTTTCATATATTAAATAAGTAAAACCCATAATTTAGGAACCCTATAAGTAATTTTTCATGATTATATGGTATCCGAATATGATAAATGTTACTAACACTATGATATATGGTTTTATAAAATGGGGAGAACTATAAGGAACATGGTTAAAATTTAATATTTCATATGTGGATATTATGGGAATTATGAGAATTGATTTCCCAAGTGTAAATCTCATAAATATAATCAAGAAGGTGGTATGAGTATTTGTTATACTTAAAAAGAAAAACTGACCACAAATGACATGTGGAAGTTATGTGATGTTCTTCTAGTATTGTTTTCATTAATCATAAGAATCATGATTTGATATAGGTTGATTAACACAATGACATGTTTCATGTTTCACATTCCAGGAAAGAGGTATTAGGGAATATATTGATGAAGCCTGAGTAATGGTTTAAGAATAATGTTCGATGAGTGTAGTATTTATGTTATTGAATTAAAATATTATGTTATATGAATCATGAAGTATATAATTATTTTCAATATAAGTTTTAGTTAATGATTTACAAGGATATATTGAACAATAATGAAGAATTAAAAAATTGATATTCTGATTAAGGGGAGGTAACACTTAATTTTATCAAGATATTGAGAAAATTTTGTTTATCTTGGATAAAGAGATGATTGATTTGGGTAAAGTAAATTGCAAAGGACTGATTACCTTGGATCTAATTAATTATTTGTTGAAAAAGTTGTCATGTCGTCATGGATGAAGTTTACAGAATACTTTATTTACGGAATATATCTAGAAATATTTGGACTAAGGAAGTAAGAATGTTTTGAAAAAGTATTTATGTTAATAAGAGTTATTAATATGTTTCAAGAGAATACTTGAAGAAGGTATTCACATGTTTGGAATGTGAAACCCTATAGATACTTTGTGATATTTTTTGTGATCAATTTTAAGCTAATTTCATGACTTTCTTTCTAATGTTTTGGATTTTCATCTTTTAGATGGGTTATAAGGTTAACTATTCATGAAAAGTTTAAGTTAAGTATATAAGGAAGTATTTAGGTATTGAGATATTATTGAAAACCATAGTTACAATTATATGTATTCATTAACCTTATTTCAAGTATTTCTATATTTTTTATTTTGGAAATTATATTAGTCTAGTTTTAGAAATGGAAATCAAAGATTTTGGGTGACAACCAATCATGTCTGGAAATTTCATGAGTCTTGAACCCATAACTGAAAGACAATAATGGTTTCACACCTACCACTGGCCTGCACAATGTCCAGGGTAATTTATTGTTATTTTTAATGAGTAAATATTTATGATGAAATAATAGTGTTATGTTTTATGTTTTGAGGTTAATGTATTAGGCATTTTTATTTTAGAGGATAGTTAGAGATAAACAGTAATACTTATCATTCTTTTACGGGTCTTAAGAACCAATAAAGTGTATTTTAGTTCTTTGGGAATCAAAGTTAATTTCTGGAAATCCATTTATTGAAGTAATTAAATAGATAAAAAAGAACCACAAAAGAATGAATTTGTTTCTAGAGAAATATATCATATAAGTATATTTCCTTATATTCTTTGTCAATAAAATAATTAATCAACATTAGGATAATGATAAAAAAATGTGTGTATCCTAATAACTTAATTTTTGTTGAACTAGTGGCCTTTTAAATCATCACATATTTATGACTTCTAGGCCCTTAACGTTTCTTTGATCATTCACTTATTTGTGATTGAGGACCTAAATAAATCCTTGTAAATATTTACAATTTCTCTCTATGTGAAATAATCACTCCCAACCTATTTTATCCTATGTGGAAACCTAGTAATATGATACATTCGGTAACTGTTATGGTTCTAACAATCCATTTTTAAGGGAAGTTTTAAAATTCATTTTTTCAATGTTGGTTTCTATAAATAAAACTTTCATGTATTAAACCTTTGAAAAAATAAAAATATTTAGTGTGTGAAATTAATTTTAAGTGGGGTAGAATGTAACACCCAAAGATTTTGTGAATTATTTTCTTCAAATTAATTAAACCTTTTTGATATTTTTCATTTCATGCAACACTAAAAATATGTTATTTTATATTAAATCACTATGTTTTAATTCAATTATACATAACACCAAGTTAATCATGCACTACAAGAAACATAAATGTTATAATTATCTACATGGAACAATAAGGTTATCTTGTGTTATACGTAATAATGACTTTCCTCGTTGGTTTTCATAACATGCAAGACTATGTTTTTCCAAAAAATATTATATTATTGAAGTGTTATTATTTAATAAAATAAGATATAACCTAGTTATTAAATTATATGTTATGAAAAATATTAAATAATTCATGAAAATATATAGTTAACTAAAATTTAATATGAATTTTTAGGTTACCAATTAATTAGAAATGAATATGAAAACCAATGGAATATAATGGTAATTATTATTATTTTTATGGTCAAAAAGATGTTTTATCCTAATAAGTTTAGTTAATTATAGTTATTGATTGATATTAATGTAATATATATGTTATATATTCAATAAAATATTTATGATAATCATTCAAAATATTTGATAGAAATAAAATAAGAACAAACCCAATTTTATAATTAAAAACCAATACTTTTATTAAGGTATTTTTACCACGTTTTAATGGGGAACCCTTTTCAAATCCAAATTTTGGAACTTTTATAGATTTAATATTTCATAATAAATATAAAATTTTAAATAGAAACATAAAAATTAGTTTAGGATAAACCTTTGGTATTTTTCTATAAGGTTTAATTTTTTATTGAATAATTAAAAATAACCAATTTTAATTGAAAAATTCTTTTTCATATAATATATTTATAAGGTTAAAATATATTTTAAAATAATTTAATCTTTAATTAGATAATATTTTTATCAATAAATACAATTTAGGTCATTGGAATCAATTTCACTTTGAAATTGGTTATAAAAACTTAGCAAACTTTTGAATGTTTTTTCTTTAAAAATGGATATTGTCATCCCATCTATGGGATTAAATTTAATTTAATTTATGAAAATTATGTTTTTATAACTTTTAAAAATGGATTACATATTTTTAGTAATGATAATTTATAATTTTTAATAAGTTAAAATTAGTTTTTTGGAAAAAAATATTACTGAAAGTGATTAAAATTAATGACAATGATTAAGAGGAAAATTAGGTTAACAAAGTAATAATCCTTAAATTTAAATCCCAAAATGACCCATTAACTTGTCGAAGAGCTATTGGATAGCCATATTTCGACCCTATACTACCTTTTATATAATTTGTTCCATTATTGGATCCACTTGACATGTCAAAAACATGTATAAAATTCATTTTTAAAAATATTACAAAAGTTCCACTCATCCCCCAATATAAAAAGGCCTCATATCCTCCCACATCTTGTCACCCCTCAAAACAATTAGTTTCAGACAGTTTATAATAAAATATCCATTAAAAAATTGTACCTTCATCCTTGAATCCTCCCTTTGGGAATAAATCCTTACTATGAATCCATTTGGTGTAAATTGAATGGATCTACCCGATTTAGAGGCAACATTGTCCCTTAACCTCTTTTAGTTTTATTTCCATTTTACGCTCCCCCAACTCTTATTATTCCATGATTGTATAAAAACACCGGTATCATAAATATAATAGGTTATTTTATACTAAGTATTTTACCTTAACATACACACATTTCCATCTAATGGGTAATGAACATACTGTTTAAATGTATAATGAACTACCGCCTCACGAGACGATGATTGCTCATTTTTACTTTACCACCTCCCATGGTAAAAATTATTATGAACACTATATTTATATATATAATTTATGATATTTATAATCTGTTTACATTTCTTTAGTTTTTATTTATGACTTTCCTTTATGCTTTCAATCTTGTGTAAATATGATAATTTCATTTGAGGAATTGTGGATTACCACCCCCTCAAAGCAATGTGACTCGTTCACATACTACATGAAATGTATTAAGGATGTGTTTAGTGAAATTATATTATATATATATGAAAAAATAATTACAATTTAATGATATTATATACATATACACATATATCTCATTTCATTTATTTCAATACAATAATAAAATGGAAGCAGTGTTCATGCGTACATACGACCTACCATCTCCATGAACAGTGTATTCCATTTCATACATCTATATTCTATAGATTATTACAATAAAGATATAATGAATATAAATTATATTAATATCATGGTTTAAATTTTGTAAATCTTGATATATATAAGGACCAAACATATAACAAATTTTGGCACAAGCAAAAAAACAAAGTGAAAATTACCTGAAGCCTAACCTTAACATGAAATTGTTAACACGTGGGTAATATAAAGTCATAAAAAACAATATATGGTATTATATATAGGATTATTTTTATATAAAATATTTAAAATAAAATTACATTTATTATACAGGAGGCTTGAATGAGTGCGGTGATAGTCAAGACACAAGGTAAGGGAATTTTATCTCACTTTTTATTTCAATGAGATACATGCATTATTCACCACCCATTCATTTGGTGTGGTGTGTATAGTGACCATGGATATATTCTATGAATATTATTATTAAATTTATGGTTATTTAAATATCAATTCTATAATATTTTGTTCATAGATTTTGTTTCAAAGGTTACCTAATCAGTAAAGTAAGTTTGTCGCAATTTTCCTTCTTTGAGACACATGTCATGTAAAGAACCTATATTTCATCATGAGGGATATAAACTACATTTAATATGTTATATATTTACTATACTTATTTTCTATGATATTTTAATCTTAATATAATTTCATTTTTTATATAGGAAGTATATTTCAATGTTACCATGTAGTAATAGATTATTGAAATAATCTTATCGATTCTCAAGATTGCTTATGATTTTTCTTCCTTTGATAAAATATTATGATCTGTAACTAAAGAAATTTCATTAATTGTATTTTATTGTAGTTATTATCTATATTTTTATGTATTGGTACCATTATTCCACTCTTTGGTACATAATATATTTAATAAAGTGTTTTTAAGAAAACCTGAATTTACCTTCTCTTTGGTCGGAAGTCTATGCTCCTTTAAAACCATGTCTTATAAAAGGATTCCAAAAATATTCTATTATAATACTATGATATTTAAAATATATTTTTAGCCATGTTTTACCATTTAAAATAATGTTTTTTGTAATATGTAATCTTATTTTCATTTTCTGGTCGAGGCACATTTCTAAACTTTTTACGGTGCAAAAGGAATGTTCAGCATGTACAGATTTATCTTCCATCAAGACTGACATTCCATTGAAGTTTATTTTATAATATTAAATGGTTATTATTTTTTAGGAAAAATATTCCCTAATAATTTGAAAATTATTTGTTTTAAATAATTTTAAAAATGGTTGTTTTCTAAATGTTTTCAATCATTCTTTATAAGTTTTCACATTTATTTTTATGAAAATGGTTTTCAAAAGGTTTTGCGTTTTAAAGTTCCTTTTTTAAAGAAGAAAGGATATTTTACTCAAGAAATATTTTTAAAAGATATTTTCGAATAATTTTACATCTATGATGACATTTTTTGATGATATTAATGATCAAATGGTTTCATTCACATTATTTATTGAAAGGTTTACGTTTTGATGGAATGATTTTTATGACACCTACTTCTATTCCACATGTTATATGATTTTGAATACCACTTCTTTTCATAGGTTATTCTTTAATGAAATGGTTATGAAATTTATCTATTTTCTATAGGTTATGATGTGATAAAACGTTAATTATACCCATTTAATTTCCTGGGTAATGAATATATTTTATGAAATCTATATATTTTTATGGTTCATGATATGATGAATGATTTATTATCATATAGAACATGTATTTAATAATTTATTATGTGATTGGTGGGACCTATATATTCTTCCAATTCATTAGGTAATAAAAAATTGAATATCTTATCAAAGGTTACATGGGTTGTAGCCTATTACTGAAAAATAGTAGGCACACAGGTTGTATCCAAAGCATGAAAATAAGTGGGTGCATGGGTTTTACCCCAAGCCTAAAAATAACAGGTGCATGATTTGTATCCCAACACTAAAAGTAATAGTCTGCATGGGTTAAGAACAATCTTAAAAATAATATGGTGAAAGGGTTTTTAGCCTAAGACTAAAGAAGTTACATAGATCGTAGACCAAGACTAATATTTTTTTAATCAAATATTTTTTTATAAAAATACAAATATTATCATGAAAAACTATATAATTTAATTTCTATTTTTATTTAAACAATTGTAAATTTTCCTATTTTAAAGACTCTTTAATATTTTATCTTAAACTGCACTAAAGAGGATCATTTCTAAAGTTTCTTAAACACTCTTTAACACGTTTCTACATTATTTGAAAATAATTTATCATGGTCTATAAATATTTTACCTTATTAATTTCAAAGTATTATTTTAAGCCATTATTTCAGGGAAACTATTGTGATACACCCATTTCTTATGCAAAATGACATGATTATGATAACCATTTATTTCAATGGGTAACCATTATGTTTATTCCATATGATTAATTTTTCATGTGGCACATATATTCATAAATATGTTAAAATGGGTGCTTCCAGATAGTTCTTAAATGCATTGGGTAATATTTTAGGCTCATGAGATGCCATGTTGGGATAGAGAGTAAACCTAATCACTTTATGGGACTTTATCTTCCACGTACAAAGGGCTTGGAAGTTATCCTTGAATCATGATTATGTCATGTTGCATATTGTTTCCAAAATCCTATGTTTCCATGATTACATGATCTCGTGTTCTATATTATATTCTTCCTTATGTTTATTCATGTTCCATTTATTTTTTATATCATCATGTTATGGATATCAACCCTTGTTATATGATTTATTTCTAAGTTTATTACCTTACTGGGTTTTTTACCTCATCCCTTTGTTCATCTATTCCCCAAGTTATCATATATAGATGTAAGATCTAAAATGAAGTAATGAGATATTTATATAGATTCAGTAAAAGATTTTCTCATTTTGGTTTCATGATTTTTACTTATGTATCTAATCTTCCAAGGACACAAGATATTATGATCATTGGCTTGTAATTACAGGTTAATAATTCTTAAAATCATGTAATAATATCTATAAAAGTCTTGGGTATCTATAATAATACTCAAAGATACACAAGGGGTTTATCCAAACATATACAAACCATTCAAAAAGTCTAATTGATTCTTGTAGTATCTTATAAGTGTTGTGTGTTTATCCCCATTTATCACTCACCATTATCTTTATTTTTCTCATAGTTTTAAGAATATTACTTATAAATAAGCCTTGGCCTCTAGTAGAAAAAATAACCTCTAGGGAAATTTCCATATATGTGGTGAATTTTAACGAATTTTCATCTAGGTGGTAGTAGGAATTAAAGTAGATTTTAAATTCCCCCATGACCCAAAATATTTTCATCTTGTCCATTTTAATTTGTGAGTACATTAGATAAAACTATGAATCATTAATAGGATTAGTCATTGAAGGAAATATCACTATGTGGTTCATCAATAAATCCATATCTCGATGTATTTCAATCCTTCATGATGTGAATTTATTCCTCATGGTGAATCATTTCCGTATTTATTATCTTATTACAACACAATTACTTATTCATAACATGGATACTACCAAATAGGTAGTGGAATTTAAAAATTTTAACTACTTCCTAATGAAATTTTTTTTCCTTTGTGCATCATATTCATTATTATTCTCTTATTATGGAACAATAATTTATTTAAAACACATGCTTTCATTTCATTAACTCTTTGGTTGAAATTTACTAAAGGAAAAAATATCACACATTATCTCTTCCACTGATGAAAATAAAATGCATCAATTCATCCAAAATTTCCCAAATCATAAAATCAAACATATTCCTCTACTTCTAAAAAAAATATTATATATACTCTAGTGTAAATGTAAAATATATTATTCTTCATAAAAATATTATTCATCTCTTATATCCAAAAAGAAAAACATTGATTCGGTAAAAAAAATTAAATGTATAAAAACATGCACATGAACCCTCATAGAAAAGAACAAAGACTTTCATATTTATTATATTGTAGAAAAAAACATACATATTTCAAGAAGAACTTATGAATCACAATCATGTTATACAGAATAACAATACATATCTCAGTAATTTTCCAAAATATTGGCCTCTATTTCTCAACTAGTAAAATTATTTATCTACCCATTTTCTATATTTCCTCATCCTATATTAAAAAACAATCATTTTAAGAAAATATATTAAAATAAAAATCAAAAGTATTGATTGTTTGGTAGTTATAGAAATGAATAAAAACACTTAAAATCATGAATTTATCAATTTTCAAAATTAATTCCCTATTACTCCTAAATCCTAAAAACAAAGAAATTTCCCTTTAAATATCGTAATAGTAGAGATTAAATCACTAAAATGTAAAGTAACATTAATATAAATATATACACTATCAATCCCCCTATTATTAATTATTAGACTAGTTGATAAGTAAGCATAAAAATATTACTCAAAAAAAATTCCAAACACTACCAATTTAAGTCCCTTTCTAAATATTTATAGCACCCAAAATTATCTTGCCTCAAAAATTTAATTCATTTGATTTACTCCATTAGATACATTCATTCCAATTTCACTTATTCTATCCTTCTATGAAAATAAATACTTTCCTCACAAGAATTATTTCCCTCACCATGCAAATATAAATTTTGTAAAATATTTTATCATTCAAAAATATACAAGGGTCATAATAGGAATTATGAGTAAAAAAATATATATTAAAAAAGTTAAGAAATTATATTATTCATGATGAATTTTTTGGGTTGTTCTATAGTAAAGGGTTAGATTTTTTCAATGTTATAAATTTAAAGGAAAACAGGAAGCTATGATTTAATTGAATGAATTTTCATCATTCCCAATTTTATAATCAAGATGGTATCCTCACTCATTCCCATTACAGTGATCCTAATCCTAACAAATATCATGACTCGACCTAAGAGGGCCTGAACCGTGACTACCCCAAGACCACCTCCAATAGGCTAGGGGTTGGCAGCCTATGCTGAGTAAGCATATCCCTAACATTGGAAGTCGTAGCCTAATGTACGTGCACATAAACACACATACACACACCTCCAAGACCATATAAAAACGAAATAAAAAACAACTAATATACCATTAATTCATGCATATATATCCCACCATCAATGTATGAGAAAAATTACTGGAAAATAAATGGTCCAAATACAATCCCACAATAAAGAAAATGAAAATAAGTGAAACCTGAAAGTATAATAGAGGACTACTATCAAGGTAAATGTAGGAACACACCTCATTATGTCTCACTCAATAAGATCCTCCTAGTCCTGGTACCTCTAGGACTCCATCAAATGGACGATCGTCTACATAAGACATAATATATATGGGAAAATCCCATGCAGGGTGAGTATAACAATACCCAATATGACAACCCCAAATCACTAAGCATATAACATCAAGAATATCAGTCAGATCATCACATGAATATTTCTACATCACATATAACATGAGTATCCAAATATACTAAATAAAGACACATAGTCTCAAGGTAAATTCACAACTTTAATAATAGCATAGGATTATTTCTTGAAGGTTCCATATAATACACATCTGGGATAACACACTCCATGAGTCAATTAGAATTGATGGCATCCGTCAGATATGCCATTCTCATCAGGTATTTCCATAAGAAGTGCACACTAGAAGGCCAAACAGAACATCACATAGATGAGGATCACACCCAAGGTCATGGGGTATACCAATAACTCAATATGGAATAACCTCTTAAGTAGAGGATCGATGCTCACGTAGTGTCGGTAATGACGATCCCAAGAACTCTACATAGGGATAAGATAATGATATATAATCTCACTCTATGACTCATGGAATGATTCCAAAAAATCTATCCAAGATAGACGTCGTTCTGAAGGGATCACTATCCTATGTACTAACCCTCAGAGAATGGATAAAGGGAAGACGCTCTAAAGAAACTAGTATAAACTAAATAGGATAATGGATGTAATCCATGTTTAAAGGAGTATACATCATGTACCAATAGTATATGGTGTTTCCCTTTATCATCAGTTCCTTTCCATGTATCATGACTTGTGCCCATATCTGTGTTTGTTCTTGAGTACACAGAGTGTCTGAGCTCATATACTCCTAGTCATGTCTCTGTCCGGATGGTTGTGTCCATGTTTGGATAATCATGTCCATTTATGTGTAACTCCCTATCCATACTTCAAGTTACAATTTCTAGTCACACATAATGTGATAGGGGTCACTAGCCATGTGATCCAAAAATCAACAAGGAACCCTAGCACTATATCCATGGTTTCACATAATACAAGTGTTCATGCGTTACACACCTTGTTGTGTGGGATTTCAAAAAACCCATGAATCTTCCTCATGCATCGTATCTAGCTCCTTAGACCTCCAATTTATCCATAAATCGTGCCAATGAGTATCAATATAATATTATTAAGCCTCTTCATCATCGTTCATAAGAATATTTCCCTTAAAACCAATCTGTAAATGGCCAAATGTATTGTCCATAATAGTTCCATCAAAATATAATGAATGGGAATCATTGTAACAATCCTGATCCATCTTCACCACTATCTTAGCTCTATCCCATCATTGATCTGAACTTGGATCTATGATAAAAATCCATTTTTCCAAGAAACATGTGCAGAACAATCGTTTATCCATTATTTTTAAAATTGTGACCCAAAGTAATTTCCTACAATGAATTAAGATCAAAGGGAGAAATCCAAGATACATGAAAAATAGTAATAGGCCTCAAACATGTTCATTCATACTTGATCCATTTCCATTATAATGACAAATGAATATCCAAATTATATAAAAATTCCACCCAATAATCCTGACAGATAATCCAAAACCCACAATATAACTGATCCATGAATCAATCTATTAGTTGAATAATTCATGTTCATCATCCAATAAAAAACAGGGATAAATAAAAAAAACAACATCCTTATTTGATTATGATCAATCAATAGTGGAGAGAAATTCCATGTTATTTTTATCTGGTGAGATCCTTGAGTTCCTTCACACCCTGATCAATGATCTATAATCTGGTCATTGATGGCCAACAAAATCTCCTCTAATGCTCTCCAACCACTCCTCTCAATGTGATGGTTATCAAATATCCATATCATTATATTTATAAATGGAGATTAGGTCCCCTCATTTCATTAAATAAAATATATAATATAATTTATTTATGTTATTATCTCACTCAAGATGGAACTCAACCTAAACATCAAACATTTTCCAAGGTTATGTTGTGGCTAGGGTGAAACCCACTCTTTGAAATAAACAGTAGCCTTAAACTTATGATTTTAGCCTTTATTAAATAGTTACTTCAATTTTTGTAGAAAAACTACACATGCTTGATATTTAATATATTTCAAAAATAAATTATAGGCACACGGGGCATCAGAATGTCCCACCGTCTTAGTGCCTATATTTGAGAAAAATCCATAAAATATTCCAAAAAAAATTCTTTGAAAATATGATCTTTTAAATTATACCCACCTTCAGGATTTACATCCTAGAAATAAATAACAAAATACGAGAAAAATAGTTGTGTGTACTGAATAGAAATATGTGTCTCCCACACTTAGGTTCTCCCAGGAATATTCTAGTGCTTTAATCCTACACGCACTAAAGGAATCGATCACCCAAAAAAGATTATCTCCAACTGATCCTTGATCTCCACCAGGTACTCAACAAAAATATCTTCATCCTCGATGTCCATCTCACCAAAGTCGATAACATGTGATATATCATTCATGACCACCACAACTTTGATATTGAAGAAAACATCAACTACCCAGTTTAACTATGGTAGTAGAGTTAAGAAGTACACTACCTCACCAACACTATATACTATCTATAATGGGATGAAGAATCTTAAAAATATATTTCCACCTTAGCTAAACCATATTAATTAACATTGAGTTAAGACTCACAAGAACACATATTATTCCTCCTCAAACTCTATAGGCCTCTATCATCAATCCACATATGAATTATGATATATTTTTTCGGTTCTCATCCTCTATTGTATGACCCAATCCATCCCTATAATGGATCACACAAACTCTGGGCCCATAAATGCTGACACTCCTAGGTCATCTAGAATAGTGTAACCAATAGGGTTATCCATAAAAGGCCTCTAATGATGCCATACTGATAGTGGAATGGTAGCTATTGTTTTACGAAAATTCCACCAATAGTTAGTAATCCTCCCAACTATGAACAATGTATAACATGGAATCCCACAACATGCCCTCCAAGACATGAATGGTATTCTCATTCTGGATATTAGTGAGGTGGTAAAAATATATTCTCAAATGCAACTGAGTCCCAAAATACTCCTACAATCCATTCTGAAACAAAGATGTGAAGTAATCATCACTGTTAAAAATGAGCATCAAGGGAACTCCATGGATTCTGACTATCTATTTCACCTAGAGGAATCAAAATATCTCTACCTAACTCTACACCCAGATAACTAGGATCTGGGTTGAATTGAAAAGTTGATCTATA
This sequence comes from Viscum album, assembly GCA_963277665.1. Lineage (NCBI taxonomy): Eukaryota > Viridiplantae > Streptophyta > Magnoliopsida > Santalales > Viscaceae > Viscum > Viscum album. The sequence continues at coordinate 884,641,268 of OY728125.1, forward strand.
ATCACATAGATGACATTATATCCACTGGATTTACATGGTAACCATATAAAAAATCCATGGATATCCCATCACACTTCCTCTCTAGAGGCTTAGGGGATAAAGCTAAGCCATTTGGAACCTGGTGCTTAACCTTCCCTTGCTAAAAATTATGGCATCGAAATACGAACTATGAAACACCCTTATTCATACCTATCTACCAAAAATGACATCGGAGGTCCCAGTACATATTTTCCACACCAGTATGTACCTAAAATGTATATTTATGAAAGTCCCTCATAACCACTTCCCACATCATCCCTGGTAGCATCGACCATACTTTGAAAATAACAACATGCTCCTCACCTTCTGAAAATCAATTAGGGTCATGTCTACTGGATATTTTAGAGAATAGTGTCTTACCATCGGTATCCCCATGATGTTTCTCCTTAACTCACTATATAAGATAATCAGAAAAATCTATTGAATAGATACTCATCCACTAAGGATAACTTCAATGAAGCTAGCTTCTTTGATCCCACTCTCAGAAACATTGAACACGACCTCCTGTTAAGAGCATCTAATACCATATTCCCCTTCCCAGGAGTATATAAAATATAGAAGACATAATCCTGGAGGAACTCTAGATATACCCTCTATATCAAGTTATGATCCTTATTATAGAAGATATAATTGACACTCTTATGATCAGAATAGTTTATAAACTATTCAACCATATGGTATTGTTTCCACATCATTAGTATGAAGACTACTGCTACAAACTCAATATTGTGGGTCATGTAGTTTCGATCATATTGTCTCAAATGACATAAACCATAGTAGATCACCACCTACATCTATATCAGAACACAACCAATAATAGTACATGATGAATCATAGAACCCTATGTACCCAACACCATTCTCTTGAAATCTCATGATGGGAGGGATATTCAGTCTCTTCCTCAACTCCTGGAAATTCTGATGTCACCTATCTGTCCACACTAAAGGATTCCACTATGCATAAATGTAGTCAATGAAGATGATATCCTAGATATATTGTGTATGAATCTTTGATATTATCCTACAAACCCAAGGAAGATCCTCACCTATACCATGATCCTAATTGGATACCAAGCTAACCTTCCTCAATAATTACTGGGTCCACTGCTATACTATCTACTGAGATAACATGTCTAAGAAAGTGTACCTCCTAAATCCATAACTGGAACTTCAATAGCTTTAAATAAATATGGTTATCTAATATTACATATAGAACCATATCTATGTGTCTCATGTGCCCCTCCCTTGACGTTGAGTACACTAGGATGTCATCAATGAATCGTACCATGAACTAATCTAAAAAAAGAATAAGGATCTAGTTCCTGGTTCCATGAAAACTAATAGGGTGTTCATCATAGAAAAGGTAATGAAAAAGTAATCATAGTGACCATAGTGACATCAAAAGGTAATATTCATTATATCCTCATCTCATATTCTTAACTGGTGATAGACTAATCTAAGGTCAATCTTCAAGAACCATCATGCCCCTCACAATTGATCAAAGAGGTAATCAGTATTTGGTAATGGATGATTTTTATTTATGGATACCTAGTTTAGGAGATGGTAGTCCACACATAACCTAAATATATCATCTATATTCTTGGTGAACAACACTAGGGATAGACGGGGTGAAACACTAAGTCGAACAAAGCCCTAAATTTTCAATTCCTCTAAATGAACCCTTAACTCATGAAACGTTGAGGGTGAAATATGATATGCTGGAATAGATATTTGGGTTGTAATGGGGTGTACATCAGTGTAGAATTCTATCTCTTGGTAGGGAGGTAATCATGAGATGTCCTCCCGAAATACATCCTCATACTCTTCCACCTTTGCAGGAAATTGAAAACAAATGGAATCTATTGTACCAAGGGTCTTTCTATCCATCTGATGAGTAATCAAGTGAACCATTCTGTGAATAAGTCCAACCTATGATTCATGGGTTTTTTTCACAAACAATGTAAAACCAAATCCCTTCACTGTGGACACAATTTATCCTCTCCTTGAAAAAGTCTCTCAAGGTATAAACTATAGATAACTAGAACATACCTAAGATGATTACATAAGGCCACATAACTAATAAAAATAAATCCCAAATTAAACTCTTTCCTCCAAGATTCATTTTGCACTATCATAAGAAGTGTTTGATTTCTGAGTCACCTCTCGTAGGAGTCTCTATGTGTAGGGTTGAAGCTATATTATCAATAAGAATTTCTAATTCTAAAACCAAATAAGTTGAAATAAAGGAATTATTTACACCTGTGTCTATCAGTACTGTATATAGGTTAAAAAAATAAACAGATCGTACCTCGTATCATCCTTATAGGCTATAGATCATATTCCTTGACCGCCTGCAATTTCCCTCTACCATGTCTTCTAGCTCCCTAATCCCGGAACATATATCTTGGGGGTGATGTTAAAAATAAGTCATAATGTATTCAACCTCATGAGTCTCTCCCAAATCCTCTTCCACATCCACCACCTATCAACTTACCTATTCTTATTTCACCCTCTACCGAGGCAAATCATCCACAACCTCTTTCTAATTTTTATGGTAGGTTAGACAATCCAACATAAGTTCCCCCATGCCTTCACAAGAGTAGAACTACTCTCCCTAGGCTTACTAGACCCATCTTGTGAGCTCTAAAACATATACCATCTATCACAGGATTTCCTCTCAAAATGTCTCACACATCCATGCCCATGAGTTTGGTGTCGAATCCATATTACTGAAGTCTCTTCTTCGATGTGCCCACTGTCAGCAAAAAAAATCTGCATCTAATCATCCAAGAAACTCATGGTCACTATGGTTTGATCTAGAACTAAAGAATATATTGGTATGACTTGAGTTATTATACTTTCTTAGATGTCTCTTCATAGTCCTCTATTGATGTTCTAAGACCAAATAACTAATCACACACCATATCCATATAGTACCGAGAGAGGTTGGTGAAGCTCAACGAATACTCATCCATAGTCGTACTGCCCTATTGAAGTTGTAGAATCTCCTAGATGCACATAACCCTCAATGTAGTTAGAGAAAAATATTATCTAAAAATTTTCTTGAAATTTGATCATGAAAGAGTCACATCGTTATACAACTGGTTTACTAATCCCCACCATCATTTTGTAGATCCATAAATATGGATTGACTCTGGAGCCACCATCTGATCTGTTGGAAACTTGCAGAGACAAAAAACTCATGTCATCACCTCAAGACAATCCTCAACCACATGTGGGTTGGTTTAACCTAAAAAAGGACGTGTCTCTATCACTGAAACTCATAAAGTGAACTTATCCTATGCACCTCATCTTTTGGTAATTTCAGTACGATATTTTACTTGATATGTTTTGGTATGACTTGTGCACCATCTAGAGGTAAGACCTCCAGAAAACGTTCTTGAATGAAATCCTCATCATTGAGGGGATCATCATCATGATATAGATTCTAAATCCTCATTGGAAAGCATCATATAGGCATCATGTAATTGAGAATATGTGTCATGGTCGATGAGTATTTATGGAGAGATGGTTTGATAAGGACATCGAAACCATAACACATTACTGTATAATTTATGAACCAATGTTTCCTTGAAACCAATGTCTACATGTATTGAGTCAAAAGGAAGGTTTTCATAGTTATCATGTATGGATATGTAGGATTATGCACCAACATTGGAGTCTCTAGACTAAAAATAGAAATAAATTCACTTAACAAGGTTTCTACAAACCAATCTCACAGACTTTGGTCCTAAGGTAGAACTGAATTGCCTATGATACCACTATTTCATGACAAATCCAAATGGGTCCCAAACCATGACGACCCCAATCCTACCTCCAATATTCTAGGGTATGGAAACCACCATTGAGTAGGAATATCAATCACATGGGAGGCCTTATCCTAAAGAACCTACATACACACCTCTAAGATAGTACCATGCTTAAATGTAAAAAATGTGATAAATGTGCATGCATAAATCTAGATCCCATCGTTAGAGTATGAAATATGGTACTGCAAATTAAATGGACCAAATACAAGCCCGCCACAAATAAACTGAAAAAATAAAACCTGAAATTAATGAATGGGACTGCTATTAAGGAATCCATAAAACACAACTTGTCCAACATGTCTTACTAGGCTTCTCCTAGTTTTGGTCCCACTAAGACTCGGTCAAAAGGTCAATAATCTTCTTAAGGCATGAAATTCATTAGAAAACCCCATGTAGTGGTTAGTATAATAAATCTTGTAAGAAATTCTAAAATCACCAAGAATATAAAATCATGATTAAAAGTCAGATCATCATAGGTATTTGTCTACAACACATAGAAAAAGAATATATTGTTATAATCAATGATATGCACAGTCTCAAGGTAAATTTAAAACTATAATTCTAGCCAAGGATTTCTGATTTAAGGTTCCTTGTAACACTTTTTTGGTAGAACACACTCCATGATTTAATTAGTACTGATGGTGTCCATTAGTTTTTTCATGATCACTGGGTATCGCTATAATAAGAACATGCTATAATTCTAAAAGGTATGATAAATATGTGAGGATCAATCCAAATTTCCTGGGGTGTACCAAAAACTCAATATGAAATAACCCTATAAGTAGAGGATTGAAACCCATGTAGTGTTGATCATGATGATACTAAGAACTATACCTAGGGTAAAATATGATGATAGAGGATATAAGTCTTGTCCTCACAAAAGGATTCCTAAAACTCTAGTCATGACTAAAGTCCCCCAGAAGGGATCACAATCCTATTTATAGGGCATGATTCCATACTAAACCTCGAGGAATAGATCAAGGGAGCATACCCTAACAAAATTTTCAAAGATAAAGATGAAAAGGGATCTAATTCATGCTTTGAGGAGTACAAGACATGTAAAGGAGGTACATAGAATGTTACTTCAACATTAAGTCTTTCCCGTGTGTCATGGAAAGTGACTGTGTCCTTGAATATTCCTATGTACATAGTGTGTCCTAGGCCATGTACTCTTGGCCATTTCCATTTCTGGATGGTTATGTTCATGTACAACAAACCATATCAGTGCCCATGTACCTCATTGGTCACATTATGAGTTACCAAGTTGAGTCACATGTTGTGTGATATGGGTCACATGTCGTGTAATACTTAACTCCACATAGAACCCTAGCGATGTAGCCAAGGTACCACAATGGTGTGTGTTCGTGCATTACACATTTTTCAGTGTGGGTTTTCTAAAAAACCATGGATCTTCCTCACACATCATTACCCATTCCTTCGAAACCCAATGTATCGATGATTTGCAATAGATTGTATGGATCTAGTCTTTCCAATCCTTGTTGTCACCACTTTCCAGAATCTATCTTTCAAAACCGCTTGAGAAACACTTGTATTCATCGTCGGTAGTAGTTCCATCAATCCAGAATGAATGGTAATCATAAATCTAACCATGATCCATCATCACCATCATTATAGCTTTATACCACCATCGATATAAACCTAAGTCTATGATAACAATCTATTGCACCAATAAATGGATGCACGGTGATTGTTTATCTTGTATTTATCGAACTTCGGGCCAAATGAATTGCTCCCATTAAATGAAGAATAATGAGGGAAATTGAAGAAATATTCAAATGAGGAATGAACCTTAGAAATATTTGGTTGGAATTTATTTTTTGTCATTATAAAGAACAAAGAATATCCAAAATAAATTAACAACTCCTACTAAAATTCTCCACTGCTAATACCATACCTACAATATGACTAATCCACAAATCAATATGTTGGTTGATTTATTTGCATTCATCAGAGAATAATGAATGAGGATATATCCAATTAAAGCAAAATCCTACATTTATTTTTATCAATCATTATAAAATAATGTTTATATTCCATTTTTCCTTGGCAACATTCTCGATTTCCATCACACACAGATCAAAAATCCTCGATCTGGACATTGCTCACCAATAGAAGCTCCTACAACACTTTCCATCTTATCTTCTCAATTTGCAGGGATATGTGGCTAACCCTTAAAATTACCAATAATATCATATTTATTATAGGATATTAGTTCCTTGTGTCACATTAATTAAAATAAATAGTTTAGTTATTTATTTATTTATTTTATCTCGCCCATGAAAACTTTCACCTAAACGTCTGACAAATTCTTAGCTTATGTCCCACCTAGGGTGAAACCCACTCTCTAAACTCAACATAAACATCATATTTCATATATGAGGCTCTTTCTAAGAGTTATTCCAATTTTTTAGGAATAATTCTCATGCGTGATGTTTAATATAATCCAAAAAATTAATTCTAAGCATACCGGGCCTCAGAATCTCACGCCTTCTTTAGTGTCTAGCTCAAAAAATAACTCATACAATATTTCAAAATAATATATTGAAAAAACAAATCTATTAAAAAAATTATTTATTTTTTTTGTTAATTTGACACTTTCAACATTAAAAAAATAAAAATTCTCTACTTAACTTACTTTAAACTCTTTGTTATTTTATTTTTATTTTTATATTTTTTAGGGAATTGTATTTTGAAGGTGTATATGGTTCATTGAGATTCAAAGAGTGGTATAAAAATACTAAACTATATTTTGAATGATATATTCCCTTATATATTCACATACTTCAGGTTATCATATTTTTATAATTTCTCACATAATAAATCCTTGAAATGATTTTATCATACAAACTTTTCCAAGAAATAGCTTGAGTTAATGTATATTCAGATTGTCTAATTTGTATAAAATAAACCGCAATTGAAGTAGAAACAAAAAATAAACACCCTCACCTGCACTTTACCTCATCTTAGATCATGAAATAACTTCTAGTGCATGTTGGACAGGGACTCTTGGTTTTTAGTGTGGCTACCTAACAATGTTGTTCATGAAAAATAGGAAGCACAAAAGGTTATATATAGAAGGTAGGACATGATATAAGTTTTAATTATATAAAAAGAGTATTTAAACCCAAAATAATTCCTTGATCAATATTAAAAAAAGTATAAAAAATCAATAGGTTTTTGATTGAAAACACTCCAAATTTTGGTTAATTAATAATTGTATAGTTTCTCAAGAAGTGAGGTTATTAGAAAAAATATTTCAAAAATATCTAGAAGCATCACATTTATGTGATTTAAATATTGGATTTAAATTTTTGGAATGGGATTCAAAAATTAGTATCATTTTAATGAATTTCCCAAATATTAGAATCTAAAAAAATACATTTCATCATTCATATAGAAAAATTACCATGGGTTAATTTAGTTCACATATTTCCTTTGGTTCCCAAAATTAAAATTTCATTTAGTGTGAGATTACATGTTTCAAAAAAACACTAAAAATAAAAATAAAAGACACACAAAAACATATAAAATCATAATATAATAAGGGATTTTCCTCCCCTCACACTTATTTTGCGCAATATCCTCATTATGTAATACTTTAATTAGAAATTTGAAATTAATAATTATAATCACCAAAAAACCATATTATAAAAAAGTAAAACAAACTATCCTAAGTTGTAATCAATGGACTAAAGAAGAAACTCATCCATTGTAGAATCAACAAAACTCTCTATAAATAACTTTAATCTGTTCACATTGAGTGTAAATAACACATTTTCCATGGTTCTATAATATGAATAGAATAAAAATGACAAAAATTATCAAAAATAAAAAGGTGTATACCATTAGGAATAAAATTTAAATAGAAACAACTTGATTATGAAAAAAATAGCAGCACTTTATCTTCTTATTTTAACTCCTTAATAATGATCAATTAATTTTGAAAATCTTTGGTTTTCTACTTTTGAATTCTATAGTTCTCATAAGAATTGTTTCTGAGTACCTTCAATTAAGAAGAGTATAATTCTATTTCTTTTATATATTTAAATTTATTCATGTTACATATCTTCACAACCCAAAATTATTTGAGTTAAATATCCATTGGGAAGTTAAAAGTTCCTTTATAAACCATTAGAGAATATTATATTCCAATTTGAGTTTTATAAGATGTTCTTTAGTCCCAAAGAGCATCATCCAATATAAAACCCTAATCATTCCTATTTTGGTTGATGGTCTTCTTAAGTATGTGTTCGATCTCTCTTTTTAAAACCTTATCCATTCTATTTTTTTAGGGTGGACAGGAGTATAAACCTTGTGATTCACTCCATATTTCCTCAAAATATATATTTTAATCCTATTGCAAAAGTGAGTGTATTGATCAGTGATGATAAACCTTACTGGACCAAATAAAAAACTAATTGGATATTAAAAATTGGGGAACCAATTTAGTATCAACATTTATAATGGGTATTACCTCTACATAATTGGGATCATATTCAATTATAATTAAAATGTAATGATATACAAAGTAATTATAATATGATCCCATGAAATTAATATATCAAATATCAAATACTTTGCATGAAAAAATGGTTTGTTATGTAATATCATATATTTTAATAATATTTATATGAAATTGGTAGTTTTTAAATTCCCTATAGAATTAAATAGTATCCATAAAATGGTGGTATAAAAAAATCCTAAGTCAAGAACATTTATATATATTTTTTTCAGAACAAAGTGTCCACCCACAACAAATTATGGTATAATTTGAGAACAAAATATATTTAAAAACATGAAATTCATCTACTAATTATTTAGTTTCTTCTAATATTCCACAAATAATAATAATATCAAATATACTTCCTTGTATGATTCAATAATTTGGAAAATTGTTTCTTTGAAAACCAGTGGGGTACTTCATTGGTAATCAAATAATTTAAAAGGTAAGAAAATCATGTCCTCAATCTCATAATAACATAGAGTGATTTAAAATGGAAGGTTTATCTATAAGGTCAAAATTTTTATATTTTTACTTATAACAGTGGGTAATATACTCATATAGTTAGTTACTATGTTTTCAATTCCATTTATATCCTTTATTTCAACATTAAATTATTATAGAATCAAAATACATCTGATTAGCCTTGGTTGTAATTATTATTTATTCATAAAAAACCATATATATGGGTGATAAATGGAGACAATTAACTTATAGACTAACAAGTATCATATATATTTATCTAAATACAAAACAATGGATTGAAATTCCATCTCAATGGTTGTGAAATTATCTTGTTTCTAATATAGATACATGGATGTATAATATATCACCCGAGACATTATTTTAACTATTTTACTCAAAAAACACTAAATAAAAATACAACTCATCATTCATAAGTTCAAAATTTAAATTCAATCTACATGGGTGAATAATTGATGGGGGTATTAACTTCTATTTTAGTTTCTTAAATACGTCATGAAAACTCTCAATAATGAAAAAGTGATATCCTTTTTGTTTAAATATAGACATTGGTAGGGTTTTATTTCCAAAATATATAATATATATCCTATATAACTCCACTTGTTAAAATTATAATCTCTTAACATTTACTATTTTTGGGAATGGTAGAGAGGAAAGGATATCAACTAAAAAGGAACCCCAAAATTAGTGGAAACAACTAGGATTGAACTTGTTATTTAACTTCTTTTTAAGTTTCATTCTTAAAAAAACCACTCCACCCTTTAAATTGAAATAATATCTCTTCCATACTAAAATAAATGAAAGGAAAAGATTTTATAAAGTTCACCATTCAGAAAAAGGATAATCCTTAGCTTGATCTTGATTTCATTGAGAACATATAACCTACTAGTATTAACATATAGGTATAAAAGACAAAGGAATATCCTTTTACTCATGATACATATCTTATGACTATGATTGATTAACTCTCACATACTATAATGATAAATGATATTACTTTAAAAATAAGAAATCATTCAAAAAATTTGGACTTCTAATGAGTTTTTATAGTGTTGTTTCTCTTTTTTCTTCTTTAACCTATACATGAATGACTTCTTTTCTTATCTATATATGAACTTGAAAGCCTATTATTCTTCTTTATTATCCCTCAAAAATATTATTGATAATTTCATAAATATAATCTTCCACCAAATTTTACAAAAAATTTTGTATGAAAAACCTAATATATGTTGTGCATCAATAGTAGTAAAAAATGCATGTTTAGATTTGAATTTAAAATTCAAAATAAAATGAATAACTTAATTAAACTATATTTTAACTTCACACCATTATTATCACTTCTTATTATTTATTTTTAACTTGTTTTTAGGTCAATGAGGTTTCATGGCCCTAGTTAAATTGTAACCAAGCTGTTATAATAGTAACTGCCCCTTATTCCTTTGTAGAAATCCTTTCTTTAATGTGTACCCTATTATCCCTTTTCATAAACCAAAAAAACCATTTTATCAATCCATAAAACCCAAATTTATAATCATTTGAATATATATTATTTTAAATTAAAAATTCTAGAATGTTATATATTCAATTATGTAGAAATTCCAAATGTTTAAATAGTATTTAACACATAAACATGTCTAGATAACTCGTGAAAAGTAGAAAAATCACTTATATGGAATGTTAACTAACTCATATGGTTAGAAAAATGAATTATATACTAGATAAAATGACTCTTATGCATCCTAAAATGACTTTTAATCATTTCTAATGACTCATGCACATATTAAAATGAAAATATGAAAACACTATCCATTTTCCATAATTTCATTTTCTATTGAAAATGGATCCTATGGTGTTGCAGAAAGTATTATATACAATCTGAGAGTTATTTAAATTTTATCATAACACAAAATTTTATAAAAATTTAAAATAATTAAATATTTATTCTAAACTATTATAAATTGATTCTAATTAATTTCCAAAATTCATAAATATTAGAATGAACTTCAACTCAAATGAATAAGAAAGCATCACTTGAGTTTGAACATGATTTATGTGTTGAAAAAAATACAACAGAACCATAATATCCACTTTAAACATATCCAATAAATATTTCCCAGATTATTTCTATGTTTTATAGGATACTTCAGGCCAAAACAATATCTCTATGTATACAACAACTTGAAAATAACTTTTGGGATCAACAATATACTCCATTGTATTTTGTTGGAAATAATGCAACATAAATCACATTAAAACTCAAATATCTTATAAATGAATCATCATTAAACAATTATAATCCTACTTGATAGAACATGATTTAGGAAATGGAAACATTTTCTAATAATCCCATGTTTTTCATAAAATAGTAATTAACATTCACACCTTCACAACCTTAGATTATTTTGATTTACCTTGATGTAATGATGACACTAAAAAATTGATTTGAGGAAGGATAATTTATTCTTAAATTAATACTTCATCAATAAAGATTCAATAAATTCATCATAATCACATAAAATAGGTCCTAAAGATCAAAAATATATCCATGGAATATATAATACACAAATTCATGCATGAGCTTCAATATACTATTAGAATAGTTTACACCTAAACTTGTACACCCACATGCTTTCCCTCACAGTTTTCCCATTTAAAAAAATCTATTAGTACAGACTCCCCCTTAAGATATAACTCCAAAATATTATTAAACACGTATCAATGGATTAATCTTCATATATATTTTCTCCCCCTTTGTCAAAAAATTGAGAGAGTGATCCTAAAAGGATCTATATTGCAACTTTTCCTAGCCCTTTGACTATAATAATCCAAAGAACAGGATGAGAGAGGTAATCTAATCACCATACATTTGCCTTAAGTGGAAGTGGTATAACTCCCAGTATCAACCTCAAACATTGAAAATCATCCTTTCTAAATGGTTTAGTTATAGTATCAACCACTTTCTCCTTTAAAGGATAAAATTCCATTTGAATCCTATTCTATTCCATAAGATATTTGATAAAGTGATAATTTAGATCAATGTGATTTAATATTCAATATTGAACATGATTTCTTGAAAAAATGACAGCACTTTGGTTGTGACAACTATTAAGCATTCAAAATTCAATTCTACCTTTGGATCTTACAACTAAGTCCCCATCCATATCAATTGGGTTGTGACTTGAGTGGTATCCATATACATTAATTCAATATTGATAATGTTTATATAATTTTACTTTTTACGTGAAAATATACAAACCTTTATCCATAGAAGAAAACTCGACTTGATATAGACCACCTATAATCCACAAAACGTTCCCAATATTCATCTATAAAACAAAATATGTAATGTTTCTATTTTGTATCATGTTTCAAACCAAAAACTCTTATATCATGGATGTACCTAAGAATCCCTTTTCCATAATAAATATAAGACTCTTTTTGTTTCCTTTAATACATTGAAAAAATCATAATGACATAAACTATATATGGTCTCCAAGCTATAAAATATAATAGACATATAATCAGATTCTAAAATTCATTTAATCTACTTGCTTTCCTTTCACATGTTTGGATAGTGTGTTTCACAATGATATTGGAGTAGAAACCAACTACAAATCATCTCTATCAACCATTTTTAGAATTTCCCTAGTATACTTCTCTTGAGAAATAAAAATTTGGTCTTCCCTTTGAGTAATTTATATCCCAAGAAAGTAACTCATCTCACAATACATATACTTTTCAAATATCATTTTCATATTGATTGAAAAATACTCAGAAACAACCTCATTATTTAAAACAAAAATGATGGAATCTACATAGAAATTAACAAGAAGAGATACTTATTTTTCATATTTAATGTAGAGGTTTTTTTTTCTACTCTTCCATTTATAAAATTTATCTTATTCAAGTAGATTTATAGCTTATAATACCAAGATAAAATGGATTTTTCAAACCCAAATAAATTTTTATTTAATGTAATACCATAATTTAGATCTTCTCAAATAAAAAATCCACATGGATGCTCATTGTATACATCATATTCCAACTAACCATAGTGGATTTCAGACTTCATATCTGTTTGAAAAATATTGAATTTCCTTTTATATTTAATAGTCTAAAATATTATTATGGTATTAATCCTTGAAATTGGTGTAAATGTATCATCAATATTCATTCCCTAAATCTTATAATATTCCTTAAACAAAAGTCATTCATTGGTTCTCACAATGTCTCCCTATTTATTAAGATTTTTCTAAAGTACCCATTTTGTTCCAATAGAATTTTTATTTTTTGAATTGGGTAGCAACTCAAAAGTATCATTATTATTTATTTTATATAACTATTATTATCAACACACTTTTTATTCTCTAAAGCCTCTTCAACATCTCTTGGTTCAACCTATGAAAATATTGACTTATGTCATTTTATTATTAATCTTCTCATTGATTTAACTTGTTGTCCTTAATATCCAATGATTACTTGATCCTAAAATTATCTTCTCAACCTTGAATGAGATGAATGATGTTTTCCATATTCACTTGAAATAGCTGAATATTATTCTCTATCCTGCGCATCTTCAAAAGATTCATCTTTTCCTGAAACATCTTCATATTGTTTGTAAAAAATAACACCATCTCTATAGATTATAGAACTTTCTTATTCATATGTTTTTTATTTATTACTATGTTCGACAAAATTAAAATAAATTTATCAAATATATTACACATTTCATTATTTTTAGAAATGATATCTTCTACTATTTTTAGGGTAACCATTAAATATACCATCAACGCCTTTCTTCTCAAAATTATCAATATTTTATCCATTAACCATGATCGCACAAGGTATACCAAAAACCATTATATACCTAATACTTTCAAAAATATTATAATTCATCTCATATTGATATATATATGAATTTTTAATATACAACCAATGACTTTGAATGTGGAATTCTACACCAATTACCATGTCCCTGAAATACAATGAGGTATCATCCTCTATCAGCATTGTTCAATCCATCTTCATCAAACCTGTATTATTTAATTCAAAAAAACCATTTTTGTGTTGTGTATATGGTTCAATACATTAATAGTTATTACTATTCTTCTAAAGATAAGTATCAAATCATCTACTTATATGCTCATCACCATTATTTTTATGGATCTTCTTTAAGGGAAAACTACTATTTTGTACTTCTTATGAAGCTTTTAAACATATTTAGAGCCTATGATTTGTGTTTTTTGAACATAAAACATGTAACATAAGTAAATTTATCAATTAATAAAATAAAATAATTATCCAATTATTGATTTATTTCTTGAATACATACAAAAATTTCAATGAATGGGCTCTAGTTGTTGATTTGTTTGAATCTATACTTTATTATTTAGATAATTTAAAATCATTACCTTATAAAATATTGAGAACATCTGATTAAAATATATTTAGTATATAAATATCACATAAATTATCAACTAGCATTAGATTAATCATGTTATTTTGGAAAATATGACTAAGTCTTTGATGTCATAGTTGATTTTCTTCTTTCATGCTTAAGTGACATGAATTTCCAGTATCACCCACTTGAAATACACTTCCACATAATTATTGAACTATAATAAAAATACAACCATATTAAAATGTATTTACCAAAAATAAATCTTTTTTAAATATCACTTCATTTACTTCATTATATAATTGAGACACACTAAGTAGATTGTGTTTTAGTCCTTCTATAAATAAAGTGTTATTGGATTTTAGTTAATATATTTAAATCAAAATTGATCTGATGCCTTTTATTTTGAGTAACCCTTAATTAAAAAAGGTAATTTAAACATACATTAACTTTTAAATAATATTTAATATTTTTAAATCCCCTATCACATGAGAGAAAATATATTATCCCGAATATAGGATTATCCCATTTTGATTCTTGAAGTTCCACTTCCACAACCAAAGATTTATCATTTCATTTGTTATTATTATTCTTTATTTGTTAAATATTGTAAATAATATTTTCCTAGTATGGTATAAGGATGATAAATTAATTTTTATAGAGACAATGTTGGTTATGTGTTCTATATACTTCTTCATGAACTTCAATCCTTTTCACAGATTTTTGTTCATAATTTTAAATCTATTTCTAACATTTTTACTTTCAAATGGATGATTACCAGTCAAATATTACATATAAAGACCACAAATAATATTATTTTATTATTAATTAAACCAAAAAATCATTGTTTTATTCCTAAATCCTCCATAGTATTAACATAATTCATATAACAAATAATAAATTTTATAAAGGGCATGTTCTCAAGAATTTTATAATTTACTTCCTTATTTATTTGAATCACTAGTCTTGGATCCTTTTTGTAAAAAAAAATATTTTAAAATTTTAACATATTTCTATTTATATTAATTTTCTCAACTTTCATTGAGAAACCATTTTTAGTAGTTTTTTACTTCAAATTATAGATCCTAGAATTTCCATATATGTATGATTCACATTATTTTTCCACAGGCAGGGTCTTGATCACAAGATTATTCTTTCCATTATATCCACTAAAACTTTTTGGATTGTTTTCACACATATAGAATTATTTCTACAAGTATTCACAAGAATCATACTAATTTGAACATTCTCTAACCTCTGAGAAATAATTATATATGGTGGATTTAGAATTATTCAGTTCATCTTTTACATTAACTACTTTCTATTTAATATGGTTAAGATATTTCCATTTTTCCATTAAATTTTCTATAATATTTATATTTAGAACATTATCATCAATAAGTATATTCTTTAGATCATACATTTTTTAGTAGTTTTAACAAGTTATTTTTCATACATAGATTCCTTATGGCAAGAAGATTGCTTTTCATTTTGTTGAATTATGATCTCCTTATACAACTTTGAGATATTTGATAGAAATTATTTCAGCTATATCTATATAATAAACTATTTCTATGTTTCTTCTACTTCACTTATAGAATTTTAATTTTCATCAGTAGGTAATTTTTCATCATTCACCTTGGTAATGAAAATCATTTTATTAATTTCACTAGAAACTTAATTTTCATCATCACAAATTTCACTATATTTACACATGTATAGGAAGTTTATTTTTTATTTAAATATATTAATTCATTTCTCATTAGAAGAAAACATTTATTTTTTAGTCTTTTTTCCTTTCTAATTGAAAGTTCATCTAGGACTTTATGTTTCATCTTCATTAGATTATTATTCTTACAAACATTGAAAATTTATAGAAAATTATTCAAATGAACCAAATTTAAACCATTTGAGTATAAGATTCCCCTTAAAATTTATATTTCTTTTTTTCTCATTTTTAAAAATAAGTGACATTGAAAAAATTAAAATATTCATTTGAATTGGAACCTAAACATCCATATTCTTCTTTATTAAAATTATTATTATAATTCATTTGTTTTAAAGCTTCAAAATAGATTTCTTTCTTACCCTTAACTTTATTCTTGACAACATTTACTTTTATCATCGTATGAAAAATTAAAATAATGTATGGGTAATTAAGATGGAGTTTTCCTAGATTAGTATCTTCTAAATCCGATACTTTAGCATAAAATAATGTCTATTAGGATGTGAAGTTTCTTCTCAACCATTATTATATCTTCCAATATCTCAAAAAATCTATTTCCTATGATCAAAATTTCAATTACCCTTGAAAATATTCTATATATAGTTTCACTATATTTTATTTTCAAATACTCACAATTGAGCCTAAAATCTATAGTTTCTATCAATTCCATTTTTAATTTCCTTCAAAAATGTTCTCAAATTTATCCCAAATTCCTTTTTCCATTTTTATTCTTTTGACGTTATGAAATTCACTTAGAGAGAGAAGAACATATTTCTTTTCTAGCATGTACGTCATCTTCAAAAGTATTCTTATCTATATTTATAATATCAGTATTATAAGATCAAGGTGGTAACTAATCAGTTTTAGTTTACAATACATCATAACATATTGATAATATATAAGGAATAATATTGTCCTTAAATTTATGATAACATATCCTATAAATTGCCTTTTCTACTTATTTTTCATCAATTTTTTGTTTTCTATCATATGAATAGGAAACTTAGAGAAACATATCTTAAACCATATGAAAAATAAAATTAAACAAACTTAAAATAGAAGAATATAATAAAGGTGAACCGTGGCTAAAATACCAATTGAAAAGAACCCTATGATTGGTATAAATAATTAGGGTAGAATCAATTATTTAAATAATTTTCTATGTTTCCCTTTTAAACAAACCTCACCACTGATTAAAGTGAAATATGATCACTTCCAAACTCAAACACATAAATGTAAAAGATGATTTATAGGGTTTAATTTCAAAAATAAAGGCTAATCCTTGGCATAATTAGGTTTTCATTGAGACCATATGATCCAATAATATCAATATGTAACTTATATTAATGATTCACATATCTCAACTATGTATGTGTACTTTTCACATATTTAAACTCATAAAAAATCAATAATAAAAAATCCTTCAACATAAATAGAATTATACTAAGTTATTTTAGTACCACATACCCTTATTGTTTAACTTTTACTATTATAGGTTTTTTTCTTCTCTCTATTTGAACTACAAAATCTCTTATTCTTATTATTTCTCTCTGAAAAATGTTATTTATAATAATGTAGAGAGTAGGATCCAAAAAATGACACACTATCCTATATATATGGACAAACCAATATATCTCACATGTTAGTAGAAATAAAAACACACAGTCAAATATGAATTTAATGTTCAAATTCAAATAAATAACTAAATTAAACTATAGTTTAAATCCTCCATCATGTTCCCACTTATTTTTCTTTCATTCAAACATGGTTTCAGGTCACTAAGGTGTTGCGCCACTTGTTACAGCATAACTAGGATGTTTTAAAAGGAACTAATCCTTCTCTCTTTACAGAACTATTTCTTCAATGTGTTGACCTTTTTTATAAATACCATTTTATGTTTTTTAATCCTTACAAATAAAATTTATCATTGTCTGGATGTATTTTAATTTCTCTAAAGAATTATGAGATCTTAGTTTTTGGAATTATTTAGAACTTATAAATGTTTATGAAATATTTAACTCATACACATATATATATATATTACTCACAAAAAACATCATAATCACTCATATATAGATTAAATTTACTTATGCACAAAGATAAATGAATCATATAATGGACCAAATTACTTATAAATAGAAAACAATGACTCATATGGAGGTCTAATGACACACATGCATATAAAAATAATAATTATGTAAACAAAAATACCTTTTCCAAATTACCATATGTGTAATGAAATTACTCATATGGTGTTTTATAGTGACTCACATACAGTTGGGTACTTACAAAAATATTATTTTGACTCTAACTTCTAAAAAACATTAAAAAAATTCCACATTTGTTCCAAAGTATTTCAAAATTTCTCTAATAAACTTTATACTATCCATTAATATTTAAATTAATGTCATCTAAATTAAATTATCAAACATTATTTGATTTTGACCATGATTTATTTGTTAAAAAACAATTAATATACAACCATCACGTCCACTTAAAACTTCTCCAATCTAACATATATTGATAATTTTCATGTTCTAGAGGATACTTCTTTTGTGATAAATATCACCAACTACTCAAACACCTTCAAATAACTCTTGTAGTAAACATAAAGTTTTATTTTTAAACTTTTTTCCATATTTTTAAAATATATTTCCCAAAATAATTCCTTTTTATTCCATATAATTTCATTTTCAAAGTTAAGGAAAAAGTGTTTTTAATATGATTTTGAGGAAAATTGAAAGAGTCTTAGAAAAAATTTAAAAATATAATTCATGAAATATTAAATAATCTAAATAAATATCCATAAAATATTGTAAAATATATAAAAAAATAAACAACATAAACAATTTTATGTTTCTTAATGTATTGTATAATAAAATAATTATTCTTTATAATAAAAATGTCTACAAGGATACCTAGATGTGGTTTTCTCTTACTATGAAAGATCATTATGTATTTTAATGTATCATAAAACCCCATCATGATAAAATTAATTTTATTTAATTGTAAAACTCTTAATAACATGGGTAATAAATAGAAGAGGGATTTTATATTTACTATTTAAGTGGTTAATCTTTTTGTAATCTATACCCACTCTCTATTTTTTTTTATTTTACCAAGGAAAAGACCTCAAAACTCATTCTTCAAAATACAAAAACTTATTTTTTAATAATTTCATAAGATTAAATAATCGATGGGAAATCATAAATTAGAAAAACAATTACATAATGTATGAAATGATTTACTTATTTATTACAACCTTATGTATAGAATTCAACCACCTTTTAATCTTCTTAATAGTTTTCACTACTTCCTATTAGAAGATTGTATAAATTAACACTGAAGGAATAATTCTATATATATTAGGTAGGGTACATCCTATAGATTAATTGTTATATGTAAATAATTCTAAAATTTCATTTTTTAGTATATGGAATCCCTTTAGAAGTTGTAATTATATGTTTTATATTCCCCTCTAAAAATCATATTTGAAATATTTAGGAAGATGTTTTTGTTTTAACTAATGTGTAAAGTTTTCACATAGGGATAGTTCTTTTATGGACATAATAAAATATAAATAAATTCCTAAAACATTACCTCAACAAAAAATATTATTATTTCAAAAAATGTCACAATTAAGCAGTTTTTATTGCTAAGATAATAGAATGATGTTTTTATAATATGAAAGGGAAGAAAATTTTGAATAAAACTAAAGAAAAATAAAACAATGTATAATAAGTCATGAATTCATGTAGGAGGACAAAATTAATTGTGAAATCAATGAAATTGTGTCTTGAAATTTGTCCTAACAGATTTAACAAGTCTAAAAATTTGAGGAAGCATATATTTGTATTGAGAATAAAGTAAATGAGGTAGATAGTGTTTATATGGATTAATACATAAGTAGTGAGTTGAGAATTGAAATGGTTTGTGAAAGTTATGAGAAAATTGGGCATGATACAAAGGATTGTATGACCATCCTACCAGCCTAATAAGAATATTTAATAAAGATATTGTAACCACCAGGTTATTAAGTTTCCTTGTAAACTGAGATGGTGAAAACAACTTGAAAAGTTGAGTCAATTAATGGGAATAAATTATGTTCACAATCTATGAATACTATAAATGAGGAAGAGAGCACATCCCATGTTGAGGAGGGAAAAAATAAGGAAGAATGGACTAAAGGGAACTCTCATCCTAAATGTTTCTTTTAAAGAAAAAAATAGATTAGTCCTTATTCCCTATTTTTTTATTTGTGATATAATATATTGGTAATTAAAGGAGTCTAATGAGTGTTGTACAAACTATACTATTAATTGTAAAATTGATGTTGTTATCTCTAGACAATAGGGAGGATGTTCTTTATAGAGTATTCCTACTTCTATAAAAATTATGAGATTAATTAGTCCCTTGAGGTAGATCAAAAATTGGGATGTAACTTTCAATCATAAAAAATTTCATGAATTTTGAGAATTTATAAATTATTTGTAGCCTAATAAAATATAAAGAACAAGGTACTGAATCTCAATTTGAACCCTTTTTTATTTTATAAATAATTCTTATAAAGTGGTTGGGGTATTGGTTGATTATAATAAAGAAAATGGGGGAGTTTTTTTCTTTTCACATGTTGTTTCTAATGTTTTTGTTGAGATGTGTGTGGGATACATTTTTTTATAATTCTACTTTTGTGCATCCCAAAAAACTAGTTTTGATCATGATATCACAAGCATGGTCATGTATAGACCCCATTGAACATCCTGGTTTCACATCTCATATTTTCTACAACGGGTTATCCCAAATACACTTCGACTACACCAACTAAAGGGTATTTACTAATAGAATTGTGGGGTATCATCCTTCTATAAAATGTGAAAAATGTGTGGAAGAGTATCGGGTGCCTTAAAAAGGAGAAGAGGAGATGATAAGATTCTTATATTGAAATTTTCATTTTTTTCAATAAGTGGGATAAGAAATAATCAATATGAGAACACATATCGACATTGAGGATAAGTATTTCCAATGAATTTAGAGTTTGAGAATGAAGTTCCCAAGTAAGAATTTAATATGTTTTCAATGTCTTAAGATGTTTTTAATGAAGGTTCGGGCGAATCTTTGAGAATTGTTTTATATTAATGAGAGTGAATTGGATATCAGGATTTATAAAACATTTATGTAATTCCATATGTTGATTAAGGTACTCCCATTATTAATGGAAAAGTTTTTGGTGTTTCTATATTAAATAAATCATTGTTTGGTCCATGAAAAAGTATAATTAAATTGGATGATTTTTTAGATTTTCTTAATGCTTAGGACTTTTTCTAATATGATTTGTAATGAAAAATTATTTACAATATAGATTAAGTGTATTTTTGCAGTCATAAAGCTTATGATGAGAATAGAGGATCCATTATTGTGACAAATAAATAAGAATGATGTTTTTGTAAGAAAATATGAAAGATAATTTTTGATAGGGTTATCCTAGTATTTTAATATTGAATATACTATGGGAAGTTGGCTAATTATATATGAGTTAATCAAAAAATTGTTTATCAATTATGAATCCATTCAAACCAGCTCAACTATAATAAGGATCCAATCAACCACACCTAGTTGGACATTAAGTCTAGGTGGATTGGAATAGTGTGTAATAGATACAACAAGTTCATAGACATGTAGATAAGGTAATACACATGAATATTTGGTGGTTAGCCCCCCCAGTGCATGGAAAAACTTGAGGATGAAGGATACCCCTAGATCTGTATCAGGCATGTTCTATCGAAATGAGATTGTTTCTAGTATTATTAAGAATTGGGAATCCAAGATAAAATCCATAGTGATACTTAGTTAAGAAAACAAGAACTTTTCACTTTCTTAATTGATATAGATAAAATGAGGGAGTGTTGCAAATTGCATAAAAAAATATCATATTATTTCTTGAAAACCCAATCATTCAACACCACTAGTTTTTTATATGAACTTAATTCCCAACACGGTCAACAATAAGATTCCCAAATCATGATTGATGGATTTATTTCATTATAAATACAATACCTACAATGAGTAATGAGATCTATTGTGATTCATGTGATGCAATGTTAGATGAAATAGCTACAAGATCAGTATGAAAGATGGAAAAACCATGAACATTGATCAACTGTGATAGGTTTCAAAGTAGTTAGACCAACCATAAGAGTTTACAAAAATAGTAAATATACTAAACAAATATTATCCAATTAAATGTAAGATGCATAAGAAACCTTATGATCTACTGTGAGGTGGATTGACTATGAATGATTCATGAAAGAGATTGTGTGATAATAATAAAGATAGGTTTGTTACAAAGAGTCTTGAAATACAATGTGGAAAAGATAAGGGAGAAGTCATGTAAATAGGTATGTATATTCATAGGGTATGAAGACACTATTTAACATGGATAGGTGAGTTCAGTATATTGGAGTATGTATAATGTTTCATATGCATGCATGTGACTTGAGTAAAAAATGAAAATATATGAAATCCAGATTCATGACAAGATATTTTAACATCCATGAAAGTTGTGTACATATTTATCAACCAAAGAGAAATATTTTTCATGGAAAAATAATGAAAAACTCTTTTAATTAACTTGAGGAATAATTATCATTCACTGATAATGTAGGATGGAGAATTTGTAGTTATTTAAAAACCATATGAAGAAGGTTTTGAATGAGTTTAAATAATAATGTTTAAATGAATTTATATTTTGTGGGTTTTTAGATTAAATGAGAACATATATATCTATATACCACATGAAATAATGAATACTGAGTCTCTTGGATATTTAAATTGATATGATAAATTTGATGTAATTAAGTTTTTAATGAGAATTAAAATGTTATAATAATCCTCCAAAATTAAATACGAAGATCACCTAAAAAAATATTTGAGTTGAATTCAAATTGTGAATAAGAACAATATTAGTTTATATAATATTATTTTTAACACCAAAAAAATTTAAAAAAGAAAATGATTTTTGATAGCATATATGACACGAGACATTAAGCCTAAATGAATCGTCAAATATTATTATTTGAATATAAATATTATAAATTAGACATTAAATTAGTTGTAATAAATACTGTTAATTATTTTATGTAATATATATAAATATATAACTAAATATTAATTATTTATAATTGTTTAGAAAATAAGAACTCAATTTTTAGTGAACACATTTTATTCTTCAAAAAATACATTCTCTTCAAAAATGTTTTTTTATCTGTTTGTGAGAAAAATATTATAGTTAATTTCCTAATCATTTAAAAATTTATTTGATTAAATGAACTTAATTTTTTAAATCATAATATCAAAATTAACATAGTTTTAATTTTTTGTATTTTTATGAAATGATTGATTTTGGGTGAGTAATCAAAATTACTGATTTTTTAAATACCATTATTTATTTTTATTGAATAAAGCACTATAAAAGTTATATTATATTTTAGATTTGTTATTAAATTGTAATATTAACAATTTTATTTGTAATAATCTATTTAATTTCATTTTAATCATCAATTTACATTATTTTGGTATAAGTTTTATTATTTCATAAAAACGTAGTTCTTTGAAAACTGTTTTCATGTGAAAAACTTTTATCCATATTAGTTATTTAAAATTAAACCTAGTAAAGAATGATTTAAATTAAATGTATATATTATATATCTATTTCTATTAATTTAAATTTATATAGTGATGATAGTTATTCAATGATTTAAAATAAGATTATATATTTGCTTTAAAAATCCATTTTCCTGAAAACCCACTTTTCATCTTGTTTTGTGATATCAATTAAAAATTAAATTCTAAAAATTATTTATATTTAATTTTATAAAATATATTAATTATTTTTAATCACCGTAACTATTATTATTGAATAGAATCAACTTTATTTTTTGTCAAAATGAATAGTAAAAATAGTAAAAATTTATTATTATGCTTATGGTTAAAATGGGGTATTGCGTGTTGTATGCACTTATGTTAAAATTAATTTTACACAAATATATTATTTTTATTTGTTAAATTTTATTCTATATAAATAAAAATTGGGATAAATTAACTAATAATGATCTTTTTTACTTTTAGTCTTAATGGGTAAATTACCATGGTAAAAACTAGTAACCATAATGAAAACTAAAATGATAAAACTCTGTAGATGTAATGGTAAAGGGAATAACATGTTTAAAAAATTATTTTTTAATAGTGGAGGTTTTTATCAACCTAATACTACCTAAACTACATCATTTATAAAATGTTTAGGCATATTTATAGAGAGAAACTTCCTGTTATTGAATAGTTTTGGGTGTTTATAAAAAATCCAATATGTCTCTCTTATTAAAGGGAACCTACTCTCCTATTTTATAAATTATTAAAAGCCTTTTTTTAATAAAACCATAAATAAATCCATTACTTAATTCCCTTCCCAAAAACTATAGTAATTTGTTTTATTATAAAACCATCCTTTGAAGGCTTTAGTGAAAACATAATGAGATTGTCTGAAGAAGAGTTCTCGTTATTAACTAAGTGTTTAGTTATATTTATTATTCCATATCTTTAAAATATTATTCAACAAGGATGATATAAAATTAAATATATCTCTAATATACTAAGATTTTGTTAGGTTAATTTCATAACCTAAATTCATCTCATATTTTATTAAATTGGAAATGAAACCATCATTCATGTGTATGGTAGACTACCGCCTCCTGAACCGATGTAATTAATTTTCCATCATTACCTCTCACGAATATTTATGATTATAGATTTAATGTAAATTTATGATATTAATTAAATATTTATCATTGTTTATATGGAATATATAATATATTTTCATACACTTTCACTCACTAAAAAATGATAATGTTGTTCTTGTGTACATGTGGATTGTCACCTCCACGAATCGATTTGATTCATTTTCACCAATGCATCACATAGATTATATATATATGTATATTTACGAAATAATATTTTATTTTTGATATAATTTTAAATTTGGGATGATATGATAATACTTACCTCCTTTCAACCATGATCACTGAAAAATGGAAATGTTACTCTTACGTATGTATAACTCACCGTCGCCATGATTGTATCATAGTTAATTTTTCATAATCTTATATCATATATTATTTTAAAGTTATAATTCATATATAAAAATGATAACTATTTCATGATTATTATTCTATATATGTTCTATAATAGAATTATTCTACCAAACTCAACTGATCATTGTCATTTTTGATATATCAAATGAATATCATCAAAATACCGAACATGAACTTAATTGATTAAGTAAATACATGTAAATTTCAATAAATAAAATAAAAGGAATAATAGTTCTTAATAAATTAAACAGTTAACATAATTTTATTATTCAATAAGATAAATTATGCACGTGATAATTTGAACTCGAGGTAAGGGATTTCATCTCAATTTTCATTCAATAAGAAATATTTTAATATTATGTTCCTGATTTCTTTTATGTTGTGTATATGATGCCCCTTTTATAGTTTTTATAATTAATCCCTCATACATAAAGTTTTTTAATGTTACAATTCATTTTAATTCATACAAATAGATTTATTTTGAAAGTTACTAATGTGGTAAAGGATTTATATTATAATCTTCTTTCTTTTCGAGATTTTTTATGTTCAGGGTTACATTTGGTGAAATAATATACAATTAATTTTTTAAACCACATTTATTTTATTCTCCATGATCCATTAATTTGGTTTACAATTTTGTCTTCCATTTCCTCCTTTATTTAATAAATAAACATTATGAATGTCTTTTTTAAGTAATATTGATCTTGTATCTTCTTTCAGCTCTACAATATCTCTCTTACATGTCTATATTTTATATAAAATCCTTTAATGAATAATATTAATATTCTAAAGTGATTTATTAAATATATTTTAACCAATTTTTATGTTTAAAAATGAAATGGAATCATTCTATCATTTTTGGAATGAGGTGTTTTTGACTTTCTACCGAAATTGTGAAATGTATCTTTGTATTAACATACTGAGCTTGAACCGAATTTTTTCAAAAACATTAAACTCAACTATATGAAGAATAATTTACATGTTTCCATGTTTCCTTACAAATAAAATGTTTTCTTTGATATATGTTTTAAATTATTTGATTTTAGAGAAGGTATTTTAAAACAAAAAAGACATGTTCTTGATGAAATATTTCATATGATCTTTTAAAGATATTTTCATCAACAAAAAAAATCATTGATATTAAATATTTGTTATTATTATTGTATGTATTGATATTAAACATTATCCTATCTCATTATCCCTTCCTTTTATGGGGTATTACCATCCTTAATTTCATTTATAAAATCCTTTCTTTATAAAGTCTCATTTGATTATGACATGAGGAAAGATCATGCATCCCATTTATTTACATGGGTAATTCTTATGTTTATACCTTATGATTGGTTTTTTTATTTATAAAACATATTCACGTACATTTTATTATGGGTGTACCTATATATCACTCCAATGAATTGCCTAATTTTTTAGTGGTATGTGATGTTATTAATCTAATTAGGGTGTAAACCTAATACAACATGGGACTTCAACCACCAAGTGATATTTTCTAATATGTTTTCCTCAACTCATATTTAGTCCATGTTATATTTTTCCACAACTTTCCTATATTTATATGATCATATGTTACAATGTTATTTATTTTATTATTCTATTTTATTTCTAATAATCCTTATCTTTTTTGAAATCATGTTATACCTTTAACTCACATGTTATTTTTCCTTATCACACTTATTCCATTACAAGGTTTTTTATCTCACCCCTTTATTTTATATATTCCCTAGGTTATCCAATATAGTTTTAGGATCCCAAATGGATTTAATACCTTATTACAAGGAATAAAATAAAGATGTCATATTTTACTTTACTTTTGATGTATTATGAACCTAGTACTCTAAGGATACCAGAACTTATGATATTTGGGTTGTACTTATTTGATATTTATGTTAAAAAATCATGTAAAAATATCTAGAAAAGGATTTGGTTTCTATAATTGGTATTAGATAAAGGAATAGTGATTTTTTTTGGAATTCGGACTAGATAAATTTATTAAAAACACTAGGGAGAAGTCAATTTATAGGATAAAAATCCTCCTTGGATACTATAAGTGGATGTGGTTTTAGAACATATTCATATAGGGGTAATTACCCTAAAAGGAGTTGGATGAGTAGATCTTAATAGTCATTCTGATGAATGGTGAGTGTTATCTTATTATATGCCTAGTTAAAAAATACTAGGTGGTATTCTTAGGTTAATTCATATTTTCATTATGATCCAGTATGAAGAGTTTGAAAAGATTATAATAATGGATAACCATGGTTAAATCTAATTCATCATAGATTTAAAATAATGTGTAATGATTTAGACATCATATAAATGATTTTCAGGACTGTAATTATTAATTCTCACACTATGAATTTTGGTTTTAGTCAATGGTCATAACCATAAGGAATGTACTTAATACTTAATGTGATAGGTAATGTGGGGATTCTGATCAACCAAATGGGATTATGACTAATGTGAATGATATTGTGATTATTCATACTTAGTTATCATGATATATAATTTATAGAATGTATCTAAACCAACTCTAAATCTCAGCAAATAATAGAAGGATGGATTCTGTTAAGAGATCAGGTGGAGGAGACCATAGAAGAAAAAGGATAAATTTCCATCATGTCAAAAATGTTGGAAGAGAAACCTAGGATAATGTCTCAAAGGATTAATAAAATATTTTATGTGTGGAAAATAAGGGTATTAATTAATTAATTTCCACAGAAAAATGATTAGATCAAGGGAGAGAAACAAATATCCTCCAATATATCCACTTATAGTTTATTTTCTTAAATATGGAGAACCAGGGAATTATTCAAGTCAATTCCCTATTATAAAGGTTAATTAATAGAACAAGGAAATAATTTTTTATAAAAATAATTAAGGTGAAATTAGTTATGTATTGGGATTTGGGAATTATTTTGTTGAATTATTTTTTCAAGGGAGTTTTGGTTATAATAATAATAATGAAACATCTAACGATTTTGTTAATTTTTCAAAACTTATATGATTTCATTATGGCGTAATGGTGATTCATGTTATTTATAAAAATTATTATTATATATTATTAAGGCATATACATTTTCAAATTTGACTTTAATAGTGGAATATTTTATTTGGAGATAAATTTTAAATTTATATTGGGTGAATTTGTGATCAAATCATTCAAATATTTTGGTTTCAATCTTAGTTTGTAATGTTTTTGATAATTTGAAGGATATTTATTTATCAAAAATCTAAGTGGAACATTGGGTTCTTTTGTTGAGGCTTTAGAGATTAATGTTATATTTCTTCATATATTGGTTTATTCATTTTTGATAATTATCTTATTTAAAACATTTTGGTTTTGGTTAATGTCTAAATAAAGGATTAAGAGATTGTTATACTTTTTAGAGTTTTTATTCGATCAAAATTTTATTTTATTGATTTGTGAATTAAAAAATAATCTTCAATACTAATCATTTATACAAAAATATGAGATTGTGGAGGAAATTTATTAAAGGATTAAATTATATTTATCAATTAATTAAATGTTCTGATTTTATTAGTTTTTATTGTAATATAATTACCTAGATCAAGGAAAATAATATTAAAAAACATTATCTTAATACCTTCATTTTTTTAATGAATCAATAGTCTTTTTCACAACTCTTTGGTTTATGGTTTTGTGGTCATTAACTTTCTCATGATCATTGAATTTCTTTTGATCAATGTTCTCTATCACTCTCAATGATTATTTGGAAATTACATCTTATCCCATATCCATATCTTCACTTACCACTAATTTTCTTCTATTTGGAAACATATTTATGTGATGACCTTTATAGTTTTTCCCTCATTTTAAAAGGTAGTTTTATTAACTCTTTTTATGATGTGGGACTTCAAAAATGGTATTTTTATATTTTACACCTTTGATTATTGAGTTCAAGTTAAAATTATTAGGATTAAAATTACTAAAGGTGTATAAGGTATCACCATTATATTTTAAAAATAAATCTATGTTCGATAGTGTATACAACACACAACACAAAGCCTAATCAAACTATAAAATATTATTATTTAATTATGAGTGTTATAACATAGTAGTTAAATTGGTGGATATGAATTGCATTAAATGATTTATGAAATATATTTAAATATCCCAATAAATATAAATATATTGATAAATTATTAGTAAATAAGAACTCTATTTTTAATGAATACATTTTATTCTTCAACACAAACATTCTCTTTAAAAAAGATTTTATTCTTTTTTTGAGAAAATATTATAATTGATCTCTAAAACTTTTGGAAACTTTATTTGATAAAATTAAATTCTTTTTTTTAATTAAAATATTAATATTAACTTATGGTGAAATTTTGGGTTTTTTCAAAAATGATTTATTTTTCAGTAATAGTGAAAATTACCAAATTTTCAAATACAATCATTTCATTTAATTAAAAAAAGTAATTTAAAAGTAATATTATATTATATAGTTGGTATTAAAGTTAAATATGAAATATTTTATTTAGAATAATAAAATTAATTTCATTTTATTCATTAATTTTAATTATTTTGATATATGTTTATTTTTATGCTTAAAACACTATTTTCTAAAATAAGTTTTTTAGTGCGTAAATTTTATAAATTGAAATTAATTAAAATAACCCTAGAAATGAAATATTTAAACAAAATTTATATATAATATATCTTTTTATATTAATTATAATTCATATAATTATGATTTATTGTCATAGGGTTAATATAATATCATCTATTGCTTGAAAAAACATTTTCCTAAAAAGGTACTTTCTATCATGTTTTGAAGGTTGAATTTTAAATTAAATTATCTAAATAATCTGAATTTAATTTTATAAAATGGGTTAAATATTATTGAATAAAAAATAAATATTATTTACCAAGGGAACTTTTATTTTTGTCCATAACTAATAGTAAAAACAGTAAAAAATTATTTCTATGGTAAAGGTTTAAATGGGGTTTTGGACATTACGAGTGCTTATTTTAAAGTTAATTTCGCACAAAAATAGGATTTTTATTTGATAATTTCTTTTATATTTATAATTATTTTGTCTATATTCCAAATTATCTAATAATACTAATTTTATTTTTAGTCTTAATAGATAAATTACCTAGGTAAACACTACTTACCATGGTGAAAAAAACAATGGTAAAAGTGAGTAAAAAATATAAAGGGAATAACGTGTTTGAAATGTGATTAGTTCAATTTTTTTGAAGAATTTATCAACCTTATACTCCCTAAATAATATCATTTATCTATTTAAGATGAACTTTTCTTGAGACTAACTTCCCATTATTGAATAGTTTTGGGAATTTACAAAAATGTGATTCATTCTCACTTATAAAAGGGTATCACCTCTCCTATTTTATTCACATATAAAAACCCTTTTGTATCATGCATTTCCTACAAAAAAATTCATTAATTCCCTTACCACATCCTAGAGGACTATTTTATTATAAATCCTTCTTATTAAGTCTTTTGTTTCAAACATAAAGAGGTTTTCTCAAAAATATGTATCCTTCTTGACCGAGAATTTTATTTTATTTCTTCTTGAAACTCATTTAAATATTATTAAACCATTATGATATAATATAATAATTATCCCCAATATAATGATATTTTATATTATTAATTTCATAACTGACATTCATATCCTCTTCCATCAAATGGTAAATGAAACCACCATTCATGTGTATGGCGGACTACAACTTTGCAAACTGATGTAATTCACTTTCCAAAATCTCCTCTCACATATATTTATGATGATGGATTTCATGTATATATATGATATTCATGAAATATTTATAGTTATTTAAAATTCATATATCATATATTTTAACAATTCGATTCACTGAAAAATAATAACGGTGTTTGTTCGTTTGTGTAGACGACCACCTCCATGAAGCGATGTGATTCATTTTTATTCACTGCATCACATATATGGTATATATAATTTTATTTAAAGAAATAATATAGTATTTATAATATAATTTTAATTATAGAAACACGAAACAATACCAACATTGTTTATATCATGAGCTTTGAAAATTGAAATGTTACTCATGTGTATGTATGGACTATTGTCTATTTGACTGTCACATAGTTCATTTTTCTTAATAATCTTAAATAGATTGTTTTAAAATTATAATTTATTTACAAAAATGATAAATATGGAATTATTATTACTCTATAGATTATGTAAGAATTATGTATTTTACCATATTCAACCAACCGATGTCATTTTGTATATATGAATCGAATAACATCAAAACATCTAACATGAAATAAAATAATTAAGAAAATAAATATAACATGGTAATAAATGAAATAAAAGGAATAATAAACTTTACAAAAATTTCATAATCATGTAAATAATTAACATAAGTTTATTATTTAGGAATATAAAGTATGCATGGGATGAGTTAAACTTGAGGTAAGAGATTTCATCTCAATTTCCCTTCATTGCATCATTTTTTAATGTTATATGAATAATTTAATTTAAATGGTGTATATGATCAAACTTGTTAAAATTATATCATGAATAATTCACAATTTAGGGTATTTTGAGTTAAAATTCATTTTACTTTATCCTAGGAAATTTTATTACAAAGTTACCAAAGTGGTAGAATAATTTATGTCAAATATTTTTTATTTTCAAGATTATTTATATACACGGTTTTTTTTATAGAAATCATAAAAAATCTATTTTCTCAAACTATATATATTTTATTCTCTTATATCAAATATTTTTTTAACTTGTTTTTTATTTCATCCCTTATTAAAAAAAATAAACATCAAGAATTTTGTTTTTAAGTTAAACTGACATTGTATCTTCTTTTAGATATGGAATCATTATCTTTCATGTCTCTATTTACATTAAAATATTTTAAAGAATATTTTTACTATTAATGATTGATTTATCAACTAAATTTTTATCTATGTTTATATTTCTAAAAATTTGTTTCAAAGGATTTTTTTTGTTTTTTTATCAATGTAATTTTTGATTGTTCACCAAAAATGTTAAAGGAATCTATATTTTAAAGTACTCAACTTGAATAGAATTTTTATGCCATTATGACCAGTCAATGATTTTTATATTCCTTTAGAAAACTCAATGTTTAATTTCAAATAATTTTTTTTCTATAATATTTATAATTTTTTTATATTTTAAAGAAATGATCCTAAGATGAAAAGGGTATTTTCCTTAAGAAATATTCCTTCTGAAATGTTAAAGATGTTCTCATCAGATAGAATAAAATTTGATGTTAAATATTTATTTTAAATTCTCTCTCTCTCTCTCTCTCTATATATATATCTTACACATATAATTATCTCATTATAAATTCCTTTTATGGGTTAATATATTCATTATGTTTTTTATCTTAAATTCCATCTTTATGAAAGCTCAATTGATTAAGTCATGAGGAAATATTATGCAACCCATTTCTTTCTATGGGCGATTCTTATATTTATTACTTATGATTTATTTTCTTTGTATGGAAAGAATATCCATGTAAAAGTTATTATGGGTGTGCCTAAATATTACTTTAATTCATAAGGTAATGTTTTTGGTCTCTTGATATGTCAGGTGTTGGATTAGAGAGTATACCTAATCCATTATAGGACTTGTTTCACCATGTGATATTATCTATCCAGTTATCCTTAACTCCTGTTTATGTCATGTTATATGTTTTTTCCACTTTCCTAGGTTTCTATGATCTTATGGTACCATGTTATTTATGTTATTGTTCTCTATGATTTCTCATTATCCTTCTCTTTTGAGATATAATGTTATACCTTTGAATCTTACCTTATATTTTATTATCATTTTTAATACCTTACTAGTATTTTTATCTCAATCCTTTCTTTTATGTATTCTATGGGTTATCAAAGGAATTTTTAGTATATAAAATGTATTTAGGATCTCATTATAGGGAATAAAATTAGGATTTCATGTTTTATTTTTCTTTTTAAGATATTATGAACCTAGTCCTCCAAAGAAGCTAGGTCTAAATATTTTTTGGTTTCACATATTAGATATTTTTTTTCTAAAAATGATGTAATAATATGTGTCTACAGCTTGGGAAACTAAATTATTTTTAGTATAAAAATAAATTAAATGTGATAACTAATTTTTAATCGTGTTTATATTAAAATATTATTCTAGAGAGTGATATATCAGTTATTGAGGAGACATGTTGATCAAAATCTAGGTGTCCCTGAAGGAGGTATACCTAGGTATTTGAAGACTGAGGACAGCCTTGATGGCACAAAATTTGGAAGTATTTTCAAGAAAAATGACTTGTTATAATTATCTCTTGAAGATCTTAAAGGATTACATGGGAAATCCTAATTTTATATGATTTTGGATGTGGATCATCAAAAGAAGAATGAGATATTTTTAGTATAGGATAAGCATTGAGAAGAAGGAGCATGTGAATAAGGTGTATAACTAGTTTTTTTGAATATATTTTTGGTTAGGGTGTATAATAAATTATAGGAAAATAGGATGGTTGGGGTGTATAACTAACCAAGTTTAAAGATTCAGTAGCTGAGGTGTAGAACAAGGATCAAATTATGGGGTGTATTGTCAATTTAATCTTAAGTCGTAAATTTGAATAGGGTTATAGTGGAGAATCAATGTTGGGGAATAATACCAATATCTAATGAAGTATGTATTAATACCAAACCATGAAAATATCATTTGTTTCTCTCTCTCTCTATCTCTTATTATTATCACATAAAATTTGAGGATGGTAGGTTATATTAAGAGGATCATGAACTTTAATAGGTTTAAGTGGTTTAATTAAAAATGGAAATAATTTATAAATGTGTGTTCCACTAATTCACCCCTAATCAGTGGTACCTAATTGGTCCTTTTGATCTAAAAAATTAATGGAATTATAATCTATATCAAGTACATGTTCTCATATATTTCACAGATAATTTTATATCATCTTTTTCTTTGAAAAGTATGAACTATTTATAAAAACTATCAAGTTTTGAGTACTAGTATCCAGAAGTTTTTTAAACCATAAAAGGATTTATTAAATGTTTAAACCATAGTTCCATCGCTACCATGTATAAAAACATTGGGTTTCTCAATAGAAACTACTTCCTTTAAATCAAAATTAAAAAAAAATCAGAGTTGACATCCATATAATAAGCATTACAATGTATACAAGCTACAACTACCAAAAACATTATAATAGGTTAAGTCTTGCAATATAGGAAAACTTTTCTTCTAATTATTTACTTTCCACCCAGGAATAACATTTATAATCTTACATTTTTCATTTTTTTATTTCCAAACACTCAAATAGTTCTAATAATATTCTTTCCTTATAGTCTAAGAACAAGATTCTAGGTTTAATTTTTCCCAATATGATCAAGATCTTTAGTCACTGAATTTATTCACTATTTTTCAAAGAAACATCTATAAATGACTGTGGTTCAACTTTTTAAAATATCCTTGTTTGATTCTCAATACTCAAATTTATTTTGGTCAACAATAGATATTCTTAGATTTCAAAATTTTTTTTAGGTTTAACATGCTTTTGTGTCTATTAAAATTTTAATTGATTACCATAAGAAAAACTGTAATCATTGTTAACCTCTTCCTAATACATTTTATTGGTATTATATAGAAACACCTTTTCAAGTTATGTGTGATCCCTCACAAAACTAGAACCCACACATCATCTAAAATGGATACCCATAGTAACCAGATAAAATTAAAATCAAAACATAGATAAATATTTTCAAATTTCAATAGGAAACCTCAAGACTAGAGATAGAATTTAGTATTCTTGTCTAACATGACCCAAATCACTGGTCAATTCTTGATATCAAATAATAATACCTAAGAAATAAATTCCCAAATATTTACACATAGTTAAAATCTTGATCCCCAAATCTAGTTACTCATCCTTTCACACCAATGTTAGGAAACCACCGCCATGAAAGTCGGGTGACACTAATACAACCAGAATAAAGAAGAACCACCAATTAAAAAATTCATTATCATCATCATCATGAGTGAATCACCATAATCCTAATTCACTTGACCACCAATAATAACAGTGACTAAAAATTCCCTAGATACCCTACACTAGGAAATTCTGTACCGCTCCATCAATTAATCATGGTCATCGATGCATAGAGAGGATCACTAAGATCCCCAACACTATAACAATATATCTTCTTTGAAATTAAATTTTAATCTTTGAGGAAGAATCATAAATAATCCATGATCACTGAAAAATAAGGGATACATCAAAAAATATCATGCTACTACCGACCATATCCTTCACCTTAGTGCCAAACTACTATAGACCTCATCAAACTATACCAAGATGAGTTCAAGAATGATGGGAATAATGGTATGAGAATAATGGGGTTGAAAAAAGTATTGTGAGTGCTAGAACAAATATCCACCAATAGAATGAACCATCAACAAAAAAACCATAAAATAAGATTTAACACCACTAGGAACCAAAGCGGAATTGAAGTGACCCTGAAACTCTAAAGAAAATATGAAACCCACACATGGTAAACCTCATGGGAAAATAATAATTCCTCAACCAAAACGTGTTAAACCACACTAAAATAACCACTACAATAGACCAAGATAGGGTCAACAATATTGGAACACACAGTAATAGCAGAAAAATAATCGAAAAAAGGGTTGAAATAGAGAGGCATGTCCAGAAAAAAACAAACCCAAGAAAAAAAGACCACCAACTTTAAGGGAGAAACCACACAACATAACCCTTGACATATCCCAAAATGCTTTGAATATCATCGAGAAGGACACAAAAATGAGTCTAAGGTGATAGGTTCTATAGAAAGTGTATTAGTGAATTGAGGGAGATGGAGTAATGGTATAAATTGTAATAAAGAAGAACCAGACATGGGAACCAAGTAAGAATAAAACATATTAAATAAATAGGATATCTATATAAGGACTATAAAAGTAAGCTGAGTGAATCAGAAGAGATCCATCACCCTCATAGAGGAAAAAATATTTCAATATGTTTTTTTTATTAATTATTAAAAATATTCTTCACTTTATTACTTTAGGTTGAAATTATTTTAAATAAATTTCACATCATAAGAATCATCCAGCTTCTGGAACCATTTGTTCCAACACCTATAATTTATTCTTCATATTTTCATCAAAATTTTCTAAATATGGATTTTTATATACATTAAATATTGAATCCTTATAAAATTGAAGTATCTTAACAATGGTTTCTTATTTTGTCACATCTCATAAGGATTTATATATGATTATATTCACAATAAGCATCTATTTTGAATATTCACATCTATACCTTTATCCTTTCTCAAGAATAATTTTTAGAGTTTTTATTCAGTAAGAATGGTTCTTCTTATTCTAACCAAAATCCTATTATTATATTCCAAAAAAGATATTTTGAGGGCGTTTAAGGAGAACTGTACTAATTTTTAATATAAATTTTCACAAGATAGTATTCAAAAACAATTTTAGTGAACTATTTTCTGGTATTTTTTTCTCAACTTCATAGTACATATTAATAGTTCTTTCTCATATTCTCTTATGAATATTTTTAACAATTATATAAGATCATATTTGTGCATCATGAACATCACATTAGTCATACTGGTGAAATCGTTAAGGAATGCAATGGTGTAAAGATCACCGTTTATGAATTTATGTCTTATAAATCCATGTAAATCAAATTGTATAAAATATATGTTCTGGTGGCACTACTAGAAAAATAAAATATACCCATGGTTCAAAATCGTGGGTATAGCCCCCAAAACCATGGGTATAACATATACACATGGTTTTGGGAACTGTGGGAAACCGAGGCATCTATATAGCTCCACGACCTATACCCATGGTTTTCCAAACTATGGGTATATCTTTTTTCCACTGTGTTATAGCCATGTCATAGCCACTTTCTAGTGTTATAAACTCTAATAAACATGGTTTTAAAACCGTGGGTATAAATAATAGAAAAATATGGATTTTGAGTATCAAATCCACAACATGCTCATCCACTATGAAACATATCACCGAACCATCATCCTAAATTATATATATATATATATATATATATATCAACATAAATATATTAATTCTAACCAGTTGTATAAAAAATTAAATCAGCGAGTTTGGAACCTTCAACCTACCCTTCAAACACATAGTGAATTACCACTCCGACTAGCGCACTTAAATTACTATATGTATATATTTATGTAAATATATTAATATAAATTGTATGTAAAAAAACAATAGCGAGTTTAGATCCTCCACTTATGCCCCACCAAGAGCACCACTAACACTCTGAGGACCCAACCCTAGAATACCTGAAGTCGGTTCCTTGAATCATGATGTGTAATTTTTTTTTATAAAAACAAAGATACAGTGATAAATTACACATCATGTCCCATACATGGGATCGAATTCGGTTCAGGTTCTAGGAAACCAGTGACTCTTTTCAAGCCTCTTCAGTTGACAACTGATACCTGAATAATTTTATTTAAAAATGTTGGGTGAGCATACGAATGCCCAGTAAGGTGTTTTAAAACATAACATAATAAACCAATATAACTTTTGAAAACATTATTTAAAAATTTCCATGAAAACTTTTCTTAAAAATGATGTAACACATGCAACATACCATAAAAATTGTCTATGAAATTTAAGTACACTATTAAAAGAATACTAATAGAATTAAAAGAGAACATTATTCAATTATAGGCATGCTCAATCAGAATTATAAGTTAAATATATTCTAACTTTTATAAGTATAACATGTGAATATGCAGGTACAAAATTTAATAACTAAGAGTATTACATTAACATAGTTGCGCTTAAATAAAACCTCAATTTCATTTTTACTACTGAGAAACATACATTGGCTAAAGACTCTCTGAGTACTGCATAAATAATTTTCCAAAACATTTACTTCTTCTAATTCTCACAAACATAAGCTCTTTAACCAATAATATTCTAATAGTCAAATATTCTCTTGGTTAACTAAGTTTTATAGCTATAACATAACATAATCATGGGTATTATACTAGTCGAATAACCACATGAGCCATCAATACTATTTTCATAATTAGGGAATGTATAATGTGGGACAACATATCTATATTGTCATGGTCTCGTGCCAAGACCGTAAATAATCATTTTTCAGGCCCTTGTGCCGAGACCGTAGTTTGTCTCATGAGACTTACCGATTAATCGAAGGGATATAGTGGGCCCGACCGGTCACATACTACGTACAATGCATTCCTCATCACTCTAAATCAAAGTGCACATACCACTCTGATTTAGTAAATTACTTGTTATTTATCATTTCAAGTGCAACATATTTCTCGTTTCCTTATTTCATATTACTAAAAGTTTCCCATAATACCTTGAGTAATTAAATTATTATTTTATAAATTATCAAAAGTGATAAATAATAAATTGTTTAATTTATCACATAAATTAATAGCTTTAAAACTCTTCTATAAACTTTCAATGCGTTAGGATGCATGTTTATAACTTTGAATAGGTATTATTCATTATCAATTCATGCGCTGATAAATGACAATGCATTAAATCAAAATATGTCTGTTATTATTTAGATAATAACTTTTCCAACAAAATGAATAACCTAGTAAACATTCTTTCCGCATGTGATATTAATTTAAAACACACAAGTAATGAACGGATGGGGTTACCACATTAAATGATAGTTCCTTAATTTTCAAAATACTTGATTCATGGAAATGCATATTTATTGTATAAAATAACTAATCTTAAATTAATAAAGATTTCATTTGTACACAATCATGCGATGATAAAGGGTCATGTCTTAATAAATGGCCATGCACTATGCTTCATATCATATAAGTCTAATTGATTTGCAGTGTAACAACTATTTTATGTAATTCATGCATTCATGTGAATTTAATTAAATATATCATAAACTTGATTTAACCACCGAAGTTTTTTTATTCCAATTTAATCTGGGTTGTGGTTAAATCCAATGGGTGCAAACATAAAACCATACATATAAATTATGTATATGTCGCACCCACTTACATCACTTTGAAGCAAATAGTCTCAAAGTTTACAATCAAATACTTATATAAATATAATTGTATGGTAAAGAAAATATTGTGACCGCATACTTATATTTATGTACATATATATATATTTTTCATGTATTTATATTTGAAAAATATAAATTTATTAATTATAACCTAAATACATCTCAAATAAATATATGTTCGAAAAAAAATTCTTCTCATATGCAGAACCAGAAAATAGAGAATAAAATTAGAATAAATAAATAAACATATCTTACATAATTTAATCTAAATAATTTTAGTGAACCCTTACACAATAAAATCTATTTCATAAAATATATATTATTCTTAATCGATTTGCAGTAGGAAAAAATGGAGGAAACCATTTCAATTATATAAATAAAATAAATATTGGAAATTTAACAGTTTTCCCTTACAACAGATTCTCAAAACACAATTCATAATTTTAAATAAATTTATTCCTTACAATTTTTGGTATTTAAAAACTCATATAATTTTATATTAGACACTTTCAATATTTATTGCATCAATCAAACTGTAAATAGAATGTTAAGAAAATTAGTCCCCTATAATTTAAGTTTGAAACTAAACATCATAGAGGATAAAATCAAACCACCTCTTACAAAACATTAAATGAAACATGACATGTATAAATTAAAATAAATATGAAAAATTTGATAATTCTCAGCTCATTACCAATTTGAAAATCAAATACAGTAATTGAAAATAATTTCCACCCACAACATTCTAAAACATCATTGTAAATAAACACTTAGCAGATTTAAAATTGGTCAAAATAAAACTATATGAATGTATATATACAATATATACTATTGTATATATTCAAGTTTGCAAAAGGAAGAGAATTTGTATTGAACCCTTACAAAATAATAACCTTATATATAAATTAATTAGGAGAAAATAATCCCTTACCTGAAATAAAGAACCCAAAAAAAGGCTCAGAATTAAACCAGTAGTAATAAAATATAAAATTGAAGTCTCATATAGATTTTATACTCACAAGAAGAATTTGAATCCCTCTATGTAATAAAATGCTCATATATATACACAGGACACCAAAACAGAAGACGAGAATTCAAGCAGTTATGAAACGAGATGATTTTTTAGTGAATCAAACTATCCACACCAGCAACATGTAATGACTATGATGAAAATTTAATTAAGAAAAATATATATATATTTTTATATTGTGACCCAATTGAAATAGAGAGAACAAAATATATAAATAAAAAAACAAAGGTAATCAATCTATAATCGGACAAAATTTCCTGTTAGAGAAATCAACATCCAAAACCAAAATCAGACAAAAACACCAAAAGAAAAGTAGGAAACCTACTTGGGTAGGTTAAAGAAGAATTGGATAGCATAATACTGACGTTAAAAAATAATAGCACAACCTAGATCCAGTTCAGCATTAGGATCAGACTCTGCCGCAACTGCGGACGATGCCGCTGGGCCTCCAGTACTCGGACTCCATCGTAGGGTCGTTCCTCGACTCGACCAAGACAGTGCCCCATGAAACTGAGGCCAAGACTCCCTCAGGTTCCTCCCTGGTGGAAAGACCCCTAGATCCCCAGCATCAGACCTGATTAAAGCCTCCCTCAAGCACGACGCACCTCGAAACCCTACACCGCCATTCTAGAAAATTGGACCCCCCTAGCAGTGCTACACCCTTAATCACAGATCCCCCAAATCCCATTACAGGATTACTTCTCTTTTTTTTGTTATTT
The DNA here is from genome assembly GCA_963277665.1 of Viscum album. Lineage (NCBI taxonomy): Eukaryota > Viridiplantae > Streptophyta > Magnoliopsida > Santalales > Viscaceae > Viscum > Viscum album. The sequence continues at coordinate 884,682,285 of OY728125.1, forward strand.
TTATAATCTATTATTATTATATCTCAATTATTATCTTAACTTTTAAAGAAGTCAAAAGTTATATATATATATATATATATTAAACTAATAATCCAATTATTCTTAAAAAAAGTAAAAGTACTTATTAATAATTTTTATTTATAATATATATATATATATATATATATATATTATACCTATAATGTTATAAAATAGATTAATAATTGAAAATTAATTATCAAAATTATAACTATCATAATTTTTTCCAAATATTTTTTATTTTGAAAAGTTTAAAAAATTTTTAATATGATAAGATTCAAATCAACAATAATTTATTAAAAGTTCATATGTGTAATTTTAATCATTATATTAATATATTGATAATTTTTTTTAAAAAATTACAAATGTTAATTTATAATCTAAAAATTATTACTATATATGTGTGTGTGTGTGTCATATTTTTGAACCCATATTATAGATCAAATAATTGTCCGCATAATTAAAATAGCGCACTTTTACAAAATAATATCGTTAAAATACGTTAAAAGAATAATTTTCAAAATCATTTATAACCTCAATATAAAATTATAATTTCATAATGGTATTGGATTTATATCATAATTTCATAATTCAAAACAAGTATACATATGTATATATATATACACACACATACATATCACATTTTGGAACTAAACAACAAATTATCTATATAATATATATTAGTATCATTATTATATTAAATAATTATTTGGTAAGAATAAATTATATTTGATAAAAAAAGTTATTTTTAAATTATTCTTTAAACAAAGTGCGATAATATTTACTTTGAAATTTTACTTTGTTCGGATATAAAAATAAAACCTCAATATTACAATTACATGAGAAAGAAGTTTTGGGGTGTTACATTATTCCGCCTACAAAGAATTGTCTCCTTGCAATTGTAAAATGCTCATACACAACCACACCAAAAATAGACACATGTCACTCAAAATGTCCTTTTATCGAGAACACCACCAATGGTAGGGTGCTGATGACCTCAGGTGGATTCCTAAGGTAGTATTCAACTGATCGATTTCCTTGGCCGAGACGCATTGTAATTCAGAGTGGACCAAATCCCTATAATTCCCTCGCACCACGTCGTGCTTGAAAATATTGATGTCATAGAGTTCCCCATACATACTAAAACTCAGGACCTAGAATCGGTAGGCCGCTCAATGATCACCATCCAAATAAGCTTCTAGAAATTTACCAATAGCTCTGTAGTTATCAGCCAATGTGAAACATAGAAAAAGAGCTTCATGAAACTTCCCTCTTAGCCTATATGATGAAAATTGTGCAATTTCTATATGGTAAAAGACAGGATTGCTTCTGTGTTAAAGATGAAGAATTTTTGGGTAGTTCAACACCCAGTGGAGTTGCTCACAAGTCAGACGTATGTTGGCATAGGGCTGGTACTCCTCGAGGAATGTCTTGACGATTATAATCTCTAACAGTTTGGAAGGAAGAGATAAAATATTGGTTGGTGGAATCATGTCTTCTGTCTAATTTTTTTTAAGAAGTCCACCTTTATTATGTAAAATCTATTTTAAATAGAGTCATTGTTTTACATAAAAATCACATCAAAACGAAGAACACAACACCATCCACTTAGAAATGATTTATAAAACTCATGATATTATATAATATCTTTCTACCTCTCATAAAACAATAATATGAATTTCTTGATGTCCTCTAAGACGATTCCTCAAAGATTCCACTGATGTTAGGGATTTCCCAAGATCTAAGATAAACAGATTCCTAAAGAGGTTCTAAATTATTTTATCTCCTTGGTCCAAATGCAACGTATGTAGCTAGGATCAAAAACATGTGGACATCTAAAATTCATATTGAGAGAAGGATGTCGGGTATCAAGTTGAGTGACATCGGTATGAACTTGATACCGATAATTATAATAATTAGGCTCGTCCTTAAGAACTTCAAAGTCCATCACTATACCACGAAGACTGTAGGTCAAAATTCGACATAGATATGCTGCCTAGAGGTCACCTCCTTATAATTCCTTCTCAAAGTCCTCAAAAGAAAAGAAATTTTTGTCCAGGGTAAAATATTTAAATATACCTTCAAAGTATTTCCCTTTTTGTGCATAGAACGGGAATTGAGCGTTAATCATGAGGTAATAGATGAAAACTTCTCCATAGTGATGTTAGAGTACACGAGGGGTGTTGGATACTCCGTAAAGGGTTTTGCATGATAAATGAATATTTTCAAAATTCTCATAGTCTTCTACACATGATTTTCCCACTATGGTCTCTAATACTTCTGTTGGAAGAGACAAAATACTAGTACTTTCGTTTTCAATCTGAAAATTAATAAAACATCTTTCTTAGTATTGACTAAGTAAATTTCTTTTTTTCATTTCTGGATTTCTAGAGTAATCTAAACTGAATCCTTTGATACGAACTGTGAGGACCCAACCTCCGAATACACGAAGATGGTTCCTTGAATCATGATGTGTAATTTTTTTACAAAAACAAACATACACTGATAAATTACGCATCATGTCCCATACATAGGATCAAATTCAGTTCAGGTTCTGGAAAACTAGTCAATCTTGTCAAGCCTCTTCAGCTGAAAACTGATACCAGAAAATTTTTATTTAAAAATGTAGGGTGAGCATACAAAATCTCAGTAAGGGGTTTTAAAATATTACATAATAAACAAATATAACATTTGAAAAAATTATTTAAAATTTTCCATGAAACATTTTCTTAAATATGCTGTAACACATGTAATATACCATAACAATTGTATATGAAATTTAAGTGCACAAATAAAATCATACTAACAGAATTACAAGGGAATATGATACAATTATAGGCAGGCTCAATCAGAATTATAAGTGAAATAAATTATAACTTTTATAAGTATGACTTGTGAATATTCAGGTACAAAATTTAATAAATAAGAGTATTACATGATGAAATTTGTGCTTAAATAAAACTTCAATTTCATTATTTACTTCTAGGAAAACATACACTGGCTAAAGACTCTCTGAGTAATACATAAATACTTTTCCATAAAATTTACTTCTTCTGATTCTCACAAACATAAGCTCTTCAAACAAGAATATTCTACTAGTAGAATATTCTCTTGGTTAATTAAATTTCATCACCATATCATAACATAATCATGGGTATTCTACTATTCAAATAACTACATGAACCATCAATACTATTTTCATAATGAGGGAATGCATAATGCAGGACAACATATCCATACCGTTAAGGCCTCATGCCAAGACCCTAAATAATCATTTTTTCAAAGCCTTGTGCCAAGACCATAGTTTATCTCATGAGACCAACTGATGCACCTAGAGGATATAGCAGGCCCCACCTGAAACTTACTATGTCCAATTAATTTCTCATTACTCTAAATCAAAGTGCACATACCACTCTGATTTAGTAAATTACTTATTACTTATCATTTCAAGTGCCACATATTTCTTGTTTCCTTATTTCACATTAATCAATGTGTCTCATAACAGCTTGAGTAAATAAATTCTTATTTCATAAATTATCATAAGTGATAAATAATAAATTGTTTGATTTATCACAAAAATTAATAACTTTACAACTCTTCTATAAACTTACAATGCATTAGAATGTATGTTTGTAGCTTCAGAAAGGTATTATTCCTACTCAATTCATGTGCTGATAAATGACAATGGACTAAATCATAATATGTTAGTTATTATTTATATAATAATTTTCCCAACGATATGCATAAAATTGTAAACATTTTTTGTGCAAGTGATATTAATTTAAATAACACAAGTAATGAATGGATAGGGTTACTACATAAAATGATTGTTCCTTAATTATCAAAATCCATGATTCATAGAAATGAATATTTATAGTTTAAAATGAATAATCTTAAATTAATACATATGTCATTTGAACACAAGCATGCACTGATAAACAGTCATGTATTAATAAATAGCAATACCTTATGCTTCATAGAATATATGGAAAATTGATTTGCAGTGCAACAATTGTTTTATATAATGCATGAATTCATGAGAATTTAATTAAATATTTCATAAACATACTTTTATCACCAAAGTTTGTTTTAGGACAATTTAATCTAGGTTGTGGTAAAAGCCTGTATGTATATACATAAAACCATACATATAAATTATGTATATGTCGCACCCACTTACATCACTTTGAAGCAAATAGTCACCTAGTTTTCAATCAAATACATATATAAATATATTTGTATGGTGAAGAAAATTTTGTGACTACATACTTATATTTATGTAAATATATATATATATTTCATGGATTTATATTTGAAAAGCATAAATTGATTAATTATAACCTAAATAAATCTCAAACAAATAAATTTTTGAAAAAAAAATAATTCTCTTCATATGAAGAACTAGAAAATAGAGAATAAAATTAGAATAAATAAATAAACATCTCTTGCAGAATATAATCTAAATAAATTATGTGCACCATTACACAATTGAATATGTTTCATAAAGTATATATATTCTTCTTAATTGATCTGTAGTAGGACAAAATGGAGAGAACTATTTCAATTATGTAAATAAAATAAATACTTGAAATTTAATAGTCTTACCTTACAAAATAGTCTCAAAACACAATTCATAATTGTAAATAAATTTTTTCCATACAATTTGTGGTATTTCCAAAATCATATAATTTTATATCACACACTTTCAGTATTTATTGTATCAACCAAACAGTGAATAGAAAGTTGAGAAAATTATTCCCCTACAATTTAACTTTGAAACTAAACTTCATAGAGGATAAAATAAAACCATCTCTCACACAAACATAAATGAAACATGACATGTATAAGTTAATATAAATAAGACAAATCCTAAAATTCTCATCTATTTTCCAATTTGAAAATCAAATACCATAATTGAATATAATTTTCACCCATTACATTCCAAAACATCATTGTAAATCAACACTTAGCAGATTTCAAACGGGGTGAAATAAAACTATATGAATGTATATATATAATATATACTAGTGTATATATTCAAGTTTGAAAAAGGAAGAAAATGTGTATTGAACCCTTATAATGCAATAACCTTAAATATAAATTAATTAGAAGAAAACAATCCCTTACCTGAAATGAAGAACCCAAAACATGGCTCAGAATTAGACCAGTAGTAAGAAAATAGAAAAGTGATGTCTTGTACAGATTTTATCCTCACAAGAATGATTTTCATCCCTCTGTGTACACAAAAGATCATATATATACATTGGACACCAAAAAATAAGAAGAGTATTCAATTAGTGAGGAAATGAGATGATTTTTTGAGCGAATCAAGCTGTCCACACCACCAATAGGTAATGACTATGAAGAAAATTAAATTAAGAAAATATATATATATATATATATATATATATATTGACCCAATTGAAACATACAGACTGAAACAAATAAAAACAACTACAAAGGAAATCAATCAATAACCAGAAAAAATTTCTTATAAGACAAATCCACATCTAAAACCGAAATTGGACAAAAACACCAAAAGAAAAGTAAGAAACCTACTTTGGTAGGTTGAAAAAGAATTAGATAGCAATATACGACTTTTGATGAAGAAAAGCACAACCTAGATCTGGTTCAGCATTAGGACTAGACTCCATAGTAACTACGGACAACGTCGCTCGACCTTTAGCGCTCAGACTCCACCGTAGGGTTGTGCCTCGACTCAACCTGGACAACACCCCATGAAATTGTTCCCGAGACTCCCTTGAGTTCCTCCCTGGTGGAACGACCCATTGATCATCAACACTGGACCTACTTGAAGCCTCCCTTAAGTGCGACACACCCGAAAACCCTACACCATGATTCCTGAAAATATGACCCCTCTTACGGTGTGACACACTCAATCATGAATCTCCCAAATCCCATTACAGTATTCCATCTCTTTTTTTGTTATTTTAATAATATATTATTATTATATCTCAATTATTATCTTAACTGTTAAATAAGTCTATATATATATATATATTAAAATAATAATCCACTTTTTATTCTTAAAAAAAAGTAAAAGTCCTTATTAATAAATTCTTTTATAAAACACACACACACACATACAGACACACACACACACACAGATATATATATTATATACCTATAATGTTATAAAATATATTAATAATTGAAAATGTATTATCAAAATAATAACTATCCTAATTTGTACAAAATATTTTTTATTTTGAAACTTTTAAAACAAATGTTAATATGATATGATTCAAATCAACAATAATTTGTTAAAAGTTCATATGTATAATTTTAATCATTCTCTTAACATATTTTCTAATTTTGTTAAACAAAATTACAAAATGTTAATTTATAACCTAAAAATTATTACTATATATATATATTTGTGTGTGTATATATATATCATATTTTCGAACCCATATTATAGATCAAATAATTGTATGCATAATTAAAATAGTGTACTTTTACAAAATAATATCATTAAAATACGTTAAAACAATAATTTTCAAAATCATTTATAACCTTAATATAAAATTATAATTTCATATTGGTATTGGTTTTATGTCATAATTTTATATAATTCAAAACTAGTATACATATGTATATATATATACACACATACATATAGTATTTGGGAACTAAAAAATAAACTGGATATATTATATATATTAGTATCATTATTGTATTAAATAATTATTTGATAATAATAAATTATGTTTGATAAAAAAAATATTTTTAAATTATTCTTTAAACAAAGTTCAATAATATTTACTTTGAAATTTGTACTTTGTTCGGATAACAAAATAAAACCTCAATATTACTATTACATGAGAAACAAGTTTTTGGGCGTTACAACCACTATACCAATTGAAATTCTAGTTATATATATATATATATATATATATTATCTTATATATTTATATATATATAACATGGGTATAAATTAAAATTTATTCGCGAGTTTTGAACCCGATTCATTGTTGTGTCTCTAAACTCTCTTGCCACTACACCAATTCGAATTTTGTAAATGTGAATATATATTATCATATATATATATATTAATAAAATGTTGGTATAAATAAAAATTCATGTGATATTTTCTAACTCGCGCCGCCTCTACGCTGTTGTATCTCCCTCTCCACTACAACAATTTTAATTTTTTAAATTTAAACATATATTATCTTATAAATATTGTTTCACATGAAAAACATAATGAACCCTATACCCACAATTTAGTAAAATCGTGGGTATAGGTGATATCTATACCCACAGTTTTCATGAACTATGGGTAGAGGCTTATATTCCAAAGGCTATACCCATGGTTTTCATGAAAACCATAGGTATAGATCTCACTAATAAATATAGTTGAGTAGAACTGTAGGTATAGGTTCTCATGTGGCATTCTCACATAATTTTTTTGGCTTCCTACACTTACTTGGGTACCCTATACCCATGGTTTATCAAGATCTATTTGTGTATCTTAGAAAATATCACTTATACCCACGGTTCATGAAAACCATGGGTATAGGTGGGTCTATAGACAATTTTTTTGGGAAAACTGTGTGTATAAATTTTTTTTAGTAGTGTGGATGGAAAATATAAAATTTTGCGACATATATTTTTAATCTAACACTTTTGAAAGATTTCATTTGTAATATATATTTCTCTTTTTAGTTTGGTAAGATATCTCACCAAATATCTCTTTTATGTTTTACTTAAATTCTATGGACTAGGATATCAAAGGCATTTATTCTGTAGTTTATTTTAATCTTTAGAACTTAAATATCATGAATTAAATATATCAATAATTTGGAATAAGTGACAACTAAATCTTTCTTAATTAGAGGTAATTCATTAATATTTTTAACAATTGATGATAAATGATTTTTTCCTTGAAGATAAATTAATTTGCATAATCATAATGTTTTATTACACATAGTATTTTCTGTTTAATCCCCTCAATAAATAGAAAATATATATATTTTGTTTTTTGTTCTTAAATATCTAATACATTTATTCCATTAATTTTTAAAGAACTATCATTCCCAATGTCAACTTATCCTTCGTCATGTTCTTTATTCTCCTCAAATTGTTTTATATCACATGTCATATGAGAATAAAGGACACTATACAGTATAAATAAATTATTTTTTCTACTTTATATCTTAGAAACTTTAATAATAAATGATTTTTTCACCCTTTATTTAACATTATATACTTTTTTAATATAAGTAAATTTCTCCATAAGAGTAGTTACACTTTATTAGACACAATTACCCTATTGGAAATGGCTTATACAAGCTTCCTCTAAATACATAAATATTCTATGGGTAGGTGGACATGAAGAACTTATGGTCATGTTTTTTCTTTCTGCAAATATTTTGAAACATTCCCAGAGCTTCTTCCTTTTCCTTCAGAGTTTCTCCCCCCAATTCATGGAAACTATAATAGAGATACATTTCTCACTAATAAATATATGAATTATTATAAAATATTATACATCAACAATAATATAAATTTAAATTTAACCTCACACATTGATATGAGTTTGGTTCAAGAAAATATTGTCGATTTCCATTTAGATTTTCCACTAACCTTTTCATTTAGAATGGGGAAATATTTATCAAGGTGTTAGTTTTAACTTCATTTGATGTATAAGATGTTTCACCATGTTTCTTCTCCACAAAAACATTCTCAGTTTTTGTTTTTTAACTTAAACTATTAGTAAAAACATATTTACTTTTATGTTTATTAGGTTTAGATTTGATGTAATTTTTTGGGGAAACAATATCATAATCTTAAGATGATTCAGTTTTAACTACCATATCTTTGTTGAAATCTTTAGACATATTATTCATAATATATTTTACTATAAAAAACCTTGATTTAATCTTGCATAACTCTTCATACGTTTCTATAAGTATTTCATCTAGGTATTTCACCATTTTTTACATATAATAACCTTTTCTTTGAGTTTTTATATAACCCTATGTTTTTTTGGGTCATGAAATTGAGAGGAAATTATAATTTTCTATTTTGGATACTTATGATAGGTAAAATAGTAATTTTCTCCTTTTATATGATGTTAGATAACAATTTTTTCTGCTCTGTTGAACCTATAATATGGTGTTTAACTTAGGATAAGTGTTTGGTAAAAATATAAGTTGTTTGAATTTTCATTAAATATTTAGTATTTAGTTAATTAAAAATTATTTTATTCATTAATGTTTTAATGGTGATATATTTTCAATGGATATATGGATTTATATTATAATTATTGGGTTCAATCTAAAAACAACGTTTTTTCATACGAGGGGCATGAACATGTGTCAGGAGCCATGGTCGGGCCCAAGCCTAAGCCCCATTTCTGTTTCTTTTATATCTTTATTTCTTTTTTTTCCTACCTTTACTTCCTCCTCCATCATGATTTTTATGAAAACATGATGTTATATTTCCTTTTGTGTCTCTATCTAATAGATGAAGTGGGGATAAGAGTGGAGATCATGCTAGAAGCAACTACATAGCTAGATCGAATGTCAGTGGGTGTGTCTCGTAGATTTAAAACCAAATTATTGGTGATTTTCACCAACATGTATGATAGTTTTTGATTTTTATGCCCTAATCCCCATTTTTTTTAATTTTTACCCGTATTTTGATTGATAAGGATACCATAGGAGGTCAATTTGTGCTTAATTAGGAGAAACAAGGGTTTCTAGAAATTTTCACAGGTTTCAGTTTGGGAAAACCTAATCACATTATCTGTGGTTTCAAAAAAAAGAACATGAGTTTTTTAAAATTTACAAAAGAATAATCCTTTGGGAATATATGTTTTGTACCCATGGTACACACCTTGTAGTCGGACATAAACATTTGGCTATGCACTTGGGAAGATACCCCATGTGATGGGGACATGGATATGTAGTAGAATATGGGAAAACCCAAAGTGTGCCCTTTCCATGTAGTAGTACACTGATAGAACCCATGTCTACCCAGGTCATGTATTAGTTCACAGCCAATCCCCAAGTGTTCCTAGGATGTGTATAAGTATATAGAAATGGTGGATGTTTTTTAGAACATGTTAGGTCATTTCCGAAAACATTTTTTACAGTTCTTGTGTTAACAATTTGAGGGTTCTGGGTTATTTTACACCCTAAATATTAAATTTGACAATGTTAGAGTCCATTATAAAAAAAATTCAAATATAACACACTAGTAGAGACCTTATAATGATTTTAAGTCTTCTAAGAGGCAATTCAGGGTGATTAATTCATGAAAAAGGGGTCCTTCCTCCAATAAATGGAACCAGAAGTATATTAAGAGAGATACTGTATGATACCTAGATAAGGGTCATGAGATTATTAAGAGGATTTTTATTATAATCACTAAGGTTATTAATTTAAATTTATTTGGAAAATACCTCTCTATTGGGACTGGGTCATGGATCGAGGAGATGGATCATTTGGGTGTTTGGTCCAACCTAGAGTGACTTGGGGAGGGGGTGGGCTTGAGACCATCTCCCTTGTGAGGATTTACCTTTTGGTACTTGGGATTAGTGATATATTAGAGACTGGGTTGTGGGACATGTGACCCCCAAGACATGGGCATCATCCAATGGGACGAGTTGTGACTAGGGATTCCAAGAGGGATTCCTCCATATATGTTTTGATGAAGAGGATCCCAAGAAGGGTTCCTCTAATTTCATTCTAATTCACAGGATCTCTATAGGGATGTCTCTTCTTAGGAGACGACATTGGGGGTATCAGGGGTTTCTAGTGTTTCATTAACCCTAAGTAGGTGTCTGCGCTTAGGTAGATATTTTTTCATGTGTCACCTAGAACTTGAACTCATGTGTAAGCCCAATGGGGGTTGAGATGTTGCTAAAAACATTCAATGTTTGGACATCCATTGATATGGTTTATTTTAAATTATTTATATTTGAACTTTTTTATACCCTCAAAGATCTATGATATGTTTGGGGTTCCATTTATAGAGATATTTTTATATGGATTTGCTTCCACATTTTGGAGTTGTATACAGTTGTATTTACCATGAACATGGAGCTCGGTAATTGGAGTAGTCTTGGAATAGGATCTCATAATATGATAAGTGTTTCCCTAGATTTAGAGCATATATTTTTGATAGGGGATGAAATGGATTTATAGAAAATATAATAGGGATTTCATGGGCCTCATATCTGGAGTCATGAGGATATGAGAAGGAATTCCGAGGATTTGAAGCCGAGATAATAGGTTTTTTGTGGGACTCCTCTCTTGAGTCGTGAGGATACTGATAGGGGTTGTCATGGATTTGGAGCCCAGGTGATATGGCCTTTTTGAGATAGATCCTTGGAGGTATGAATATTAGATGGGGCTACCAGGGATATAGATCCCCCATGTTATTTCGGAAGAATATTCTTTGAGATATTCCTAGAGACACTCTGGAACTGGTTGAAGCATGTATGGTCAATTGGGATAAAAGATCAATGTATTGATTGTGGGTTTTTTTCTTCTATTTTTTTAGGATAGGTGATAAATATTTCATGGTAATGCAATTATGATAGTAGGTTATCAATTTAATGTTGGTTGTGGGATACAAAAATTCATTTCTAGCCCCCTATATATTTATATATATCTCAGTGTGCAGGCAAAACATATGTCTACATTTAGGTTGATCATAAATTTATAATGGATAGTGTGGAGTTATAGGATTTCAAGATCAAACTAAGCAGCTCGTGTAGAGTATTATGAACATGTTGGAGTTCAATAGGGGTTTTTGAAACCTGGTATGATGAGTGGATCAGAGTCGGTAGTAGATTATAATTCATTTATTTTTAACTATTTTATTTTGTACTTGGGATCGGTCTAGTATGAGATCAGTGTTGCAAATGGTTTTTAGGCCTTGACTACATTAAATTTTATTATGGAATTTTTAGCTGATTTATTTCTTTTGTATACTTAGATATGTATGTTTCTTTTTTATTTATATTATTATTGTTCACAGATATTTAGGGTTCATATTATCCTCGTAATATCACCTTCGACCCTCAATTCTATTTTGAAACCTATGGAATATAAGGATGTGTTCGTGAGGTCATTTAGAAAACTGTACTGGTTACTATTCATGGAGTGAGTAAGGGTAGGACATTACAAAGTGGTTTCAGAGCAATTTTTTTTATTTTTGTCTTATAATTTTAAACTAGGTAGACCAGAGGAATATATATTTGTTGAATCCTATAACAAAAATCATCCATGTGAGTTTAGAATACCTATTCTTGGAAGGAATCTGAGTTATTAGGGATATAATTTTTTATTTTTATTTATATGTTTCATTTTTATATTATTTTTACTTTGATTGATGCAAATGTTGTTTCAATTGAATTATTTGTGATGGACTTATGGTTCTTATCCCATTAGAAAGAGGTTAATAATGGGATTTTACACATGTCTTATAGAGGAAAGAGGTGTTTTGTTGAAAAAAATATGGAATATTTTATTGATAACAAATGAAATAATTTCATCTCATTGGGTTAAATATATTTATTTATATAATATTCTTGATTAGATCATTCATTTGAAAATTTGATGAAAATTCTAGTTTTCCCCTTTAAAGTTTACTATAGTAATTTGGCCATAAATATTTTTTATGTGTTATTTTACATTGAATTTTTTTGATAGTGTTAATAAATCAATGGTATAGAACATTTATTAATGACATTTGATCTATATCATATTTTTTTTAGTAAATGGGCTATGAAGTTAAAGTTAGTCACGAATCACTAGATTGGACACCACTTTAGTATTTGGGCCATAAAATTTTTATATTTTCTTGGAATGGGACCAAATTTTGAGAGAATATTGAGAAAATAATTAATAAAAAATTTTCCTTGTTTAAATATATATGGTTCATGATTTTTTTAGGAAAATAGTCGATGAAAATTGGACTAAAACATTTAGACAAATTCCCCATTCATATTTGAAAAATCTTGAAAATATATCATCCCATCCACTCTATAATTTTTTTTATTCTATTTTAAAGGGAATTGTTCAGGAATTATAGAATTTAGACTATAGGATAAGTGTGTGTTTTAAATTTCAATTCAACATTGTAGGAGGGAAACTATCAGGCTATGATCTCTTAAAAAATGAACTTCCTTTCTGCTTGTTTGTTTTAACATTGTTGTTCTTTCAATAAAATCACTATTTATCACCAATTTCTTCTATTATTTTAAATTTCACCTTATTTTATTTAATTACTTTTTATGAAACTAAATATTATAAATTGTTTTTTGTTATACCCTTTCTAAACCTTTGCTCATGAAAAATGTTTATACGAGGATAACATCTCCCATGGAAGAGCAGTTTTTTTGTAATTGGTCTACCTTTTACCTTATTCCTTAATTTATTTTGAATAAAATTTATAATTTAATTCAAATATTATGATCTATTAATTGAGTTTTTAATTTATAATAATATAATAATCAAATTGAACAATTACCATAAAAACACATGAGATCGAGTAATGTGTGAATTGTTAGAGCATGTTCTTTATCGGTAAAAAAACACAGGATCAATTTTTATAGTTATAAAACAACTTAAAACCCCAATTAATTATCATTTATAGAATTTATATGTTCCCTAATTTACCATTTACCATAATCTAGACTTATAACTACAATCGAATAATGATACTACAATTAAATGTTCTGAAGCTAGCCTAGGGTTTCATTAATTTAATTTTGGTGTCTAAGATAATTATCATAGGGTTTTAGGGTTATTAAATAAGTGGATTTTAATTTTAATTTTTATTTTTAATAATTAAGTGATGAGTTAGAGTTAGATTGATTATTGTTTCTAAATTTTTTTTCTAAAAAAACATATTCTCGTTTTGTTTTCCCAATCTCATTTCAAAAAGAAAAAAAGAAGAAAAAAATGAAATCTTCATCCATCATGCTTATTATTATTGTTTTATGAACATAAACCACCCCACTCCAACTTCTATGTTTTGAATTTATTTTATATTTATTTTAATAATACCTTTAAGGAGTTATTTTAATTACTGCATCTTCGAGAGACGACCCAGGTCAGCCACACCGCTCACCTAATTACCCAAAAACCACAAATCATTTGAGAGAACAAATGTTAGTGACTTTAAATCATACATCGTACCAAGGACATAATATTCACATCAAATATTGTCTTACAAGAGTTTTATTTTTATCACTTACAACTGAGGCTCAGTTTTTTAATGTCTTAAAAACTTCTCATATGATGTTTTCCTATATAAGTACATAGTGTCATTTTTCTCATCTAGGATTACTTGTTTATATATATACTTTGATGGTAGGTTTTTTTGGATCAATGGTGTGATTATTGAAAATTTGTATGATGATTAATTCCTTGTAAATAGGAGTTGTAGTGACCCTAGCTGGTAGATATGACACACAATGCCTTACAGTTTTGACTCCCTTGTGGGTTGTTCTTATTTAGGTTCAGTTATTTAAAATTATTGTAACAAACTATATAGTGTTTTAACACATATATTGTAATTTAATTATACTTAATGGAACAATTTGGTTTTATTTTCCCATGGTACAGATTATCTAGGTCAATTTCATTGGTTATGGGAAGATTTGACTAGTGAGACAATATCCTCAAGGGATTAGTCTCATTATTGTATTCTCATGATTATGATTACATTGTTGTGGGTGGTTTCTATCATGTTGTTTCATCATTTATAAGACCCTATGGGCGGGAATTGGAAATGTTGATGTCATCAGTTGAGATGGGATAATTAATAATTCCTTGAGAGTGGTGACCTTATGAGAGGATTCACATGTTGGTAAGATAGTTGGAACTAGTGATCTTAATTAGACATTACTAGTAAGTCTTGGTGTGGGACCTAGATACCCTTAGTTTTTACCCATACACAATTGGGTTAGTGGTTTATGTTTTTGTGGGTGACCAATTAGAGTGGTTAGCCTAGTTTGGTAGTTTGATTCAGGTAAAATCATAGGTAGGTTCTTTAGGGACTGATCCAAATTCATAGTAGGTGATCAGAGTTTGTGGCATAGGTAGGATGATTCCTTTGGTTTATGATAAATTTCCTAGAGTTATTGAGGATTGAGAATGGATTCAATGGGATGGATTGTTCAGGTGCCCGAAATTTTAGACTAGTTGGTGAAATTTTAATGGTGTATTCAAAGAAAATTTGAGTGGTATGACTAAACCAATGTTTTGTTACTGCTATGAATATGGATGAGGTTCACATGATTTGGACCAATGATTATAACCTATGGTGCTAAAACAATACTGTGAGATCAACATTCATTGATGGATCATGGAATATGTTGAGTGCTCTATTTTGAGGTGTATTTCGAAGGGTGGTCCTGGAATTTAAAGAATAACATGTCATGGAGAATTATCAACATGTCCTTGATGGTACATGAATCATAAGAGTGTGATTTAGGTTCTGTTCCTGGGTTGTACAGGATCATATAACTCTTACAATGGGAAGATAGAGGCATCACACAATGGTAATGTATGGTGATGTTGAAGTATTGAATTGGTGATGGATATGAGTAGTTTGAGGACCGATGTAATTTTCAGTGGCTTTAATGTGGTATTAGTAGCCCAAGAACCTAAAAGGAATGTTCCATGATTAGTAGAATGAGTGGTTTCCAGTAAACTTATAAGAAAGTGACTAGGGAGTGGTATAAGTTAAAACATATATTCAGGAGTGAAACATTGTTCCTTTGAGGGTGGTGACCCTCATAATGAGTTGAAAATTCAGATATTTCCATGGGAACAATTCTTAGGAAGTAATAATGGGTGATATTTTGATGTTGCTGATTGTTAATCAGGAATTATGGGTTTGGACACACCAGTAATTACTTTTGGTGATGGATGGAGCCAAGGGCATGGATTTTGTGTTAATTTTTGAAGAAAGAATAAGGTTAATCCTATATTGTGGAGTATCAGATCAATTAGAGTCATACAAAAATTGTGTAGATAGAGTTTGAGATGTTGTTGGAACTATATCAAGTAGGTTTATAGACTATTTAGGATGTGTTTTGGTAGCAAATTATGAAGGTGGGGAGTGTCATGGATCAGAATTATCCATTATCATTTTCGTTCTATTGTGGGGATAACTATGAACCTGATGATGCATTTTGGATGAAATTTTGAAATACCAGAATGGACAGATGCTGTCAGGAACCATTTTGGTAGTTTTGTAACAATGTAAAGTAGTGGATTGACTTTTAAAGGTCTATTATCCTTATTATTGGACTTGTGTAAAGAAACTTGATTATGATTCTATAGTAGAACTCCGTTAGTTTAGGATGAATTGATGACCAAGGTTTTTTTGATGTGTGGTTGGAAAATAATTGAAGCTTCATGAGGATGAGAAGTGTTTTAGTGGAGATATTATAAGACCTTGTGTATTTCTAGGTTGTAAAAATGAGATGAAATTTTCATTTTTGGTTTTGGATGCTCCTGAGGGAAAAAATAGTCATTTTACACTAGAAAACAATTATAACACCGAAAAAATGTTATGGTTTGATTTTCTTAAATAAGTTATATTCCTAGACTATATTTTATAAATAATTGAGTTTCTTTGAAACAAAACTTGGTTATTTAGTATATAGTCATAACCACAACATTAAACATAAAATTTTCACTTTTGTGTTCTGAATTTTAAAAAATGGACATACACTATTTCCCTCAGGGTGATATTTGGAGTCTGATAGAATCAAGTTAAATTTCAGTGAATATTAACTTACCCTTATCAATAGTAACATACCCTTATGAATAGTAACATACCCTTATGAATAGTAATATGAACCATATGAATCTTATCCTTACTCACGAAAGTATAAATAAATTTTGGCACCTTAAAATGAAGATGAGTATTTTATGTGTTGGTATTTTTCGATTAAAGAATAATTTTAATTAAAAATTATATTTTTCATATTTATAAAATTATTTTTAAAAAATGGAGTTCATTTTTAGATTCTAAACATCAAAAAATGGTTAGGGTGTATATTTGAGATTTTCCTAAAATACATGAATTTTAATGAAGAGTAAAATACATTAATTTACCGTATAAATACAATATAATTAACTATTCTTAGAATAATGAGTGAATTAATCCCCAAAATATAGAACTCTCATGAACTTATTACTATTATAGGTCATGGAGTCCTCACTATTTCTTGTCGGGTGGAGAAATAATAAATTAATGATTATAATATTAAGGAAACCATCCTCCCCTCCACTATATAAACAACCCTTCGCCCCCTCTTCCTCCCACACCACTAAAGCTTCAAGACTTGCCTAAATTATACTCAACTATCTCCCTAATATTCCCCCCCACTTCCTAGACCTACTGGTCTCACAAAAAGGACAAAAAAATCATTAAGGAGTTTCTCAAGGAGGAGTACTCAAGAGGTGAACCTCTCTTCCCTTTTCTTTCAAATTCTTTTACTAGTTCCATTCTTTTGTAGCTCTCTCCTCACCTCCCCACATCGAAATGATATGATAATTATGGTACCATAAATGGAATGTAATTTTATTATTCTAATGTAATATTTCATCATCATATCTTGTTTCCCCCACCTCTTAAACTAAAAATGAAAATACCATCCGAGATGTGTTAATTTATCACATTCAAGGACGACGAGTTTTCAATTTCTATTAATATATTCAAGATTGGTAATGAAATATTTTTAATGGTTTAATTAGATCATAATATATTTATTTTAACTTATTAAATGTTCTGAAATTCTTACACACTCATAATACAAAATAATAATATAGAACAAGTTCTTTATGCACAAAACCGCCAAGTTAAACCAAACATTTATCAATAACTGTTAAATAATGAGTAATACTCAAGGTATATTACCCAAAATCATTATATTATCTTTTATAATGTCACTAATAATATATATTTACAATTATGGATGTTTAAACACATTTCAAATGAACTTCCATTCATAAATTCAAGTAAACCGATCATGGAAACCATAGAACAAAATGCTTCCAAAACAATAAAATTGAATCTTTTAAAACCATCAAAAAGGGAATGAATGAACATAATAAGGTTATAATATATCAATTAAAATTTTATGATGTTATTTAATTTTTAATTAATGAAGCTAAATTTGATTATTTGGGTGGTTAATACCAATCAAGAACACCATCAAGCATAAGGTAAGGGATCCTCTCTCCCACTTTTATTCAAAGGTCCCCCTATGTTGTGTCCCTTTATTTTTAATTAAAAATGATAGGGTATGTTTTATCACCTCCCCCATACTTCATTTTTGATATATAATGTATGGGATAACCCTTTACGTCTCATTAAGCCCACATAATAACACTAATTACCATGCCAAAATGTCTGTAAGGGGTTTCTTATCTCACTTTTAATTTGGTGAGATTTCCATTGTTTGCCACTTATTTATTGCATGTGGTGTATTGTGTACTGAAATTTTATATATATTATCATTATTATATTTATATTAAATGTATTATTTTACTCATTTGGTGGTTATTAATTTTTGGTCATATGACTTGATTGATTACAATATTGTAATGGGATTTGTCTCAATTTCCATTTCATTAAGACTTACATGGTATTTTACACCCAATATTCCTTATGTGGTGTATCCACTTCCGACTTGAGATAATTTTTCATTTCAAATTGTAAATATATTATATATCCATATTATGTTTTTGTGTATATGATCATTTTCTTAAGCCATATGCCCTTTTACATATACTATTTATTTGGAATGTTGTTTTAACTATGAAAACATTGATGAATCTGTATCCTCTACTCTATACAGATATTGAGAAGGAATATTTTACTTGTATTAAATCTATGTATAAAGAATTATTTGGAAATTTAGTGATAGTATGGGGCCGCTATTTCCCCCTTGATGCATCGATATGTCTCATGAGACAAATCAGTTGGAGACAAACCCTTTGAGTTTGTTTCCAAAAAACATATCGGTTTATTCCCGCAGACTTAAACAGTTTCGATAGTATAGTGGTATCATGTGCTAGATATATGATGTCCAATTAATAAGAATTCTCTTTATTCATTTTTAGTTATTACTATCCATGAGGTTTTTTCTATGATAAAATCTATGGATGTAGGTACATTCTCAGTTTATTAATGGCGTGTGTTTTTCATTTAATCACCATGCCTTATTTGTTTATGATTCAGTTATTGTTTATTCATGATTCAACTACTTCTAACCATTAATGATAATTTGATCTCACACCATTAATTTTTTACCATAAATATGTTATTATGAGGAGACCATTTATTGAGTTTTTGTGGATGAATTTTATTAGTTTTTTTATGTATTGTATTTTGTTACCTTTCCCAATGTAATTTGAGTTACATCTATGTGTCTAGTTTCTTCAATACTACTAAACTGATCGTTCCTTCAGGATTTCATTCTTCTTAATCATCCAATGTAATAAATAATGCACCAGCTCCAGTATAGAGGGACCAAGGTGTTATAGTTGGTATCAAATGAAGTTTAGTAGAAAACTTGGAAACTAGATTAAAAAAATTAGATTAGGGATCAAATCCATAAGGTAGTATTTGAGGACAAACATACAAGAACATCCTAGAATTTTGGTAAGGAATATATTATGTGAATATTTCTAGGAAATACATCCATGTCCAGATATAAATAGGTAGAGGTGGATTTATCACAGATGTACCTAGGAGTGAAAAATCCGACAAGGAGTTTTGGGACTGACCAGGGGTATCCTAGTACATGACAATGGGCCTTGATGCACTCTTGGTTTGACTCTCTTGGGAGATATTCTTAGGATAATTTATTTTTTCATTACAAGATATTATGTTGGATTTTAATGTAAATTTTTCCGTAGAGAAACTACGTTTATGAGACTAGCTATGAAAATAATTTCAATTTATGTTAAGTAATTTTCTAGATGAGATTATAAATTATGATTCATAACCAAATTTAGTGTATGCAATTATTTAGAAATTGATCTTAATGGAATAAGGGGAATAAATTATCATGTAAAATGTATGGATTTTCCCCCTGATTAAGTCAACACAATCAATGTTGCAGTGGATCAGATCCTGGCCATATTGGGACAACATACTCAGTTTGTGATGAATAATCATGATACACCTAATTTGGATAATTCCATATGAAAAAATCCCCCATCTTTTAGTGGGACTAATAATCCAGTGGTTGATGAGCAGCAGATAAAGTCCCTTGAAAAAATATTCATGGCATTAAGATGCAATGAAAATGAAAAGTTAGTGCTGGAAGTATATTGTCTCAAGAGGGATGCTGATCAAAGGTGGTTCTTGATCCATAATATCATGGAGGAAGAAGAAATAGAAGATATGTAATGTAGGAATTTTAGGGAAATACTCTTTGAAAAATTCTTCCCCCATGAGCAAAGAACTGAAATAAAGAGGAAATTCTTGGCTTAAATCAAAGGAAAAAAGACAGTTTTGCAAAGCATGAGGATACCATCACATGACTAGCTAGGTATTCCATAGATTATATATGTGACTCAGAAGACAAGATTGATCATTTATTTAAAGGTATTAATCCAAGTCTTCTAAGGTCACTGTCTTCTCAAACATTTTCATTATATGATGAAATTGTGTTATGTTCCATAAAAATAGAGATAGAGTTTCATATATCAAATTTGATCAAGGAAAACTAAGATAATAAGTGGTACATTGATAAAAATGGAATAGTTAAAGCACCAAAGAAGAATAAGGTAATGAACCAATTCTTTTTATGTGAGAACTGTAGAAAGAATCATCCTAGGAAATTCTTGAAAGGAATGGGAGTCTTCTACAAGTGTGGAGAAAAGGGTCATTGATCGAATGAATGCAAGGGTAAGAAATAATTATATAATTTTCAATGCTATAATTGTAGATATATGGGACACTATTCCAATTAGTGTCCTATTCTCCTAGGAAACATGCCTCAGAAAAGGCCACAGGAGAAAGGGAAAGCTTATGTGATTACAACCACAAAGGTTGAAGTTCTTAATGATGCAGTGGCAGGTACTTTAATTGTTTCCTCAAACATATCCAACACTTTATTTGATTCTAGATCATCGAATTCATTTATATATTCCCAGTTTACCAAGAAAATTAGACATGTCCAATTTGGTTTAATAAGGGATTTTTCAGTCAAAACTCTTAGCAGATGTATCATTACAATAAAGGCATGTTGATTAGTCCCCTAATTACACATACATGTGCTTTGTTTTCTAACCTTATCATCATACCAATGACTGGATTTGATATAATTTTTGGTATGAATTGGCTTTCAAATTATGATTCAAAGATCTATTACAAGAATAAGGACGTTATAATCTTTGAGAATGGTGTAGAATCCCTTTTTTAGAGAATAAACCTCACCATATGATTATTATCTTAATCCACCCCCATTAGCTCTATTGAATGAAATTATTAGAGAGTAATAAAACCCAATATCTTTGGGTGAGGAAAGAAATATTTAAATTGAAGATGTACATATAGTGTAATAATACATTGATGTATTTCTAGAGGATTTACCTGGACATCCTCCAAAGCAGGAAGTTGAGTTCTCTATTGATTTAATTATTGGTGGAATACCTATATCAAAGAATCTCTAAAGAATGGCCACTATGGAATGAGTGGATCTAAAGATACAACAAGATGAATTGAGGGACAAAGGACTTATTAGACCTAGTGTTTCTCCCTGGGGATCCGCTGTCTCCTTTTTCAAGAATAAAGAAGGATTCATGAGGATATACATTGATTATAGGGAAATCAATGCCATTATTTTAAATAATAAGTATCATCTACCATGAATTGATGATTTATTTTATCAACTTCATGGATCACAATAATTTATAAGATTGACCTTCGATCTGGATATCATCAGTTGTGTGTAAGGAATGAATATATTTCAAAGACAACATTTTGAACTAGGTAAGGGAATTACGAATTGATAGTGATTCCTTTTGGACTGACTAATACCCCCTTTGTTTTCATGGATTTAATGAATAGAGTTTTCAAGGAATATCATGATAAATTTTTTTTTGGTATTTATCGATGATATTCTGGTATAATCCAAAAGCTATGAAGACTATGAGAATCACTTGCATATTATTCTGAAAACACTTTGAAGAAATTAATTATATGGGAAGTTTAGAAAATGTGAATTTTTTCTTCAATCAATTTCTTTTCTTGAACATATTGTCTCTAAGGATGGAATCCTAGTTGATATTGCGAATAAAAAGGCAATCCAAGAATGTCCCATGCCAACGAACATTACTAAGGAACATAGTTTTGTTGGATTAGCAGGTTATTATCAGTGTTTCATTCAGAAGTTTTCCCGATTGGCTAACCTGGTAACCAAGCTCACAAGTAAAGGGGTTAAGTTTGTATAGACTAAATAATGTATTGAATTATTTGAAGAATAGAAAAGAAGATTGGCCAATACTCCAATTTTGACTCTTCTATCTAGAAATGATGGATTTATGATATACATTGATCAATCCAAGAATGTACTGGGTTTTGTCCTTATAAAAAATGATAAAGTTGTTTCTTATGCCTCAAGGTAGTTGAAGACTCATGAGAGAAATTAGCCAACTCATGAAATTGAGTTTGTAGCTATAATATTTTCTCTGAAAATATGGAGACATTATCTCTACGGTGAAAGATGCGAGATATATATGGATCGCAAGAGTTTAAAATAAATTTTCACAAATAAAGAACTCAACATGGGGAAAAGATGACTGATAGAGTTACTCAAAGATTATGATTTTTCAATACACTACCACCCATGAAATGAAAATAAGGTTTCAGATGCATTAAGTAGGAAAGATCATGGAATTATAACCCAATTGAGTATTGAGAGAGATCCTACATTCATGGATATACTGAAGATGGATATAGGAATTGTTAAGGAAGGGGAAACATATTTTTTCATTAAAATTATTTCTAAACCATCTTTATAAGAGAAGATAAAAATCTCTCTATATAATTATGAAAATCTACACAAGAAAGTTAATGTTTTTAAGTATGGGAGATTGGAAAACATCATGTATGAGGAAGGAGTTCTGAAATTTTGTAAGAGGTTATGTAATCTATCAGTACTGAAGCTAAAAAAATGAACTATTAGATAATGCACATAGATCAAATTTCTCTATACATCCTTGTAGAAAAAAGATATATATAGATATGAAGGAAAATTCTTGGTAGGATAATATGATGTGAGAAATTGCTGGCTACGTGTCAAGGTGTCTAGTTTATCAATATGTGAATGCATAGAGACAACATCCTTGAGGGGGGATGAAACATCTACCTATTCCTATGTGGAAGTGGGATGACATTACAATGGATTTTGTCATAGGACTACTGAGGGAACCTATAAGGAATGATGCATTATGGGTAATTTTTGATCATCTCAAAAAATCATCACATTTCTTTCCTATAAGAGAGTATTTACTACTTGAGAGCCTAACAAGTCATTATATTAATGAAGTTGTTAGACTTCATGGTGCACCTCTATCGATTGTTCGTGATTAGGATCCCCAGTTTCAATCCAAATTTTGGAAAAGTCTTCAAAAGGCATTGGATACTAAGCTTCATATGAGTACTTATTATCACCCCCTAACTGATGGAAAATATGAAAGCACTATTCAAACACTAGAAGATATATTGAGATCATGATCTCTTGACTTTCAAGGTATGTGAGATCAATAATTTCATTTGGTGTAATTTTACTATAATAATAGTTCCATTCTAGAATTCAAATGGTGCCATATTAAGCATTATATGGTAGGACGTGTAGAACTCCAACTTCTTGGAATGTAGTTGGCAAGAGGATAATTTTAGGCCCAGAACATATCAAAGAGAAAACAAAAAAGGTAATGAAAATTCGTACCTATTTTAATGGATCCCAAAGTATGAAAATGGGATATGCTGACAACTGGATAAAGGATTTCAAATTTCAAATAGAATATCATGTCTTTCTAAAAGTATCTCCATGGAAGGGTCTCTTAAGGTTTGATAAGAAAGGGAAACTAAGCCCCAGGTACATCGAACCGTTTGAAATTATAGAAAGGATTAGAGATATAGCTTACCATTTAGTAAGGAAACCAAGTCTATCTAAATTTTATAATGTTTTCCATGTATTGTTGTTGAATAAATACATTCCAGACCCAATGAATGTACTCAACTATGAATAATTGGAACTAGAACCAGATTTTTCATACTGGGAAGAGCCTATTGATATTCATGACACAAGTGACCAGGTATTGAGAAATCAGAAAACTCATCTAGTAAAGGTTCTTTGGAGAAACCATAACACGTCGAAATAAATTTGGGAACCTGGGGATTTTATTAATTAGAATTTCCCACATCTTTTTATAGGGCTTTATACATGAAAAATTTCAAGGATTAAATTTCCAAAAGTGGGAATAATATAATACCCCAAACATTTTAGGGTATGTTTTTCTTAAATACCTTCTACTAATAGTCTATATTTCATAAATCCCTATGTTTAGTTGAAACAAACTTTTTTATTTAGGAGATAGTCATAACCTAGCCATTAAATATATATTTTCCACTTCTGTGTTTTAAATTTTGAAAAACAGACATACATGGTTGCGATCACGGTGATATTTGGAGTCTGAGAGAATCAAGTTAATTTTCAGTGAATAGTATCTTATCCTTATGTACAGTAACATACCTTTATGAATACTAAACTAACCTTATTAATGGTAACCTTACTCAAGAAAGTATAAATAAATTTAGGAACCTTAAAAATAAAGATGAATATTTTATGTGTTGGTATTTTTCGATTAAATAATGATTTTAATTAAAAATTAAATATCTCATATTTATAAAATTGTTTTTTAAAAACAGATTTCATTTTTAGATTCTATACATTAAAGAATTGTTGGGGTGAATTTTTCAGCTTTTTCTGAAATACATGATTTTCTTGTGAATAGTAGCATACATTAATTTACCATATAAATACATTATAATTAACTATTCCTAGGATTATGAGTGATGTAAGCACCCAAATCTTACACTCAAATGAAATTATTACTATTATAGGTCATTTAATTCACACTATTGTTTGTCTTGTGGATAAATAATAAATTAACTATTATAATATTAATGAAACCCTCCTCCCCTCCACTATATAAACCGCCCCCACCCCCTCTTCCTCCCACACCACTCACGCTTCAATAATTTCCAAAATTATGCTCAAATATCTCCCTAATAACCTATCCCACGTCCAAGACCTTCTTGTCTCACCAAAATTCCAAAAACAAATTCCATAATGAGTTTCTCAAGGAGGAGTACTCAAGAGGTTAACCTCTCTTCACTTTTCTTTCAAATTATTTTACAAGTTCCATTCTTTTGTTTCTCTCTCTACTCCTCCCAACATAAAAATTCTATTATAGTTCCATTAACTTATATGGAATGTAACTTTATTATTCTAATGGAATATTTCATCATCATATCTCTTTCCCCCCACCTCTTACACTAAAAATGAAAATACAATCCGAGATGTGTTAAATCTCATATTTAAGGACGACGAGTTTTTAATTTCTCTTACTATATTAAAGGTTTGTCAGTAAACCTTTTTAGTAGTTGAAACAGATCATAATATATTTATTTTACATTATGAAATGTTCTTTAATCCTTACACACTCATAATACAAAATAATAATACAAAACAAGTTTTTTTATGCACAAAACCGCCAAGTTAAACCAAGCATTTATCAATAATTTTTAACTAATGAGTCATCCTCATAGTATATAACCCAAAATAATTATAATATCATATATAATGTCACTAATAATACGTATTTATAATTCTAGATGTTTAATCACATTTCAAATGAACTTCCATTCATGAATACAAGTAAACCGATCAAGGAAGCCAAGGAAGAAAATGCTTCCAAAACCACAAAATTGAATCTCTTAAACCCATCAAAAAAGGAAATGAATGAACTTAATAAGGTTATAATTTATCAATTAAATGTTCATTACGTTCTGGAATTATCAATTAAATAAGAAAAATTTGATTATTCATGTTGTTAAGATCAATCAAGAACACCTTCAAGCATAAGATAAGAGATCCTCTCTCCCACTTTTATTCAAGAATCCCCCTATGTTGTATCCTTTTATTTTTAATTAACAATGATGAGGTATGTTTTTTCACCTCAACCATACTTACTTTATGATATAAAAATGATGGGATACCCCTTTACCTTTCATTAATCTGGCACAAGAACACCCATTACTATGCTGAAATGTTTGTAAAGGGTTTCTTATCTCACTTTTAATTCTGTGAGATTTCCATTGATCACCACTTATTTATTACTTGTGGTGTATTTTGTACTTCCATTTGATATATATTATCATGATTCTATTTATATTCATTGTATTCTATGATTCATTTGGAGGTTATTAATTTTTGGTCATATGACTTGATTGATTACAATATTGTAAGGGACTTTGTCTTAATTTCCATTTCATTGATATTTACTTGGTATTATACAACAAATATTTCTTATTTGGTGAATATAATGCCCATTTGATATAATTATTCATTTTAAATTGTAAATATATTAAATATCCAGATTCTGTTTTCATGGATATGATCATTGTCTTAAGCCATATACCTATTTACATACAATGTTTATTTAGAATGTTGTTTTAACAATAAAACAATTGATGAATTTGTATCCTCTAATCTATACGGATATTGGGAGGGAATATTGTACTTTTATTAAATCTATTTGTAATGAATTATTTGGACTTGAAGTGATAGGATGGGCCCACTATAGCCCCTCTATCCATCGACAACTCTCATGAGACAAATAAGTTGGCGACAAACCCTTTGAGTTTGTTTCCAAAACATAGATGGGTTTCTACCCATAGACTTAAACCGTTTTGATGGTATAGTGGTATCATGCGCTAGAAACATGATTTCCAATTAATAATAATTTTTTTATGCATTTTTAGTTATTACTATCCATGAAGGTTTCACTATGATAAAATATATAGATGCAGGTTCATTCTCTGTTTATCAATGACGTGTGTTTTTCATTTATTCACCATGCCATATTTTTTTATGATTAAGTTATTATTGATTCATGATTATGATACTTGTAACCCTTAATAAACATTTTATCTCACCCCTTTCATTTTTTTACCTTCAATAGGTTATGATGAGGTGACCATTTATTGAGATTCTATGGATGGAGTTTATTAGTTTTTGTTATGTATTGCATTTTTTTAACTTTCCCAATGTAATTTGAGTTACATATATGTATCTAGTTTCTTTAATAATACTAAACTGATCAGTCCTTTGGGATTTCATTACTCTTAATCATGAAAATGTAATAAATAATGCATTGGATCTGGTCTAGAGGGGTCGAGGTGTTACAGTTGGTATCAAAGGAAGTTTAGTGGCAAACTTATAAGCTAGATTTGAAAATATAGATTAGGGAACAAATACCTAAGGTAGTATTTAAGGACAAACATACAACAATATCCTCAAATTTTGATAAATAAATTATTATGTTCATATTTTTCGCAGACACATCTCTGTTTAGATACAAACAGTTAATGGCTACTCTGGAAAAGATGTACCAAGGAGTGAAAACTATGACAATGAGTTTCGGGCTTGACCTAGGGTATCTTGGTATATGACAATGGGTCTTGTTATACTCTTGGATTGACACTCTTGGGGGGTATATGCTTAGGTTAATTCATATTCTCTTTACAATCCATCATAAAGGATTTTAATATAAATATTTCCTCAGAGAAACCATGTTTATGAGATTATCTATGCATTGAAGTTTAATTTATTTTAAATACTTTTATAGCTGAGATTATAAATTATGATTTATAACTTCATATTGTGTATTCCATTATTGAAAAAAAATTCCCTAATAGAAAAAGCAGAATCAATACTCGTGGAAAATGTAGAGATTTCCCCACTGAGCAAGTCAACACATTCAATGTTGGAGAGGATTAGATCATGACCATATTGGGAAGCCTTACTCAGGTTGTGAACAATAACCATGCTACACCTATGTTGGATTGTTTAATGTGGCAGAATACCCCATATTTTAGTGGGAATACTAATCCAGTGGTAGCTGAGCAGTGGATCAAGTCCCTTGAAAAGATATTAATGGAATTAAAATTCAATGAAAATGAAAAGGTAGTGCTGGTAGTATATAGTCTCAAGGGAGACACTAATCAATGGTGGTCCTTGATCCAGAATACCATAGAGGAAGAATAAATATAAGATATGGAATGGAGGACTTTTAAGGAAATATTCTTCGTCAAATATTCCCCTCGTGAGCAAAGAACCGTAATAAAGAGTAAATTCCTTGGCTTAAAGAAAAGGGAAGAAGACAGTGTTGTAGTGTATGTGTATACCTTTACAATATTAGCTAGCTATTCCATAGATTACGTATGTGACTTGGATAAAAAGTTTTATCATTTATCTAAAGGTCTTAAGCCAAGTCATTGAAGGGTATTGTCTTCTCAAATATTTTCATCATATGATAAAATTTTATTAAGTACCATAAAAAAGAGAGGGAGTTTTCTAGATCAAATTTTTTCAAGGGAAACCAAGATAAGAAGTGGTACTCTGATAACCATGGAAAAGTTGAAGTGCCAAGGAACAATAAAATAATGAAGTAATTCCATTTATGTGATAAGTATAGAAATAATAATCCTAGGAAATGCTTGAAAGGCCTGGGAGTTTGCTATAAGTATGGAGAAAAGGGTCAACAATCTAATTAATAAAAGGGGAAGAAACAAGTCCATGATGTTCAATGATACAATTGTAGAGATATGGTATACAATGAAAATGAGTGTCCTAAGTTCCAAAGAAACATGCCTCATAAAAGGCCACGAGAGCAAGGGAAATCATATCCGATTATAACCACGGAGGTTGAAGTTCCTAATGAAGTGGTGGTAGGTAATTTAATTACTTCTTAAAACTTAGACAACACTTTTTTTGATTCTAGATCATCTCATTAATTTATATATTCCTAGTTTTCCCATAAAAATAGTCATGTCCCATTTTATTTAATAAAGGAGTTGTTAGTCAAAACTCCTAGGGGATGTATCATTGTAATAAATGCATGTTGATTAGTCCCCCTTATGACACATAAATGTGCTTTAGTTTCTAGCCTTATCATCATACCAATTAATGAATTTGATATAGTTCTCAGTATTAATTGGATGTCAAATTATGATGTGAAGATATATTTCAAGAAGAAGGAAGTTACAATCATTGAAAATGGTTTATAATCCCTTATTTTTAGAGAAAAAAACCTTCCATATGATTATTATATAGATCCACACCTAGTAGCTCTATTGAATTCAATTTTTAGAGAGGAATAGAACCTAATATATATAGTTTAGGAATGAAATATTTAAATTTAATATGTATATATAGTGAAAGAATACATTGACATATTTCTAGAGGATTTACCAAGACATCCTCCAGAGTGAGAAGTTGAGTTCTATATTGATTAAATTCATGGGTTAAGACCTATATCAAAAACTCCCTATACAATGACCACTATATAATTAGTGGATCTAAAAAACAACTTAAGGAATTGAGTTTCAAAGGATTTATTCTACCTAGTGTTTCTACATGGGGATACCCTATCCACTTTATCAAGAAAAAAGATGGATCCTAGAGGCTATGAATTGATTACAGGGAAATCAATGCTATTACTATAAATAATAAGTATCCATTGCCATGAATTGATGATTTATTTGATCAACTTCATGGAGAAGAATACTTTTCAAAGATTTAACTTCGATCTAGATATCATCAGCTGCTTGTGATGAAGGAAGATATTCCAAAGACAACATTTTGAACCAGGAATGAGCATTATGAGTTTAGAGTGATGCCTTTCGGAATGACTAATGCACCATCTATTTTCATGGATTTAATGAACTGAGTTTTCAAGGAATATCTTGATAACATTTTTGTGGTGTTTATCTATGATATCCTATTATACTCCAAAATCTATAAAGACTATGAGAATCACTTGGGGATTATTTTGAAAACTTTTAAATGAAAAGAATTATAAGGGATGTTTTAGAAGTGTGAATGTTCTCTTCAATCAGTTTCTTTTCTAGGCCATATTGTCTCTAGGGATGGAATACTTGTTGATCCAGAAAAGAAAAATGAAATCCATGAATGGCCCATTCCAACTAACATAACTGAGGTATGCAATTTGGTTGGCTTAAAAGTTTAATACCGACATTTCGTTTAGAATTTCACCCAACTGGCTAACCCTCTAACTATGATCCCACGTAAAGGGGTTAAGTTTTCATGGATGAAAGAATGTACCTAATGCTTTTATGAGTTGAAAAGTAGATTGTTCAATGCTCCAATTTTGACTTGTCCATCAAGAATCGATGGATTTGTGATATATAGTGATGCATCAAAGAATGGCCTATACTACATCCTTATGAAAAATGATAAAGTTATTTCTTATGCATCAAGGTAGTTGAAGACTCATGATAAAAATTACCCAACTCCGAATCTTGAGTTAGCACCCATAATCGTTTCTCTAAAAATATGGAGACATTGTCTATATGGTGAAATATATGAGATATATACGGATCACAAGAGTTTGAAATACATTTTCACAAAGAAATAACTCAACATGAGGCAAAAGAGATGGATCGAGTTACTCAGAGATTATGATTATTCAATACACTACCACCCAAGAAAGGTAAATAAGGTTGAATATACATTAAGCATGAAAGATCGTGGACTTTTGACCCAAAGTAGGATTGAGAGAGATCCTATATTCATGGATCTGCTAAATATAGATATGGGAATTGTTAAGGAAGGGGAAACATCTTTCCTCTTTTAAAATATTATTAAACCATATTTAGTAGAAAAGATAGAAATATATCAATATGATGATGAGTATCTACACAAGGAAACTAATGCTGTTAAGGATGGGGGATTGGAAAACCTCATGTATGCGCAAGGAGTTCTAAAATTTGGGAGGAGGTTGTGCATTCCACCAGTACCTTAGCATAAAAGAAAACTATTAGATGATTCTCATAGATAAAATTTCTCTATACACACTGGTAGTACAAAGATGTATAGAGATATAAAGGAACATTTTTATGGGATAATATGATGTGAGAAATTGTTGAATACGTGTCATGGTGTCTAGATTTATAATAAGTGAAGGTAGAGAGAAAACATCCTAGAGGGGTGAGGAAACCTCTACCTATTCTTATGTGGATGTGGGATGACATTATAATGGATTTTTTCACAGTACTATTGAAGAAACCTATAAGGAATTATGCAATATGGGTAGTTGTGGATCGTCTCACAAAATCATCACATTTCCTTACAATAAGATAGGATTTACCACTTGAGTGCCTGGAATGACTTTATATTAATGAATTTTTAAGACTTCATGGTGAACCTCTATCGATTGTGTCTTATCGGGATCCCTGGTTTACATAAAAATACTATAAAAGTCTCTAGAAGGCCTTGGATACTGAGCTTTATATGAGTACTGCTTATCACCCCCAAACTAATGGATAGTCTGAAAGGACTATTCAAACACAAAAAGATATGTTTAGATCATTCTCTATTTACTTTCATGCTATATGGGATTGATACTTTACTTTTGTGTAACTTTACTACAATAATATCTTCTATTCTAGCATTCAAATGGCACCATATGAAGCATTATATGGTAATAGGTGTTGAACTCCAACAAGTTGGAATGATGTTGGGGAGAGGAAACTGTAAGTCCCATAACATATCGAAGAGACAAAAACAAAGGTAAAGAAAATTTAGACCCATATTGATGGATCCCAAAGTAGGAAAAAGATTTATGATGGAAACCAGATAAATTATTTGTCATTTCAAGTAGGAGATCATGTCTTTCTAAAAGTATATCTTTGTAAGGGTATCTTATGGTTTGGTAAGAAAGGGAAACTGATCCCCAAGTACATCAGACTGTTTGAAATTATGGAAAGTATAGGAGCTATAGATTATAGTTTGGCAATGTCACCAAGTCTCTCCAAAGTTCATAATGTGTTCCATGTGTCATTTCTGAAGAAATACATTCCACACCCAATGCCTGTACTCACCTAGGAAAAAATGGAATTGGAACCTGATTTTTCATACTGTGAAGAGCCTATCGAGATTCTTGAAACAAGGGAGAAGGTATTGAGAAATCATAAAACTCATATAGTAAAGGTTCATTTGAGAAACCATAATATGTAGGAAGCAATGTGGGAACCTTAAAAGGATATAAATAAGAACCACCCATATATTTTTAGAAGGATTTATGAATGAATAATTTTGAGGAAGAAATTTTCAAGGGTGGGAATAATATAACACTCCAAACATTTTAAGGTATGTTTCTCTTAAATATATTCTATTAATATCCTATATTTCATAAAGAACTAAGTTTCTATGAAACCACACTTGGTTATTTAGTAGATAGTAATAACCTATCCATTAAACATAAATTTTCCACCTCTCTGTTTTGAATTTTAAAAAACAGACATACACGGTTGCGATCTGGGTGATATTTGGAGTCTGATAGAATCAAGATAATTTTAAGTGAATAGTAACATTCCATTATGAATATTTTCATTCCCTTATGAAAAGTAATATTAAAATTATAAATGGTAACCTTACTCCAGAAAGTATAAATAAATTTAGTCACCTTAAAAATGAAGATGAATATTTTAAGTGTTGGTATTTTTCGAGTAAATAATGAATTTAATTAGAAAATAAAATTTTCATATTTAGAAATTTACTTTAAAAAATGGAGTTCATTTTTGTATTTTACATGTTGAGAAATGGTTAGGGTGAATTTTTTGGATTTTTCTAAAATACTTAAATTTTTGGGGAATCGTAAAATACATTAATTTACCTTATAAGTACATTATAATTAACTATTCCTAGAACCATGAGTGATGTAAGCACCAAAATATTAAACTCACATGCACTTATTACTACTCTAGGTTTTGTAATCCTCAAAATTTCTTGTCTTTTAAGGAAATAATAAATTAATGTTTATAATATTATGGAAACCCTCCTCCCCTCCACTATATAATCCATTCCTCACCCCCTCTTCCTCCCACACCACTCAAGCTTCAAGACTTGCCTAAATTCTACTAAAATCTCTCCCTAATATCCTCCTGCATTTCCAAGACACACTGGCCTCACCAAAAGGCTAAAAACAAACCCCTTAAATAGTTTCTCAAGGAGGAGTACTCAAGAGGTGAACCTCTCTTCCCTTTTCTTTCAAATTCTTTTACAAGTTCCATTATTTTGTTGTTATCTCCTCACCTCCCCACATCTAAATTTTATGATAATTATAGTACCTTACATGGACTGGAATTTTATTATGATAATGTAATATTTCATCATCATATCTCTTTTCCCCCAGCTCTTACACTAAAAATGAAAATACTATCTGAGATGTGTTAATTTATCATATTCAATGACGACGAGTTTTCAATTTCTATTAATATCTTAAATAATGGTCATGAAAAAACTTTAGTGGTTTAACCAAATCATAATATATAATTATTTTACCTTATTCAATGTTCTGGAATCCTTACACACTCATAATACAAAATAATAATACAAAACAAGTTATTAATTTACAAAACCTCCAAGTTAAACCAAGTGTTTATCAATAAATTTTAACTAAGGATTCCTCCTCAAGGTATATAACTAAAAATAATTATAATTTCATTTATAATTTCATTGATAATATATATTTACAATTATGGATGTTTAACCACATTTCAAACTAACTTCCATTCATCAATACAAGTAAACTGATCATGGAAACCAAGGAAGAAAATACTTCCAAAACAATAAAATAGAATCTCTAAAACCCATCAAAAAGGTCATGAATGAATCAAATAAGGTTATAATATATCATTTAAAAGTTGATTATATTCTGGAATTATTAATTAATGAAGATAAATTTTATTATTCAAGTCATTAAGATCAATCAAGAACACCTTCAGGCATAAGGTAAGGGATCCTCCCTCTCACTTTTATTCAAGAATCCCCCTATGTTGTGTCCTTTAATTATTAATTCATAACGATTGGGTATGTTTTCTCACCTCCCCCATACTAATTTTATGATATATATATTATGAGATACCCCTTTACCTATCATTAATCCTACACAAGAAGACCCATCACCATGCCAAAATGATTGTAAGGGATCTCTTATCTCATTTTTAATTCCATGAGATTTCCATTGTTCACCACGTATTTCATGAATGTGGTGTATTGTGTACAGAAATTTGATATATATTATCATTATTATATTTATATTTATGGTATTATGTGATTCATTTGGTGGTTATTAATTTTTGGTCATACGAATCGATTGATAACAATATTGTAAGGGGCTTTTTCTCAATTTCCATTTCAGTGTGACTTACTTGGTATTGTACACCTAATATTTCTTATGTGGTGTATGCACTTCTCATTTGAGATAATTTTTTACTTGAAATTGTAAATATATTATATATACATATTTTTGTTTCATGGATATGATTATTGTTTTAAGTTGTATACCCTTATAAATATGGTGTTTATTTGGAATGTTGTTTTGACTATGGAAATATTGATGAATTTGTATCCTCTACTCTATATGTATATTGAGAAGTAACATTTTACTTTTATTAAATATATGTATAAAGAATGATTTGGACTTTAAGTGATGGGTGGGGCCCATTATAGCCCCTCGATGCATTGACAGGTCTCATGAGACAAATCAGTTGGCAACAAACCCTTTGAGTTTGTTTCAAAACATCATATAGGTTTTCACCCATATACTTAAACTATTTAGATGGTATATTAGTTTCATGTTCTAGATACATGGTGTCCAATTAATAAGCATTATTTTTATTCATTTTCAGTTATTACTATCTGTGTGGCTTTCACTATGACAAAATCTATGGATTCAGGTTCATTTTCAGTTTATTAATGCCATGTGTGTTTCATTTATTCACCATGCCATTATGATTCAATTATTTTGGATTCATCCTTCAACTACTTTTAACCCTTACTAAGATTTTGATCTCACCCCTTTAATTTTTTTACCTTCAACAATTTATTAATAGGAGACCATTTATTGAGTTTCTATGGATGTTTTTTATTAGTTTTTGTTATGTATTGTATTTTTTTACCTTTCACAATGTAATTTGAGTTACATCTATAGATCTAGTTTCTTCAAGAATACTAAACTAATCATTCATTCGAGATTTAATTCATCTTAATCATTCCAATGTAATAAATAATACACTGGCTCTGGTCTAGAGGGGTCAGGGTGTTACAAAATTCTTAAATAATTTTTATAACCACTATGTTAGTCTTGTAATAGGGTGTTTACCCTAGTATGGGACCTTGGTGGAAATCCAAGCTATTCAATTTTTTTGTGAAAAATATTAATGTTTAATTAATTGAATATTTTTTATTATTTTCTATTTGAAAAGTGATATATATTTAATCGAGAGTAGGATTGAAATATATACTCCACATTTGACACCATAATAAGGGGTCTTCCTAGGAGATGAATAAACTAATGTTGAGCATCAAGGTCAGGACCATGCCTCATTTTATTTTTCTTTTCTTTTATTTTTATATTCTTTTTCCTTTTTATCCTTTCTTTCATCTTCCATCCTACTTATCACCCATTCCAAATGGTCCTTCAACTTTGGGGTCTTCATCTGAGAGAGAAATATGGGGATAAGATAGGCGATCACATCTGGGAGCTGTTGTGGAGCTAGATCAGCAATCAGTAAAAACGCCACACGTATTCGAGACTGAATTATCAATGTTTTACACCTATAGGTATAAGGTTATTTATGATTTATACCCCAACCCCAATATATTTATTATTATTATTATTTAAGTCCCAATTATGATTTTTTATGACTCCAAGGGGTATAACTATCCTTTATTGGGGAAAATGGGGGTTTGCGGAGGTTTATAAGGGTTTTAGTTAGGGAAATCATGATCACCCAACCTATGGTTTCAAGAACACATGTTGCATGTTCTTCCAATTTTGGAAGATTAATATTTTGTGACAACAAATCATGGACTAAATGTAAACACCATTTAGTAGGGCATTTCTATGTGGTCGTGTACTTTGGCAGACACCCCTTGTAAAAGGGACGTGATGTTGTAGTAGTTTACAACCATATAGCGAGGGTTACCTAGCCATCTAGTTGTACACAACCACACCCCATGTCTTCCTTGGACATGTTTTATTACATGGACAATTATCATGTGTACCCAATCCATGTAGAAGTACATATTCAGGGTGGTTATTTTTTATTAAACATCATGTAATCAGGGTATATGTTGTGTACTTCTCTTTTATTATCCATTTGAGGGTTTTGGGTGATTTTTCACCCTTGATTTCATATTTAAAAAAAGTAGAAGTCTATTTGAATAATTGTTTCCTATAAATTCTATTTAGGAATCCTTAGGGTTATTTAAGGACTTCCAAGAGGTAATTCATGGTGAGTAAGTTATGACGAAGAGGTGATTACTGTATTAAATGAAACTAGAGGTCTCTTGAGAGAAATATGGGATGAGAACCAGATTAAGGTAATGAGAATATTGAGAGGTTTTGGATTATGATCAAAAATGTCATCAGACTATGGTTATTGGGACTTTCCTTGACTAGAAAGACTGGGTCGTGAATTGAGGATGTAGATCATTTGGGTGTTATTTATAACCTAGAGTGACTTGGTAAAAATATGGGCTTGAGTCTATATCCCTTTTCAGGTTTTTCCTTTTTGGGTTTGGAGGATTTCAGATGATAGATACTAGGTTATGGGATGTGTGTCACCCAATATATGAGCGTCATCCAGATATACTAGTTGTGACCAAGTATTCCTAGAGGTATACTTTTATATATGTTTTGACCGAGAAGACCCTAATATAGATTTTTAAACTTGATTTCCAATTATGAGGATCCTCATATGGATTCCTCAACTAATGAGATGACTAGGGGTCCCCAATGGGTTCTTAGAGTTTGAATGGCCCTGATTGGGTGTTTTTATTGGGTAAATATGGTTATGGGTGTCACTTAGACCCTAAAATAGTGTGTATTCCCAATGGTGGTTGAGATGTTGATGATGTGTGTGGGAATTTGACCAATCCTTGATATGTTTTATTTTAACTTATTTATGTTAGAAATTTTTTTATTCCCTCAGTGATGATGTGATAAGTTTTTGAAAACATGGATATGGATCCGGGTATATGGATGGACATACATGTTTTAGATCCCGACATGGTTGGAGCTTCTATGAACATGAAGCTCAGTGGTTTGAGATACTTTAAAATAAGAGCTCGGTATATGTTGGGGTATGCCATGGTTTTGGAGATAACATTTTTGATAGGGGTTGTAATGGATTTGGAACCAATATAATAGGGCTATCATAGGCCTTATACATGGAGTTTTGAGGATATGATAGGGGATTACATGGATTTGGGGCCAGGATTATTGGGTTATTGTAGGCCTCGTCCCCATAGTTCTGAGAATAATAATAGTGGTTTACTTGGATCTTAATCCTAGATAATGTTATTTCGTGGTACGGGTCCCCATATTCATGAATATTGGTTGTGGATACCATGTATTTGGATCCCACTTGTTACTTGGGGGCATGGTCTTTGAGAAGTATTGAGAGACACCCAGGAACTAGCTATAGCAGGTATGGTCAATCTGGACCGTGGACCAAAGGATTGACAATGAGTTTTAATTTATTTTATTATTCATTTATTTCATAGCTATTATAGGAATATTACATGATCATTCAGTTATAATATAATTTTATAGGTTCATTGTTGTGGGTGGGCTACTGAGATGCATTCCTCACCCCTCATACATGCACCTCGATTGCATGCTGACCTCATGTATTCTTTTAGTTGGATCATGGATGCATGATGGATAGGGGTAGGCCCACAATTACATGATCTAGTTGAGAAAATCGTGGGGATTATAATGATTGGTTTGGGTTATCTCAATGGGGTTTTGGTGACCAAGTATAATTCATAATTATGAATTAGTAGTTGAGTCAGATATATTAATTTTCATCTATTTTATTATGTACATGACATTAGATCAGTGGGTGATCATTGTTTTATATATGAAATGGTTGTTTTTTCCTTTACTATACTTACTTTTATTTCATATTATTCAATTGATTTATTCCTTTTTCATACTTTGATGTATATAGTTCTTGGTTACTTATATTATTATTGAACACTTTGATATAGGGGGTATAGTCTCCTCATAATGCCACTTTAGACCACCGTTATTAGTCAATAGACTTAGGCATATGAGGGTGTATACCTGAGGACACATGCTGAACTGGTCTTGTTATTCTTCATGGAGTAATCTAGAGTGGGGCATTTCATTTTTTTCAATTTTTTCAATGTAAACATCTTCCTTTTTAATAAGATCTTATTTTCTATCATTCATATTTTCACCTTCTTTATTCAATAGTACGACTTATTTTTTTTCTCAAGACACATCCCAAGTTATATTTTCAAAATTTGATCCATATAAGTCCCATTACATTATAATTATTCATTGATTAATGTTTATATAGGTTTTTCAACATGATCTATGGAGATCTTATATTTTTTTGGAACTTGTAATTCAAAATGATTACTTTATATAGAGAAGTATTCATATTATATTATCAATATACTTCAATTTTTTTACTTCAAGAAATAATTTTCTTGTTCTCAATGTCTTTTCTAACTTCATTTAAAATTATACCCTATTTATTTCCCTAAATATTTTCTTCTTGATCATCATCCTCAAACTCTCCACAATTCTTTCATGAACTATTTATTGAAAATTTCTCAATTCCACCACTCATAAAACATTTTATTCAGATTTTACCTTAGAATGTAACTTTTTCCATTTATTAGTTCTTTGATATAAATATATAATCCTCCTATACTCTTCATACATTTTTTCTTTATCTTTTGATTCACCGGATTACTCATATTCATCTTACTAGATTTTAATATTTTTTTTCGATTTAAATTCCCACTATTCCATATTATTATACTTAAATGATATATCATTACTCATACCTTAAGTAACATGTATTTTAGGAAATTTGTCAAAATATGTATCATCTCTATCTTTCAATGAATAGACATTAACACATTAACTATTATGAAAGTTCCTCATCAACTTCATGATGATAACTAAATATTACAATGAATTTATTTAACCTTGTGATTTTTTTTATGATTCTATTCACACAAGAAATTATCCATACTCACATATTCAAAATTAATTTTCCAAATATTTAACTTTTCTTCCTTAACTTTAATTTTTCCTTTTAAATATTCTTCCAAGTTTATTCCAAATCTTCTTAGTATTTTAGAGACACATCACCTTTGGAAATACTTTCTATAATAAGAAACAAGAATATAATTGATTGCGTTTACATCAATATACATTTTTCTTTTATTAGAAAATGGAATGGGATCATATTTCTATATTAGTGGAAATACCATAGAAGATAATAAAAAACTTCTTGGCCAAGTGAAAGATGATAAAGCATCAATATATTCTTCCATCAATGATACCTTTTTATATCATATATTGGAATACCTATACAATTACTAAATTCAAATTCTACATTATCAAAAAACTATTGATATTTCAACGAAAACATGGGTTTCTCTAATACCACTTAATGTGATTAGAATTATGACGTACAATTGATAAGGGTGGATGAATTAGTGATACTTTTTTATAATTTTCTTTAAACTATAATTAACCTATTTGAATAGTTATAGTCTCAATACTCTCAATATTTTTACTCACGCTTACCCATATGTAGTAAAAAAAATAAAAGATTAAATTCATATTGGATTTGAGAAATTATCACCCCCATTGGGGGTGACATTTTCCATATTATGTTCGGGTCCAGTCCGAGACACATATTTTCCACTGAAATAAATTGATGGTTAATAGTGGTATGGGAAGGTATCAACCTTTACACAAAAGTGATTACCAGCACTAATGTATCTTTAAATGATATTGTATTGGTTCCCATCATTTCATAATGTTACAAAAAAAAGGTGTGTAAAATCATTTTTCTCTTAGATTATTCTAAAAAAAACTAATATCCCCTAATAAATATAAATAATTAAAAATACCTTCTTATTACATACATTGTATTCAAAAAATAACATTCTAGATCATTAAATTCTAGAAACTTAGATTCCTATATTCTAAGATCAACTACTATCTATAATTTAAATAGTTCCTACATAGATAAAAAATCTCCACAATTATTTCTCCACTTTATAAACCAAATAAATATTCTAAGAACAAATATATTGGTATCTCTAAATTGATTCTATCAAATTATCATCATCAAGACCTAAATTAATTTCCCATTTATATAATTATTCTTAATTTGAAAATTAATCGAATATGATCTCCAACTTATGATTCCTCAACCATTCAAAAATCATGGTAAATAAACTTAAATTCATATCAAAATATCAAAATTTTACATCATCAAAGATCCAAAAATTATCATTATCAAACATGTTTAATTATTCCAAAAATATCAATATTTATAATGTGTCCCCACATATTATATTATTTAGTTGGTTTGGACCTGCTTTCAAAAGTCTGGTGGTCAATTTAACTTTACCAATGATTATTTAGGTTATGCAATGGTATATAAGATGAAATTTTGGATCTAAACTTAATGTTTTTATGCCTATTTTAAGACTCTATAAAATATGTAAAACTTAATTATGAATCCTTCCCAGTGAAAATATTACTTCTAGTTACCATGGTGAATGTTATCAATTAAAACCATGAATTTTAATAGTGAGTGATTAATTATAATGTAGTTTTGAAATCTCATTGCAAGGAACACTAGAATTATTTTCCATCCAGGGAGGATTTTGGTGTTGTGGACTTAAGATAGGGGCCACTAAGGGATCTTCCTATGTTTCCCAATGAATGTAATTAAAACCTATATAGTTTTGTGTTGTTTTAGGGGATTCATAATACCTTTTAAGGTGATGTGAAAAGGGCCAAGGTGGTCCTTTTTAAGGTTATTTATTCTGGAACAAGTGAATATTGTTTTAATATTGTGTATCCAATAGCTATGATGTAACCCTTATATTCATGCATCAAAGAACTTTTATATTTCTTTTAAGTTCATGAATACAAGACCTCTGATGGTGTTGGGATTGAACCACAAAGAGGTATCTAATGTTTCCTAGTGAATAGGAA
Source organism: Viscum album (assembly GCA_963277665.1). Taxonomy (NCBI): domain Eukaryota; kingdom Viridiplantae; phylum Streptophyta; class Magnoliopsida; order Santalales; family Viscaceae; genus Viscum; species Viscum album. The sequence goes on from OY728125.1 coordinate 884,723,705, forward strand.
TAAAATCTCATTTAATTTTAGTTTTAAAGTATAAGGTCATATATAAAGATCATTCTATGCAATTTAACATCAGGTAGTAAGTATTTCTATATTGTGAAAGGGGATATAATAAAAGATTGACTTAGGGTTATGCATGGGAAACCCTTTATGGTTAATACCATATGTCGGAAACTAGTTAGTAAAGGACATGGTTTTTCTCATAGAGGATATGTCCCAATGAGGAAGAAGGTGGGGCATATACCTTATGTGAATCGTATATATGGATGGCTCATTAATGTGGTATAAATAGTTTAAATGAAAAATTAGAACATGTCTTGGGATTAAACCTAAATAAAAGGCCAATATATATGTCCACCTATTGTGTGATGGAAACTAGATAAGTAAGGGTGGTTATTATCATGGGTAACAACGTCTGGTGTGGATGATAGACTCAAAATAGATTTAGACCATTGTGGAAATATTGAGGCTTACACATGGTTATCCATTAATAAGTCTGTACCACTAATGGGGCCTGAAGATTATTCCATTTAATGATGATATGGTAGGGTATTACACCCTATAGGAGGCCCATATTTATGGATAGATCATTGACTAGACTAAAGAGTTGAGTAAACCAATAAAGATACAATTTAGGCTTATATTGGATAGTAGGACCATTTTTTCACTTGGATCTTTGAGCGGATAAAAGGGGTCTATCAAGTGATAGTTCTAATTTGATTCTTGATATAGGGTAGAAAATATAGTCATCCTGATCCAAGGTAGGTATCACAAGTATACTAATTACAGGAACCCATGTTATTAAGGGAATACATAATTATAAATATCCTGAGGTCCCGATCAGTTATGGTGGAAAGATGGGGTAGATGAATTATCAATCAAATTCATGATCTAAGGGGAGAAATATAATGTGAATAATTAATATCATGTATGTCAATATATTGTGAATTAGGCTTTAATACAGTGGTATTTTAAGGTATTTGACCTTATTGAAAGAAAATTGGTGAGGTCATTTGGTTCAACACAAACTTGTGGAAGAATGAAATATTTATAAGTATAATTACCCAAAATATGGTTTTTCTTAAAATATCCATCCATGGGTTAAATATTACATGATTTAGGACCATCTAGAAGTGTCCAATGTATACAATAAGTATCTAAATTTTATATAGAATTATCATTTTATTGGAATGTGTATGGATCATGAGAGTTAATATATTTAAAGGATATTTTTGAAGAGTTCTATATAATGACACCCCATGATGGAATATCATGGGAGTCCTTTGTAAAGAAATATATATAGGATTACCCATAAAGGTATTATGTGGGAGGATTATTACAATGAAAGTATTTTGTGATGCTTTTTTTCTCTCTTCTATTCTTGAATTCTATGTTTTACCCATGTTTTCTTCAAAGTCTTGAACTATGAGAATGATTCACAAACAGTGCGATTCTTATCATAAATATCATAAGGTAAAATAAAATAAATATTTAAATATGTACACTACCATTGATTTTAATTCTAGTTAATCCCTTTCTTTAAGTCAATACTGGTTATTCTTAGCCTACATTTCATAACTATTTTCCTAAATAGGTAGTAGAATATGATTCCTGTGATAATGAAGAATTTAAATCTAACCTATATAAAGTGATAATATCATGTGTTCATAAAAGATATTAATTGTAAATCCATAAAGAGAGTATCATTCCAGTATATTATTGTGTGGTCTTAAAGGATCACAACCACCTCACCGTAAATAATTCCGAACGGTAAATCATTTTCATGATTTTGAATTGATGCCTAACTGTGAAAATTTCATATCGTTCTAAAATAGTCTTGTCACCCATATATAAATTGTTATGTTTTCTATAAAGGAGTAACCTTCCATGGATAATGTTATATGGAAACACAGTATTCCTTTACAAAGAATTAAGTTTCTTCAAGAATTAAAGGATTTCTTCAAAAAAAAAATCCATTGTCAATTTTTCATCTAAACTTCTTTGAATAGGTAATATGATTTTTTGGGCATTAAAAAACGATACCCTCACTTATAATTAGGTCTGAAAAATAATAATATGAGCTAATCCGAAGTAATCTAGACATCCCACATAAATTTTATATGGTTTCAATAATATGGAAAATGTTCAAATAAGATGGCCCACTGTTATATATTAGTAAAATTGGGTATTCATTCCATAAATGTTTGTATAATGGAACCTTATATTTTTATTATAATATAAACTTTATGAATTATTTCATCTATAAATGAATCATGTAATTAAACTCTTGTGGTTTTCTGAATGAACATTTGTTATGAGGTGTGGTAAAAGATACTATTTTTATTCTCTTAATGTAGTAGAGTGGCTGACTTGGGTTATCTTACTTGAGGAGCTTCATAGATATTTACTTACTTATTATAATTCTAATTCTCCTAAAAACTACATCTTTTTTTGTTTTAAATTTTTTATAGAATCAATGGAAATATATGAGGGGGAATTAAATTCTAATCTATCCTAACTTACATTTAAAAATAGACTAAAGAATATAGCTGGAATAAGAGTTTGAATTTGGGTACCTTGATTATTCATATTTTTTGTTTTATATTCATTATAGAAACACAATTTTGAAATCTCATTCTTGGATTAATATCCTATTATTTATTAGTTTTGAAATATTTAATTACAAAAAATATTAATTCCAACTCCTTTTTAAAATAAAGGATGATGACACAACTCAATCATGAGTGTGGCATCTTTCGGGAATTGGATCCATCATATGTTGTTTCATCCATTAGATGGATAAACTATATCATGTAAATATCGTGTGTTCAATGGAATGGATCGAAAGGTTGTAAATAAAATAATATAAGTAATTTTCAGATTCATGTCATGGTGGACAATATCCCAACCCATACACTTTATCCTTATCCACCAAAAATTGATTCAAAAGATGAACTAATTTAGTTATGAAAGTTAAGAATCACCTATCGTACCTTGAGGCCAAGCCATGGGGTTGTCACTCATTGTCAATTGAAATAGGTCGTGGTATAAGTATGAGAAGAAAATAATGAGAATAAGATAAAAAATAAATAAGTAAAGAAAAAATGGAAGAAGAAAATAGGTGGATCAATTTGATTAAATATAATAATGTTAGTTACATAACAAAATAAAATAAATCAAACTAAAACTATAGTATAAGATGAAATGAAGATAAAAAATTAGTAGTATAACAATTTTCCATGATTCGTCCCCCAATCCCTTTATTTGGAAGCAGAAACCTCCTATTTATTGAGGGAGGAATAACCTATCCATTATTGTTTGTTTTAATCACCTATATATTAATCTATATCGGTCTAAGTATGACTAAATATTTATTTTAAATTTCTTTAGACATATTATAGAATCTAATATCATGTTTCAGAAACTTATATAGTGATAAATCAATTCCTTTATGGGTAATGAATATACTACAACACAACTCTCAGTCACACCATTTTTTATTTGTGAGAGGATCTCATGTCAATTTAAAAGACAAATAATATGGAAAAAACCTTTTATCTTATACTTTGAGTTGAAATTATTCGTAGGTTCCATCACCGTTTATATTTTTATATTATTTATTTATTTATGGATTTTTCATTTTTATTTTAGAAAATTTTCAATGTTGATCCTATGAAAAAACCTTGATCACATTGTTGTTTGAATTAGTGACCATAATTTAGAAAAATTGGCTCTATTAAAGATCATGCATATGATTCTATTATCCTCCATGTACCCTTTTTTAATGGTTTGTAATGTATTCAAACCCATTATCCCTCATGTATATGTTTTCTCATATGGATTCATATAGTTACCCCTTTCCAGATTTCACATATCCATTTTCATCATCTCTTCTATGGAACATCCATTCTCACTTCCACAATTCATCATCATGATCCCAAGGCATATCAGGTAATTTCAGTAGTGTTGGAATCCTCCTCCAATCAGTTTGTCCTTCACTATGGAAGGATAGAGCATCTCATTATCATGCATGATTTGGGTATCTTATATTCAGTCTCATGGGAGTCATCCGAGTCCATGGATGTTATCCATTGTGGTTTTGAACCTCATAAATTCCGTATCCACTCAAGATAGAGCATTCTAGCTATGGACATGGAGGCTCTTGAAAGTATAGAAGGTGGAAAGTGAATAAGAGGGTGGTAGATGGTGATGGTCGTGTTTATGGAATTCCCAATCATGAGGGGAGGATAGATAAGGAATAATAGTGACATTCCAGTAAATGATGATCAATTCCCGCATAATGATATTCCCACATCAAACATGAGCACCATTGTGTGCTTCCTTATATATGTTTACATAGGAACATCAAGTATGCTAAGGCTGTGAGGGATCAGTGCCCACTTACACCAATCACACACAATAATGGGTTTGTACTGACATGCATGATCCCACATTGGCCATGGCCCACAATATAAACATGGTCCTTTTGATATCCAGGTCCTTCACATACCACTCAGAAGGCCTTCCTCTTAGGGATTCTTAGTCATCCGGCCCATCAAATACCCCCACAATTGAACTGTTCTTTTCCTCTATCATTGAATCTCAAAATTAAATTAAAAATAGATACCTTGTTAACAATATTTGAATCTCAAAGAAATAAAAAATAATAATTATAAATTTTAAACCAAAATTTCAATTTCTATATTAAACATTAATTTACTTCTCATTATACATAAAAACATTCAATCCAAAAAAATTACTTTCTCTATTTTGAAAATGGTTGAACATCTCTATTAATTTATTCAAGATTCTCAATTCATTATTTTTAAACATGCCAATTCAATATCTAACTCACTTATGAATCTTTTCATTCATCACTCAAGATATAAATTCATTTAGATTTATGCTCATATATTTTTTAAATTATCCCTTTCCATATTCTTTCAAAATTACTACTTTATATACTTTTTAAAGAAAAAAGTCTCATGAAATATATAGTACTTTTTAAAATTAATGTAATCATAAAGAATAAATTTAACTTTCTTGATTTTTCTACATTTTAAATTTTTTTATTTTTATTATTTTAAACTATGTTTTTAGAATTTCTGTACTTATTTGAAATCCACACTTTGAAATAACCTCATATCTAACAACTAACCACATATGATAAATATAATCATCCTAGTAATGGGGATTTTTATTTTCTTTTAAGTCATAACCATTTTTTTATTTTATTATTCAAGAAGGGAAAATAATAAAAAGTACAATTTCTGAATCAATATCCTTAATTGATTCCTAAAATAGCACCCCAAACATTTTCCTTACAATTAGGTGCATCCATTTCACCATGAATTCCCTCACCCCAACACTTTAACGATAAAATATCATTAGGATACTAAGAGGAGAGTAGGAATGGATATAAATTGATTGTAATGTGTCTCGTTATTGATAAGGTCATCATGGTCTATATGGGATATAAACGGACTGATGTAAATGGTGGTATCAAGGAAAATGTTCTATCAATAAAAATGATTTAATAATATTAAATTTTAGTTTTCATATTCATATATTTGAAAAGTTCCAATTCTAGTTATAGTAGGTAACATACCCTAAGATCACTCATGAAAAACGATTGAGATATAAGAGAAAGTATTTTGTCTAGAAATACTATTGGGTATGGTACATATTATTTCGAAAAATCAATTATTAAATGGATAATAAAAGAAAATAAACTCACATGAATTTCATAAATTTAAAGTAAAAAAATGATTGGTAAATTTTATATACATCAATTAACCGATTCATTAATCTTATGATTCATCGAATTAAAATCCATGATTCACTCGAATTATTAAATTATCCACCTTACTCATTAAATATTAACAAAATTTAAATCTAAAGCATGGAACTATTGTATTCCTATAAAACTCATGTATCCTAGATAATTTAATTATATAAAAAATACTAATTATGTTCATGTAATTTCTAGTTTAAATATCTAAATATAATTTTTTGAAATAATGTAGGGAGTTAAAAAAATAATTAAGGAATGAACTCTATTTTATCATGTAGATTTAGTCCCATCATCTCCTTGTTTTTTATGGTATTCCTTGTGTCATCATGGTCCTAGATAAGTAAATCCCTAAATAAAGCTTCAAAGGCATTTTAATAAAGTTCAAAAAAATAATAGAGTGATTAGGCTGCTTCGTAAACTAATTCCTAAGAATTAAATTGAAAGTAATGAAAATATAATAAAAGGAAAAGTTTTGGTTTAATCCCCCAATTGGGCCCTATATTTTTACTATCTCAATATGGGAAGTTCAATATATTATCTATAATCCAGTGGTAGGTGTAGATTCTTGGATTTTAACCACCACATGTCAATTTCCCAATCTTTCACATCTTTTTTGGCGAGGAAGAATCAATGGATAGAGTATAAAAAATCCACTCACTCTAAAATAAGATATTTCTTTCATGGTGAGTATAAGATTAATTATGTATCCTCCTCCTTATTGGTTTCTACTTTTGAGACCACCTTTTTCTTATCTAGTTCTTTCTCAATGTGTCATGAAAATATTTTATAAAAAAAAGAGAGTTGTAATGTAATTATTCTTGGAAGAAATTTAATCATAAATCCGAAATATCAAAATTCCCACATTTAATTTGAGTATCATGTGTCTTGGTTTATTCTGGAAATTTTACATGGACCTATGAATGGGCTTTGTATAATGCATATCAAACAAAATCATGATGATTTATGTGTTTCTCAGCAAGTTCTTGTTATTATTATTCTTCATCCAAGATAAATCATGGATTTTCCAAATATTAAAATTCTAAACAATGGGTAGTTATACATAACTAATATTGAATAAATGAAATGTTATATATTTAAATAAATAATCAAAACTCGATCTTGCATAATATTCAATTGCTTTTATAGTGGTAAGGACCTCTTGGAGTTATATCTCATTAGATATAGGTAGGTAGTCAAAATAATCCATATTTTATTCAAAATCTACCACATGGGAGGTTTATTCCTCTTCCAATTATAGATAAAAGTAGAGTGGTTCTTGAACTTCTACTTTTTAAGGGATAGAGAGATCATATTACACTTTCTACACATTCTATAATTTTTACAATTCTTATTGATCCACTACACATAGCTCAATAAGTAAGTATTAATTATTAATAATCCACTCTAGATCATTATGGTCAGTTTTAATCTAGATATAAAGGAGGTTGGATTCTAGATATTCTTCAAATTCAACCTCAAACGTTTTGAACACTTCAATAGTATATGGAAGCTCTAGTGGTTCTTCCACCTTGGACATTAGTCCTTTAATATTATCCTTAAATATATTTAGCATTGATACTAGTTTTTGAAGTCGTCAAAAAATTTCATTTCCATTTATCATATGCATCTCTATGTCAGTGGGATCATCTAGACTTCCATGTAAAAGTGTTTCTATATAATTTTTAACTACTTTCTCTAAGTCTTGGATCTGTGATTAACTATTTCATGCATAATAATATGGTATGTTTTGATAAATCATACGAATATTTATTTTTTATATTTTTAAAATACTAAAAACCATTTAAAATTTGAAAATAAAAATAAAATAAACAAGTGATCTGGTCCCTAGAAATGGATCCATGTTTTGAAAACAGACCTATCTAGGGGTATAGAAAAATATACTATTTTAACTTTCCTAGTGTAGTACAATCACTATACAAGGTCATATCACTTGAGGAGATTCATAATTTTTTACTCACTTGTTCTAATTATATTAAAAAATACTTCTTTTTTGTCTCAATTATATTCTAAAATCAATGGAAATAGATGAGGGAGAATAAAATTATATACTATCCTAACCTAAAAGAAAAAATATAATGAATAAAGTACTTGGACCAAGGGTGTGGATTCCAGTACCTTAATTATTCAATTTTTTTAGTTAAATTATTTTTGATAAAAAAATTTGTGGAATATGACTATTGGATCACTATAATATTATTTATTTCTTTTAAAATCTTGACTTCCTAGACAATATTAATTCCACATTCTACTATAATAAAGGTTGATGACACACCTCACTCAATAGTGTGGTATATTCTAAGACCTTTCTCCATCATGTGTCATTTAATTCATTGAATGGTGTGCCTCCATCATATTAAAATATTTTTTTTCAATGGAATGTAGGTAAATATTTTAATTAAAATAATAGATGTAAATTACTGATTCATGTCATGATGGACAATCACTACACTTATACACTTCACCCTAAACCTCTACCAATTTATTCAAAACATGAAGGAATTTAAATAAAAAAATTTAGAAAACACATTCCTCCCCTAAGCCCATGAATTAGGTTAGTCACTAATTCTCAAGTATAAGAGGTTATGGAATCTTGATAATAAAGTAATGAGAGGTAGTGAGGGAAATAATTACAAAGAAATAATGGAATAAAAAAGTGGGTAGATAACTTTAATAAGTCAAAAAATAATTAAATTATAAAACAAAATAATAAAAATAAATAAAACTATAGAATAAGAATAAAATAAAATAAATCATAAAATAGTAACACACAAACATTCCATGAGCTATCCATTGATAAAATTCTTTGGAAGCAGAAGCCTATTATTTATAGAGGGTGGAATCCCCTCTCTATTATTGTGTTCCTAAATCCATAGTATCTTATTTATCTCTATGTAAATTTGAATGTAAATTTATTTTAAATATCAGTTGATATATCAGAGTGTATGATAATCGGATATAAACACTTCTATGATGGGAAACAAAATCCTTCAGGGGGAAGGGAATATATTATGGTAAAACTCCTAGGCATTCCATTTTCTTCCTTACTTGAAAAAAGATCTCCTATCAATTAAAGATATAAATAATAGGGAAGAATTGTATCATTGAATTCAGGTTAAAATTATTAATATTTATCATTGTTTTTTCTATATTTAAACCAATGATTTTTCATGTGGATTTATCATTTTTATTCCAAATTATTCCCAAGGTTGGTCTAGTACACATACACAATAACATAGTTATTTGTATTCACAATCATCACATAGCTGAAATGGTGTCAAGATAGTTCATGTATCTGATTCTCGTATCCACAACATATCTTTTTACATGGTTTTCAACATAGATAAACCCATGTTCTATCATGTTTATATTTTCCCATGTGGATTCATCTAGTTTTTCCTACCCAGAATTCACATAGTAATTTTCATCCGATCTTATGTGCATCTTTAATTTTTGTCGAAACACATCATCTTCATGAGACAAAAGTATAGAGGGTGATAGAAATAGTGTTAGAATCCTCCTTCAATCCACTTGGACCTCACTATGGTGATATAGCAGTTCACATTATCATGCATGTCTCAGGTAGCATCTATTCAGTCTCATGGGAGTCGTCAGAGGCAACATAGATTATCCAAGGTTGTTCCAACCCTCGACATTGCCTTGTCTACACAAGATCAAACTTTCCAGATAAAGACATGGAGTATATGGATATTTTATAAGTTTTAAGGATAAGAAAAGGGTATAATATGGATGAGGTGGTGTTGAGGGAGTTTACAAGCCTGAGGAGACTAGAGCTATGGTGTGACAATACTTTTTTAGAAAATGATGGAATGTTATCACATAATGGACATCCCACATCAAACATAAAAACCATTGATCACTTTCTTATATATGTTTCCACCACATCATTGGGTATGTTAAGGTTGTGGGGTGTTATCTCCTCCTCACACATATAACACAAATAAAGGGATTATACCAACATGCATGGACCTCCACGAGCCTTATCCCACACTATGCACATTCTCCTGTGCGTGCCACAATCCTCCTCCTACCACTCGGTGGGCCTTCCCCTAGTTATGCATGGTCAGATAACATATCACAAGATAACTATGTATCTTGTGACCCAATAGGGTTGAGGCTTATTTAGCGGGCTAATTTGTTTCAATTAAATTTATCCAAGATCACATTGTCAATCCCATCCAAAATTTTATCATATAAAGATAAAAATTAAAAATTAAAAAAATTATTTATTTTAAACTATTTTAATTCCACTAATATAAATTACTAAATTTTAAATAATTAAATGGTAAAAGTATTTAAAATTAATTTAAAATCATTATAAATTATTTAATTTTTTCCATGAAAATATGAGTCCATTTGAAAACATAAAATTTTAATGATATAAGTAACTACATGATTATTATATGAGATATTGGTTTCATAAATAATTTTTATGGGATATTCATATTAGTATAAGTGTTATGTGGTCACATAAGTTCTCTATTAAATCATACACTTTTCCACTTTTTTACCTCACTCTTCTGTCTTCATATCTTTTGAATAAATTACTCTATTACAAGCTACTTGAGCCACCACCATGAGGCAAGTGGAAATGATCAATAGTATTGAAGATATAAAACACTAGTGTGTATTACCAAGACATAAAAAACACTCACATATCATGGGATATGATCTTAAAGACTACCCAATATCTAATATATTTCATATACATGGGTTTAGGCTACTAGATGATTTGTTAATCCATAAACTTTGACAAAAGAATTAGAATTTTAGATGGATTAAATATAATTATGAATAATATTGAGCCAATATTTTTCTGACATGATGGTTCATAAGGGAGTTATATTTTTCTGATTGTTATGTCCTTTTATATACTGTTATGATCGTAGAATAAAGCCGATGTATTCCAAAATCCATGATTTGCATTCATGCATATGTAATGAAACATTTCATCACTGACTGGAGATTAGGTCGGGCCTTGAGCTAGGATCTATGACCCAAATGTGTCTTTGACATAGTCTGGGGTTGACCTTTCTATGAATATTAGAGTTTTGTAGAGTTTCAAGATAATCTTAGGGTATTTTGGTTACATAAAATGGAATACTTATCAAAATATTTATCTTTCCAAAATCATGATATCATCCCATAACTGACCAATAGAGGGATATAAAACACCAAATAATTACACCTGAAGAATAGAGATGTCAGTAAATTCCTTAAAGATTTGTATATTCTTAGTACAAATCCAATTCTGGTGGATATGTATGATGATTTCATCCCTCCATCCAATGTATGGAATGTTTTATAGAGGACTCTCTCACTTTGAAAAGATTTATTTTTGCTGTCGAGGAAAATCATAGGATAAGATCTTCACCTATGGAAATAATTTTCCTTTAGAATATAGGTTGATCTCTCCATCATGCCAAATAGCATAGGGTCATGGACAAGGATGCCTTAGATCTTCTAATCCTATAAGACCCATTGGATTATTAGTGCTTACTAGTCAGTTTTAAAGGAAGACCACTACATTGATTAGGGTTGGGAGGTTTCACCTCAATTAATTTGTTTATTTTCTGAGAAACCTTCTTGGATAATTTATCAATGGATACCTCATCTGAGTGTTTCAATTACACACTATAATAAAGTTATGAATCTTCATGATGGTGTCTCAAATGGAAACTGGTTGGTGGATCAATTCAAAAATACTAATGGTATCTCAGTTGTACTGATATTTTGGACATTTTAACTAGGTAAGGGACATGTTTAGGATCATTGGGTCATTCCAGATATTATAGGGTTGGATTATATAACATTTTGGGGATATGAATTTATCAATAAGAAGTTAATTTTGGATGCTCAATTTTGGATATACCTCTAAATAATAGGCAAATTCAAGCGAAATCTTGTCAATAACCAAGATATATTCAACATGAAAAATCACTACAACTAGTTCATATTCATGTTTTATCAATACCTAATTAAAATTATCAGTGATAACATGGTTGGTATCCATTAATAATGTGTACACTTTATATCTCTATGTGATGGCATGTTAGGGGCTAGGATCGATGGGTTGGTCACTTATGAGGTGTATTCACCTAATATATTGCAAACATTATTTCTTTATATGAATAATAAGTATCTTATTACTTAAAAAATAACATGAGTAAAAAAAATACTATGGTTTCAATCCATTTCTAGACTATGGTTCATAAGAGGATATGGGAACATGCGTTACTCTCACACCAGTCAATGTGGCCATCAATATTTTAACCGACTATTCTTATACTTGGATTCAGCCACAACCCATTCAACAATTGGATAAATTGGTGCCTAAATTAAAGGTTCCACCAAATATTCAATGAGGGGAGGTTTATGAACATCTAACGAATGTATGAAAATCCCATTATATACTTTCACCAAGAAAACATCATATGGCCCATATTCTAGTGAAGTTATAATAGAATCTGAACATTTCCCCCTGATTAGTGGGTTATATATACCACCACCCATTACTTATAATGTTGTATTCCTATAAGAATAATGATATTGGGATATTTATATGAGTGCCCGATTTTCTAAGAGGAACCAAGGTTCACTCTATGTAAAGTCAATTCTTATGATGGGGTTCAGGAATTTGATCACACATGCTTATATATATCTCAAGGGTCTTCTAGAATGGGTATAATATTATATTTTAGAGCATGAATATATAACTCACTCACTCAGTATTAGAATATTTTCTATATAATTAGTTCTCAAATTGATTGATCCTGGTGGAAATAAGGATATGGACGGTTCTGTGGAAGGAGGAAATTATAAGGATCCTCTGGAATACCTGAATATGTATGATGATGAAGGGTTTGCTCATATCTATTTTGAGGATGTCGTAAAATACTTTCTCACTTACACATAACATGATATCATCAATGACATAATTAACTCCAATTTCTTCCCTTTTAGAGTCTATAGGGGCTCATTCACTTTTCATACCTTTAGAGCAGCTATAGGGACACTGGTCATCCTATGTTCTTACTGGGGAAAATATTAAAGAAGAAGTTCCAACATCCCTAATAGAGTAAATCTAGGAAGTGAAATCCAACCACCTATGTGTATTCATAGAGAAAACTATAATTTCTCCATTCATGGAGTTTTCCTCTATGTAAATCCATAGGTGAGAGTAGGAGATATTACTGGCATTCTAAAACCACCATGGGATGGTAGGTAAATGAAACATCTAAATTCATATATCTTAAACATATTTTAAAATTTCATCAGGATATCTCAAATTAATTATATATTATCATGAGGTTGATAGACCTAGTTATACTGGTTTTTGAATATTCCATAAAATTTTCACTCCCAATGGTGATCCATGAATAGATGGAAGTTGGTGATTCTGAAGGAGGGTAGAGGAAAATCCTATCCTAAATATGTCAGTTAACATGTCACCTTATTAAATACTAGTATATATATCCTTATAGAGTTTGATATCTATCCCACTATTCTGAACTACATCTATCCATATTTTGTGCTTATTTATTGGATGGTGTGTTATCCGGATACATTCACTTTCTTTAGTGGTTTCTCTAATCAATGGTAGTCTCTATGTGTATCCCTCCATGGTACAGATCAAAACATTTCTAGGATATAGATTCCTTATAATAATGTTGATCTACACATGATTTTAGTGCCATCAAATTCGGATCCTACATCTCAAATTCATATACATAAAACACTATGATAATTTGATCATATTTTACCCTCCTATAGGGTGGGAATGGTTGGAACAATGATGCTCTAGTGAATTAATTTGATTATCCAAACCCACTTTTCTTTGGTATTGTCACTACGAGGCCCATATCGGTGTTTGAGCCACAACTACCCTAAGCCAATCTCTATAGGCCAGGGGTTGTAGACTAGCACCGAAGGCACAACAAACTCAAGGAGGCCTTTTCCTAAGAACTTGTACACACACACACACACAACCAAATCAATTCAATAGTGTAGATGTAAAATAATACAAGATACAACACGACTATAAAAAGGAAACCAAACATGCATCAACCTCTAAATAGTACAAGTACAAAAAGTAAATTGAAAGGGAAAAGGGAAATATATATGACCAACCAGAAATGTGGCACAACCCAGAAACAAGTTTGAAAGTAAAAAAATTGAGAGATCCCTTCTTCTTAATCCCAAGATATGACCACCACACATGATCCAAACATACCGTATCCTTAAGATCCTATGATGTCACAATCAACCTGTCCATCGTCTGCAAGGGCACACCAAGTGTGGGAAAATCCCTAGCAGAGGTGAGTATAAAAATACTCAGTAGGATTCAATGAAGGCTCAAGGGAGTAGAAAAAGATGTACTAAAGAGGTTAGCCATAAATAGACCGAGGTACAATAAAAGAAGTTCAGTTCAACCCATCATGAGAGTGAAGTAAACTCATCCACACATTAGTAGAAATAAATGGTGAGAAGATGAACTTCTCTTTGAGTCTTCGCTGGAATGAGAGTAGAATCATCTAAGAATGAGAATCTAGACATGGAAATCTTGGGGCATACCCCGTGCATCTTCTCCTCTCTGAGAATTAGAGTAACCAAAAACCAAGGAGTAGATACTGGAAATAGAATATATATATATATATATATATATATTCTTATTCAAAGAAATCCAAATGAGGGAATAAGGGGATATCCATCTCAAAGATCAGTCCAGGATAAAGGAGTATCCAACAGTTCAAGAAGAAACCACCATTGATGCCCAGTATCCTCACATTTTCCCTAATCTACAAGTCAAAGGGACTCAAACACCACACATTGACACTATCCAATTTGGGCTGGTCTGTCTCACCCAAAAACATTTAGGTCATGTCACCAGAACACATCTTGGTGGGGTCATAACCCCTCATACTCATGAGTCCAAGGTAGCATAAAAGTGTGTCTCTCCACTAATATAAAAATCTAGGGTGTAAAACCAAAGTAGAGGATACCCACACCTTACTATGTCAAGGGGATTCCACTCTCATAATAGCCGCCGAGGCTACCCATGCATTGATTCGTTGTGGAGATTAAACTGTGATAAAAGTCATAGAGGCTACCCACTCCCAGATGCGTTAGGGGGATTCCACTTTGGTAGAAGTCATAGAGGCTACCCATGCCCTAATGCATCGTGGGGATTCTATTCTGATAAAAGTCATAGTGGTTACCCACTCACTGATGTTTCAGGAGGATTCCACTCTAATAGAAGTCACAGAGGCTACCCATGCCCTGATGCATCAGGGGGATTCCACTCTGATATAAGTCGTGGAGGATACCCACTGGCCATCCCTGCTGGATGGTACCTCTCAGAAAAAAAATAACTACTACATTAATCAGGTGCCACCCCAGATAGGTGTCACACCCAGAACATCTTGAATCATAAATCATAAGCCACTACGGAGGGAACTATCACGTTCTACATGGAAAAAACTTAGGGTTTGCTATGTGCATGCCAAAATATGAGTCCAAAAGAAAGAGATGTGAGAGAATAAAGATTCATAAAGATGTACATGGTGTGTTTGGGGCCCACATGACATGTTACCCCACCTCATTGTCTGGCCATGTACATAACCATTCTCAGGTACTAAAATATGAACAAGTACCCCTAGGCCTACCAGCTTACTCTCAAAGTACTTGAAACACCTAGTTAAAAGGATGAAAATCACACAATTCTCATCATTGATTTAGAGGGAAAAAATCATAATTATGTTCTGGTACACCTCCTCAAATGTCTCTAGAACATTTGATCGCTTCTATTCATATATATTCTCTACTCTCACAAGAGTTGAAGTTGACCCAAGCCATGGGTTATCTTCAAACACGTTAAAATGATATTCCATAGAATGGATCACACCATTCAGATACTTATAGAAAAACATACAATATAGAATATTAAATTTCCCCAAACAGACCTCATGTGGAAAAGTTTCATTTCGCCGTAAAGCATGAAAACCGGACCTTGTGGGGCCTACACATCTACTTTTCTTTAAAAACCCGAAATTAGTCTTGAAAATTCCCCCTAAAATTCAGGATCATAGTTCCTCTGACAGCACATCAAACAGACATTTCATTTCAAGGATAGGACTAAGAAAAGATCTCTAAATAATAATAATAATGTTATTATTATTTAACTTAGGTGTTTTGTGCACCCAAACAATGAAACCAAATATTAAAAGTACCAAAATAGTCTAAAAAGATACCTCTTGAGGATAGGGATGTGTAAGCACAAATGATGTGTCAATCAGATGTTACATTTCACAGAAACAAGAATTTAAAGGTTTTACAATCTTAATTTGGTCGGTTTAGCCCAAGCTAGTCAGAGACCTCTGCCTGGGACAACCCATGGCCAAGCCACAGGTGCTACCCATTTTTCCACAGCCTGACCCACCTTCATTACCCATGACCCACTTGTTTGTCCCAGAACCCTCCTGCCAACACTAACCGGCCGATAGGATGGTCCCCTCATAACTGTGGTGACCCACTCCATGCAGGTCACTACTGCATGTGGTCGCAAGCCACAACCCCACTCTGCCTCAAGCCTGGCTGGGACATGGCCCTGCTATCCTGAAATCTCAATATGGGCCCAGGTACTCCATCCTTGCTTCAAAATTGTCATCCTAGTCCATCCTGATGATTCCACCTTAGCACGCTGGCCCGCCTCCACCTGGTCACCTACTCGGTCACTGCCACATGCCCAGTAGCACCAGTGGTCGGCTCCTGTCGCCCACATCTCCCTTGGGCCACCGCTAGCTGCCACTGGGGGTTCTACTCAGTTGGCCCCTTTTGAGGTCCACTGCGACCGCACCGGACATCCAAATATTATTTCAGACCCAGTTTCAGGAAGCTCGAGACAAGCTATTTAGCACCATGGCCTTTATTCTGCAAACCATCGAAAAATTGATGGGTCCAAAATTAAACTTCGATAAACCTAAAGAACGGGTGAAGAACATGATGATGAAAAGTGATTTTTCAATAATGATTTATGGTCGTGTTAGTGTGTCCATAAATAAATGATAAACCAATGATGAATTAAAACGAAAAAGGATGGATTATCAAATTAAAACTCCAATCAGAGGTAAATAAAAGAAGAATCCTACCTTGATCTGTTTGTTTATCATTGTTGATGTGATCATCACGCTCTCACCTTGATTTTTAAAGGTTTTAGTGAAGATCTCTCCTCAATCTGATGAATAATGGTTGAATAGGATAGAGATGAGTTTTTAGAGAGAGAGAGAGAGAGGAATTAGATATAACCCTAATCCTCCTCCTTAAACCTCAATTTATAGGGATCCTGCTCAGCGTGGAATCTGAATCCACCATGCCCTCTCATTTTATGTGATTCTTAGGCTAAACACCCCATTCTGAACTCAACAGAAAAATCAGATTTCTAATCTTAGTCTTCGATAAAATGTTATTTGATTCAACGTCAGGGGTAAAATAATTAAGTTTAATTATTTTATTTATGATTTTCCCCGGAGTGAATTTTCTTTTAGATGTCCCACAATGACATATTTTATGTCACGCCTATGGTAAAAACCATGTTTTGGACACAACTGTGGTCTATGATTTATGATCCTATCAACCGTTTAAGAGATATCCCATTTCGCTCATAAGCATAGTACAAAAAGACTTCACCTTTTTGTATAATTTATTTTGGACAAACCATGCCTCAGAATTGCTCACTGTCTCAACTCCTAGCTCTGGAAATATATGTAAAAACATTCCAAAGTCTTATAAGGGGAAAATAGGGTATCTACATCATTCCCTCCTTCATGATTTTTGTCCCCATAAAGAATAACTAGGGGAAAAACTCAGGATAATGAGCTCACACCTAGCTCTCCCGATCCCAAGAAAACCTATAGGTTACCATGCTGATATAGTACGCAAACCAAAGGGATAGCCCGTCCTCATACGGTCTTCTCCTTTCGATGAAGTGTGTAGGAACACGAACATATATCCTCTGCCACTACACATGAGATATGTTGTGCACCCACTCTAGCTACCAAGGGTAGTTAAATGTGGTAAGAAACCTCGTTATTCATCATCATGATCTCATAAGGCTTGAAGAAACTTGGTGGATAGTTTACTTCACCAGCTGAATTTCTACATCTCACATTGCGACTGGAATCACCACTTGTCCCGAGAATATGGTCTTGTGATTCCATTATTCAGGATATCCATATGGCAAAACACCTAAGGATATATGGTCAAAAAATAATTCACATTCGATGTATCACAACTAAGACTCTTTTACACTCTAGAGAAGAGAAGGATTCAAAACCACTGACTGAAGAAAAAATGTACCCTTCTGCTCCACCAGGGTCAGCTGTAGGGAAGTTAACTACTCTGAAACTTCCCACACTAGGTGAACCTGAAACTTCTTACTAATTTAATTAGATAAAACATTTTCCTTTCCTAAAGTATATACTATCTTGAAGTTTTGGTCCTTCAATAATTTCAATCCAGTGTCACTACCACAAGTTCAAGTATATCTGGGTGAAAAGGTGCCTGAGACATCGGTGGTCTATACAACCATAATGATCTCTCCCAAAAATATTGTCCCCACATTTTTAGGGTTAATTCTACCACTATTAGCACCATATAGTGGGTCACATTGTTCTTCTCATGGGGTCTCCATCACCTCAACCTGTACTTGATATCTATATTATCAAGACTTGACGTTGAGCGCACAAGGTACCAATGAATAGGATAAGTGAGTAAACTCATCCAACCACAAGAGGCTAGACATGAAAAGCATGTGGAAAACCCTACACATATTTTCCCCTCTTGGAAGGATAGTAATACCTAAAATAGGCACCCTACCGATCCCACTAGTGGAACTCCCAGCAAAAGGAAGTCAAGCAGAAAGACTCCATTGGTAATGACAGGACCTTCTCTGAAACTCCCCCGCATAACCTTGCCTTGAATTCACAAGTCCGAAGGGATCATCCACAAAACCTCAACACTATTCACTTTGGGTAGAACTAACTCACCCTCATGGTTTTGATCGCATCACAGAAATGCATCTAGGTGGGGGAAGGACCCCTCTTTCTCATGAAATCTAATATACGTCAAAAAACACCGACCAAGGGTTACTCCGACACCCCGTATCACCCTGGAAAAAATTCAAAGAAGGTGAAGGGAGAAAAAAGAACTTCACATAGTTTATAATACGTTTTACTACAAAAATTGGAAATAAAAAAGGTTGTACCTATTATTATATCATGTTTTATAGGATCATATATATCAAAAGCTTGAGGTTGTATGTGGTCCCAACTATCAACCTATTAAACCTGATGTGGGATTCTTAGCGGTGGTGGAAAGACCTCACAAAATCATCCCCCACCTCCATCTTCTCCCGCTCCTCTTCCAGAACCACCTCCCTAGTGACCACCCTGATCAGAGCACTGTCTCTACCATGGTGGTCTACTTGATTCTTACCTAGTGTTTTCATCATGTCTAGTTGGGCAGTCTCATGCCATGTGGCATCTCCCATCACAAGAATAACACCCAACCTCTCCAGGATGTCCCCGAGATCTATACTATCTTGGCCCCATATAACTATGTGCTTGAGAATGATTATGGGGAGTCCTCCTACATCAAGGTATTATCGACTGGTGTCTGTTAGTTGCATCCGAAGTATCTTCTCAATTTCGCTCACTACCACAACTAGCTATACTATTTTATAGGAATCTCTCTATCATAAGTTCTTACTCCAGCACCTCGGTATAGCCGGGGATTCACAAGGGTACTATGATAGCTTGGATCTCTCTACAGAGTCCCTGGTCAGGCTTTTGTGTTCAAAAGTAGTCTTCATGGGTCATGTCGAGAGGGTAGTGCACATGGTCTATGATCCTATTCACGTACTCAGTCACTCTCATCCATCACTACTAAAACTGAAGGAGATCCTGAAGTCAAATGAAGAACAAGAAGGAGGGGTAATACTCCTCACAAAACAGCTATTGGAAGTCATCCCATGAGAGTTTTGACTCATCGTGTTTCTAAGTAACCAAGATCCACCAACACCCATCTGATTCATGGAAAAGGTTGGTTTCCAAAGCCACCATCTAATCTACCAGTGCTTGTACAAGCTTGAATAGGTGGAATGCAGACTCTAGATGAACCTTTTTTGCATGAGGTTTTGGCACATCATGAAACCTAAAAGGTCTCTTGCATAGGAACTCTTGGAGTGTGCTCAACCTACGCATGTCCTCAGCCTGCTCTGCTAAAGTTGTATACTTCTCAATAGGTGTAGGTGCTACTACCTTCCCACCTAGAAGAAGGAGATCACCTAACGGGTCCTGAACTGAGACCTCATCACTCACAGGGTCGTCATCACAAACCAACGCTGATATCCTGTTTGGATGTCGTCACAGAGACATCCTGAATGTTATCAAGGTGTACCATGATTAGGTGAATATATATATATATATATATATATATATATATATATCGACAATAACAATGGAGTTATAACTAAAAAAGGATAGTCAAAGAATCAATCCAATATGATTAATGTACCATTTTTCTTGCAACAAGTGTCTCGGGGTGCCGAGTTGACAAGTGGGAAATTTGGGTCCTGGTGAAGGGATACATCCGTAAACCATAAAATCAATGGACTCCCTGGACTAAGTGATTCTCGCAAGACACTTTGAAATTTTTTCCCTAATCCCAACCAAGACCTTATAAGGGAAATATCCAAACAATTTCCCAAGGGTTAAACCACCTATGATACCACTTTTTCATGACCCGACCCATATCGCCTCTCAAGCCACAACTACCCCATGTCTGCCTCCATAGTCCAGGGGTTGGAAACTAGTGCCGAAGGAAAAATAAACTTGGGGAGGCCTTTTCCTAAGAATATGTATACACACACATAACAAAATCAATGTAATAGTGCATATGGAAAAGGAAAAAAGATACAATTATACTATAAAAAGAAACCAAACACGCATCAACCTCTAAACAGTACAAGTACAGAAAGGGAAACTGAAAGGGAAAGGGGAAAAATATACATCCAAAAAAGAAAAGTGCCACAACATGACAACAAGTGAAAAAATAATACAACTACGGGAGCCCCTCTTATGGATCCCAAGCTAAGACCACTGCATGTGGTCCAAACACCCCACATCCCTAATCTTCTATGATGTCACGATCAACCTATCTGTTTTCTGTAAGGGTACACAAAGTGTGGGAAAATCCCAAGAAGGGGTGAGTATAAAAATACTAATTAGGTTGCCCTAAAGGATCAAGGGAGTAGAAATATATGTACTAAATAGAAGACTAGTAGATAGAACAAGGTATAGTAAAAGAAGTGTTGCTCAACCAAACAACAGAGTGAAGTAAACTCATCCACACAAAAGGATCAAGAAACAACAAGAAGATGAACTTCTTATTGAGTTGTTTCTACCTATGCTAGGAGAGTAAACTCGTCTAACCATGAGAAGCTAGACATGAAAAGTACATGACATACCCTGCGCGTCTTCACCTCTCCTAGAAGGAGAGTAACAAAAAACCAAGGAGTGGTTACTAGAAGTAGAATATATATACGCCCAGTCAAGGAAACCCAAACGAGAGAGTAAGGGGATCTCTATATCATACCTCAGCCCAAGAAAAGGAGTATCTAATAGTTGCATAAGTAACCACCATTAATACCCAATATCCTCATGTCTACCCTAAACTAGAAGTAAAAAAGGGATCAAACACCACACCTTAATACTATCCACATTGGGCTGGTCTGCCTCACCTGGGGAGTTTTAGGTCATGTCACCAGAATTCATCTTGGTGGGGTAAGTGAGTCTCTTACTCATGAGTCTAAGGTAGTGTCAAAGTGTGTCTCTCCACTGATTAAAAAATCTGAGGTGTAAACCCCAAGTAGAGGATACTCATTCCCTGGTGAGTTAGGGGGATACCTCTCGATAGAAGTCACAAAGGCTACCAATGTTCTAATGCGTCAGGGGGATTCCACTCTAATAAAATTCAAGGATCCTACACACACCCTTATGCATTAGGGGGATTCCACTCTGATAGAATTCATATAGGCTACCCACGCCTTGATGCATCAGGGAGATTCCACTTAGATAGAAGTCAAAGAGGCTACCCACACCCTAATGTGTTGGAGGGATTCCACTTTGATAGAAGTCATAGAGTATACCCAAGCCCTGATGCATCAGGGGGATTCTACTCTGATAAAAGTTTCAGTTGCTACCCACTATCCATCCCTTTTGGATGGTACCTCTCAGAAAAGAAAAACCACTACATTCATCAGGTGCCACCTAAGATATGTGTCACACCGGGTATATCTCACTTCATAACTCATAAGACACTATGGATGGAACCATTACATTTTATGTGAAAAAACACTCAGGGTAGGGTACATGAATTCCTACATTCGAGTTTGAAATAAATAAATGCGAGAGACATAATATTCATAAAGTAGTATATAGTGTGTGTGGGGCCCACACAATCTGTGACCCATCCACATCACTCAGCCGTGTACCTAACCATTCTGGTGTACTAAACTGTGAACAAGTACCCCTAGGCATGCCAGATTATTCCCAAATTACATAACACACAAAGTCAAAAGGCTGATAAGTGTACGATGCTCATCGTTTATTTGGAGGGATAAAAGCATAATTACGCTAGCAAATCTCCTCAAACAGATCTAGAACATTTGATCACATCTCTTCATAAATCTTCTCCACTCTCACAAGATACAAATTTGACCTAAGGTGTGGGTTCTCTTTAGACACATAATAAGTATCCTCCGCTGATATAACTTTCATGAATCCACATTTAATGAGATTGTGAAAAAGGCTTTGCAAATCCAAACATATTACACCATTGTGATCCTTATTGAAAAACACACAAGATCAATTATTTAATCGGCAAAACTGGACCTCTGGTGAAAAATTTGCATTTCATCATAAATCATGTGAACCTGGTCCTGTGGGGTCTTCACATTGAATTTGGGTTAAAAACTCGAAAGTGGTCTTGAAAATTCCACCTAAACATTAGGGTCACAGTGCCTCTATCGGCTCATCAAACTGACATTCCATTTAGAAGATAGGTTCGATAAAAGATCTCTAAATAATAATAATAATAATAATTATTATTATTATTATTTAACTTAGTCATTTCATGCATCTGACAAATGAAACCAAATCTTAAAATTCCCAAACTAGTCTAACATGATATGTCTGATAGGGATGTGTGGCCATAAACGACACATGAATCTAAATCACCATTTAGGAGAAATGGGCATTAATAAAACAAAATTTTGTTGAATATTTTATTGATAATAAACTACAAAATTTTCTCCTACAATGTTAAATATGTTTATTTATAAAATATTTGGGATTAGATCATTTATTTGAAAATGTGAATAAAATTCTAGTTTTACCCTTTAAATATTCATTGTAGTATTTCAAACATAATTAATTTTCTTTGAATTATTTGAATTTAATATTTTTAAATGTGTTCCTGACTTAATTTTATACAACTTTTATCCAGGACATCTGAGTTAAACCATGCATTTGGTAGGTACAAATGGTTCATGAAGTCAATGCTAGTTTGGAATCTCCGGATTTGACATTGGTTCTGTATTTGGGTCATAACATATACATCCATTCTTGGATTGGGAACAAATTTGGAGAAGATAAATAGGACAAAATTTCTACGAAATATTCCTACTATATGGACAGATTCTTCAAGTGTTTGGAAGGTAAAATAGGTAGTGCAACTTGGAATAAAATATTTGGCCGAATTTCTTCATTCACACTTGAAATCACTTAAAACATAGCCTCCCCTCAACTCTATAAATTGGTGTTTTTCTCATTTATAGGGTTTGGGGGATGTGCATTAGAGGATTGAAGGTAGAGGATAACTGGTTTCACTCAAATTCTCCGACCATTGAAAGAGGTGTAACTCTTGAAGCTAGTATCCCCTCATCGAAGACTTCTTCTTCATCTTCATGTTGTAATGTTTGCATTTGCATAATAAACTTCTTAGTTCCTCTTTCATTTATTCAATTTTAATATGTTTTTTTTCAATTCTATTCTTCTTTACTCATCCTATTTGGGCTGGAATCAATAGTTTAAATGATATTGGGTTACACCCTTTCTAAACCCTTGCACATGCAAAACGTTTCAACAATGACTACACCACCCATGAAAGAGAAGTTATTTTTAGTAATTGATTGAACTCTACACTTCTTGATTCATTTATTTTGAATGAAAGAGATACTTTAATTCCCATTATTTGATATATTAATTTATTTTTTTAATTTAAATCAAACTAAACAATTAATTGAACAATTAAAACAAAACACATGAGGCCGAGAATTGTGTGAATTATGGGAGCGCAACCTTAATCGATAATACAAAACCACACGAGGATCAATTTATAATGTTAAAATATAATAACTAAACTCAATTAATCCTAATTTACAAATAGGAAATGTGGATTAATTAACTACTGACCATAATCAATCCTTATAACATCAATCAAAGCTGGGTGTTTCGATTGCATGTTCTGAATTTAACCGAGTGTTAAATTCACTTGATCTTTATGGTAAATTTGATTCTCATAGGGTTCAGGATTTAAAAAATTAAGGGATCATAATTAAATGGATATCAATTTAAATGATAATTATTAATAAATTATATAACAAGTAAATTTAGATCAATTATGCTTTCTAATAAAAATTTCTAAAAAAATACATTCTTGTTGTGACTTTTTAATCAAGATTTATTTCAAAATTAAAAAAAATGAAATATTCTACTAGAAACATTCTACTAGTTTTATAAATGATAAACAACTATTCTATCCTTTTATGTAGAGTGATTATGGTATTCAATTTTATATTCAAAAAACCTTTATTAATTTGTTTTAATTACGACCTCTTTGAGAGACGACCTAGGTTCGCCACACTACTGCACCTAAATAGACCCATAACTAAACATCATTTGAGAGTGAACATGACATCATATTTAAAATTAGAATCACTTCCAGGTAGGAAAGTAATTATTTCATCCAATTAGTGGTATTATTTTTATTTTTCATTTTATTCCCATCTTCTCTTCTTTCTTACTTCTTTACCCAATCTGAATTTTTCTTCTTCATTTGTTTTCTTCTTCTTCTTCTTTTTGGACCATAAACTCAAACATCTAATTTTTATTTTATTATGGTACACTTTAATTCTTTTCATTTTTTTGATTTATGATGTGTACTAATCCTGTGGATGTCTTAGATCTTGACCCTGATATTGAATGTATCCTTAGGGCTCAGATCAGACATTCTCAGTCTACATGGAGTTTCAACATTAAACTTGTTGGATAATTTCTCCATTATAGGAACACAGAAATTGGAAAATATTATAAATAAATATTAAATAAGAACCAATGTCTAAAAATAATAACAATGAACTTAATTGAACCATTCAATAATTGGTTTCACCAGACATTAATTATCATCCAAATTGTATTGCATACCTAAATATCAAATCGGACTTTGAAATGAAATCTAGATTAATTCACCTTCTTCCAAAATTTCATGGATTATCTCGTGAGGATCCAAAAAAACATTTAAAATAATTTAATGTGGTTTTCTCAACACTTAAACCCATAAATGTATCTGAAGATCAAATTAAACTAAGAGCATTCTCATTCTCACTTCATGGAGCTGAAAAAGATTGGATGTATTATTTACAACCTAAATATGTAACTTGTTGGAATTATTTGAAACATATCTTCCTGTAAATATTTTTTCTAGAAACAAGATCCATATAAATTGGAAAAGATATCTTTGGGATCAAGAAAGCACGAGGGAGTCAATGTATGAGTACTGGTAACGATTGAAGAAGTTGTGTGCAAGCTTACCACATCACCAAATCAGTGAGAAACTACTCATCCAATACTTTTATGAAGGACTCAATTCTATGGAGAGAAGCATGGTGGATGTCACAGTTAGAGGGGCATTGGTCGACAAAACATCAATAGACACACGTGCGTTAATCAACTAATAAGCACAAAACTCCCAAAAATTTGGCGATCGAGGTACACCACATGTTAGGGGATTACATCAAGTAAGTCATTCTCTTTAGAGTCATTTAATTGATACCAAGTTGGAATAATTGACCAATATGTTGAGGTAGATCACTTTGGCTCAAAAGAAATCCCAATCCACTCCTGTGAGATCATTTGGAATTTTCACTGAAATAGACCACCTAATAGATTATTTCCCCAATTATAAGAGTCATTGGATTGTGTAGTAGTATTCCCTGGGAGACCATATCAACAGTAAAAACAGCCACATCCCCAAAATAAGTATCATTCATTTTCACCAACATACAACCAAGGGTAGAAGGATAAATATGACATGAGGTATAGATCTGGACAACAAAAAGGAACCCACTTCTGAAAATTTAACCTATACCAACAGTTTAAAATTGTTGGGATATCCACTGAAACTATTGGGATAGGCTATACCAATGGTTTTAGAAACCAATGGTATGCTAGGTGTTACAGTAGCTCTATACAAATGTTTTTTAGAGAACCATTGGAATAGGTGGTCTGAAATTAATCTGTACCAATAGTTTATGTAAAAACATTGGTATATGTGTGTATGTATTCCATTCCAATAGTTTTATGAAATTGCTGGGATATATGTTGTCCATACTGAATACCAACAGTTCTGTGAACCATTGGCATATTTTTTCAATAATTTGTGTACCAACGGTTTTGTGAACCATTGGCATGTGTTGTCCAGGATATTGAATACCAATGGTTCTATGAACCGTTGTTATATCCTCTACTCCCCATCACACATCAATGTTTGGCAGAGGACATGGGAAGAGGAAATAAACCAAACCTATAAACCTACTTCTAATAGTAAACCTACACATATAAACCTGTAAAACCTGAACCTCTAAACATGTAAAATCTGCACATCTAAACATGTAAAACCTGTACCTCTGAACCTATAAAAATTCACCTCTAACAATCTTGCAAATCACACTTTACACCTATAAACTTGTACCTATAACTGTAAACCTTCACCTCCAATAGTCTTCCAAAGCACCTATAAACATGCACCACCATGCACCTCATATAGAAGTAGCATCACATGATGAGTGGGAAAAGTCACTAGGTTTTTTCCCTCTTGGTTTATAATATTCAGAGCCCAAAAATGTTGAATAAGATGCTAGAGATCATATAGATTCTCAGGGTGGTTTTACCTTTTATAGGACGAGGTATCACATAAGGGGGATCCATCCTATGGTTCTAAATTTCCTAGACTATCATATCTAGACTCATATAGAGATAGTGATAGTGATGACCATAGTAGACCACCATAGCATGGTATACTTACTATCTCATTTGGAGTGGGGATATATCCTAAGGGATCCTTAGTTATGAAAATTGACCAAGAAGGTGAGATTTAGGCTTTTCCCTTAGATGTACCTACTAAATCATAACTTGTAGAGGCTTCTTTACCAAGTGTTGACAGAGTTGTTTCCCGAATGCCATCAGATTTTGTATCCATATTATATTTATAATATTTCATAGAAAGACTATTTTTATATTTTAATGGAATTTTGAGTTATCAGGAACCTCCTGTCACTCTGCTTAGTGATGCTGATGCTAGACACCTTTTTGGGATGGTTGTATGTCATTTCATCCCAAGAAAAGTTTCCATATTTAGAAAGTTAAGATTTAAAATTGATGTTTGGATAGTGAGATAGAAACCATTTGATCTATTATGGTGGAAATTAGGACATCCTTTTTTTACAGTTAGTATTGCTTATGGAAGAGATTAGAGAATGTTCCTATTGTTGCATCTACATCTACTACTCCACCTCCATAATCTTTAGTTGATGCTGGTTAGATCTAGTATATAATCAAAGAGTATCTACATGTTGTTATGGGTGAGGTAAATTCATCTCATCTGGATTAATTGAGGCAGATTATATAGAATGGGTTTTTAAGGAATAGGTTGACCAGTTGAAAGTGATGACAACTCTACAAAATCTATTCATGTAAGAGAATAAATATTTCTTCATTAGTATAGAGAGAAGAGGAAACATTATTATAGATTTTTTCAATCTTATTAAGTCTTTACTATATGTATCCAATACTCTATTGTCTCCTCCAGAGGTGATTCCCATGACACCCTTCACCTTTGATTCTTCTTCTGATCCTCTACCATCTTAATTCTAGCCTTTCGGTACGTCTTCGGTTGAAGCTGTCTGGAATCTCCAACCTATTCTGATCCAAAAATTTCCTACCTCTATATCTATACCTTTAGCCTCTACCTTATTTCCTCCTACTTATAGAAAGGGAAAGCACCCTACTGATCACACCACCCAAGATGAGACTGATTTGAATTAGCCATAGTCTTATATAGGTATTTTTTGTATAGATGACTTTTTTATTTAATGGAATTTATCTCTTATTGTTAATATCTTTCCTTTTTGTATTTAATGTTTCTAGTTTTTTTTATAATCCCAAAATGGAGAGTATAGTAATGGAATTTACCTATGACACCAACCTTATCCTCTAATATGTTATCATTTATCCCATAATTATTTGTATGTTATTATTTGATATAAAATTCTTTATATATATTTTATCTTTTGATATTGTACTTATTTGTATGAAATTTAAGTAATTATATTTTTCAATTTGATGCCATACCTTTGATACCAGATCAATTTCAAAAACATTTATTTTATTCTTAATTGTGTTTTATAAATCTCAAATTATCTTTCTAGAATTTTGAGAAGAATTTTACGCTTCAAAATTATCAATTTATGTCTAATTTTGTTTTACACGTGGTTTATAAAATTCTCTGATTTGTGATCATCAAAAAGGGGAATATTATTAGAACCTACTTATTTTAATTCTCACAAATCGAGTTTCCTATGCTTCTAATGAACCCAGTGTTTTATGATTTTATGTCATTTTATAAAGAATATTAGGGTGAGTATTGAAAAGATCCACTGTTAGTTCAAATTGTTCCACCACTAGATCTTTCTACTGCCATGAATTTTCTACCACTATCTATGATCCATCATCGGTATTACCTACCACTAGTGTGTGCTACTGCTAGAGTGTACTTCAACTAGAGCATGCTACCACCAGTATTAACCACCACTGAACGTACCACCACCGAGTTCATGCCACTGCCAGAAGTTCCATCACCAGGATCATGTAACAACCAAACATTCCACCACCAAGCTCTTGCTGCCTATAGATGAGCTACCTCTTGGGGTGAAACCATCTGTTTTCTACTGTTGATCTTTGCTACAATCATATTTTCTTCACCATCATTTTTTTACCATTATTTTTTTTGATTTGAATTAAATACATACAATGTCTATTTTATGGGAGTTAATGTAGAGGAATCAATTAATGATTATCCTAAACCCTTTTCATAGATTCATTGAAGACAATGTTAGATTCAGAACGAGGATCCAAAAAATCTTGATTATTATCCTTAAATGGGCATGCATGGATATATTTATTTCAGAGAATCTCCCTAATGCACAAGTATTTAGAAGGTGGAGAGTGTATAATGATGAAAGTGATCATCACATGAGATATTATATGCTGATACATTTGACTATGGAAGAGTGGAGTACATTGACGATAAAAATCCTTTCCTATGAATAGAAAATATAACTTCATGATACTTTATTTTTCTCTAACTTCTAAAGAAACTATTCGAGATCCTCACCAAGCCAAATCTGAGGACTCTCAATCATCCAAATCACTGTAAAATGAGACACTGCCTTTTCCATATCTTCTTACTTTATCTCTCTATTATTTTCTTTTAATTTTGTCTATTGTGTTGTTTAATCTATTTATTAACACATTGAATCCAATGCTTGAATAGAAGAATAATAAATATTATCTTTTATTTCCTATTATTTTTATACCAATTGAAACTATGTAATAGGTCCATGTGTGTCATGTGTTGTTTTTTCTTTGGTATTTTTTTTAATATTACCCAAGGGGAGATTGGTTGTATGTGTTATTGTTGTTTCATTTAGGGGGTAAATGGAAGAGAAATTATTTCATCCCAAATGGGGAATAAATATTTCCAAGGGGATAATTCTTCTGTGTTCTTAATTTATTCAAAAAGAAGAGGAAATCATATCCTAAGGGGAATTATTAATTTTAGAAGAAGTTTTAGCTAGGGGGATACTTTTAGAATAATGTAAGGGGAGAAAATTTTTATAAAATGTTTCTATATATCTCAAGGGAGATGAAATTTTATAGAAGTTATAGATATTTTTATACTTTATTTCATTTAATTTTAAATTACTTATTTTTTACTTTTCATTCGATTTTTTATGATTATCAAAAAGTATAAGACTATGGAGTGCCTATTGAAATCGGAATCAGATTCAATTCATTAGGAACCACATTTGGAATGACATTCAAGGGATAAAAGATGTATTTTATAGACATGATAGTATTCTTTAAATTATCATGGGTCACTGACAAACCTTTCACCTTTGATTCCAAATATATGATCATTGATCATCAATGTTTGTTTCCCCCTTCCTTTATACCATATGAGACCAACACCTCTTGTGTGGTGGTTAAGTCTTTATATTCAATTGAAATGATACAATGGTAAGATTATGTCTTCAAAGGATACCTGTATCTATTCACTGAAAAAAACTTCCATGTTCACCCTCTTTTTATTACCATTTTTTCCTCTTTGATACAAATATATCAATATAGCCCAGGTGTATCCTTCCCTTATTCTTTATTGAAGAACTATATGTTGCAATGTTGTGTAGGTATCTCCCCTTATCATTAAAGACTCATGAAATATATATATATATATGCTATCCATTTTCTTGCATAACTATGAATGGTGTGGATCACACCAGGATTCTATAATCTTCTCTTTCTTCTCAAAGTGTTCATGCGAAATAACATATTTTTGAATTCAAATAAATATACTAAATAAGACTCCATGATATTTAGTCACATTCACTATAGTTTTCCATTATATTCTTCATGTTTAGAATCATCATCAATTCAAAAACTATTAATTATCCATCCACATAGTCTGTAGATATCTCCTTTTAAATCCACCACTTAAAATATCCAAATATCTTGCGAGAATACCTCCATTTTAATTCTATACATTGTCCATAACATTGGAAAGATTTTAAACCTCCAACTGAATATTCATGGAATAAAAAAACCATTTAAACTTTCCTTTTAAAATCCTGAACCTCATGACATAGAAACTCATTTTTGAATTGTGTTTCCAAACAAAATGACTTGGACCTTCACACCAAGGAATGAAACAACACTTCTTTATACAATATGCACTTCAAAACCTTAGACACCATGAACACTTGGCCATTTATCTCCACTAAAAAATCATGATAAACCAAAACCACTATATTTCCAAAAATGATCTTGGAAATGACATAGGGATCTCTCAAGCATCTTTCAATACTTCTCTATACACAGGTCCACCACAGTTAGCAGAATGCATTTTGTGAGTGTCCCCACTATAATTATTCTCATTAGAACATAGGAATAATGTTTCAATATGAATATTCAAAAGAGGAGGTGCTAAATCATAAGAATTTGTGGTGGTAAGATGAATCTTATAATGGGGAGAACCATAAGCCAGAGAGATGTTAAATAATGACACCATTAGTGTTTTTAGATATATGGACTCAGGTAAACACCCAAAGGGGTGTCCAAGAGGCTAGGAAAACACCCCAAATGGGTTTCACCATAATATAAGTTCAAAACCGACATGATAGAACAAATAAACTATTTAATATTCTATAACAAGTAATCGCCAGAAGGTTGTAGTGAGCGGCACAATGACGCAACGTCTAAAGGGAAACAGAACAATGAAAAAGAATCATACACCCTACACAAACCATTTATAAATTCATTCACTTCTCCTAAAAATGGGAATTTCATTTATAATATTCAACGGGTGAAAAGGAAAGTGTCATGGACAAGGTGTATGCCTACTCGAGAAATGTCATTTCATGTAAATAGGTATGATGGGCTAATTTATATTATTCAAAGAAAATTAAAACTAACTAGCCAAAAAACAAAAACCAACAAGAGACATATGGAAAACTCAATCTAAATCTAAACATGATATAAATAAATATCACTAATCTTCGGTTTAGAAGAAAGCGCACCTTCGTTGGAGGGGTTTAATTATAAAATCATGGCATTGATTTATCACAGAATTCATTTAATTATATTTAATATTTATTCTAAAACGCATTTAGCACAAATAAAATGAAATAAGTTAAGAAACAAGAATAACATAACTATCACTGTGAGTTTTCACAGATAGAGAACCTCTGTTGGAGGGGTTCTATTATAAAAACAAGACTTTATTTATCAAATGAAACAATTATATTAAAGAAAAATTATTCAAGATGTGAAATCCAATATAATTAATAAGAATTAAGAAATAAGCTAAATTCAATTTAAATCATTCTTGAATTAAAGAGGCTAGGAGAGGGACCCTATCTCAAGTTATAACCAAGTCGTACACTTCGGTTCTTAGAGCTTTATAACTAAAAGCTACTACTCCCCCACTGGGTATACACACCTTCACACACATGCAACGACACCTAGCCCCTATGCACACACCTACATGGCCATGAGCATGTGCAAGGGGATCCTTGCACATATGTTTATATGCATATACCAGTCTCCACTCACCTATGTATGAATTTATATATATATATATATATGGTCACACCTAGCCCCATACGTGCATAATCGCTACCATGGATGACTATACACGTAACGGGGGAACCCACATACATATACTTGCTAAACTATGCACACACAGGTGAGTCGCCCTTGACTTGGTGACTTGAAACCAATGAGCATGGATCAACGCACTACACTAAGGATATTAGGAACCTTAAAACACATAATGGATGTGGAATAACTAGTGAGAAACCAACCAAAGGCATTAATGCCTTACCTCAATACAAAGCAAAGAACCAGATCCACCCAAACCAACACGAAACGATCCAACTCCACACAAAAAACATAATATGGATTCAAAAACACCGAAATCCCCAAATACATGAGGTGCGAGAAAAGTAGTAACCATAGAATCTTACCTCAGATCATAGCTGGTGGACTGAATCAATTTGAACCCCTTCGCAGAATACAACTACATTCTGTCTATAGAATGTCGTGAAAGACCTAAGTGGCCAATGCAATAAAGAAAATAAAATAAAAACTAAACTAAAACATACTTGTCTCCTATGACTATACCTACCACCTCCCAACATATAAGAACCACAACACCCCATGATTCAAATCATGTTCCTACAAGCAAGGGGGGAACAAATCCATGTTTTAAAATGATACTATCAAATAGTAAATTCCTATTAATTAAAAATTAATCTTCCTTTTAATACTATGTAATCCGTTTGGCTCATTTTTTAGCTTAGTTTGGTTTTTTTCGATACATGTTGGTTTGGGACATTTCTATTAGATTTAGTTTTTCTTGTTTATGTTTATATTATCTTCGACAATTTCATTCATTTGGGTTATAATCGATCAAGAAATTAATAATACTCATTCAATCCATATTAATAATTATATCCTTTAGTTCCATATCTGGAGTAAAAAATACTTATAAATGAATGATATCATATAAGGGAAATCATAAGAGGGGAAAGATGTAAAGTAGTCTTATTTATGAAATTCATACCTAATATATATTTTTTATGGCAACATAAATCACCAAAATCCCCAAATTAAATTGTTCCAAACAAAGAGGGAAGAATAAACCAACCTCAAATGGTTGAAAATGGTGGATGTTGAACCAAGATGATCCAAACTACTTTACCTTCTGCAATTTATGCCAAATAACATCTGAGGTGGACCCAAAAGAACCATGATACACCCTAGAAACATGGATCAAAGTTAGATAAGGGTAAATTATAGAAATAAAGATCTCCAATGTTTATGATAGAAAATTTTAACTGAAAATGGAAACCAATGAAGAAAGATATAGTAGAATTGGATTAATAGTTGACATTTATGAAGAAGATCCTAAGATATTTCCTAAGGAAAATCAAAAGCAGTTGAAGAGGTTTTTTTAAGGTGTAATTATGTTGGTCATGGAGCTATAATATGTAAGACTTTGATTCCTATTCAAATGAATTTGATTAGTGGTAAGGGAAAAGAGACAATGTTATGATTTCCAAATTAGTTGCTACAAATGGAACCATGATTATGAAGAACATTGAACATGATATGAAATGATGTTTGATCATATAGTGTGATGAGTTATAAAACTATAAACCAAAAAAATAGAAAACATTGAGAGTTATCTAATTGCTCAAGTGAATATAAAAATTTCAAACAATAATAAACATGTGAAATAGATTAAAACCATGTTTCTTCAACTTAAACATGTTTAGAATGTGAGAAATAAGAAAGATCAAAGAAAAGAAATCATTTTTGAGCTACAAAGACAAGTGCTCCATTGTTAAGAAGAAAGCCTTAGTCAATGTTATAACTTAGAAGTTGATAAACCCATAATATTACCATATTGTTTGATATAAAACAACATTTTAATGGAAATGTCACATAAAATGGACTTCACATTTTTTTTGAAGGAAAATAAGTTTTCAAAATGAATCATTCATATAGTGTTGTTATTCCATTGAAAAAAACAACATGGAGAAAATATGAAATTACATTCTTGTTAATCACATCTCTAAAAAAGATTCAACACCTTTCCCATGAGTTAATGCAATATTTATAGGGAACTTTGCATCTAGATAACACATTATAATTTAATAAAATATGGTTACCCATTCAACTATATGTGAGTCCCAAAAGAACAAAACATTTATTCGTAACCAATTTCCCTTCACATGCATCATGTACATATTAAAACAGTATGCATTAGATAACTTTTTCATTTTCAAATTATAACACTCCATTCACATGACAACTACATCCAAAAAGAATCAATGGTATGAATAATTCTACACATAAAATATTCTTAAAAATTTTATGATCTCTAAATGATTTCAAATAGAATATGATATTCTTTAAGAAACTAGAAACACATCATATACTTTTCACCTAAATCACATAGAAATAATGCTCTCCATGTATCTTCTATATGAACTTCAATTTATTTATATCTAAAAAAACTACAATGATAACTATTTTTATGTTTTGAGAAAATCTAAATCAATCATATCTCACAGATAAATGAAACAATATTAAATGATACAAATTGAATCAACAAAACTCAAACTAAACAATGAATAAATTAACCATACCAAAAGAATATTTGGGACTCACTGCCAAAGAATACTTGAATAAGGGGATTCTTGACCAGAGGGGATCCTCTACCGAGGCAGGATGCCTGACCAGAGGGGATGCTCAACCTAGGGGGGATTCATGCCAAGTGAGGGAAAGCTCGACCTAGGGGGATTCGCGTTGGGTGAGGGAAAGGTTGACCTAGGGGGGATGTGTGGCCTCGGAGGGGATGCTCGATTAGAGGAGGATGAGGAGGGGATGCATGAGAGATGGTGAGTGGGGAGGGGTGAGTAGGGAGCAGGGAGCGGTGAGCGGAGAGTGAGGAGCAGCAAGTAGCGAGCAACGAGTGGTGAGCGGCCGGTGGTGAGTGGCGAGTGGTGAGTAGTGATCGGCGAGGGGGATAAGAGAGGTAGCGAGGGGAAATCAGGATGGGAGTGGTGGTGGGTGGGAGTTAGGATAGAGAGGAGTGGAGTTGTAGGGATGAAGAAGTGGGGCACGACATGAGGGGAAGTGAGGATGGGAGGAAGTTCAAGTCATTTTAGGAAGGTCTATCCCAACGGTTCTTATGAACCGTTGTGTATAGAAGAGGTTTTTTTCCAACTGTTTTTAATGAACCATTGAAAAAACCCACATATATTAATCTATACCAATGGTTTCACATAACCGTTTGTATAGATTCTTTATTCCAATGGTCTTCTCAAATTTTTTGGAAAGAACTATTTGTATAGGTGGGATTTCCACCAGTTCCCCTTTTCAACCAAACTTCCAGTAGCCTCTTCCTTACCAGAAAGGTTTCCAACAACCCCAAAGGATATTTGAAGCCCAAGAATCAACAAGCCAACAACAAGGGACTTATAAACCAAAGGTATACTCTAATACTGATGATCTTTTGAAACAAATTGTTCTTAATCAATACAATGAGCTGAAGAGTCAAGGTTTGGAGCTGAGGGAGTTGAAGACTCAAATGAGCCAGATTGACACTACCCTCCATGAATGTGGGAGTAAGAATTTTGGAAATATACCTTCCCAAAATACTCCAAATCCCAAGGGGAATGTCCATTCCATCACATTGAGAATTGGGAAGCAAATGGATGATACTTCTACACCCACTACTCCACTGGGATTTACCTCAACTCTGGAAGAAGCCCCATTCCATACCAACTAATGAGAATCCAATAGAGAAAGATAAAGGTAAGAAAAAATATTGATGATATTCCTTCTAAACACCTTCCTTTTCAAAATAGAGTTGTACAAACCAAGAATATGGCTGAATAGTTGATGAAAAAAATAAGTTTTGTATATATTCTAGCATGTTGAGATCAACATCCCTCTACTTCAAGCAACAAATAAAATCCCAAGGAATTCCAAATTTTTAAAAGAAATTTATACAAATAAAAAAGGACATAAAGTGAATGAGAGGATTAATCTTGGAAGAAATGTGTCATCACTCGTTAAACCAACTCTAGAAATTCCAACAAAGTGCAAGGATCCATGGACATTCACCATCCCATACACCATATGGAAGTTTCACTTTTTTTATGATATTTGTGATTTGGAATCCTCCATAAATGTGATGCCTCACTCTTTATTCTCTTATTTACAGGTTGGTGAGTTGAAGATGATGAGAGTAGTGGTGCAATTTGCAGATAGTGCTATAGCATATCCAGTAAGATTCCTTGATGATGTACTTGTTCAGGTAAGATGCATGATCTTCCCAATATATTTCTGTGTGCTTTACATGGAGGATGATCACGTAAGTTCTCATGATCCCATTATCTTAGGTAGGACATTCCTCAAAACTGAAGAAACAATCATAAATGTTAATGAAGGTACAATTTCTATGGAGTTTGGGGATGAAGTTATGATATTTAATGTTATGGACTCCATGAAGTATCCCTTATAGGACCCTTCTACTTTTTTATCTCCAATTTTGAACCACCAATAAAAACCCCATGGAATTTTATTGTCATATTCTTAGGGAGATTATGAGTATTGGTTCTAGTTTTATGTCTAATAGAACTTAAAAGACTATTTCTAATGAAAAAATCCCTCTTATATTTTATTTTCAAATGGATTCATATTCGAATTCTCACTCTGATTATGACATGGTAGTTGATTATGCTGATGGATTTGATGAATTATTCTCTAATTTTAATGATGTTTATTATGATAAAAATTTTATTTGTGAACATATTTCAGTTCCTTCAATGCATTCATCCATACATCACACCCTTAATTGGAGCTCAATACACTGACATCAAATATCAAACAATAATACTTGTTAAGTGGAGAGAGATTACCTATTATAATTGCTAATAATATTCCTTTTGAACATGAAGAAAAATATTTGATGCTTTTTAGGGAGAACATTATGGTAATTTGGTGGACCTTGGCTGACATATCAGGTATTATCCACTCTATTTGCATGCATATGATTCTTTTGGAGGATGGGGCTAAACTAATTAGGCAGCCACAAAGGAGACTGAATCCAAATATTTTGGAGGTTGTTAATTAAGAGGTTGGAAAATTGCTCGAGGTATGTATAATATATCCCATTTCAGATTCCCAGTGGGTATGTCCTATTCATGTTGTGCCTAATAAAATTGGTGTTACAGTTGTAAAAAATGATAGAGAGAAGTTAGTTCTAATTTGGGTGTAAAACAGTTGGCATGTGTGTATTGATTATAGGAAACTAAATCAGTTCACTCGCAAGGACCATTTCTCCCTCCCATTTATTGATCAAATTCTTGAGGAGTTAGTTCCAATGTGGGTGAAAAATAGTTGGATTGTGTGTATTGATTATAGGAAAATAAATCAATTCACTTGTCCATTTGGAACATTTTCATATCGGAGGATGCCATATGGAATTTTTCAATGCCCCATGTACCTTCAAGAGATGCATGGAGAGTATTTTTTCTGATTTTATTGAGACATGCATGGAGGTATTTATGGATGACTTTACAGTGGATGGATCTTCATTTGATGAATGTATCTTTAGTTTAGGAATGGTTTTGAATAGTTTTATTGAGGAGAATCTAGTCTTGAACTTTGAAAAGTGTCATTTCATGGTAGATCATGGCATTGTCTTATGGAATGTAGTGTCAAAACATGGGATAGAGGATGAAAGATCAAATGAAGATATTATTTCATCCTTACCATATCCTTCATCTGTGTGTGATGTTAGATCTTTCCTAGGTAATGATGAATTTTATTGGCACTTCAACAAAGATTTTATTAATATTTTTCTCCATATTTCATGATTACTTTAAAAGTATTCTAATTTTGTGTTTGATGATTCTTGTTGAACTTATTTTGATGAGCTACAGAAGTGTTTGACCCCTCCACTAATCATACAGTCCCCATAGTGGGAGCTTCCTTTTGAGCTTATGTGTGATTACTCCATCTTCGTGATTGGAGTTGTCTTATCTCATAGGGTAAAGGAATGTTCACATGTGATTTCCTATGCATTTATAACACTAGATTCATCCCAATAAAACTACACAACCACAGAAGAGAAGTTTCTTTTTGTCATAGTATATTTAGATAAATTGTGTTCATATTTATTGGGATCTAAAGTAGTTGTTTTTTCTGACGATGAAACTATAAGGTACTTCTTGAAGAAGCTAGATGCAAAGACGAGGCTTATCCGATGGATGATATTTCTTCAGGAATTTGATATTGAGTTAAAGGACAAGAAGGGGTTAGAAAACCTTGTGGTAGACCACATGAGTAGGCTTACTCACACACTAGAGGATGACACCTTGGACTAGGTACCCCTTTAGGACACTTTCCCTGATGAGCATCTTTATTCCATCTCAGGTACACATCCATGGTATGGTGATTTATTGAACTACCTTGTTGCATTGAAAATCCCTATAAATGTAAAGAAACATCAAGTCCAAAAATTAAAAATATAGTCATGATATTATGTGTGGGATGATCCCTACCTTTGGCGTATGTGTAATGATAAATTCATCAGGAGGTGTGTCCCAAATCATGAGTTTGAGTCTATACTTCATTTCTACCATACACTCTCATGTCGATGATAGTTTGGACCCCAACAAAGAGCTAGGAATGTATTAGACATTGGATTATATTATCATATCTTATTCCATTTTGCTCATGTGTTTTCTAAGTCATGCTCATATTTCCAACACACTAGTAACATTTCTAGGATTCATGAGATGCCCCAACAACCTATATTATTTTGTGATATTTTTTATGTATAGGGCATCAATTTTAGGTGTCCTTTTTTCTTAGTTCATTTGGGTTTTTTTATATTTTGGTTACTATTGATTGTTTCAGTAAATGGGTGGAGGCCAAGGCCACCAAGAATGATGACTCTCATGTTGTAGTCAACTTTGTCAAGACACAAATTTTTTGCAGGTTTGGAGTACCAAAGGCTATCATTAGTGATCAGGGGACACACTTTTTCAATCAAAATTTGGATTCCCTCCTTTGGAAGTATGGGGTGACACAAAAAACATTAACACCATACCACCCACAAAATGGATATGTTGAGGTTTCAAATCATGAGTTGAAACAAATTTTGGAGAAAACCGTGTAGCCAGATAGTAAGGATTGGAGAAAGTTCTTAGATGATGCACTATGGTCTTGTAGGACAGCATAAAATACACTCATCGGTATGTCCCTATTTCATATTGTTTTTGGGAAACTGTTTCATCTCCTTGTGGAGGTTGAGAATCAATCTTATTGGGCTATAAATAAATGAAACATGGATTTGGACCAAACTGGAATTCAAAATAAGATGCAAATTTAAGAGCTTGAGGAGATTCAATTGTCATCATATGAGAACTCAAGGCTCTATAAGGAAACATAAAAAGAAATTCATGATAGAATGATCCAACATAGGGAGTTTCATGTTGGGGAGAAATTCTTACTCTATAGTTCATGACTAAAGTTGATTTCTAGTAAGTTGCATTCCAGATGGTTAGGTCCTTATATTTTATTTAATGTTTTTCCTTATGGTGCAGTAGATATCACACAAGAGGACGATAGAAGGAGCTTTATAGTCAATGGACAACGTTTGAGGAAATACATTTAGGGACTTCCTATTGATGTAGTGGATTTCATCACACTACTTGTCCCCTTCATCACTTGAGCATATCAGGTTGTTTCTAACCCTTCCACTTTTATATTTATTGTCCTATTTAAAATTATGCATTTCATGTGCATATATCATCTCATAGTATCACATTGAGTAAAATAAAATATTTTAAGTGTGGGGGAGGGGACATCATTTTGGGGTAGATATTTAAGATTTTCATTGGTGTGTTTTCTATTTATTTTCTATTATTATTTTTGTTAAAATTAAAAAAAACAAAAAAAATCAATAATTAATAAAAACATATATCATGTAACATTATCATATA
Organism: Viscum album; assembly: GCA_963277665.1. Classification (NCBI taxonomy): domain Eukaryota; kingdom Viridiplantae; phylum Streptophyta; class Magnoliopsida; order Santalales; family Viscaceae; genus Viscum; species Viscum album. Next base: position 884,764,294 of record OY728125.1, read on the forward strand.
GAAAATATGGAAAATGCATGTTTTCAAAATTCATTGGAAGAATTATATGAATTAGTAATATTTCATCATCAAGGGTTGATCTTTATAAAAATAGAATTCATCGATGATATGAATGGTTGTGTCATTATTAAACCTTTTATATTTTGACATCATTATTTGTGATATTTTTTCATGGTAAATTTTGTCTTCGATTTCTCCACAAAAAAATTCAATCAACCATGAGTTGTGGATTTTTTCTTACTAAATTGATGGTATAGTCAAGTTAGGTAAAAAAATCATTGGTTGATCCATATGTTCATTTCTATTCTGATCATTTTAATTACCATAGTGAATTGTCCTATGCGTATGTACCGGTTATCTAACTATTGTACACCCTCAAAAAAATCTAGGCTATGTCTTGGACAAGTAAAAAACCACTCTTCATTGACCTATGATCTTGTTATAACTATTACAATTAGTGTCGTGATGAGATCAAACATGGGTTTAGAGTTGAGAGTGAGATTTGTTCCAAGTGAAATTAAAGAAAACAAAAAAATAATAATAAACTAGGGAGTGAGGAAATGTACAACATATGGGGATATTTAAGTCGGGAGCTTAAGGTTTGACTTTAGGGAATGCTTAAGTGGGTGGGTCTTCAAATTTTATTGCAAAGAAATGTATAACAGGTTCGGTGAATTAAACCATGTAAGAAGAATTATTTTATTTGACCCTAATATACTGAATAAAGGGTGGATTTATGAGCTTGGAATGGTTGGAACACACACACATGGAGAATTAGTGGCATGCTAGACCCATGACTTGTTATTCTATGATTAGTTTTATGAATCTCACTGGATTTTGTTTTGACAAAATTTATGAGACATTGAATTTAAAATTTATTGACATTGAATCTTTATTGGATTCTTACTTTGCCTATATTTGCATTGTGGATTAAGAAATATGAATATGCATATCTTGTCACATTTTTTTTTTGAATACATGATATGAGGTTTTTCCCATTAGAGAAAAAGGGTAAGTGTGGGGGATTTGATAAAACAATTTTTTTGAATATTTTATTAATAATAAATGTAAATTTTTCCTCACATTGTGTTTAGTATGTTTATTTATAAAATATTTGGGATAAGATCATTCATTTGAAAATTTGATGAAAATTCCAGTTTTACCCTTTAAAAATTCACTATAGTATTTCAAACATAAATAATTTTATTTTAATTATTTTCAATTAATATTTTTTAAACGTGTTCTTGAATTAATTTTAAGATACTTCTATTCAGGATATCCGAGTTAAATCATGCATTTTCTTGGTGAAAATGAGCCATGAAGTTAAAGTTGGGTCGGACTCGCCAGATTGGACATTGGTTATGTATTTCGGCCATACCATATACATCCATGATTGGATTGGGCTCAAATTTGGGGATAATATAGAGAACAAAGATTTGAAGAAATAATCTTATTATAGAGGCATTTGGTTCACGATTTTAGAAGGTCAAACAGGTGGTGAAACATGGAATAAAATATTTAGATGAATTTCCCCATTCGCACTTGAAACAAGTTGAAACCCATCCTCTCCTACACTCTATAAATTAGTGTTTTTCACATTTGGAGGGGTTTGGGGACATGAATTATGAGATTTAAGGCAGAGGAGAATTGGTTTCACTCAAATTATCCAACCATTTTTATAGGGGTAGCTCTTGAAGAAAGGATCCCCTCATTGAATCCTTCTCCTCCTTCCTCATGTTTTAATGTTTTCATTTTCATAATAAACTTCTTAGTTAATCTTTTATTTTTTATATTTTATTCTATTTTTTTCTATTATATTCTTATTTACTCATACTATTTGGGTAGGAATCAAGAGTTGAAACGAGATTGGGTTATACCCTTTCTACACCTTTGCACATGCAAAGCATACCAACGAAGACTACACCGCCCTTGGAGGAGTAGTTCATTTTAGTCATTGATAGACCTCTATAATTCTTCATTCATTTATTTTAAATCAATGAGATTCTATAATTCACATAAAATGATCTATTAATAGAGTTTTCAATTTAAATGAAACTAAGCAGGGAATTGAATAATTAACACAAAACACGTGAGGTTGGGAATTGTGTGAATTGTGAGAGTGAAACCTTAATCGGTAATACAAAACTGCACAAGATCAATTTTTAGTGTTAAAATATAATCCTTAAAGTCAGTTAATACTAATTTCTAGAGAGGAAATGTTCCTTAATTAACCATTGACCATAAGCTAACCCTAGAACCCCAGTCAAAGTTGGGTGCTGCGATTGCCTGTTCTTAAGTTATCCTAGTGTTAAATTCACTCAATCTTCGTGGTAAAGTTGATTCTCATAGAATTTGGGGTTTAAAAAATAAAGGGTTCACAATTAATTGGATATTAATTTAAATTATAATGATAAATAAATTATTGAATAAGTAGAGTTAGATCGACTACACTTTCTAAAAATTGTTTTTTAAATAAATACATTCTTGTTGTGTCTTTTTAATTGAACATCATCCCAAAATTAAAAACCAAAAAAATGAAATATTCTTCAAGAAAAGTTATTCTAGTTTTATAAATGATAAAAACCCATCCAAACTATCATGTAGGGTGTTTATGTAATTTAATTTTATTTTCAAAATACCTTTATTATGTTGTTTTAATTACTGCCTCTTTGGGAGACAACCTAGATAAGCCACCCTACTGCACCTAAATAACCCCTAAACTAAACATCATTTGAGAGAACCAAAAATATCACCTTTCAAGAATTTATAGGTTTTTCGGTGCAAATTGGTCTGGTCCAGCTCAAGCTGGCCGGACCCCTCGGCCTGGGCCGGCCTTCCCCAGCCGGACCGGTACACATCATCGGCCCAGAGCCCAGCCGCGGGTTTAACCAATTATTTTGTGGCCGGGTCCACCTGCATGGCCTGTGGACCACCTACTAACACTGACAAGCTGAGAGGATGGTCCTCCCACGCCCTCCCTCATCACTACAGTGGCCTACATTGCATGGGTCGCTACCACCTGGTGTCTCGATCCATGACCCCACTCTACCTCCAGCCTGGCTGGGACACTATCCCACCATCCCGATGCCACAGAACAGCCCCCAACTGCTCCGACCTCACCTCCAACTCGCTATCCCGATCCATCCCACTGAATCCACCTCAGTAGGCTAGCCCACCTCCACCTAGATGCATGCCTGATCTTCATCACATGCCCAACCACACCTGTGGTTGGCTCTCGCAGCTCATCATCGCCATGGGCCACCACCCACGATTCTACTCTGGTGACCCCTTTCAAGGTCCACTATGACCACAACGGATGTCTAAAAATTATTTTGGACATGATTTTGGAATGCTCAAAATGATCTCTTCAGCTCCATGGACTTATTTTCGCAAACCATTAACGAATTGATAGGTCTAAAATTAAACATCGATAAACCTGAAGAACTGGTGAAGAATACAACAAAAAAGTGATTTTTTAGCGAGGATTGATGGTCGTGTTAGTTCGGCCATCAAATAATGATAAGATTATGATGAAAGAAAACAAAAAAAAGGATGGATTATCAAATTGAAATTGTATTCAGATATAAATAAAAGAATAATTCAACCTCAATCCATCTGTTTATCACCGATGATGTGATCGTCACGTGCTCGCCTTGATTTTCTAAGGTTTCAGCACAGATCGATCCATGATCCAATGAAGAAAGGATGAAGAGGAGAGAGGGAGAGGTTTATAGAGACTGAGAGAAATTAAGATCTAACCCTAATCCATCACCTTAAAAAACTATTTTTAGGTATCCCGCTCAGCATGGATTCTGAATCCATTGCACCCTCTCAATTTATGTCACACTTAGGCTAAAAACCCCATTACGAACTTAACGACAGTCTCATATTTCCAATCTGAGTATTTGATCAAAATTTATTTGTTTAGCATCAGGTTTCAAAGAATTAAGTTTAATTATTTTATTTATGATTTTCCCCATGGATCACTTTTCTAACAGATGTACCGCATCGACATATTTTTTGTTCTGCTTAGGGTAAACACCGAGTTTTGGACCCAACTGTGGTCTAAGATTTCTGATCCAATCAACTGTTTAAGATATATCATAATTCCATCACATGCATAGTACAAAAAGACTTATCTTTTTTGTATAATTTATTCCAGGCACACCAGGCCTCGGAATTACACGTCATCTATGCGCCTAGATCTGAAAATATATATATAAATATTCTGAAGTCTAATAAGGTAAAAGCTGGATATCTATAGGTATCTCTTCATGTATATTAATTAAAATAATTTTCATATTGATTCTAAAAGATCCTTCAAGGAAAAAAAATCAAAAAGGTGTAACTACTTTTGTGCCTCCTTCAGTGGAATTTCTAGTGGTACGACTAGTTTGGTTCTAACTTGGTGAGGGTGTATTGATACTAGACCCTCACTAAGTGAATTAGTTTTGGATTTTGTATTGTTCCCTATGATAGCCTCTAATTTAGTCACAAATTATCTTGTAATTTAATAGAGGTTGTGGTAGTGGCTATGGAAAAACATCTAGATGCTATTTCATGAAACCCACCTCATTGAGATCAGAGGTCTACTAAATCACCTCCAGTACCTGATCACTACTCTAGGCTATGGTTGGTATGACAACAATGTGATCCATAAAAGTGTAAAAGTTGTGATTAATTCATAGTAGTGTTTGAGGGTTCTCTAAGTGAATATTTTGGATATTGAAGGAAAGGCATGCTCTGTCAATATCAGAAATAAATCACTCAATGAAGCTTTCCAATATGTGGCTATAATAACGATGTGATAAGGTCATACCATGGAAGAGATGACTCTAGTATACTAACTCCATAAAGAGTTTTCCAATGCTGAAAATGTATCATATGGGTAACAAAAGATATTTTAAGATGTTGAAAGGTAGGAATGGATATTTTTTAATGGTATAAGGAATTTCGGCCTAATGTAGAAGTGGAAGATAAAATATTAGTTGAGATGTTCTAATTTGTTAATTACATTTATTATGCAATGATTCAATATAGTAAGTCTATTGATAACAACTTATAGAATCATCATAATTCATGATTTATTTATATGAAAGGCAGAGTCTTAAAATTATGGTTAATACTATCATTTTTTATTTAATTACTTTTAAAGATGTTCTATTTCACACTACTATCAATTACTTGATTTTACCTTTTATTTTTACTATCGTCCTATGATAATCTATGAAACTGAAAAATAGTAATACTATGATAACTAGATACACATTAACATTGTATAGTAATGGGTCAAGTTAATAATAATTTCCAAATACTAGAGTCAATAATCATATAAATGAACTAATCCATTTTTTTGTTAAAGATATACCCTCAAACAAATGTAGGTGGGACGAATACGATATCACATATACCATCACCATAACATGGTGTGAGTCCATAAGATAATGGACTATGAGATTTGGTTCTCTTCTAAGAATGTGTACATATATTCATATAGGTGGTACAAATATAAAAACTCATTTACTATCACTATAAGATAAGGTTATCCCATTCAAATATGGGGCATGGATTTAACCTAGACCTATACTGTTAGATAGATAAAGGAATACTAGATTCAGCAACATATATACCATCAACATTAGCCAAGGTTATCCCATTCAGATATGGGAGAATTTAGAAAATTATAATTTGAGAAATTATGAAGGGGAGTTTTTTAATTAGGATTATAATGTTCAAAAGGAATCAAGTGCCCCAAAATTTCACCTTTTTATATTTCAAAAAAATAATAGATTCCAATATTTGATGAGAATGTGAGCGCTCTAGTTTTTTCCTAGTTTAAAGGTCCTAGTTAGCTTGGATTGACATATGTTAAGACGATATGATGGACCCCATTATATTTCTGTATTTTAATTTTATTTTAGAACTAAATTTTTCCTAATCCATGAATAAGGTAGGATTAACTAGTAGTAACTCAACCTTTTATCTATCCACCATTTTTGTGGTTTTAACGAGAAATGTTTTATTCCATTTCATATTTTAAAATATTGGAATTGTTTTTAAGATATACGAGGTGTGTGCCTAGTGAGGAGAGCCTCATATTTTTCTTAGGATACCCATTGAATGTTTTTCCCCTAGTGAGTTATATATATATATATTCTAGTGATGTTTAAGGTCATTCATGTCAGAATAGTGTAGTTGGTTTTTAAGGTTTAATGGGCTTGATTAAAAGATAGTACAATCTTTATAGAAAACATGGGTGAGGTAAACCAGTTATAAATGAGATATTAATTCCACTATAAACCATCAAAGGGTTAGTTTCAAGTAATTTATGTTTATACTATCTATAAAATTAGGTCATGTGGATTAAGAACACATGGTAATAAATATAAAGGATAAAATAATAGGATGTTATAATCTTTCATTAAGAGTGGGAATGATTAAAAAAATCTGTAACATCAATGGTATCTAAATACACTCGAATTATTGGATTCTAGAATATATAAATTATAACATGAGACATTTTAATTAGGAAATGATGTGATAGATCAATCATGTTGAGGATGACCACCAACCAATGTTTTAATGATATGTTTCACAAAAACATTGTCAAGGGTGAACAGGGTTAGAATACCATCTCCTCCTGAATAAATATTCCACTATTTGGAATAATAGATATTGGATAATAGATATAGGTATAAATAAGAGGTTTACTTTGTAGTTGAATATGCTCATTACTAATATCCATGAAAAGTTTTTGATGCTTTAAATACCTTAGGAGTGAAGTGGATTTTACTGAAAAAGGGATATTTAATAAGGGTTTGAACACCCTACAGGTTACACCATTATCTATTGAACAAATTATTAAGGTGGAGAGATATGATAGAATATATATTGAATATGTACACATTTATGGGATAATCATATTTAGGTTAATATACCTCCATATATTGAATTATGGTTTATATATGGCACTATTTAATCTCATTTCTCGGGTCAAAGAATATTTTCTATCAATTTTTTTCCAGACCATTTATTCTAGTGAGAATAACTTGAAATCATCTAGGGAAATATGGTGTACCCCACATGTTTTATGTTTTTTCATTTTATGCTCTAAATGTTTTCTAAACCATTAATGGAAATGTCTTAGTGAGTGGAGACTTGAATTTTACTCGATCTTCCCATTATTATTTTCCTACTGTATATTTTTTGTGTCTTTTTTCCTTGGGAAATTTTTGGATTTTCATGTTGGACCAAATGTTACTAAAAATTACGGTCTTATATATATTTCCAAAAAAATAATGTGACAACCAAAATGGTGTTCAAGATATATAAGTTCTCTAATTATTTTGAACAATGGATGAAAATGATGTAAATCATATACTATGGTAATTTTGTCTATACATGATGGTTTTGAATAAGAATGATAAGGATAACTAGTGACCAATATTCAAATGATGGTTTCCACTATTTAATTGAAAAGGGTGCATGGGGTTAGAGGAGATCCTCCTCATGATAAAATATATCTATTGTTTTCTTGTAGTATATGGATACACTGATATCATTGCCAATAAAAGTTTTCCTTTATTGTCAAATGTCATTATTTCCAGTGGCTATAAGACATTTATGGTGATTCAAAAAACATTAAGCATGAAGTATGGTTTATGGGAATTGGATATTCAAAAATATTTGGAACACTATAGTCCCAATATAACCTTTGTTAGACTATTATGGGATGTTTAATGGAGAATAGAGTTCAATTATGATCTACAATTAGGTCTAAAATATATATTTTAGATGTCACTATATATCCTTAGATAACAGGAATCATTCCACACAATATTCAAATACATGCTATGTTATCACAATGTAGATTCTACTATAGAAAGACATGATGTGAACTGGAAAACCATATAGAGGGAAAGGGATTTTAAAATAGTGGGATCTAAATGTAGACCAAATATTAGGGATCTATGAACCACTATATATTCAATTATAATAGGAATCAAGTAACACATTGTTATCATATGGTGAATTATTTTATCCTAGTGTAAGATCAACAACTAGAATATATTATTAGGTTATGCCAAGGAAAATAGTTTTGGGTTTTTACACATAGTATAATAGTGTATAGATGAGGAATAAATCTCAACATGGATTAGGAATATTGAGTATTAGTACATGATCCTTGGAAATATGGGGCATTTTATCCTATCATGGTATTATAGAAAGAAACCCTATGTATGGAATGATTACATTGATTTGGTTTTCATGTGGGGAAAATGAGATCATGTAAGGTGGAACACTATAAGTAGTTAAAGGCCTTGTGTGGAATACCAAGTGTCATGTTATTTAAAATCATTTAATAAGGACTCATAAGTCATTTAGTTTAAGGTTATACTCCAAGTAACATTTTATAAGGGGATTTATACAGATTAGGATCATTCTAAAAGTAATGAAATTGCTTCATATTAGTGTTAAATCAATGGATAAAACCCATGGTGGATGAGTAAAATTAAATAAACTATGATTAAAGTCATCAAATATTATGTATGGGCCCATTTAAAGTCCTTTGGGTGGCACCATATATCCATATATAATAGTAATCAAGCCAAAAATAGATCTTATCCATGATATATATAATCATAGTGTAGTGCCTAATGTAGAAAGACCTGACATGAATGTAAAGGACCAATGCTTGGAGGGTGATTTTTTATGAATTTATTATTTTTTGACTAGGTTTGGGACAATTAATTTACGCCACAATATGTATCTTATTATAATTGGATTAAATCCACAGGAATTTAGGTGATAGAATCCTTTTTATAAATCAGGATCATGTATAGGGGAAATAATACAATAAAATCATCATAATATGGGGCCACTAATATAACTGGTCTGAATTAGAGGGACTAAAAACTAGGATAAATAGAGTGTTAAAGTTAATAGGATAGGTTTGTAGGCTTAATATAGGATATCTATGAATCTTTACATATCTTGAACTAATAAGAAATCAATCCAAATGCAGTTCTTATATAGAATTTCTTTATAAAGATATTTATCATGTATAGGAGAAAGACGTATAAATTTATAGAAGATATGATGGGAGAAAATCATGAAGAATGATATGACTAAGTAAGGGACTCATTTACCTAGAAAAACTAAGTAGGGAAATGAATATTGCAGTCGAGCTAGAGATATGAGATCAAGGATTCACTACATGTCCTAATTTTATAGGAGTAAAAACAGATGTAGTACTTATGTAGATTTTTTTTGCATGGGTTTGGTGAATTGTGGCAATGTGTCTAGAAGGTGTATCCATAACCATTAAATCCCTAAGGAACTAAAACTTTCATATAGAACAAGAACTTATATAGAAGGGAACTTTTCAATATAAATGCATATATATTAAACCAAATTTATTACTTTAGGGTCATATGGTATATAAAACTACAAATTGTTTAAATTCATATGCGATGGAAAATATTTGGTTCTGTTTAACATCATATAAAATGAAATATGAGTAATGAATTTTATATTCACTCCATAAAGAATTCATTCTATGCAGTTTAACATTGTTCAATGAGGACTTCATTATAGGAGGTTTAAAGTCATACAACAATAAGTCTTATGAATGCATCCAAGAATTATGAAAATTATTTCTTGATAAACATTACATTAATGGTAGGAATGATATCATATCCTTACATTATGATCAAGTAACAATATTTATTATAGTAGAGCACATATATGGTGTAAGTTCATTCCCAATCCAGATCTAATTTTTGGGGATTCTTCCCAAGTATCATGTGAGTTCCTATAGACAACACCACTACCCCTTGGATGAAAGAACGAAGGTGAATTTTTTTAAATGATAATGTAACATGATTATAATTGATTTCAAGGTTGTTAAATATGAACATTCTTTTCTCATCAAGTCATTCCAATTAATCAATACCGATTTGATACTAAAAATCACCATATAGGTGATTATATATGGCTAAGAGAAAATATTTTTCTTATAACATTATGGTAAGGACTGCATTAGTCTTTTATAAAATAAAGAATTTAGTTTACTGTGTGGTATTATAGTTTTTTTTTATAATCCAACAAATAATGAAATAGTTTTTTCAACAAAGGCTTCTTGTTTTTTTATTTCATCTTTTTTAGGACGTTAGACATAGTTTTTTTAATTCCTATATCTATTTATTCTTCATCTCAGGATAATTTATTATAGATAACATTATAATCATGGTACAACCACTTTGATTCAAAATCATATAATTTGGTGTCATTTTCTATTAATATTATGTGATGGAAACCAAATCAAGTGATGATATTGTACTTAGCAAAATTAATTATATCATTTATTCTAGATTCCTTGAGAGATATAGCCTCAACCTATTTGGATTAGAAATCAATGGTTGCAAGCATATACTTAAACTTCCTAGCTGTAGTTGGGGTGATATCTCCCCATCACATCTTTTTCCCACATAGCAAGTTACTAATAATATTTTGTAGAGTGAAGCAATTCAGTGTAATGATAGATGATGTTTTCATGTATCTAACAAGAGTTCAACCTATTTATGAATTACCTGATATCCTAGATGGATAATATTATCAAAGTATATTTATTTTATGGGATTTATCGATTCTCAACAGAAGGAAGTCACAATTTCCAGTATGGAAATCTTGTGTAACATTGAAGATCTATCAACCTTTAATGAACTTGAGGATAACTCAATCAAATCATCACTTGTATAAAAACTTCAAAGAAATCAAGTTTTCATAAAAGATAATATTTTTTCCCATCCATGAGACCTTCTCTTTCTTGGATAAATCACATAGAAGAATTCCATTTTTGAGGTATAATATTATAGGATACATCTATCCAATTATGGAATCATTAGGAGAGAATATAATATCAACTTTATCATGGGTGGTGTAGAATTAAATAATCTTTTCCATATTATTATTAATTAATGTTGAAACCACACTGTGATTTGTGATGTGAATGGACATATTATCCTGGCCAAGTTCTACCATCTTCATAGTTACATTGGATAATGAATCTTTCTAGAAATTTTTAAAAATAAGATGTGAGAAAACATTGTATTGGATGATAACTCAATGAACAATCATCATATAGAATTTGGAAAGGTAATTAAAAATTATTTCATTATACTTTAATTACTATTGATTTTATTAATTAAAAAATTGGAATCACCCTCAATGTTATATTGGGAGAGTTGTTTCTACATGGCCTACTCCATGCACAGAATGATGGATTTGTATTCTTAGTTAGGGTTAATGCATCCTTTGAATAACAAGATGGAATAATGAAGAAATAATTTTTTTAGGGAGAAAAATATTATCCTAGGAAAACATGATTAGTCTTTTTGTTTTACATACTACTACTTGTTGGGATACTAAAGGAACTATCAAAGTACATATCCCATGAATGGGTGGTTTCATGGATGGATAAGACCTCTTCGTTAGAGAGTTATATTTTAAGTAGTGACTTCTTTGGGATAGGGTATTCGGTGAAGAATTTGGATACTTATTTACCTTTAATAACCTTCTTATACATGAAGTAAATTTCAAAATATTATATAATTACTTCCCACCATAAAATTCATACCTTCAGAATTGGAATACTAATCATATATTTGAGTGAATTTACATGAGAGACCATGTGGAACTCATGCTGATATAAATTATTTCCCAGATTTTTATTTGTAAAGATTACCAAAAGGTAGTTATATTCAATATCTTAGTATTGGTTCTCAATAGCTAAAATTATTATAATAATATTTTAGATAATATATACCTTTCTTGTGTCATTATTTGGATCAGAGATGAAATTGATTGATCACTCCAAACATGACCCATCCCAGGGGGGCACTGGGGCTGCCGCTAAGCCGAGAGTTCCACCCTAAGCCTATCTATAATAAGATAGGGGATAGTGACTACAAACAAGTGGAAATATATCTAAACATGGAATTAATTACACTATAACAATGTAATATCTCAATATTTTAAAATATAAACTATATTAAATATCATACAAGAAACACAACATCGAGCTTAAATGAAATAAGAAATATTATAATTTAAATTAAACTATTATAAACTAACTATTAAATTGTCACGTATGAATGATATTCATTAATTTATAAAATATATAATAAATCCCATCTTAATATATATGTATTTGATAAATTATTATGAAATAATTCCTCAAATTTTAGTAAATACATTTTATTCTTCAAAAACACATTTTCTTCAAAAATATGTTTTATTGCTTTTTGAGTGAAAATATGACAATTAATTTTAAGAAAATTTAGATATTAAATTTGATAAAAATTATATCATTTCTAAAATTATTATTTCAAAATTTAAATTGGAGTGATTTTTTGGGATTTTTTTTGAAAATATTGGTTTTCTTGTGAATAGTGAAAAATACAGATTTTTATTGTAAACTATATTCTTCTTTCCATCATTTAAAATGATCCTTTTTATAAATAGTTTAAAAGTAAAAAAAATTTTATTAAATTATCAATAATCCAATTAAGTTCAATGGAATCAATTTTATTCTTGAATTTGGTGTAAAAAAATATTTATACTTAAAAATATATTTATCTGAAAAAACTATTTTTCATTATGTTTTGATTTTTAATGTTAAATTAATTTCTTCCACTAATAGAAATTTATTATTAAAAAATGGATTCAATATTTAGAATCAAGAGGTTCAAATTTGGTAAATATTTACCTTTTACTTTTTTTCATTATGAATAGTAACCATAGTAAATAATAATCATTATAGTGAGGATAAATTGTGTAATTAAGGTTAAACATAACATGATACAGACTAAAAAATAACTCTAACACTTGATTATATCCTATTATATGAATTTATATTATGAAAATTTGATCCATTTTTCAAAAAAATATAGAAATTTTGCGCCATATTTTATTTTATTTTTAATTTATAATATTAAAGTAAAATATAAAGTCACAAATTTCTCTATCATTCTTTAAACGTGTATAATATTTTATGATAACGATAAAAAACTTATAATTTATCAAAAATTTTAATTTTAAATATAGATTATTTTTTTATCATGGTAATTTATTTATAATTTTTATTGATTATATAATTACCTTAAATTCTTATGCAATGTCGACACGATATTTATTCAATAAATTGAAAAATAAAATAATTGTTTTCGAAAATATTAAAACCAATATAATTTTAAATAATTATTTGGTACCATGATTTATTTAGATAAATATAAAATTTATAAATGTTTAAAATAATTATATTCTAATTAATTCCTTTTCATGTTGTTTTCAAAGACAAATTAAATAAATAGTTTCAAATTGAAATTAATGATATTAAATAATAAATAATTTTTTATTAAATGTTTAAAATTTGGAAAAATGTTATATCCAGAAAATTTATTTTTATGTGGATTGAAATATCAACCATGGTCTATTTGTGGTCTGATTTTCATTTTATGGTAACTATCTTAACCCCTAAAGAGAAAAAATATTTGTTATTATGGCAACCATCAAAAGAGTTAACTAAGGGTTAAAACAAAACGATAAGGGTCAAAAAATCAGCCAAACTTGTCAAATTTTTATTTAGTGATAGTATTTTAAATCATACTCAATATATATTCAAATTATATCAATTTTTAGTAATTTTTATGATAAATAATTTATATTAATTTAATATTTTAATTAATTCTAAGAGTACCTCTGTCGTCTCTTATAAAAGGGTACCTCCTCTCCTAATTTCTTAAAACATAATAATCCTTTTGTATTAATAAATTCCCCCCCAAATACATTCATATAATCCATATTATCATTATATTGGACTTTTTTATGCATAATACCAACCTTATAGGGATTAAGTTGTTAAGAAAAGGAGATTTTCCAAAGAAGATGAATTGCTTTTAACTAAAAGTTTCATTTTTATTTCTTCTTCCAAATCCTTGTAATATTATTCAACCATGATGATTTGATAAAAAAATAATTTAAAATATACATATATATTATTATGTTAATTGAATAACCTATATCCATCTCCCTCTTCCATCAAATGGTTAATAAAACCATCGTCCGTGTGTACGAAGGATCACCTCCATGTGAACCGATGTAATTCATTTTCCATCACTACCTCTCATGGAAGAATATAATAATAAATTTAATATATATTTATATATATACATATTATATTCATGAAATTTAAAATTTGATAAATATAATATATGAACTAGTTTCTTACTTTTCCATTTATTGAAAAATGATAATGTCATTTCTGTGTACATGTGAACTACCATCTCTGTGAAGCTATGTGATATTTTCATCACCTCATCATATGGATGATATATATGTGATTATTTAAAGAGATAATTTTATATTTATTATTTAATTTTTGTTATATATAGATAAAATAACACTTACCTATTTTCCAACATGGTCATTTAAAAATGAAAATATTATGCATACATGTGTACGACATATCATCACTATGATGGTAAAGTAGTTCATTTTCCATTACCATCATTCATGGTTACATTAAAAAATTTAATTAATATATATAAATTATACTTTTCTTCATTATTATTATTTTATATATAGTGAAATAATTACCACTTTGACCATATTCAACCAACTGAATTCATTTTGGACATATAAGCTAAATTTCATCAAAACATCTAACGAGAAGTTAACTGATTAAGTAATTGGATATTACGTGGTATTAAATATAATAAATTGAATAATTAACTTGATAAATTTTCTTAAGAATTTAAATTATTTACAAAATTATATTATTCAGTAATATAAATAATATATGTGATGAATTAGAGTCGAGTTATGGGGTACATTAACTTAAAACCTTATTTTAATGGTTTTCATGATTTATTTAATAAATATTTTTATTCCATGTCTACATTCTTAAAATTATTTTATGATGTTTCTATATGAAAATAAATGAATTATAATGGAATTTTATTCCACTTATTACTTTTTTTAAAAAAAAAACGGTAATATTTTTACAAATGTTTTTGATAAAAACATATGGAATATTGAATTTTAATAGAATCAGTGGTTTTTTCAGCAACCATAACCATTTTTTATTTTTTTATTACTTTAAAAAATACAAATTTTCTTCAAATAAAAAACCCTATATTCCTTTAATTTGATTATTTTCAATAGTTTTTTTAAATATAATGGACATTTTAATATTCAGAAATGTTTTCTTATGGGTAAACAGAATATTTTTATGAGTTTATTATTGAAAAGTTAGGCTTCTTTATGTTATTAATATATTATGGTTATTGGGAATTGTTTATTGTGATGATTTTTTCCCTTATAAATTAAGTATCAATGGTTCCATGATATCTATCCAATGAATTGGGTAAGAATTACGTGGGATATTTTTTTTATGGTTGTACCATTTTTAACCATAAAGGTTTTTCCATTTGTAAATGTAAAGGTTATTCTATATGTAACATGAATGTTATACAAATTTTAAGTGTGATATGAAAATGTAACATCAATTTACTTACATGATTTATTTATTCTTTATAATTGTTTTAAGAAAAAAATTTGTTTTTCAAGGTAAGAGAATGAGGTTATATTTAAATAAAAGTATTTTATGAAAATTTTAAACAAGTTCTACGAAAAGAAAAATTGTTGTATTTTAAAAGTATTGTTTTGTGAAAAAAATATATACTATGTTGAAGTATTAACTTTGAGATTTAATATTTATTTATGTAAGGGTGATGACCTAATCCTCTAAAATTGCAAGCTATAATGATCCTCAATTGTAAGGGAATGAATTCTTGACTTAAAACTCAAGATTATGTAATGTTCAATGATGGGTCCTTAAAGTTGGTATCTGAGGAAAGGTATGATTTACTTTATAGTATATTGTGTTATTTTATCATAAGATAAAATCACTCTCTAAACATAATGGTTGGTATTAAGGGATAATTATATTTATTTTTGATAAATCAGAATAGTTGAATATAATGTGGTTAAGGATATCATTGTGTTTATCATCATAAAAAGATTGGTTATTATTATTTTATTGATACACTCACACTAAGATTTTTGGTTTTAGTAAATGGACATATCCATCAAGAACCCAATGATCAATGGATGTGATGGATAATTTAGTGATTTTATGAATGAGAAACTGACCAAATGTGAGATATACTAAAAACTCTTATGTTTATTCTTAACCAAATATCACAAGTTTTTATTAACAACATTAACCTAGGAGAGTTTCCTAACACATCCAATAAGAGAGAAATAAATATCTTTATAAGTTCAGGTGATAAAGATATAAGAGGATAAAATATTCAGTGACTTATGTGTCAAGGATGTGGGAATAAGCACACACAAAAAATTATTAAAAGAATGGAAAGATGTTATGTATGTGACAAAGGGGGGAATAAAGAAATAATATACCAATTAAAAATGAAGCATTCACTCACCAACATGAATGGGAATAAATTTCATACTGTGGTATCAACTGGATATTTTAAATGTTGGGAGTATGGACATTATGAAAATAAATGTCCTAGTGGGTAAACTCAGTAAGGGGATTAGAAATACTGTATAAATAAATATTTTGAAATGCCTAATTCAATTATAGTTAAAGATAATTAAACTTAAAATGAAATATGAAAGGTATGGATTATATGTTGTCTTATGTTTTGATATCTTGGAATATTATGACATGATTAATATTTTTATTTTTAGGTAGGAAGGATATATTATTTAATTATACGTGAAATAGTGGTTAACAGATCATGAATAACATTGAATGATTAAGGTATTTATTTATAGGGATTCAAGAGTTATAATGTAGTGGTTGATTTAAGGATGATCATAAGTTTAAAATTACTAAAACTCTTTTTATATTTTATGTGATGGGAGTACTTTGGGAAACATTTATTGTTTTTTATAGCTATTTGAACTATATAAAACCCTTAATTTTAACATCTGAAAAAGTTATTTGAATAATAATTGTCTTTAAATTTTTGGAACATCCGTTTAATGGTATTGATAAACTACAGGGTGTATATGATCATTGGTGATTAAGGTTATTTTAAGGATGTTCATTGGAATTATATCAATATATTTTTATAAAAATGATAACCTATAGGCTGAACAACAACCCGTCAATTCTAGCAATTCCATGAGTCTTAAACCCATAACTGAAGGGTGAAAAGGGTTCAATGCCAACCACTGTCCAATGTGATCTCATATTTAGTATGACATTGTTTTTATATCAAATTTATTTTAAATATAATGATTAATTTTATTTTGGGTACATATGTTTTATCATTTATTTAACCATGGTATTGAAAAGCGATTTGGTAATTAAGTGATCAATGTTATTTCCAATGACGTTCACTATATTGGGATTCTTATATAATTATGGTAAAAAATATATTACGATATTTTTTAGAAATAAAGGTTAAATTATATTTTGGAAGAATAAATGATTTTAATGTGGATTTATAGTGATATAGGTTATTTATGGAAATGATTATCATATTTTAGATATTATATGATTATGGAATATGCATTTTGGGTATATGAATATAAGAGTGATTGGTGTTATTTTCTAGATAAATTTTCAATTAATCTTAGAATGATATGTGGTAAAAACATACCAATCATTAGGATTCAATCATAGTTAGAAATATTTTGAAGATTTTTTAGGATACTTATTTATAAAGTTATTTATTTTGATCATTGGTTGTTATTATCAAATTTGGATATTAATGTATTATTTCTTCATATGAAGATTTATTATTTTAGGGAATTATATATCCTTATGATATAATTTTTATTGTTAACATATATATATATATATATATGAAATATATTTTTATCCTTTTTGGATTATTTTTTCAATTATAATTTTATCTTGGTGCATCATACATGAAACATTCATCTTTAATACTCTTCTTTTAGAGAAAAATATTATATTGTTGTGGAAATTGATTAAAGGGTGAAATTCGACTTGTAAAATAAGTATATTTCCTTATAATCTTAGTCTATATAGTTAATTAATTCTTGAAACCTATGAAAAGAATCTTCAAAAAGAAATTTTAACCTATTCCCTTCAATTATGATGAATCAATATTCTTTTCCCACCTCATTGATTTGCGGTTTTGAGGTCATTAACTTTTCCTTGATCATTCACTTTTTTCTGATCAATGGGCTCTAACAATATCCCTCATTATTTAGATATTAATTTTGGCTTCTATGTTCGTATTTCCAATTCCCAATAGTTTTCTTCTATTTTGATTCCTAGTTATTTTTATTCTAAATGACCATCATATTTCATTTTCCCTCTTTTCGAGAGAGTTTTATTTGCCCTTTTTACATTGTAAGATTTCAAGAAAATTATTTTAAAATGTAAATATTTCACAACCAAGATCAAGTTCATATTGTTTCCTAATAATATTTTAAATTGGGGAGAATGTAATATCTAAATATTTTTTACAAAAATACTATGTGTGACATCATACAAGATATGCAACACTGAGAATAAATGAACCCCAAAAATATTATCATTTAAATATGACTATTATAATTTTCCATTAAAGTAGTGGGTATGAATTGAATTAAATAATTTATTAAATATATATTAATTTAATTCACAATATAAATTTATTTATAAATTATTATAAAATAACTACTCATTTTTTAGTAAATTCATTTTATTCTTTAAAAATATATTTTCTTAAAAAAAATGTTTTATTAATTTTTGTGAGAGAATACTATAATTAATTCCTATATTTTTTTAAAAAAATTTATAACATGAATTAATTTTTAAGAACATCTTGTCAAAAATATCTTGGATTTGTTTTTTTGGATCTTTCTGAAAAGATTAACTTTATATTGAATAGTGAAAATACCACTTTTTATTGAAAACTACAGTTTTGTTTTAAGAATTTATGAGGTTAAATTTTGTTTAAAAAAAGTTTAAAATTAATATTAATCTTATTATATTATAAATAATTCAATTAATTTCAATTTAATTATTTTTATAGTTCCATTTGTTATAAAAACATTTTTATACTTAAAAAGGCATTTTTTTCTGAAAAACCCCTTGTTATTGAATTTTTAAATATTAAATTAATTTCTAACACTTCAAGAATTAGAATCATAAAAATATGAATACATGTTGTGAATAAATATGTCCAAATTTGGTAATATTTCTATTACATTTTTGTATTTTATGAATAGTACCCATAGTAAATAATTATCACCACGATAAGGGTAAATCTAGTAATTAAGGTTAAAAATAATATGAAAAGGACTATAAAATGACAGAAACACTTGAATATTTCCAATTTGATGATTCCAGATCAGCCTTTACCATCCAAGTTTAGAATATACATCAACATGGTTTCATATTTATCTGAATTTAACCTTTATAATATTTAACTAAAAGATAATGTAAAAAATGTAACTTTATTGATTTTAACATCTATAATATTTTTTGAAGGAGATAAAAACACCTTATGTTCCATTAAAAATGGTCAGGTGAAATATAAATTAATTTTTTGTCATTTAAATTTATGTATAATTTTTAGTGCTGATATAATTACCTTAAAATCTTGCGCAATGCCGACACAATATTTATCCAAATAAAATAAGTTATTTTAAAAATATTAAAAATAATATAATTTTAAAGAGTTTTTGTTTTCCAAGATTTTTTATGTAAATAAATCATGTTTGGTATGTTTTAAAGTATTATATTATAATTCATTTTCTTTCATGTTGTTTTCAAAGTCAAATTGAAGGAATATTTCTAAAATTAACATTAATGATATTACATATTAATAATATTTTATTAAATAATTTATAATTCTTATAAATCCTATATGTATCCAATTTATTGTTATGTTCTTTAAAATATCAACCATGGTTTATTTATGGTCTAATTTTCCATTTATTTTTACTTTTTGAACCCCAAAATAGGGAAAAAACTTTTTTATCCCGATAATCACCAAAGGGTTGACCAAGGGTTAAAACAAACAATAAGGGTGAAAACATCACCTAAAATTTTCATTTCGTTATTGTATCATAATTTTTTTACTGATACCAATATTATATTCTAATTATATCAGTTTTGAGGCATTTTCCAATGATAAATAATTTATATTAATTTAATAAGTTATGTAATTTCAAGAGTGCCCCCTCTCTTATAAAAGGGCACCTCCTCTACTCTTTTTTATACTGCAAAATTGTTAGGTTGGTATGGAGTATGATATTCTCCTATGATACTAAGTATAGGATTTAAATGATGATGTAGATTATCAATATACAAGAGGGGTGTGAATTGTATACTTTATAAATTCTTTGGGAACTTTTAAAGTTGGTTAGAAACCTTTATATTGTTTAACAAGGTTAAACAACGTAAATTCAAAAAACCTCTATGTTATACAAACTTTATTGTTTCCGGAAATGTGATTCTGAGAATGTAATTCCGGAAATGTGGTTCTAGAAATGAAACCCAAAAAAAGTTTACAATTATAATGATTCTACCTTAAAGCATATATAATCTTACTAAATCAAAGTGTACAAGTATATGGAATTATAAGATAGTTATACTTTCTTCAAAACACAAAATACAGTGGAAAATTTGAAACAATACATGTAATAAGTAGTAAATCTTTTAACCTAAATAGTAGGGTATCCAACAACCTTGGATAAAGGTCCCTTGATTTATACTTTCATGAAATTCTGTCTTACACACACTAGGGTAAGCCCTGGATGTGAAGATATAAATCTATTTTGTTATCCCCACAAACCCTTGAACTTCAAGGTAGTCAGTACCTCTATCTTTATATCCCCGAATGACCTTAAATGTAATCAGCAACATTCAGAGTCTGATCAAGCAATTCTGAACAAGATGTTCAGTACGCACAAAGAGATAGAGCCTCTCTCTCTAGAATTCACTTCAGCAGTATGTAATATCTAGATTGATCAAATTTAGTAAAAATTTGTGATCTATTTCAAATGAGCTTCTATTTATAGGCACATTCTCAACGGTTAGCTCCATCCTACAAAGGTCATATTTTTCATTGAATTTTGGAGGGACCTGTACACGTGTCACTCAAATAACAGTTAGTTAGTAACTGAATGCACGACATCGTTTTATAACCAAACATGAGTAAGCAAAAATATGGTTACTAATGAAAATTCATTTTTTAGAGTGTAAGGAAAAATTAATGTTTAGAGGATAACCAAAAACTATTCGGTGTATATAAAACATGGATATTCAGATTCTGTCTTCAAAAGAATTCAGAACCTGAATTCTGTAGAATTCTGGAGTCTGAATTTCAAGGAAATTCGGAGTCTGAATTCATAATAATTTGGATTCTAAATTCATAGAATTCCAGAGTCTAAATTTAAAAATAAATTAGAAGTCTAAATTCATAAGAATTCATAGTATTAACTTAGAAATTTCAGAGTCTAAATTTAGAGAATTTGGAGTCTGAACTTAGAAAGTTCTGAGTCTGAATTTAGAGAACTCAGAGTCTTAACTTAGAAAGTTAGGAGTCTGAATTTAGAGAATTTGAAACCTGAACTCTGAAAGTTCAAAGTTTGAATTCAAATGATTCAAAACATGAAAACATAAAGCTTTATATATAATTATTAATGATTCCAAGGTTTTGGATATGAAGCCGAATTTTAATCTTAGATAAAATATGAACAATGAAAAACATAGTAAGGATAAATTTTCTTGGAGATGCAAAATTTTCCTTATAAAAGTAAAGAATAGGTTAAATGATATTTTCCTTAAGATAAGGTGTTTGTGATTTTAAAAACAAGAAGGAATGGAAAAGTCATAAGGAAACCTTATTGAATCAACAATCTCCCCCATTTTGGAATGCACAAACATCCTTACGAAAAAGAATATAAGGATATAGAAAAAAAATCATTGACTTTGAAAGTAAAACATATCTCCCTTAACACATGGTCAAAGATGAATATGACTAAATCCCCCTTATGATTTGGAAACACTAAGGATCATATTAATGATTTTTGGAATGAGACTTAGAATTTTATTGCATACAAAAATATTCTTGGATAAGAACTCCCCCTTAGATGAACTCGCCCTTACTTAAGTAAATTTCTTCTTTAAATAGTATTATTTTTTTCCTTTCTCCCCCTTTGTGATTTTCAAAAAGGATTAAAGGGAATGGAAAAGTAAATATGGTACCTAAAATATTAGTACTGGACAACCAAAAATATACGAAGAGAAACCCAAAATTTCATTATGATTATAAAATTTATACAAGGAAGGAATACAAAAAAATATCATAATTGAATAACTTTATCCTTCCTTCTCCTTAGAAATCAACTTATTTAATATAGTTTTGAGTTTCTTGAGCTCCTTGTGATCTTCTTCTTCTCATTTGAGAAGTTGATCCTGATCTACAGTTTTCTTTTCTAAGGCTATGATTTTTATTCTTGAGTCTTAATAATATCATCCTGGGCCTCGAAGGATTCTACTTGCTTGAAAAACATTTCTTCAATCTCAATCCTACGATACCTCTCTCTTTTACAACTCTGAACAACTGAATAAAACATCCAATTCAGATCTTTCACTTCTTGGATCCTAGAATTTTGTACTAGGGTTAGCTTCTCCTCAAAAATATTTGTGAGATATTTGATGTTCACATCATTGGTGTCAAATGCATCCTTGACACTATCATGGAACTCATCAATATTTCCCATGTCTTCTATAGTTTTCCTTGACTAGCTGGTCATTTTCATGAAAGATATTTTGTGCTATTTGTAGTTTATAAAAAAAGTTTTGAAATCTACTTCAAGATTGACACACTTATCCCTCACCATGGATACTGAATCTCATATATGATTTAAGGTGTGTTAATGAATCTGGCATCTCGAATCAATGCTTGGAAATATTGGTATAGTGCCAACAAGCCTCTTCAAAGACTGGACTATGAAATCATGTCCCAGAGATGACGATTCTGAATCAAAAATTTTTCTTGGTGAGGTCTCTTTTTCTATTTCAACTGCCTTCCTCTTTGATGATCCACCAAATTCTTTCATATTCATAATAGATTTACTAGGTGTATTATGAACCACATGCTTTCCCTTATCAACATTCAGAATGACTTCTTATTGGTTAGGGGATTCTTTTTCACTATCATAGAGTTGAACAATTCTATCTTCATCAACCTTTTCCTTATAAGCTCCTGCCTCAGCATCCTCTGGGTGAATGAAATCAATATTAGAACTTTCTTCTTCAGACAGCTTATTCACTTCTTCTTCAACCTTGTCATCTTTACCTTTCTCATCTTTTTCAGGGGTAGCATGCTTTGAATACTCAGCTTTAGATGTTTGGATTGAAAGCTTATTAGATATAATTTCCTTCTCATGAAAATATTCTACTTGCTTAATGAGATCTTCGGTATCACCACTGCCTTCTTATTCCTCTTCTTCTCCCTCCACTACTTTTTCTTGTATTTTTCCAGATTCACAAATTTCTTTCCTTTTGTCTCCAGTAAATATTCTACTAAGAAGGATTGTGGTATCAGGATATTTTCAGAGGCTTTCTCAACAGCCTTCAGAAGATATTTCACAATCTTTACTTCATTCATCTTCTTCTTTTGTTTATTTTCTTTTTCTTTCTTTTCAAGATCATCAACAATCTTCTCTTTTAAAGATTTTACTTCATCAGGATCCAAACCAAAGCTAGGCTCCCCTACTTTATTTTTCTCCTTGTCATCCCTACATTTTTCTACTACGTCATCTGAATATGATTTTTGTTTCTTAGGATTTGGTGGTGTAGATTGGGTTTCCATATCCATTGAGATTTTTCCTTTGTCTTCCACTTCCTTCAAATTTCTCTTCCTTCCTCCCCTTTTATAGATCTCAGTGGCCTCCTGTTTCGTTGATAAGGCTTCAGCTTTTTCCTTAGACAAATCATAAAATTCTTCAAATTCTTTATAAAATCCAACATTCATCCTTCTCAGAGTATCATCAGTTACCAGTATAACTTTGAAATTTCTTGTCTTAGAACAAAAAGGTATTTTTAAGGACTCTAAACACTGAACAATTATCTTTAAGAGAATGGCTGGATACATAATAATCTGAGCATTTAGATTTCCATTATTTATGTTCTCATTTCTAATCAGAATATGCTTAACCAGGTTAATCTTTCTTAGATTAACCAAGAAATTCAGGATATACATGTCACTCTTCTTCAAAGTATACTTATCCCCTTTTCTCAGAATGTTGAATCCTTGAACCCACAATTTGAGAATCTAGAAATTTATAGATAGATGAAAAATCTTCAGAGTCTTTATATCTGAATGAACGAGGCAAGCCATAGCCTTCTCCTTAACAAATATTCCTTGAACATACAACATCTTATGAGAATAGAACTCAACTTCTCCTTTTTAAGGAACTCTAATAAAACTTGCTACCTTGGCGTAAGGAGTATAAGTATTCCCATAGATTTGGAAAGACAATTTATCTTTTCCTTCTTCCTTGAAAAAACATACTGAATCATAGAATTTAACCAGCAAGTCTGGATATACCAGATCTTGAGCTCTTGGTTTCGATACGCAAACACTCTCCCATACATTTAGTCTGATGTTCATTGAGATGATAAAATCATACTTAGCAAAGAAATTTGGATGTACCAACCTTTATCTATAAATATGCCATTCAGAAATTAGATTGACATTTGACATGTATTTCTGGGAAGATAATTCGATAGACATTTGGAGTTGATGAAACCTTGAAAATCCAGAATGGGATTATGTAGGAGGGAAGGGCTTCAGCACATGAAATCTTTGGGATCAATGTGGGACAACCATCAGGGTTCTTTTATAGGCATTTGGGGTGATAGTTCAACTTCCATACTCAATCCAACGGTTGAAAAAATCTTGTGATCATATATGACTATTGAGATGATAGCTGGAAGGAAATTTTGATAGAATCCGATATTTTGACGGTTTTTAATAAAAACATTCGGATTTAAGAAAAAGTGAATATGAAAATTTAAAACCAGATTAAAATACCGATAAGAAAAATAAGATTATGAAAATTTAAAAAATGAAAAATACCATTTGGATTTCTAGGAAGATTATTCGTATTGAGGAAAATTATTCTTGAAGAACTTTATATTTCGAAAAGATTTATTACAAAACATACCTTTTAGATTTCTAGGAAGATTATTCATATTGAGGAAAATTATTCTTGAAAAGCATTAGATTCCGAAAAGATTTATTATGAAAACTTTGGAAAACAAAAAAAAATAGAAAATGTTTATTATAAAATTCTAACTACAAAAAATTTAGACTATGAATAAGTTTAGACTATGAAAAATTTCTAGACGAAGAAAAAAATTTATTATGAAATATATAACTATGAAAAGTTTTATTACGAAAAATTTTGAACTTCAAAAATATTCATTATGAAAAATTAAAAAAATCTTCATTACGAAAATTTAGAAAATCTTCATTACAAAAATTTAGAAATTATTCATTACAAAAATTTAAAAAAGTAAATATCAAGAAAATGTACCCCCCCCCCTATGAAAAGGAGTTTGTTACTATAAGGAGATAGGTTTCAACAAGAAGTTAATATGGAATATTACTTTATGGTTATCATTCCTAACTTATGTTTAATATACTCAAATGTAACACCCCAACCCTAGTTACCTAGAGTCCGTGCATTATTACATAACATTGGCATGATCACAAGAAATATCAAATCTCGAAAGACTGAGTAGTTTAGTAGCCTTGGAAACACTAGATACCTACATAAAATTTTACATTACATCAAAAAAAAACATCTTGTATTCATATCCCCTCATACTATCCCTGCAGGTCATTCATAAATTACTTCTTCATAATCCTGGGAAAAATAAAACATTGAAAGGGGTGAGCTCAGATGCTCAGTAAGGATAACATTATAGCAGCAGCTTTTATAGATCAGCATAAACACTTAAGGAAATTTATAACAAAAACAAAAGCCTTTTAAACTTGAACTTCAGCATAAAATGGAAAAGGTAAAATGAAATAATGCCATTTACTTACTCACATGGATATTCTACTAGTTGAATGATCACATGCAATATCAATAACCACTTTCATAATGATGGAGTGCATAATGCCATACTATCATAACCACATAGCCAAGGCCTCGTGCGAAGACTACAAATAAGATTTTTCCAAGGCCTTGTGCCAAGACACTAGTTTGTCTCATGAGACCTACCGATGCATCGAGGAGCTATAGAAGGCTCCACCCGTCACTTATTAAGTCCAATTCATTCCTCATATGAACAGGTTTAAACATAACATAAACATTCGTATAAAAACTAGAAAACGAAATATAATTTCATCAACATAAATAAGTTAAATATTGTTGAGTTGAACCAAATATAATGTCATCAACATAAATTTGAAAAATCAAAACATTTTTCTTATCTTTATTTATAAAAAAGGTTGGATCAATATTTCCCTTAACATAATTATTTTGAAGAAAAAATCACGTAAGTCTATCATACCAGGCTCAACAGGATTGCTTAAGTCCATAAAAGGATTTGGTATGTTTAAATAATTGTTCAGGTTGTTTTGTGTCTTTAAAACCAGATGGTTGTTCAAAAAATAATTCCTCTTGAACATAACCATTAATGAAAAAACATTTTACATCCATTTGAAAAAGTTTGAAATTGAAGAATGCTGTAAAGGAAAGTAGAATATGAATAGATTCAAGTCTAGCTACTGGTGAATAATTTTCATCATATTATATTTCTTCTTGTTGATTATAGCCTTTAGCAACCTATCTCACTTTATTTCTTACAGTGACTCCACTTTCATCACACTTATTTTTGAAGACCCGTTTTACTTCAATAACAGAAGTTTCCTTAGGTCATTCAACCAAGTTCCAGACTTTATTCCTTTTGAACTCATTTAGCTCATCTTGCATAGCTTTTATCCAATCATCATCACCTAAAGCTTCATTAGTGATTTTTGGTTCTAATTAGGAAAGGAATTCTAGATGTTCTATTTCATTTATTAAGGATCTTCTAGTCCTTACAGGTTGATTTACATCACCAATGATACTATCACTGGGATGATTCGTAAGAAAAAACTGATTTGGGTTTTGTAAAACCTATTCATCAACATAAGGTATGAAGTATTCTGGGGTAATTTTTGAAGAAATATTTTCTTAGAAATTTTCCTTATCAGAATGATCTTCTATCAATGGTTGATAATCAGTTTTTGAAAAGAGATCCAAAGTTGTAGGTTGAGGTTGTTTAAAAACAAAAGGATCAGTTTCACCAAATTTTACATGTATTGTTTCTTCAATAGTACAAGTATTTTTATTGAAAACTCTAAAAGCCTTAGAAGTTTTTGAGTAGCCTAAGAAAATTACATCATCATATTTTCATGCGAATTTGTGTAGATTATCTTTAGTATTCATAATAAATACCTTGCAACCAAAAACCTTGAAGTAGGAAAGTCTAGGTTTTCTACCATTCCATAACTCATAACAAGTTTTATTAAGAAAAGGCCTAATCAAAACAAGATTTATAGTATAACAAGATAAACATACAGCTTCAGCCCAAAAATGCTTGGCTATAGAATATTCATTCAATATTGTTCTTGTTATCTCTTGAAGAATTATATTTCTTCATTCAATAAAACCATTTCTTTAAGGTGTTCTGGGTGCTTAGAAGTTATGAGTAATTCTTATTCTACTACAAAAAGTTTCAAAATAAGAATTTTTAAATTCTCCTCCATGATCACTATGAATAGTTATCAAAGTACGGTTTTTATCATTTTTAACCTGGGCTCTAAAACTTTTGAAATTTGAAAACGCTTCATATTTATTTTCTAGAAAATAGAACCATATAAATCTGTTGTAATTATCAACTAAGATAAATACATAATATTTTCCTCTAATTCTTTCAGTTTGTGTTGGACCAACAAGATCCATATGCACTAACTGTAATGCATCAGTAGATGAGACTCCACCAACTGATTTAAAACTTGATTTATGTTGATATCCATATTGACAAATATCACTTACTTTTGAAGAATCAAATCTAAGCTCTATTAGATCATTAACTAGTCTTTTCTTAGAGAGTTTTCATAGGTTCCTAAGGTTAAAGTGTCCTAACCTTCAATCCACAACCAATAATGATCTTCCATTTCACTTAGATAGGGTAGATATTGGCTCCTAAGGTCTTCTAAGTT
The DNA here is from genome assembly GCA_963277665.1 of Viscum album. Classification (NCBI taxonomy): domain Eukaryota; kingdom Viridiplantae; phylum Streptophyta; class Magnoliopsida; order Santalales; family Viscaceae; genus Viscum; species Viscum album. The sequence goes on from OY728125.1 coordinate 884,792,586, forward strand.
TAGTGTGTATACATTCTCTTGCCTGTGGGCAGAAAGAATAAACTGTTCCTTGGGATTGTGTACTAATCATTTTTCATTCATAAAATTCACATGGTAACCTTCATCACATAATTGAATTATGCTAATTAGGTTGTGCTTAAGACCCTTAACAAATAAAACATTTCAAATCAATGTTTTTCCATGAATAACAATGTTACTTATACCAATAATTTATCGCTTAGAATTATCTCCTAAAGTTACTTTTCCTCCTTTCGTCTTGATAATTTTTTCAAAGAAGTTTTTATTGCCTGTCTTATGTTGAGAACATCCACTATCAATGTACCAATTATTATAATTGGTACTTTATTTGTTTTCTTGAAAATAAGAATGTTAGACTTTCAGAATCCACACTTTCTTGGATCCGGAATCTTCAGAAAGAAAAATTTTAGGTATCCACATCTTCTTAGAGAAATTATCTTTATGAAAACCTAAAGACTGGGTTTTGTTTAAGGAACAATTTTTTTCCCAATTCCCACCACACTGACACTTAGTTCATAATGGAGCACTTTGAGGAATAAAATAATTTTTACTAAAAATCGGTTTTGACCTAGTATAACAAAATCTTGAATTATTCCTTAGAGCTCGAATTTTAGAATACATTTTATCAAAGTTTTCCTTACCTAAGGTAATGTTTGGAAAAAACTTCCTCAAGGAAAATATTTCTAACTACAATCTAATAACTAAGTTCTTATCTTCAAAAACATTATTTTTAGCTCTAGAGATAGGCTAGAAAAAATTTTTCATAGAAATTACTTTTTCTAGATCCTTATAATGTTTATCTTTCTCAGAATTAACTTCCTCATGGTTTTTTGAAATACATTCAAAATAAAAAAATTTCTTATCAAGATCTTTAGAAAGTTCTGATATTTCCTTAGTAAGAATAGTATTTCTAGAATTTCCCTTATCTAGCTTTCTCCTGAGTTTTGAATTCTCATTCTCAAAAATTTTAGCAAACCAAGAAACTTCTTCATAGGTAGGTAAAGTATTTTATTCATCAGAAAAAGATTCTTTATCTGAAGATTCATAATATTTACTATTACAATACAAAGATACATTGGTGATGGATTTAGCATTGTGTACCATAGCCATTAAGCAATGATTTTCAATAGGTAGGCTGGCTATTAAACCAAGATCCTTCTATCCAGAAGATTCGTAATCTAATGATTCATTTGAAGAGTCAAAACCACTGTCACTCTAGGTGTCATTAGCTTTAAAAAAATTGTTAGATTTATATTTTTTGTACTTATTTCTATTCCTTTCAGAATGATTTTCATTTCTTTCCTTTCTATTAAGCATAGAAAAATCATGCCTTATATGTCCAGCTCTTTTGCATTCATAACAGGTGACTTCTGATTCTTTCTTATCTTTTATTTCTTTCTTATTATATCTGGATTGAAAGTTATTCTATCCAAAAATCATGTTCATCCTTCAAGAAAGATTAGATATTTCATTTTCTGAATATTCACGTCCACTAGATTCATATTGAATAACAACCTTCTTAGATTTAGATCTTGTAACTCTCTCAGGAGTCTTGGCTTTCATATTATTTGATGTTTTTGTAAAAGAAACACTGCCATTTCCATTATTCTTCTTAACATTGTCTGAAACTCTCTTCATTATAGTCTCTTGTTGAAGAAGAGTTCCAAAAATCTCATCAAGAGAAATTTGTGAAACTTTTCTACTCCCATCAATAGCAGTCCTATTAGATTCCAACTCATTAGTCATGATTTCCATGATTTTGTCCACAAGAGCTTCATCATATAATCCTTTCAAAACCATAGATTCTAAACTATTATCAATAATCATAAATATATGTTTTACATTATATATAGTTTCTCCATAAGGATAGAAAAAACCATGACACTCAGCTCTAAGCCTGGCTCTTATACTTTCAATAACATTTGAAGTACCAAAATGTGTAACTTCAAGATTCTTCCAAATACAATTTTCTGCTTCACAAGATAAAATCTAGCTATATATATTTATAGTCATATAACAAAGTAATGTATCATGTACCTTATAATTCAATTGATATTCATGATTTTCTTGGTTGGTGAAAGTACTGACTTCCTTGTAAGGGATTTTATATCCTCCAGTAAGCATAGAAAAATTGTCAACTCCAGTATTGATAATAAATGTATTCATGTGATCTCTCTAATATTCATAATCATTCCCATAAAAAATAGGTGGTCTCATATGATTTTGGTTGTCTATATAACCAATATTGATTGCTGTAATCTTAATGAAAATATTTCCACACAAACTTGTTAGTAATAAAAGTTTGTAAACAATGATGAAAATATCCTAAGAAATGAAAAATATAAAACAATGAAAAACTTGAGCAAGAAAACTTATATGTGAATATAAGTATTTTAGAGACCCTCTTGGATACTAATTGTTCGGTTGGTATGGAGTATGATATTACCCTATGATACCAACTCTAGGATCTAAACGATGATATAGATGCTCAATTTACAACAGGGGGTGAATTGAATACTTTAAAAATTATTTGGGAACTTTTAAATTTGGTTGGAAACTTTTATATTGTTTAACAAGGTTAAAAAAGGTTAATTCCAAAAACTTCTAATTTCTAAAAACATGCTTGATTCTAGAAATGTGATTTTGAGAATGTAATTACGGAAATGTGGTTCTGGAAATGAAACTCAATTTTTTTTTACAAAGATAAAGATTTGACCTTAAAGCATATAGAATATTACTAAATTAGAGTGTACAAGTACAAGGAAGTATAAGATATTTATACTTTCCTCAAAAAACAAAATATAGTGGAAAACCTAAAACAATACAAGTAACAAGTAGTAAATTTTTTAACCCAAAGATAAGTGTATCCAACAACCATCAATAAAGGTCCCTTGATTTATACCTTCATGAAATTCTATCTTACCCACACTAGGGTAATCCCTCTATACGAAGATAGGAATCTGTCTTGTTTCCCCAAATGTAGTCAGCACCTCTGTCTTCATATCCCCGGAAGCCCTCGAATGTACTCAGGAACATCCGGAGTCGCACGAAGTAATTATGAACAAGATGTTCTGTATGCACAAAGCAATAAAGCCCATCTCCCTAGAAATCACTTCAGCAGCATGTAATCTCTATATTGATCAACTTCAGTCAAATGTTGTGATCTCTTTCAAATGATCTCTTATTTATAGGCACATTATTAACAGTCGTCTCCCTACTGCAACGATAATATTTTCCCTTGATTTTTGGAGGGACCTGTACATGTGTCACTCAAAAAACGGTTAGTTATTAACTGAATGTATGACATCGTTTTATAACCAAACATGAGTAAGAAAAAATATGGTTACATAACCAAATTCATTTTTCTGAGTGTAAGGAAAAAATGAAAGTTCAGAGACTAAACAAAAACTATTAGGTCTATGAAACATAGAGATTCAGATTCTGTCTTCAAAAGAATTTGGAACCTAAATTCTATAGAATTTGGGAGTCTGAATTTCAAAGAAATTCATAGTCTGAATTCATAATAATTTGGAGTCTGAATTCATAGAAATCCAGAGTCTGAATTTACAAAGAAATTGAGAGTCTGAATTCATAAGATTTCAGAGTCTGAACTTGGAAAGTTCGGAGTATGAATTCAGAGAATTTTGAGTTTGAACTTAGAATGCTTGATGTCTAGATTCAGAAAACATGGAGTCTATACTCAGAAAGTTGGGAGTCTGAATTAAGAGAATTTTGAATCTGAACTCAGAATGTTTGGAGTCTGAATTCAATAAATTCGGAACCTGAAAGCCGAATGCTTTATATCTAAGTATTTAAGATTTTGAGGTTTCGGATACGAAACAGAATTTTATACTTAGATAAAATATAAACCATGAAAAACATTGTAAGTCTAAATTTCCTTGGGGAAGGAATGTTTTTCTTTATGAATGTAAAGTATAGGGTAAAAGAGATTTGTCATAAGATAAGGTGTTTGTGATTTTCCAAACAAGAAGGAATGGAAAAGTCATAAGGAAACCTTATTAACTCAACTAAAATCATTTTAGTTTAGCCAATAACTTAAAAAATAACTTAATATAATCCATTAAATAATTTAATAGTATTATTTTAGGTATAATTCCAAACTTATAGGGCTTATGGTGTAAATCAAAGAAATCTTCTAATGAAGATGTATTTCTTTTAGCTGAATGTTTTAGTTTTATTTCTTCTCCCACCTTCTAAAAATATTCTTCAAACATATTTATATAATAAAACCATTATCTACCATATACTGAGATGTTATTATGTTAATGGAGTATCCTATATACATCTCCTTATTCCATCAAATTGGAAATGAAACCATCATTTGTGTGTATGGCATACTACGACATCATGAACTGGTAAAATTTATTTTCCATCACCGGCACTCACAGAGTGATATAATGTTGTATTTAATGTATATATATGATATTAATTAAATATTTTTCCTGATTTAAATATAATATATCATCTAATTTATTTCCTTTGTATTCATTGAAAATGATAATTTCGTTTGTGTTTAAGTGTAGACTATAATCTCCATGAAGTGATGTGATTCGTTTTTTCATCACCTCATAATATGGAATATATATAATCTTATTTAAATAAATAATATTATATTTATGATATAATTATGACTATGTAAATATGAGATAACAATTACTATCTTTACATCATTATCATTGAAAAATGGAAATGTTACTTATGCGTGCATACATAATACCATCTCGATGATTGCAACATAGTTCGATTTTTTTAATAATATTTTGTTGTTCATTTTAAAGGTATAATTGATATATATTAATTATAATTATTTCTTGATTATTATTCTTCAATTTATTAAATAATTACCTCTCTGACCATAGTTAACCTACCAAATTCATTTCTGACATATGAGTTGAATATCTTCAAAACATAAAATGTGAAGATAATTGATTAAAAAATTGAATATAACATGATATTAAATAAAATAATAGGAATAATGAACATGAAAAATCTTATTAATAATCAATTTATTACCATAATTATATTATTCAGTAATCTAAATAACATATCTAATGAGTGAGACCCTTTGTAAGGGACACATTAACGTAAAACCTGGTTTTGAAATTTTCTTAATATTTATTTTTCAAATATTATTTTCCCATGTCCATATTATCAAAATTATATTATAATTTTTTTTGTAGAAATAAATAAATTATAAAGTTAATTTTATGTAAATTTTTTAATTTCTTTTATATATTTTCAAATGATAATCTTTTTAAAAAATTGTTTTGAAAAAAAGGGAAAAGGAATGTTTTTTTAATGGCATCAACTATTTTTCCTGCTACTGCAATTGTTATATTATGTTTGTATTACATTACAAAAATTAATGTTTTCTGAGAATAGAAACCATATTTTCCTTTTTTATATTTAGTATTAGAAGGTGTTTAAATTGAATAGATATTTCAATATTTGAAAATGTTATCTTATGAGTGAAAATAATATAGTGTTTAGTATAATTTGGAAAAATAAAATATTTAATGTGTTATTATTATGTTGTGGTCCTTGGGAATTATTTATGGTGATTTTTGGTTCCATTATAAATTAAGTATGGGGTATTTTATATAATTCCAATTCATTGTATAAGATTAGTGTTGGATGCTGACAGTGAGGGTTATTCCATTTGTAATTGTGTAGTTTTTTCTCCTTATAACCATGAAGTTTATTCCCCAAGTAATAGTAAAGGTTAATCAATTGGTATGTGTGATATTATAATGATACCAAAATTTACCTATATTAATTAATTATTCTTACTATTTTTTATAGAAATATTTTTATTTCTCAAAGTAGTATAATTGTCATATATTTAAATAAAAGTATTTACTACTTATTAAGGGTAGAAAGTATAACTTTTTGAACAAGTTTTCACGGGATTTTAGTGGTTTTAAAGAACCATTTTTTAGTTTTATTTTTCATTTAATATTTCTAATGAAATGTTTTATGAAAATATGTTTGAAAATAAGTTTATTTCATGGGTAATAAAATATTTATTCTGATATCATAGTTTATTTTTAAAAAGGGATTTTTAATTATTTATTAAATAAAAATATTATTCATTTTTTATATGAACCTTAATATGATTTTTTTCTCACACCATTTTTTTAAAATGATATTCATAATGTTTTAAGGATGATTTGGTATGGGGATGAGGTCAAGATAATTTTTGTGAAGAATTATCTTAAAATAAATCTTTTTATATCTTAAAATGTTTATTTTAAGGGGAAAATGGATACTAAGTGGATGTGTCCAATTTGTGATCTAATATTTATTTATGTAAGTGTGATGGACTAATCATCTAAAAATATATACTGTAAAGATACTAAAATATAATATATTTAATTATTGATTTAAAACTAAATATTATGTAATTTCCAAGGATGGGTCCGAACAAACAACCTACAATAAACATATATCTCCAATGCAAGAGGTACGAAACAAAACTTGTAGGATATATAAATTAAACCAACTAAACTAAATGAAACAAACGTATGATATATGTACTGAGATCCATATAGATAACTAAAAGTAATAACATTATTTATAAAGGGAAAAAATACAAGCCCAATCGACTAAGGTAAAACTTAAAATGAAACAATATGAAGAGTCCCCCACTATAAGCTCACAAAAAATTTTAATTTCACCAATAACCATTAACTCTTTATACCACCAATCTTTGAATACAATGAATTTCCCAATGTCACTAAGCATTAAATAAAAACAAGATAAATTAACTCTAAATTTGTAATACCATCTCAAACCTACAAATATTCTTCATAGACACAACATTTTTAGGCCCAAGGCCCATTTAAGGGTGAGTATAAACATACTTATTAGGATTACTCAAAAACCACAAATAATTAGAATGAAAAATGTTAACTCGAATCATGGTACTATGAGAGACCAAGAGGATGAATTAGAAGGAAAAATACCAAAACACCAAGTTATCCCAAGTCTATTGACACAAAAGAGCATATGGAAGGAGTTACAGAAGAATAATGCATATATGCTCAATCTGTATAAGTCTTATGGGACATTGAGAAGTCTCAATAATCAACGCTTCAATACTTGAAGAAACCTGTCATACGTAATTAAGATTGATCCTAATTAGGAATAATTCATGATTCTTAAATTCCAAAATTAGTCATAACCTAACATATCAAAGGAAACCTTCAAGGTGTTATGGAATCTCAAGTATCAAAAAATCCAATACTTTTTAGATGTTAGATAGATACATCACTACAAAATTCTACGGAGGGAGGCCAATCATCATCAAAACATACCTCTTAGATGAGGTAGAATTGTATCTTTGATCCCATCAATACATAATCATTAATAAAACCAATAATTATGATGATGGAGTTTGAATCATTAAGAGGGGATTGACCCTTGGGCCACATGGGGATACCTCACCTTATTTATACTATACTTTGGCCCGTAGGAGGATACCAATCCTGATCCATGGCTATCCCACATATAGGGGTTCATCCATACAGAGTAAAAGGTTGGGATAATAGACCCTGTATAAGGGGAGGTTAGAAAAATATCATTTATATTTGTAGAAATATTTTCTTTTCATCCCGAACCCATGTCAAAATAAAGCAAAAAAATGGATCTTGGGAGCTCTGGTCAAATTACACTACATGTGCCTAAGTTACATGTTGTGTATCCCAAAAGAGGTCACATTCCCAGGTACTAGTTTCATACATGGTGAATGAAAATAAAACTACATGGTGTATTGGTTGTATACATGTTGTGTAAGACATGAAGGGGAACTTTACATTCACCATAATGCATAGGTTATCTTCCACAGAGGTCACATAGTGTGTCTATTATCCATATTGAGTGTGATACCACTAATTATTTCAGACATGTAACCTATTACAGGCCGAGCTAGCTAGCTAGGGACACATAGTTTGTGGCCTTGGCCACACGGTTATATGATATATAACATAAAAAATAAAACCTACTGCCATATCACTCCGAATACATGGAGTGTGATCATATGAACAACACTCCATATAGTTTGGTTTTTCTCAAAATATTCATAGTCAATGCATATTATAATTTTCTAGAATCTTCCACTGATAATGATACCACTCATCTATAATACTTTACAAAATGAATCATCCATGGATTCATCATCCTCAAAAATTTATCTTTGACCATTGATTGTTGGAACCAAGATTCTTCATTGAAGACCCATCGTTCTTCATGAACTACCCATTATTATTATACATCTCTTCTTAAGAAAATTGGTCATGTAACCGCATCTGTTCCAATATCATCTTTCATTTTCCTTCCGAATTCTATAGTCCTCAAATTAAATACCACATCAAAGATTCATGGAATCGATAAAATCATTTATGAGAAAATTTATTGATGAGTTAGGCTGAATCACTAGCCAAATATAAACATTGGTGAAAAATGTAATGTATTGGAGGAGGAATCTAGATAGCCAAAAAATTTTGACAATAATGATATTTTGAAATTTATCATCATATATATTCAGAAAAATTAGTGAGACAATGATTAATCATGGGTTCCAAAAACAATTAATCACAAACCAATTTTTTTCAATGACCATAAATTAATAGGGTCCTAAATTTTTTTTATCAATTATTGAATACTTAGAAGAATTAATTCATGATCAATATTATATGGAATACTGGTATAAATCTTTAAAAAAATTACAACCATGAAATCATATTAATCCTCGACAAAGAATGCACTCAAAGTCCAAGTTTTTGATTCTATTGTGTTCATCATCAATACTTTATCCCTTGATTTTTCACCAAGATCTCTGCCATGGGTGTATCCTCTAAATAATATCTCTAGTTTATATATCTAACCCTCTATAATTTTCTATCAACTGATATAAATAAATAAGAAATTACATCAAGGATAATTTTAATAATTTAATTTAATTATTTAATTAATTCATTTTAATCAACCAATGAATGCATCATATCAAAGATCCCAATGAAATAAAAATGTATCTAAAACCTTTGTAAAACCCATGTTCTAGATTCAATAATGATCTATGTTTCCCCATATGATAATTTTTTTCAGGAGATATATGTATTTATTCTTAAATTATCTTATATAGAGTCAAAAAGTTGCTATTTTATTGTATTATTTCTAAGGGTAAAGAGCACTTCTTTTTAGATGTTGGATCATAATAGGGGTAAAAATCATATTTTATAACCAAGATAATCCTAATAATATTTTTTTAGGATTTATGATATGTTAAAATTACCATTTTATCTATGGGAAGGACCCTGTGATTCAAAATTTCAAAATTGGGCTAAGTCGCGCTCATGAAAAACCCAGGTCACCACATCCTCAACACCTTAATAATTTTCATACATGAAAATAATATGTCTAAAATAGATCAATATTAACCCCCATGAAAAAAATCATGTGAAACACATCACTCTATCACACACACTTCCTTACCCTCTAAGGATGAAAACTCTAAGTGAACTCAATACATCACTATCTATAATGGATAAGACCTTTTTTATAAGATATCGTATCTAACCATCTAAAATAAAGGAAGAAGAAAAAACATTCCTCCACACAAGGCACTATATACTCATCGTCATCACTCAAAAACATCCTCCATTAAAGTGGGTTGGAAAAAATCCCTTAAAGTGACATTGAAGCATTTTTAGGTTGATTGTGTTTGTTGACAAAGAAGATTTATATAGTCTATTTTGGAGTTCCAAAGATATTTTTGACAATATATTTTAAAAAATAACCATGATAAAGGAATGGGATATCTTAAGGTGATACATAAAACACTTATACAAGGTGTCGGCGTTTTCCAGTGTCTGCCAATTTTTTGGGTCCAAAAATTGGAGAATAAAGAAATGTGTTTTTGGAAAATGGATTTGTGAACCAGTGTAAAGGATCCTTGGAAATTTGTGCACCATGAATGTTTCAAAATTATAACATTAAAATATGAAAATGGAAATAAGGGTGTACAAGTTATGGAGCAGCGCACAATGTTAGTTGTGAAACAGAGGCTTGGGAGAATGGACTAGCACGTCTTGGGGGAAAGTTGTGTGTCATGTTCTCATGGTCATCAAAGATGCTATAAATAGATGTATACCACCCCATTTCAAAGAATCTAAACACTTAGATAAAATTGGATATATGGTCGCACAAGTGGTGAGGGCGCACAAGTAGTGAGTTATTCAAAAGTTGCGTGCCACATGGTAGTTGTGTTCCAATAGTGAGTTGGGCTTAAAAGGGTGTGTGTCACAAAAGTTTTGAGTATACAATTTTGTTTCACACAAGTTGGAGTAGTGTGAAAGTTGGTTCCTCCATTACAAATTTAACACTTGTGCATCATGCTTAAAGTAGCTCGTAAGTCCACCTGGGGTTACACGGAAGCTGGAAGTTTCCCAATATACCTAAAGAAAAGTTTTATTCATTAATGTATAAAGTGGGACATCAACATAGCATGTAAATATAGTATAGGATGCATTCATTTGAGATATTTAGGGGACCTACAAGTATAAAAACTGTGAGTGGATCTTTTGAATAAGTAGTAAGCATAGTTCAGTTGAGAGAGCAGTGAGATTTCATTTTCTAATTGGTTGTAAACTAGGAGAGATATTGATTCCACTCAGATATTTGTAAATATTATTGTTCTTTTGGTGGTTTTGGTACATCAACACATTTTTTTATTCTACTTGGATGTATCCCATTGTAGGTGAACCAAGTAAATTTTTTTTGTAGCATGCATGTTTTAATTTCTATTCATACTTTGTTGCAGGAAGGAGAGCGAAGAGATTTTTGTTTAATAAAGAAACAAGATCAAAAGGGGAAGTCGTTTTAATTTTTTATACCCTGATTCACCCCCCACCACCATAGGGTATTTGACCTGGTTGACCTAATAATGAGTCATCCCACTCATGGGATAAGAAAACCCCAACAAGCCTCTAACCATTTCCCCCAAATAGTTCACCTTCAGTGATGACTATTGCAGGATCACCCCATTCCCCGCCTTTCAAATGGAATTATATATGGTCATCATAAAAATAAATACTACTATGTTTCATGATCGCATTTAGAAGTTAATAAATTTCGAATCTAATATGGAGAAGTTGTAAACATTATTGCTCTTCAGAATTCTTGCCAGCAATCTCTTCCACCACTTACCAAATTATTACATACATCATTATTTTTATCTTAAAGTATAATAAAAATAGAGGTTTACATCCAAACCTCAAGGACAATAACCTTAATAATTCCATATCTCATCACAATATCTAACTGATTCATGCCCACTATTAAAGTAATGTCATTAGAGTTATCGTCTTTTGTTTTTTCAAAGCTATCGATGAGAACAACAATCAAAATAACCACCTCATCCAACTGATCAACCCCAAAACACTGCTCATAAGATGGCCTAATCTTCCGAAATCTAAAATTACGAACATTAACCATTAAAATAACCCTTCTTTTTCAACTCTAGTCTATATTAAAGAATATGAAAGGGTGATACAAATTTATAATATTCTGATATAACTTCATCATTAACATAAAAATGCCTTCTAAGGGATGGGAAACCTAAAAAAAATTGGGAATGACACCCAAAGGATGGTTCTTTACTAGAGAGGTATTTAACTAGGATACCCATCATGACACCCACCACCTGCATTGGGTAAGATTCACTATCCACCTGAGGACTTTTTTAATATGATCCCTACCATCAACAAAACCCTTCTAGTCTACCATGTAACATTTATTCACATAAAATTACAACGTTGACATCATGAACATAAAATCTGTCACATAAATTAAAGGATTTAGGAAACCACCATTAACTAAAGGTGAGAAATATATCTCATTCAATACAATAATCAACTACCTCAAGAGAACTATCTCACACATGATCACAATTTCTCAAAAACTAACTCCTTTTCTAGAGTGAACCAAGCACCCTAACACAATTATGGATCTATAATATTCTCTACTACTATGACTTCAAATACATGATTTCCAAATCCACTCCATGAATTTGGGTTTCATAATACAAGAACATAAGTTATTGATTGGATCTACCATGAATCCTCTCAAGGGAATATTTGATATAATACATTGAAACAACCCAAATTCATTTTCATCCCTGATATACTAGTTGATTCATATACTATATTTCCACTACGGGTTAACAATGGGTCACCCTTCTAAATAATTCATGAATTCTTGGGAAACCAGAGGAAGGTAATGTCTTCTCTACACATAAGGTTCACAAATCCATGCTCTCTAACTAATGGGAATCTAACTTAAATAGCAAAGGGTTTTCTCTAATCTCAAAACCTCATGATACCAGAAGATGTTAACCAATTCAAATCAAGGTGGGTTCCATTAGACCTACTATACTATGGAGGCATCGTTGAATGGATATCTTTGTTTAACAAGGGTAAAATAACTCCACCATAAGTATGATTGAGTGATGTTCACCATCAATGGAAGATTTCTGGGTGACCAAGATCTAGCCTGATGTTCCACTAGAATATACACTTTTTAAACTAATGTAACTAGGTGAATAGAATGAAAATGAACTAAACATAATGAAAATCCATATGAAAATGGAAAAAAGTATACTTCAATTCAAATCAACTACCACTCAAGCATAGGTATCCACTACACATGTCATCTCACAACTCAGGTGGTCAACACTCCATATTTATTGTGATACAACTAAAAAATTATTATCATGGGGATGAATCAATGCATCTCTCAACACCAATGACACATTAACAACAATTTATTCCCCAAAAATTACTAATAGACATCAAGTTTTATAACTTAGTGATATATGAATTTTCACTCTATAATATTTAATTTCACCCCCAACACTACTCTAGATGTATTCAAGGGAAAATATAACATACCCTTGCATCTATGATGCATCTCTGACAAGTTTCCCCATATTTAAAATCTCTATAGAGTTACTCAATAACATGTGGTATTGTAAGAAAATCTCATCTTCCAATCAAATCCACCTTATTTAAAGTCTTCCAAAGTAAACAAGATCCAAAAATAAACCAAAAAACATACCCAAAAACACATCTCAAATATTGTGTTCCCCAATGTATACTTATACATAGTCATATTTCCCTAAGAAGGGTTCAATGTTCTAAATTAAAGTATATATATCTGGGAAAGGGATAAAACTCCAATCCTAATAGAGCAGTCTCACTTTGAGATTGATGAATACATCATCCAATAACAACTATTCATGTCATATAAAAAGCCCAAAACATGAATTGGAAACTAAAATATATAATATAAAACCATATAGAAATGTGAGTCTATGACTCTAAATAATACTATATCACCCTCGGATCAGTATTTCTTTAAAAATAATGGGGGAATGTTTTCATCGAATGTATGCAATATAATCAGTCCACTGGTATTCTCATCCAACCCACCAAAGACTACCATCCACCCTATGATAAAGATATACACTAAGAAAAAGGGATAGGATACTTCTTCATATTATTGGGTATTAACTCCTATCAACCAAGTCTTAAAAAACATATCATCACTCTTTAGATGGTGGTGAGAGGACCAACCATGGGCATAGGCTCTTTATAACCCTAAGTTTATAAGAAAGATAGCTATCAGAGTAAAATATCCTACAAGAAATAATACATATCTATAAGGGTTAGATCATATCTGGATAACTTAATATAGTAAGGACATGAAATTTTATAATTAAAAACAATAAGATGCATGTACTAACTTACTTATAACCCATACATTATGTATTATGGTTTTTGGTTGATCAATAGGTTATCAGAGTCCTGAAAATGGATATTTTGGTTATGGAACCTACTTGGGTTTTCTCTATCAATAAACTGGACTCAATACACCCTTAACATCAAAACCTTTAGTTCTTAATCCAATCCTCACATAAAAAATAACTACATTCACCATTACTATGAAAAAAATTCTCTAAAACTGCTCTGACATGACTCGACCCACCAAGGCTCTGCCCATGCTGCTAATAAGCTGACAGTTCCAACCTAATCTAATGTATAATATCTCAAGGGATGGTGAGTATCACTGACTAAGAATACCTCATAGCATGATATACCTTAACATATAACAACACATGGTAACAACATATATCCAATGAAAAAGGTAATAAAAACACCACAAAAATATATAAATGAAACCAATTAAACTAAATACAATATATTCATGAGACATCTACTAAGATCCACATAGATAAATAGAATAAATAACATAATGTATAAATGTTAAAAAAACATTCCCAAAATCCCAATGTAAAATTAAAAACAAAAAAGATCAAGATGCCCTCCCAAGAAGTTGGCTCCAGACATGAAGAACACGTGATTTCATCAACTACTAGTACCACTAAGCTCTTCCTACACAAAATATCTCAATTTCCCAATGCATCAGATCTAAAAAAAGTCATGTAAAATCTGTATCCACAAAAGAATTTGTTACATATGTATCATTAGCACATACACATCACATGTGGGCCCAAGGCCCATGTAGGAGTGAGTACAAACATACTTAGTATAACAACCAAACACACAATAAATAATAATGAAATATGATATATCAACTCTAGGTACTATGAGTGACCATGAAGAAGATGAAGAAGAAAAAAATAGAACATCATATCATCCCAAATCCCTTGGAACTAAGGAGTATCCAAAAGGAAGTCAATAATAATAATCCAAATATTCTTGATCACTAAAATTATCATGGCTACTATGAAGTTATAGTCATTATAACTATAATTCTTGAAGCCATACCACATGAGTACCTAGATGTTAAATAATCCTGAAAAAATACATAAATTCTGAATTCAATGGTTAATCACAACCTCGCATCTCGAAGGAAACCTCTAGAGTGCAGAGGTGTCATAACCCAACATTCTAGGGGATCCACTTAGACTGGTTTTATGATGAGCATGACACCCCAAGACCACCTCTAAAATGACAAGGGTTAGAGAACATCTTCAAGAAGGTATATCAAACAATATGGGAGGCCTTATCCTATACCATCCTTCAAAAAACATATGTATCAAATGCACAAAGTACAAAATAATACCATCATTATATAGAAATATAATCAACTGATCTGTACACAATGCATTCATTGAATATCGGGTAAACATACAGCTCCCAATAGGGTAATACTAGGGTAAATGTGTGCATCTAAAATATCCCTTTACTGGGAAGACATAATATACTAGAAGCTTTATCTCTCTATGTGAACTCATTGATCTATCACTAGCCACAATAGTTATCACTATCATTAGTGATAATCATCTTCCACCCTTTTCCACCATGTCTCACTAGGAATTGTCTCTAAAGAAGGCAAAGAAGTCCCACATTCACAAAATCCATCTCTAATCTGGGAACTGACTACATAAAATTGACATGTATGAGCACAAATACCATGTAGGGAGAGTATAAACATACTCAATATGATTCCCCAAAAATCCAAATAATTGAGACATCCAAAAACGTCATCACAAATATATTCATATGAGAATGAGTAATCGTATATAATAATAAGGATCCAAATATACGTAAAAATCAATGTCTATGGGTGTATAAGGAGTCTTAACCATCTCAAATCCATTTCTCATAATTCAGGCCACATGGAAAATGAGATGTTCTCATTATACTAAATAATACATGAAGTATGATGTCAAAATCTATCCATATAATCTCATCTTGAAGGCTTTCCCCAAGTTATCTTGCTGAAAAAAATTATATATGTTTATCCCACTAAAACTTCTAATCATCACACCGCCACCAGAAAACATAAGAGGGTAGACCACTCATCCCTGAAGTAAACTCATCAGATGAGGGGAAACTTTTTCTTTCAGTATATAAATATATAAAAACTAATTATAAACTATGGCTACCAACTTTTATAACCTCTAGGTACTTGTATTGGAGTGAATCTCACCTATAATAGTGTAGGGGGATGCTAGCCTAGTAGAGGATCCCATGACTCACTCGATCTCTTCATATAGGGAGGATATTAACCATATAGATAGAGGATCCCACACCATGTAATAGTAATGGGTATAATGACCCAATATAATCCATAGTTAAGGGATATCATGCCACAATACCATAGGTGGATTTTAAACCCTAGATTAGAATGGTAAGAGAAATCATCTCCCTAAAAAAACTCTCTTGTCATTGAGGGTTTCCATTAACTTGGAGTGTCTTGAATCTAAGAATGATATCTGGAACATTTATGTGGTTAATCATGCTCACTTATCCTTGATTAAAATATTTTCCTTTGTAAATTTACTTACTATTTCATTCCATATAAATTTATACTCAGGATAAACCAATCACGACTATAATTCTCATCCCAAAAAGAGTGATGTGGTAAGTAGATCATTCCAGAAATGGTATATGTTGTATCCTATAGTGGTATAATATGTGTATATTTAATTCAACACTTGAATTTTTATTGAATATTGACATTATTTGTAAATATCCACCAATATAAAGTGAAAAAATGTGGCTCGCAATGTGGATGGTCAGTAATGGTACTCAGTGTGTACCCAAATGCTCGTATCGTGTTCCACCATGGTGTATACTAAATGTGTCCTTTATTCCCATGAAATAAAACACTAACTGGGTTTATAGACCTATAATCTAGATACATGCCAAGTCTTCCATATGAGGAAACTTTATGCATGGTCAATTCCACATGACATGTACATCTAAAATGGATCTTAGGAGTGTGCTTCATGTACATGTTGTGCAAGTTATCTATTCATCACATAGAGTGTGGGGGTGAACCATGGGGAATGTGTAATTTTTCTCTGTCTGATACCCTAGTTGTCACATAAATCAAATTTCATGGTTTATTTTATTCAATCTACACACCCTGTATTCTAGATTTTCCAACCATACATTCTCCGATGCATGCAACCCACTACCATCATTGGTATTGCCTATGATCATATTTGAAGAATCTTTCACAGCCCTGATATCAGATAAACCACCCTTAAAAATAAATTTATAGCTTTTTAATACATAAAAAAAAGATTCCATTGATCCACATGTGTTTTAAATTCCTTGCTCCAAGAAATGTTGTGTATAGACTCATCTTCCATCAACAATTCACCATCCTCTCATATTTCTTCAACAAATTGTCTCTTCCATCATCTATCACACCAATCAATGTAGGTTCAAGGTTCACCTATGTTTCAAACGAGATCAGTAGTCAAATCAGTGACCTACCACTGGCCAATGATTAATACATGAATAATGAGGGGAAGAGCTATAATATAGACCCTGAGATATTTGATAGTCATTAAGTACCTATCCATATATCAAAATAATAGAATTCTAATGGAAGGAAAATAATTTATCAAAACAGATAATTTTTAGGTCTAACAAAAATGGATAAATTTATAGGTCCATGTAAAAGGAATGATAAACTATGTATTCAAATCATATACATAGCCCATGTTTGAAATTAGAAACAATGGCGGGATAATCTAAATTTAAATGATAGAATAGAAAGATATTTTTCCAATGGAATCTTCTGATGATTATATAAAAACAAAAAACATGGTAGAAATACAAGGAAGGAATATAAGGCTATAGGCTTAAACATTACATAATCTTGAGATAAGTCAATAATTTGACTTCAATTCATATTGAGGATATTTTTAGGTTTTGAGCGTTATTGAATTATGTCATAACTTATACATAACATCATGAATATTACAAGTAGACACTTCTACTGACTATCCTTTTTTTTCATAAAACAAAAACTCTTTATAACTAAACATGACAATGTTTCATGTTTTAACAACATAAATTTTCATTGATCCCATCCATGACTCTAATATTCTTTATGTCTGGTGAAAACCATTTCAAAACATGGGACGAGCATAAAAATATCAGTAAGGGTTATAAAATAAAGAAATAAAACATTAATCCATCAATACATATAAATTAATGGAATTATACTTATCAATAATCAAACAAAAGATCTTCAACATACCTCATGAAATCATAATATTTATGAATAACACATAGAAATCATAAATCATAATGGTAACTTGTGGCATCCATAACATACTTACATTGTAGCTTTCATAACTGCATAGGGAGTTTTGTTTAGAATACCCATCACAATATATTTCTTAAATATCTTAGGAGAACCATTAATGTCTACCTCCATCACGTTACCCAATGAATTGGAGAGATATTGTAGGCTCACCCACCCTCATTTTATCAATGAACCACCCATATATGTAAATAATTCCCATGAACCATAACATAATCATAACACATAAAACAAGCGTAAAGGAAAGATACCATTTCCACATTCCAATCGCAATTTAAATGTTCAAGATATTGAAATAATCAATGATTTATCAAAAACAATTTAAAAACCAAAGTACATGAAAATGTTATATGGTATTTATTTTCCTTTTAAAAACGTTACAGCTTGTTATGTAATCCAAATATCAAATAATTCTCGTGGAGGTGGAAAGTTCGTTGTCATCGTGTACGTTAAAACAAAACATTCTTTTTGTTTTTTAGTAAAACACTTCATAGGAAACAAAATTCCCTTTCAATGAATTTAAAAGTAAAATGGGTTTACACACTGTATAGAAGAAAGTCGTGTATAAATCAAAATAGGCCTCGATGAAAGGAGATTGTGGTGAATTCCCTTACAAAGATCATTTAAATAACATAAGAATTTATTTGTGGGGTGATTATGTGTAACAATAGTATATCCACACAAAGGGAAGTGAAAATTATAAACTTAATAAATAAATAGTGATTCCACACATAATATTTGTATAATATAATCAAATAAGTATGCGTAAAACCTAATTAGAGGAAGTTGATTTTATAAATTCTTTTCTAAATATTCGACAGCCTAACGACATCACATAAAAATTTAGAAAATGAGATGATGAGAGAGAAAATGGACTCTCATCCCTTGGAAATAAAATGTACAGAAATATGGTTAAATAATAACATGTCCCAATATGATAAAATTGAAATTAAAATACATAACATAAAATAAATCTTTGACCAAAAGAGGTGGGTGAAAGGTTTCCTTACCTTGAGTTCGATTCGTCACGTATTTTCATTGTTCTTCCAAAATAATAAACATAATTTAATTTCAACTTCATTAAAAATATTTTTCAAGTATATTTTTTATTTTAAATTACTTATTACCACATTATAAAAATTATATAATTATTTAAGTTAATATCAGTCATTTTGTTGATATTGGGTAATTGAATTGAAAATGAACTTGTTGTAATTACAAATTGTCTATGTGGTCAAAAGTCCATTATCTCTAGAATTGTTTTCATGATTTAAATATCATATATATTAATTATATATGTATTTATATCCAGTATATATTTATTTATAATAGTACATAACATTTGGATATAAGAAATGAAATGCACCGTTCATGGAGATGGTAATCTGTACGTATGCATGAACGCTGCTTTCAATTATTTTTCATATTTAGAGGAATGAAAACTAATTGATACATTGGTATATTATAATTATAGTATAAAATATATGTTATATATTTTACATAAGTTCATTAATTCACTCTTTTATATGTTCCATGTATATAATGAATGAGTTATATCACTTTGAGGGGGCGGTAGTCCGCACTTCCTCAACTGAAATTATCATATTTACGTGTTCTGGAAAGCATAAATGTATAATATAATTGAAAAATGAAGAACAATAGAGACAATATAAATATAATATGAATCATATATAAATATAGTTCCATAATAATGGCCACCATGAGAGGTGGTAGGGGAAAATCGAACAATCATTGTTTCTTGAGTCAGTAGTTCGTTGTCCACATAATCAGTATGTTCTAAATCCATTAGATGGAGGTGAGTGTAAATATAGTTCGAATAATTCTCATAAAAACATCCTATGATATTTAATGTACTATTTTTTTATAAAATAATGTAATAAAGAGAGTTTGTGGGGGTGTTGAAGGAAATAAATTAAAGAATCTTGAGAGAAGACGTTACCTCAAATCGGGTAACCCCTTTTGATTTAAGCTAAAAGGCTTTCTTGAATTTCCTTCTTCCCAAGGTGAGGCTTTTAGGAGGAATACATAGATGTTGGGAGATTATTTTGGAAGAGTTTGGACAGTATAAGGGTGATGGAGAGGTGTTAGTAAGGGTTAGAGGTGGTGGCCTTTTATAAGACGGAGGAGGGGCACTTAAGGATTATCTTGAATTATTATTTTATAATAAATTATATTTCGATTATAAATGATTAAAAATTAATTTAATTTTAATATAAGATGAAAATAATTCTAAATAAAATCATCCAATAATAATTATACAGGTTTTTTATATTTTTTAATCCTTATATTTTTTATCTAACCCTTTTTTACTCTTACCGTTCTATCAAGCATTTAACACTTTGAGAATCAAAACAGTTAAAAAAAATAGAAAATATCCAATTGAAGAGTCAATAATAAATTTTTTGACTTATGATAAATATTTAACCGAATCTTAGATTTTTAATGAAATTTATAATGTTTAATAAAATATTTTATATTTTAAAATATTAGTTATGTCAATTTTGACACTATTCATATCATGACTTTTTTAAAAATACATAACAACATTATTACTTCAAAAAAACTTCATTAATACAAATATAACACATAAATATAATCCTAAAATTATTTTATGACATAAAAATAACCAAATTACATTTATTTTAACATTTATAATATCATTTATTTTAATCCTTTATTAATTAAGCAATCACTACATCATCATTGTGACATAATTAAATTGATTTATTTAATGTCTAAAAATTATAAATAAAATATCATGATGTAGAAAATATTTTTATATTTATAATGATTAATTATAGTCGAATATATCACTTATATAACTCCATATAATTTTTTTATTAAAAGATATATGTTTGTGTTATATTTTCCATAACTTTAAATTAAAAGTAATTAAATGTCATTTTCACACACAAGTGGCTCCATAGGGTCCCAAAATCTACCCAAGGATGCATATGGTTATAAATATCTCATAAAATAGTTTTAGGAAAATTTGAAGGGTAATTTTATATTATTATAATATTATTTTTTACCCTTATTTACCATATTTACCCTTTAACCATGGTAAATAAAATATTTACTGAAGTTACTATTCATAATGTTTAAAAATAAAAGTTACCTATTTAAACAATTTGGACCTCCTGGTTAAAAATATGGAATACATTTTTTCAAATTCAAAATACAAAATTTTTAGAAATTAATTTTAAATTAATTCTCGTTGTCAAAACCAAAAGGCGTGTTTTTAAGAAGTAAAAAACTACCAAAAGATTGACATGTGTTTATGTCCAATTTCAAAGTAAAATTACTTACAATGAAAAACATTGGATTAAGTGATAAAAATATAATCCAATTATACTTTAAAACCAATTAATAGAATAATCTAACTATATAAATAAATTAGATGATAAGATAGTTTTGAATTAAAATGCAGTATTTTTCACTATTCAAAAAAATATGAATTTTATCAGAAAAATACCAAAATTTAATCCAAAGTAAATTTTAATGTTCCACTTATAAATAATAGGTTTATTTTGTCAAATATAACATATAAATGTGAAATAAAACTAGATTTAAAAAGTGTTCTCTATCAAAAGATGATAAAACGTCCTTTTAAAAATATTATAGTATTTCAGGCTTAAAATCTGATTCATTATTATTTGAAGAATATAATATTAATTGGGAAAAGTTACAAACATTTAATAAATATATAAAATCATAATATAGTTAGTTATGTTCATTTCCAACAATAAAATATCTATGCATTAAATACTTTTTAAAATAATAATATTATTATGTTATTTTTCTGGATAACCCAATGTTGTGTGAAATATAAGATTTCAAAGAATCCTATCTTTGTTTGTCAAGTATGATATCAGAAAAAGTATCCTCTTTAACATAAAATCAATATCTTGTTCATAAATATTAATAGGGATGAAAATGTATTATTCTCTAAATACCTAGGTCATTACATCCTTCCCCGCTTTTGGAAATTGCGTCCTCATAATTTTTAAATTGGGATCAAAAACTTCATTGAAAATTCCACATCGGAAAAAGTATTCAATAAAACTATCACTTTTAAAGAGATAAATAGAATTAAAAAGGTCACTCAAGAAAACACATACTATGATTCCTTGTATGAAAACATGGATATAGAAGAGAAACTAACCATCAAGTTCTGATAGAGAGTGATATAAAACATGATCAGGAGAAAGTTAAGCACTAGAAACTCACAAACATGTGATTGGTTAAACAGTATTTGATTTCACAGTAGGAAAAGTAAATAGACAATGTTTTTGTTTTAATATATATTTAATAAAGTTGAGTAATTTATTTACAATATTGACAAAGAACATAAGGAAACATACATACTTTTCATGTTGACTTTCATCCTTTACTAAATTTCTACCACAGACTCATCTTTTCTCCAAATGATAAGTATTCAAGATGACTTGGTCACATCAAAAGCACTAGAATCAACTTCTAGAGAATCACATAATACAAAAAATATGATCTATATATTACCCCCATCTTTAGACATTAACCAAAACCAAAATGGTAAGCACAAGATTAGATAATCCCCACAAAGGATAATCCTTTATAAAAAGAAATACCACTCTTAATCTCTAAAATTCAACAAATAAAATCCAAAGTTCAACAAATACCATTCAATAAACAATTTTCCTTAAAATTATTCAATATAATACAAAATTATATTGAAACCCAAAACTCGTAACAATTTGATCACATAGTCTTACACAATAAATCTTTACATTTATCTCAAAATAACATCGAATACTCTTAAAGTCTCTAACTGAAAAGTAATTAACCCCATCACAGGTTCTCTAATATAGGTTAATCATTTCCATAAAAAATATGAATCACTATAACTCCACAATAAAAACATATATTCTTCCAAAATAAAATTTCACCATTACACCTCAAATTAAATCTCATAGTATGTTATTTTCCAAAGGCATATAGTTTCCCAAAATAGAGAAAGTCTTCCAAAATAACCTTTATCACTTGATCACCAAATCATTTTCTTATATTAAGGATATCCATTTGATAAAACATAAGTATCCAATGTCAACTTATTCATGATACATAAAATAATTTAACTAAAAAGAATAAATCTTACTAACTAGGGATTTCACGTAGGCCGGTGGTTGGCTATAAATCTGAGTCGCACTTTGGTTGTGGGTTCTATTCTCATAGATTTGTCCGAAGTGATGGGTTGTCACACTATATACGTGTTTTCTTTTTTCAAAAACTATATAATTTTACAACATTCCCAAAAATGAGATAAATTACTCAAAAATAACCATAACATATTTTAACCTCAAATTTTATATCATACCTCACATTTTCATCCCAAAAAGCAATAACTTATAATTGTCTCAAATTCAAGGATCATGTAAACCCAAATTTTTTTATAACTATATCCACAAAAGAAAATATAATTCTTCCTCAAATAGAATTTTATATGAAAAACTTAAGGGTTACAAATACTAAAGGTCTTCTAAAGTAATCCCAACATAAATATATTTAAACATATCATCATCCATAGATCCACCATAGCTCCTAAATTACTAAAATGTAGAAATATTAATCATCAAAAAATTTTCATGATCCTATATCCATGTTTTTTTATCTAATTCATTTATACTTATTTCCTAAAAACAAAATCATGCATACTGTCCTAATATTTCAATAATGTGAAAACATGTGCTAAGAAATGATCCATATCTTTCATAGGTCATTTTTAGGAATGGAATTAAGTATTGGTAAACATATATTTTTATGGTCCTACTGATCTCATGCCTGAACCTTCTCTGTAGGACATCTATTTTCATAATTACCAAGCACACCATATTTAAAACATTCAATTGATCCCTCTGAAATAACTTCTTTCCCTTTCCTGGAGTCAACTGAATGCATCCTTTTTTCATGGTAGGTTATACTTTATGTCCTTCATTACTATATATATAACATCTTCCATCCCTTTGAAGCATTTTCCTATGTGTTCATTTACACATCATTGACACATAGGTTTTTGAATATACTTACCTGAACTTCTATAGAGTTTCATTTCTCACACATATGATGCCTTAGAAAAATCACCAAGGTTCAAGTGGTTAACCATGACTTCAGATAGTTGGTTGAGAATAACCACAATATTTCTCATTACAGCTCCCATTTCATTTGGTTTCTTATTCATAAAACCACCACACTTTCCTTCACATCCATTGTTACTTTGGATCTTGATAGATCCATCCATTTACTAAAACAAAAAAATTCAGTGTGAGTATATCAGAAAAATCATCATATACTGTCTTATGAGGAGGGTAAACACAAATATATACTTATTCATGTTATCTTAAACTCACTGAATTTATCTGAAATAACTATGAATTTTTCTAATATTCTAACCACTATGGTTATATAAAACATGTCATGTATGCTTAAATAATACCTTAACCTCTAAAGTTATCTAAACCGACCTCTGATACCAACTATAAGGCCCCAATATTAAACATTACTTAATATTGAGATAAATAAATAATTTTACATTATTTTAAATCAAGTATCTTTTCATATTTAGAGATTTAGATAATTAGGTCATAACTTATACATAACATCTTGAATATTTCAAGTAGATACTTCTACTGACTATCATTTTTTTATAAAACAAAAACTCATTAAAATGATATATGACATCATTTCATGTTTTAACAGTATGAATTTTATTTGATCCCACCCTTGACTATAATATACTTTAAGTCCTATGAAAATAATTTCAAAACTTGGGATGAGCATAAAAATATAAGGGTTATAAAATAAAGATTGAAAACATTAGTCCATCAATACATGCAAATCAATGGAATTATACTTTTCACTCATCAAACATAAGATCTTTAATGTACCTCATGAAATAATAATATTTATGAATAACACATAGAAATCATAAATCATAAAGGTAACTTGTGGAATCCATAACATACTTACATTATAGCTTTCACAGCTACATAGAGAGTTACGTTTGGAATACCCATCATAGTATATTCCCTATATCTCTTAGGAGAAACATTGATGTTTACCTCTGTGACGTTACCCAATGCATTATAGAGCTATCTCAGGCTCACCCACCAACGATTTATCACAAAACCACTCATATATTTAAATAATTCCCAAGAACCATAACATATTCATAACACGTAAAACAAGCATAAAGGAAACATAACATATCCACATTCCAATCACAATATAACATTTCAAGATATTTATATAATCAATTCTTTCTCAAAACCATTTTCAATAAAAAATACATGAAAAGGGTATGTGGTATTTATTTTCCTTTTAAAAATGGTACATCTTGTTAATAAATCTAAATATCAAATAATTCCTGTGGTGGTGGAATGTTAGTTGTCATCACATATGTTCAAAAGAAACATTCTTTTTGTTTTTTAGTAAAAAGCTTCATAGGAAAAAAATTCCATTTGAATGAAATTAAAATTAAAAGGGATTTATAAACTGTATAAAATAAAGTCATGTATAAATCAAAATATGCCTAAATGTAAGGACATTGACATGAAGTCCCTTACAAAGATCATATAAATGACATAACAATTTATCAATGGTGTCATTATGAGTAGCAAAAGTATATCCACACAAAGGGAAGTGAAGATTATAACATTAATAAATAAATAGTTATTCCACACAAAATATTGGAATAATGTAATCAAATAAGTATGCGTAAAACCCAATGAGAGTAAATTGATTTTACAAATTCCCTTCTGAAAATTCGGCAGCCAAACGACATTACTTAAAAATTCAGAAAATTAGTTGATGTGAGAGAAAAGGGTCTATCATCACTTGGATATAAAATTTAAATCAATATGTATATATAAGAACATATCCCAACATAATAAAATGGAAATTAAAATAAAAAATAAAATAAATCTTTGACTAAAAGAGGAGGGTGAAAGGTTCCCTCACCTTGAGTCTGATTCGTCGCGTATTTTCCTTGTTCTTCCTGAATAATAATCTTAAGTTAATTTCTACATGATTAAGAACATTTTTAAAAATTATTATTCCTTTTAAATTACATGTTACCATGTTTTAAAAATTACATAATTATTTAAGTTAATATTGGTCATTTTGTCGATATTGGGTCCTTGAGTCAAAAATGAACTTCTTATAATTACAAATTGTCTATGTGGTAAAAATTCCATTATCGCTAGAATAATTTTCACGATTTAAATATAATATATATCAAGTATATATGTATTTATATCCAGTATATATTTATTTAGAATAGTCCATAACATTGGGATATAATAAATGAAATGAACCATTCATGGAGATGGTAAGCTATATATACACATGAATGCTACTTTCATTTCTTTTTCATATTTAAATGAATTAAAACTAAATGATACATAGGTATATTATAATTAAATTATAATATATTTGTTATATATGTTACATAATTTTATTAATTCCATCCCTTATATGTTCCATGTATAGCATGAATGAGCCATATCACTTTGAGGGGGCGGTAGTCCGCACTTCCTCAAATGAAATTATCGTATTTACGCATTATGGAAAGTATAAAGTTATGATGTAAATAAGAAATTAATAAGAATATAGACAATATAAATATAACATATATCATATATAAATACAGTGCCATCATAATATCCACCATGATAGTTGGTAGGGGAAAATCGAACTATCATCATTTTGTGAGGCACCGTCCACTGAAATAGTATGTTCTAAATCCATTAGATAGAGGTGTGTATAAGTTTAGTTCTAATACTTATCATAAAAAATACTCATAAATTTTATATACTATTTTAAAAAAAAATGGAATAAAGAGAGTTTAGGGGTTTGGATAAAGAAATAAATGAAAGAAGCTTGAGAGAAGACATTACCACAAATCGAGTAAATCCTTTTGATTTAATTTAAAAGGCATTCTTTAATAGACTTATTCCTAATTTGAGGCTTCTAGAAGGAATAGAGGCATGTTTAGAGATTATTTGGGTACATTTTAGATGATCCAAGTGGGATTGAGAGGTGTTATTAAGGCTTATAGGTGGTGGCCTTTTATAAGAGAGAGGAGGGGCACTTAAGGAATATCTTGAATTATTATTTTATTATAAATTCTATTTAGATTATAAATGAGTAAATATTCAGTTGGCTAGAATACAAGATTAATTTAAGTGGAAATAAAATCACCCAATAAGAATTAAATAGGTTTTGGATATTTTTTAATCCTCATCTTTTTTGTTTAACCCTTTTTTACTCTTACCGTTTTATCAAGCATTTAACAGTTTGAGAATCAAAAGTTTTACAAAAAAATGACAAATATCCAATTAAGGAGTCAATAATAAAATTTTAGGATTATTATAACTATTTTAAATAATCTTATATCTTTTAGAATTTTATAATATTTAATAAAATATTTTATATTTTAAAATATGAATTATGTCAATTTTAACACTATTCATATCATGAATTTTATTAAAATCCATAACAACTTGATTACTTAAAAAGAAACTTCATTAATACAATGATTACATGTAAATGTCATCCATAAATTTCTTGGATGACATCAAAATAACCAAATTGATTTTATTGTAGCATTTATAATATCATTTATTTGTATCCTTCATTAATGAAGCAATCACTACATCATCATTGTATTATAACTAAATTTATTTATTGAATGTATAAAAATTATAAATAAAATATCAATATGTATAAAATATTTCTATCTTTCTAATTACTATTTATAATCAAATATATCACTTCTATAATCCCATATAAAAAATGTTTTAGTAAAAGATATATGTTTATGTTATATTTTCCTTAACATTAAATTAAATGTAATTAAATGCCATTTTCACACACAAGTGGCTCCATGGAGGACTAAAATCGACCCAAGTATTTCCATGGTAGTACATATATCATAAAATAGGGTTATTATATGTTTAAGGGTACTTTTATTTTATTGTTTACACTTATTTACCATATTTACCCTTTAACCATAATAAATAAAATATTTACTAAAGTTGTTATTCATAATGTCTAAAAAATTACCTATTTATAAAATTTTGAACTCCTTATTCTAAATATAGAATCTATTTTTCCAAATTAAAAACACAAAATTGGTAGAAATTAATTTAAAATTTTTTCTCGTTGTCAAGACCAAAAAACGTGTTTTTAATAATAAAAAAATACCAACAGATTGACATGTGTTTATTTCCAATTTGAAAATTAAATTACATCCAATGAACCAAAGTAAATTAAATGATAAAAATATAATATAATTATACTTTAAAATCAATTAATATAATAATATATATTTATAAAAAATTACATGAAAATGCAGTTTTGAATTAAAATGTAGTATTTTTCACTATTCCTAAAAATATGAATTTTATCAGAAAAATACATACATTTCATACAAAGTAAATTTTTATGTTCTAATTCTAAATATGAGGTTTATTTTTTCAAATAGTACATATAAATTTGACAAGAAGTATATTTAAAAAGGGTTCTCCATCAAAAGGAGGTAAAACAACTTTTTAAAAATATTAGAGTATTTCATACTTAAAATTAGATTCATTCTTATTTAAAGCCTCTAATATAAATTGGATAAATGTAAAAACATTTAATAAATATATGAAATCATAATGTAGTTAGTTATGTTAATTCTCTACAATACAATGGTTATGTGTTTACTACTATTTAAAATAATAGCCTTATTGTATTATTTTTTAGTATAACTCAATATTGTGTGCAACGTAAGATTTCAAAGAAACACATTGTTGTGTTTTGAGTAAGCTATCAAACAATGTGTCCTATTTAACATAAAATTAATATCTTATTCATATATATTAATAGGTATGAAAATGTATTATTCTATATGTACTTTGTTCGTGAAAAGGAATCCCTACCTATATGGAAATTTTTTCAATTTAATTTAGTAATCACAGTCACATTATTGGACCATCGATATTATTTTAGATCTAACACTATTCCTTGAATCCATTATCACCACCATGATTCTACTCATTGGTGTTGTGAATCTAGTCCTGATTCATTATTGATCATTCTTCTCATTGAAGGATATTCGTCTCCCTTTCACTCAATATAGGGTTATTTTTTGAAAATAGTGGCTAGCCTTAGAGATAATCCATAAATATTTTTTATAGGGTAATTTATAGTAAAACTATCCAAAGTTCATAGAATTAATTTACTAATTAATTAATGAAACTTGAGATGGTACACCTTATAATCCTTTGGTACAAACTGAACTTATTTTATTCCTAGGGTAAACCCCTCATTCTAGATGAGACAATGGTATCAATTTCTCTATCTATTGCTCCATTTAAGTGATATAATCATTTATTTGAAAATACGCATGTACAAAATATAAATAATAGTATATGTTTATTATATTATTATTTAACCTCTTAAGTGATCACATTTTGATGTCATATCTGTAACCCATCCAAGAAATATAATTAATGATTTTAAATGGTTTAAAACATTAGAAACTGAGGTTGCAACACCACCACTTGAGCTCTAGGACAATTATTTATTTAAGTATAAATATAAAATATACTATATATCCCAACATACTTATGAATTCAATACATATTAACCTGGGGAGTCAAACTTACTCACCAAGACTAGATGAATCAGTATAAATTTTTTCCAAGGTCATATACTAAGTTCAATGTAAACTTTTACCCTTTGGGGGACCCATGACTCCGTAAACTCAAAAATGAGATATGTTTCAACTTGTAAAACCCTAAGACACTATATTCATTAAATATCATGAATTGTTTTCCAACAAAATAAATAACTGTAGTATCATTAACCATGATACTCATGTATAATATCATGTGGAATCAATTCACCATCGCATGTTCCTTCTTTTCCTATAGGGATCCATGGCCTGAGAGAACTTGTTACCCCATTTCCCATTATGTAAACATCACCTTATATATGATAATATTCCCTACCACATGAGATGAAGGATTCTACAAACCTATAAACTCCCTCCAAGAAGGGTAAAACAACATGGAAAAAACTTCGTGGGATTGCCTCACTCCCCACCTTTAAAATGAATTTCAAATGGTCATAGTAAGTGAGAGACCCATCCACACCATAGAAAAACACCTTATTGTTACTAGATTCCACACTAATGCTATAAAGCTACAATGTTTCATCCTCTTTGAAACCCAAATCACCCCATCAACCAATTCCTACCAATAATTCACAAGCTCCATTGTCAATAGACTGGGGATTAAGTGAAACATGAGCCTCTTCACTAAGACTTCACACAATATCTACATGAATCCCCCTATTATATCTCAATATTCATCAAAATCACATCCTTAGCTGATGATATCAAGTTCATGTAGTCATATCTCATTCATGAAATCTACAAAAAATCATATCGGCATTGCACCAATTTCCATGAACTTCAAAAAATCATATCACCTCCCATCAGGTGGCCCACTTTTAAAAAATACAAAGATGATGATCCTACCCATTCAGATGACCCTTCTCTATCTGCACCAATACTCATGAAAGAACATTACTGAGAAACAAAAATCCAAAA
The DNA here is from genome assembly GCA_963277665.1 of Viscum album. NCBI lineage: Eukaryota > Viridiplantae > Streptophyta > Magnoliopsida > Santalales > Viscaceae > Viscum > Viscum album. Next base: position 884,823,433 of record OY728125.1, read on the forward strand.
CCTTCTAAGAAAAAAATCTCCCCCATCATATGGTAGGGTTTGTCTTATGATGAATACAACCACAAGGATCCATTGGGATTTTTGTACCAAGGACCATGATTTACTATAGCATTCATCTCCAAGAATTCCCATCATGAAATCTAATAAAATAATCATGATTAGGACCAACATACACATGGTTAAAATTGATGGTGTTCTTCCCAATTTCAAAAAATCCTTCTGGTCCCTCACATGTAGACATATAGTCTCATTGGACTTTAAAAAAATAGTACCACCATGTTAATAATACTCCACTATAATCTAATAGTATATTATCTATTTAAGTTCATGAAGCCCAAAGTCTCTAAACAAATCCAAGCATCACCCCATGAGATTCCACTACCACCCATGTAGTAAGATTACAAAAATCCCCAAAAGCCTAATAAAATCCACTATAGATTTTATGAAGGAAATATTTTGTTTAATACACCATAAATATAGAAATATTCTCAAAATTCCCTGAATCTAAGTTGATGCATACATAATACACTCATCAAGGGTCAGACATGGGTCACTATTCAAGGGAATTAATGTATTCCTCATAATAGGTAATGAATTCCTTCACTTAAAAAATAGATAATTAATCCATGATCACCAACTTATGGGTTTTGAGGATAAACATCTCAAGGGTTAGCTATGATCACCCCACCTAAGGGGTATTTCTCATTGATATAGAAAGAACTAACCTCATAAACACAAATCCATCACCTCATGATATAAATAGAGAGTAACTGATTAATACCAAAATATTTTACATCATACCTCCTCCTATCCATGAAGGAATATCTATGAAGGATTATTTATACTTTAAGAAATATAAAACTCTACTAGAGTGGTTTATTGAAAGATAGTCACCACCAGTGGATGTTCTTTAGAAATCCATAGCTCGGCATGAGGTTCCACCATAATTTTCCAACTCTAGAAAACATGACACAGGATAAAAAACTCATGGTTACATAAACCAATACAAGGGTCTGCGATAAATAGAAAATGTTCATACACACATTAACACTATTTTTCACCCAACCATGTGCATAATTCTATATTTTTAATGGTCAACACCTTGTGTGTAATGAGAAATAACTAGATCTAGTGATCATGGGAGAAGATCGATACATCATCCAACCCTGATGACTCTTTCATCATCCACTCCCCTACTCAAACATCATCTCAATAACTAAAATCATATTCCATAACAAGGTTTCTAATTTTATCACCATCTATAAGGTGTAGTTAGGATTATGGAACTACTTTTTCTATCCTTTGATGGGATGATAAAATAATCCCACATATATGGTCCATCTTCGCCAAGTATTTTCAAACAATTAATCCTAGCATAGGTGAATCTATAATATATGATGATGCAACGAAGCATAAAAATAAATCACAATATATTCCTTTGGAGACTCCACCAAATTATTGAGCTCAAAAATTTATATCACAAGACACGACTATAAAACACTCTACCAGATTCATGGCCCATGATGTGTATTTAAGTATAGTCCGGCCACCCCACGAGAGATGTTCAATGTTTGAGAAAAAAATCTATCTAGATAAGGAATCTGAATTTATCCATAATATTTAATACCGATTACGTTTTGATAAAGGTAACACCATACCTCAATAAATCTTGATTTCATATAGGTAGAACCAAGAAATATTCCTTATTTTGTTAGGGCATAACTAATCTAATCATAAATGTGAGTTGTAAACTCAAACAGGTCCTCAATTTCCAGAGGGTCAAGCTACCCTTAATCATTAGAATATTACCATTATATCTGACCTTTGGTAGTTCGAATCCACTTATCATGAGACATCTTCCACTATATAATAATCCTGTATAAAGAATGAAGGTGTGAAATGATTCCTTAGATCCTAGGGTAAATAAATATATCAATTGAGTCTCATGAAATAATTTCTCATCTCTAAAAAATCTATAATGAAAATACCCAGCTATTGGAATAGGCTCATCACATCCCTGCCTTTATTTACAAGTTAGGTGTTGACGAGTGACACCCTTCTCTAATAGGATGAACCCATAGTTATAAGAGAATATCAAGATAATGTTACCTAATAATGACATTTAGAATCATATCAAACTACTATATGATCCATGTACCAACCGTAGTTTCACCCCATAATAGATATCTTAGGGATCAGGTAAAACTATTAGGTTATCAGAGTCCTAAAGAAGGATTATTGTGTTATTTTCACATATACTAGTTTCCCTAGTCTAATAACTATACTTAATACCCCCTTAACATTGTTTCCCTATGTTACCAAATTAATCCTCTCATGCCTACTAGATCTAGTCATTGTACCTAGAATATGCCCCCATTTATATAACACTATCATGACTTGATCCATTAGGGCCTCTCCTAAACCCGCAGTAGCCTGAGTGAGACACCACAATCCCACCTCTAATAAGAGAGGGGTTGTCGACTAGACTCAAGTAGGTATATCACACAACATTTAAGTCTTTATCCTATATCAACCTAAAATGAACATATATTTTCAATTAAAAATGTAAGAAACAATACCAATAGGATAAAAAATATAATCAAATGATCTATACACAATGAATACATGATATAACAATTGCATAAACAACTACCCATAGAGGAATATTAGGTGGTAAAGTGTACATCTGACAATTTCTGTGTAAATACCCTAACCCCAATATCCTAAATCTATTGTCTCACTTTATTACATTGTCATAAATACAAGATTATAATACTAAAGGACCAATCAGTTTATTATTTTTGGAAACTAGATTATATACGTGAACATTACATTACAATTTAAAATATAAAATAAAACATAGAAAATCTTTTGAGAACACCATTATTCTTCTATCTTAACCCTACATATCATTCATAATATACATCTTAGTATCCTAGAAAAAATAAAACATTAAAAAGGTGTGATATTTGATGCTCAGTAAGGGTAAGTGTAAAATATAAGATTTTATGAATAAATAAGCATAAACATTAAGGTAGGGTGTATAACATAAACATGACCCATTTGATACATAATCTTGAGCATAATATAGAAATAATAAATGGAAATAAAATAATTCCATATAAATAATCACATGGATATTCTATAAATTGAGTGATCATATGGAATATGAATAACTGATCTCATGATGCGGTAATGCATAATTCATGTTTTGGCCCGATTCGCATTGCAATGCATATTGATAGGGAGAGGCAGTCTCACCGGGATTGGGTAGTGTATCCTTATTTTTTATGTTATTAAGGAGGTGTCACATTTTCATGAACCTTTAGGATGATTTCAAAGGGGGTTACGTGTTTGTGCAATCGACCTACGCTAGGTACGATACCCTCAGATGGTCACCAACAGTTTTATTCATGGATCCAAAAATACCCAACATCCCTGGTATCCATGATTCATGGACCTTCTTTCCAAAGTCAGGTGCTCATTGGATGATGATTTGGACAATGATATGTCAAGTCACCATTGGTCGAGATGATGGGAGGTGTGGCTCATCACATCCTTTTGGGGGGAATTATTGCATACCCCATGACTCTATTATAGATTTAAGCCATGTTCATATATTCATGAATCCACGATTCATTCTTGAAGAGATTATCCATGAGTTACCCCGGGTTGCTGGATCATCATAGATATACATGGATTTGATTCCAAGGAGACAATTCTGACTAAATTCACACAATGAGGTGCTCTTGAGTTTACTGTCATCAAGGAGAGATAGAAGGTGGTTTGATGTTGGATTCAGACCCATAATATGGGATTCCTATATATCCTCGTGAGAGGAATCATAACACATGTTGTTCGGTGTTGCTTAACTAGAAACATCATCTTTTATGGTCATGTGACAAGGATCTATCCATGCATCTTAACTTCAAGTGGAGAGGACGTCTAGGTGAAAGAAGCCTAGTCAAGATTAGGTGTGGGACTCAGGTCAAGGCAGCCCAAAATGCCCAAGAGATATGTGGTCTCTCGGGTGGACTGACCCTACGGATCACATGGCCCAGAGAACATTAGGGTGGATTTGAGGGTTGGATTTGGACCTTATAGGGGCATCTCATGTATCCTTGTTAAATGTCTAATTAGATTCCCTAGAGTTATAGAAGATTGAGGACTTATACTCTAAGGAATCCCAACATGAGGGCTTGGTTTCTCGGGGATTACGTAGAGGTGATTCCCATTGGGGGACATAATTGGGTGAACCCATTTGGAAGGGAAGCCCTTTGAGATCGTGCCTTCAAGAAGGCATCCTAAATATCTTAGTTTGAATAGTAATCAGAGTTCTCGTAGTTTTTTTAGCATAAGGACCTAATGTTGTATCATCTGAAACCCCTAAGACCACGTGACCCTTGATTGGTTAGAGAAATAATAGGGTAAGATAGATTCAACAAAGGTGCAATTTATCTTATCCACTGATAGAAAAGGGGGACAAAGATGATATAAGAGGTCATGTATAGAAGCTCAATGGTAGATGGAATGAGCATTGGGTGTGTAAATTCCCATTCTTGGTCCCATGTCGAACCGACGGTGGGTGAGGTTGAAAAGCAACGAACCTTTCAATGTGGGATGACATTTGAAGTCATGTGGTTAAGCTCTCATAAGGCTAGAGAATTACCTTAGTGGGAGTTACCCAGAATGTGTGCTGGGAAAGGGGAGGAATGTCACCTCATGTCAAAATGAAAGGAAATCATGATTCCATTAGATAATCACTATTCGTCATTGAATTTAAAAGAAAGTGATCACGATTGTTCCCAAGAATGCGGAGGTTCACATCAGTATCCCATGTTTAGACTCTGGTTTACCATGGTAATGTAGACTTAGAGATATTCTAGGGGTATGAAATGTTTTGGGGATAACCTTATTGACTCCACTTACCTTAGGTATGTAGACTCAGATGAGTGTGTTGATGCACTCAATGATCTGATCATGTGGGTCTGATGGATTTGGAGGAGACTTTGTCCCAATGCTAGTGGACTGGTTCACGAAGGAGCTATGGAGGACTGGGAGATAATGGTGGGGCATGATTGGAATCAGAGTTAAGGACCCCCTAAGACACCCCATTTCATATAATTCTTTCTTATGTGGGTGGGGGCAACCCCTCAGAGCATAATGCTATATGGGTAGAGGGTTCATCTATATACCGAAGCAGTATGCGAACAAGGGTAGGGAACACCACATACCTAAGTGGTACGCAGTACTAGATGTGGTTTTCCACACCACTTCAAGTTACATCTTCATACTCATGCAGCACATGACATAGGGTTTGATCCATATAGTAATGCACTATGCGGAGCACCGTATTGAAGAAGGGTCTTGGAGCCTGTGGTTTTTGGGGAGTTCATCTGCGAGGAATTTATGGTCCTCGATGGAACTAATTACGTTCTTGGTTCACCAATTATTATTAAGTTTCTTCTTTTTATGGTTCATGACTGGTTATACCCATATAAGAGTGTTTCACAATTATCACTTCATCGACGATTCGAAATCAAAGTTAGAATCCTCCTCATATCCAGATTCTTTATTTCGGTCTCTAGGGTCTCCTTCGTGCTCACTTACACCCATCTACACTCTCTCTTAATTAGTATCTCTTTTAATCCCTCTTATTCCCCTTTTATAGAGCACTAGGAAAATCATATATGTGGTCATGTGGCACCATTTGTAGAAGCCCATGAAGATATATTTCAACCCTCGGAAGAATCAGTCAACCAGGGTTTGTGGAGGCTATGTTTTGCGAGTCGTGGTTCATAGAACCTTGGAAGCTTGCTTTCTTATTGAACTACTGAGTTCATGGGATGGTATGAAGATGGAATTTTTTCACTTGATTCTTCCAACCACACTGTTTTTGGTGTCTTGGGTTTACTATCCATTGCCCCATGGGATAGCGCTTGACAAGTCCTTTCGCATATCGATAGTCTGCGGTTTGTGTGCCCAGTGAACCTTTCCAAATAACATGGTACACTAAAAACTTTTGAAAATGTTTATTTATTATATTTTATTCTCAAATTTTGAATCCAATTTTCATTCATTTTCCTTGCTGGATTTTTGGTAGTATTTAATTTCCCTTTGTTTAATTTTTGGGACCCTATAAATTACCCCCATCAGAATGGGGTCCGATTAGAATGAAGAGGCGGCTATGATGATGTAGAAGTGGTCATGACCAGAATGGTAATTTAATTTTATAATTTTTACATAATACAAGGGAATTAGTGAGAATAGTTTTCCTATTTTTCGGGTCACATGGATAATCCCACAATTGTTTTTTTCATTTCTGTTATCACCCTAATTTTTTCATAAGCCTGATTTGGTATGGGCTTAGCAGGTTTAACATGAATTTTTCTTGGGCCTCCCTTTGCGGTTTATTCACCCAACAAGATTTATTTATATTTTTAATATTTTACATCTCAATATTTTTTTCCTAAAGCATATATAGTATAGGTTTAATGAGTAGAAACTCAACTTTTATCCAGGGGTGCCCTTTAGAGGTTTTCACTTTGGCGAGTATTGCATATTTTTAATTGGAAGTTTATAGTTTTTTCAATCATACTTTTTACTGATGTTTTAGGTTGATCATATTTGACTAGAATTGAGGAGGTAGGGATCCCAATTTGGGACTCATCATTTGGGAATGTCATAATAACTAATAGACATGGATAAGGGATTTTTCTTGACCCAAACATCACAGTTTTGGGAGGTATATGGGGCATGGGATCCATTTTAGGTGTACATGGGTAGAAGAGGACTCTCCTAAGGATGAATTTTACTTTGGTTAATGACTATTTTCTAGGTGACATATGCAAAGCCACTGGGGCATGATGTGCATAGTCAAACAAAGGTGTCCACAAAACACTGACCATCCCTCTTCAATGGACTGAGATATTTTTAACACTTTCAATTTCTTTTGAGGTTGGGGACCACAATGGGTTTCCTATCTGAGAGATGATTTATGAAAGTATTAGGGACATTTGTATTGTATTTGAATGGGAAACCTCTCCTACAAGAATTTCACTTGTGTATGAGAAAGTCGATGAGTGGTGCATTTTAACGTCATACAACCAGGAAACTTGAAACTTTTTGGTAGATCTTTTTACTCTTACTAAGAGAGAGTAACTGATTCATTAGTTCAAATAGAAATTATTTTCATATTTGGGAATTTGAAAGGGTAATATTATGTAAAATGTAATCCATGGAGTTTCTAAATTCAGGGAGTGAGATAGGACATAAATAACATTCGAGTGTACGAAAATATAAAAGGACTCTCCTAAGGACGAATTTGTCTTTGGTTGACATCTGTTTTGAAGGAGACATATGAAGATCCACCAGGGAATGATGTACATACTCAAGAAAAGGTTCTCATAGGACACTGGCCTTCCATCTCTAATGGACATGAAGGATTATGAGGATTACTACCGTTCTGGTAACGATGTATGGATTATGAAAGAGGGTGCACCTAAACATGAAAGAGGGAATTTCTTTGGCTAAAAATTACTAAAAAAACAAAAATAAGTGGGGAATTTTTTTTCATACATGGATCAACTTTGCGCATATGGATGGGTATATTTATTTTCTAAAAGCCTTGAGAGACTATAGGTGAATCACACCAGTATGTTCTGATATATCCAAGATGTGGGGAGGGATGAGAATGTAATCCATGACCTTGAGGGTTCTTCAATTAGTAGGGATGTCATGGGGCTTGAAATCGATTAGGTGTACCTAGGTAGGAGAGTATTATCTTGAGGAAATATTTTCCTTTGATTGAATTTTATTTTATGGGAAACATATGCAGAGCCACCAGGGCATGATGTGCATAGTCAGACAATGGTGTCTGCAGAACACTAGCCTTCTATCTCTGATGGCCATGGAGGGTTATGGGGATCCAAGATTGCTCAAAAAATGAAGTTTGATGTGTGGTGGGAGGGTATCCAGATACATTAGAAACGTTCGGGCTATGATTCGCCCATGGGATCAAGTAATCCCCTGCATAGATCTAGCACATACATAGGGTAAGGCATATATCTTATCTTTGGAGTACCCCATATTTTAACATCATATGGTTAGGACCTGGGGTTTCATATGGGGAAATAAACCCTAACATTCCTTTTAGGGTCATGTTGTTAGGTCCAAAATCCTAGACTGATTGTCCATGACGTCATGGTGGATCTATTACTGAGGTCCATAAGCTCATGTGAGCTATGATCGAGGTGAGAAATAAGGTATTATGAGGATCATTGTTCTCCACTTAATAATCTAATAATCAATGGCAGGGTGCATTTTTTTTCTTTTACCAACACTATGCATTTTAACATCATGCAGCTAGGATGAAGTCCAAAAATTTTATCATCATGTCAGGTGGACGTAGGGTAATCCCTTTGTGAAATAAGGTAAATGTGATTACCCTTAAGAATCCTTCTAAACATGACTTGTCTGTGGATTATTTGCTATGATTAAATTCTTGCACCGAGAAGGGGACATTTAAATACTTTCTATAGAAGAGTTCATATTGTAGGATTTGGGTCTACCACACATCTTCTCAAGGGTAAACTGAGTTATATGGGGTTTGAAATTTCATTTTTGGTATATTTATATCCGATACATAGGAAGGAAAGGAATTTTTCAGTAGGAAAATCCAAGATAATAATATAATAATTTCCATTGTGTGATGAAATTTAATGTTGTGCAACCTGGACATTTCTGGCCTTGCAGTTCAGCGTCGTGCAGTAAGGACGTTGGTATCACAATTTACTGTCATGTTGTAGATACAACTTGTTACAAAGACCATACATAGCTTTAAGTTAATCATGGTCAAGATATTTTGGTATTCCATATACACGAGTAATGATAAAAGGTGTAAGCCATAGTCCCAGGGGGCCTTGGATTATGAAGAATGTCATGGGGCTTGGAAGCCATTGGGTGTACCGAAATAGGAAAGGACACTCCTGAGGACGAATTTTCCTTTGATTGATGGTTTCTTTGTAGGCAACATATACAGAGCCACTAGGGCATGATGTGCATAGTCCAACAATGATGTTCTTAGGACACTGGCCTTCCATCTTTGATGGTCGTGAATGTTTATGGGGACCCAATATTTCCTTGAGTATAGAGTTTGAAAAATGATAAATATGTGTTTGGGAACCTAAGAATAATCCAAACCATGATTATCCATAAAATAATGAAGATTCTATATAGATCTGACTCATATATAAGGGGAAGCATGCTCTTTTGACTCCTTCAGAGTGACCGAATTCAGACTTGGAATCTCCATCATCTCTTTGAATTTTTTTGTGCATAAAATTGGGGGAATGTTTGGGATCTCATAATATTGAGAGTCGGGCTGCACGTGATTCTTAGGTAACATTTCAGTTTAATTTCATGTTGGTAGGACCTTCCATGGATTCCCCATGTGCAAATCTGACCTCTAAACAGAGGAAGGGGAATTTTACACTTTTTTGGAGGTTGGACTAGGATGGAGAATCTGGCTGCCACTATGTATCCTTCAAGGGTAGGAATCAACCCACACATAGCTCTGGAAAGGAATTCCCTACCTAGTTCTAAACCATACATATGAAAAAAGGGACAATTTTTCTTGGTGGCTGGTGTTTCCTCTGGAATTGGGGATGACCTCATTGATTTAAGATTCAAACATTCCAAGCAGTTTCTAACAGGTTTGTTCGTAGAACCGGAAACATCCAATGATTCCATATCTAATTGGACCTAATTTCCAAAGCTAGGTGCTCATTAGTTATGAATTGATAAGTATTAAGAATTTTCATTGGTCGAGAGGATGGGAGGTCAGACTCATTACACCTTTTTGAGGGGAATTATTGTCTACTCCGGGACTCTTTTTATAGATTTATGTTATGTTCGTGAATCCTTATTACATTACCAAGTATGAAAATGATCTTTCTTTTAGATCTGACAATCAATGATTAGTATGTATGAGATTTAGAGAATCTTTTATATGTATTCGATGTTCTTCATCGATAGAGAATCATCTGTATTTGTTAGATATTCTTGGTCAATGGTATCCTTTGACACATTATATAGAAATCTCTTGGTTATTATGATAACCATACTGGTTTTAAAGACACTCAGTAGGGCACTTGAAATTTATTGTCATTCAGAAGGACATGAATTATTTCATAGTTGGGATCGTACCTGCAGATGGAATACCTACGTATCCTTTGTTTTGTAAAAGGAATCAGAACTCATGTAGTTCGAGTAATGAAGTATGAGGTTTATGTATGATTTATGGCTCAAAGAAAGATGTCATAATTACTTTTACACTCTAAGCTCACGCGAGTCATGCTCGGTGTGAGGAACAAGAGGTATTGGTAAAACCATACAATTGTGCCATCATAAGAAATGATGTGGAGATTACGTATATATGACTGCCCAAAATAGATGAATATTGGGTTTTACTTCAGGGAAGAAACCCAGGAACAAGGTCCATAGAGGTATATGTGCTTTTTGGTGATTTGCATACTCTAACATGGGGATTACTATTGAGGAAAATGCCCAAATTAAGAGGGGAGTTATGGTTGGGTTTTACTCTTGATAAGGAAGCCCAAGTCAAAATGTAAATTAAGTCTGGTTAAGAGAAATTATGACTAGGGATTATTCTTAAAGAAGAGGCCCAGGTAAAAGGGAATTATGACTGGGGATTACTCCTGAAAAGAAATCCCAAGTTAAGGGAATTCAGATTTTGGGAATTTGGGCCTTACTCCTAAGGAGGATGCCCATATTTGCGAACTTGGGGCTTACTCTTGAGGAGAATGCCCAGATTTGGGGAATTATGACTGGGGCTTATTCTGGAAAAGGATGCCCAGGTTAAGGGATATGGGTCCTACTCCTGAAGAGGATGCCCAAATTAAGAAAACTTGGATTGGGGCTTACTACTGAAAAGGATTCCCAAATTAAGAAAACTTGGATTGGGGCTTACTCCTGAAAAGGATGCGCAAATTAAGGATTGTCTCATCTTAAAGGATGAGGTTGAATGAATGAAATATCTAACCTTAGTGACATAAAGATATGTAAATAACTAGGTTTTGAGATATGTTACATAGAATTACTTTCAGATAAGGAATCCAACAAGGGAGCCATGCCAAAATAAATGGCTTTAAAGAGGGTTCTGAAGGCTTAATCTTGAATAGGATAGGTGGATAGGCATAAGAGAGGTGAAATAGGTAGGAGGGGCACTCGAAAAAAAGGTGGCACGCAAGTCCTGCATGGGCGTGAAAGTCATGATCGCATAGGTGTACCTACGCGACACATGGGTACTTGCACGATGGTCAACCCTTAAGGTAATACTTGGGCGAGACTTGGCTCGAGACTTTAGTATTAACCCTAGGGGCTTCTAGAAGGGTGGCATGAAAGTTTTGTTGAAGGGGTAAGGCGGCGCGCAAGTGTAGCCATTTCCATTAAGGGCTGGCCACTTAGGCGCGCAAGTGCTGATGAGTTTCAACACTTAGGCCTTACTCCCCTTCTTTAGATCGTCCGTTCTAGGTCAGAAGTTACCTTAGAAGTGTTCGGAAGATTTGAGAAGAGACTAGGGAACCAGGAGCTCAAATCTATGTTTCTAGAATTTTTCCACCTTAAATGGGGGGCCTATAGGGGGTATTTATAGGTTTTTAAAGACCCTAGTTGAAATTCAAAGAGGCGCGCAAGTCACCTGCATGACCATTGGGCGAAGCTCAAGTATACTTGTGTGACCTTGGTGGAACTTGCGCAATCCAAGAGAAAATGAATCTTTGTTCATTCCTTTGTCAATTTTTGATGTTTCTTAAAAGGATGAATCATTTTGGGTTTAAGGTATTTCCCATTTCATTAATTTAGACTCTGTGACAGAAATTAACATCACCAAAAGTCCCCCCTTAGAGTTGGATCCGAAAGAAATAAGGATGTGACTCTGAGGTAAAGAATAAAACCAAGGAACATGCTGTGCGCTAGTGATGAGCGCACAGATGGCGGTGCACAAGTGTTGATCACACTGGATTTAGGCACGCATGGTTGCGCGCGCTGGCTTTAGGTGCGTAGGGTTAAGTCCTGGCTTATATATATGCGTTCATTCTCGCGCAAAGCACCCAAATTTCAAACATTCGAGCTCTCACCGCGCTATTTTCCCTCGTCTCACAATTTTATTTGTTTTCTGTTGTTTCTTTGTAGTCATGCTGTTGTAGAGGTATTTGGACTTGCACGGTGATACCTGCATGCCAAAACATTTGGGATGCACTGATACTTGTGCGCCAACTTTGGGACTTGCACGCCTTAATGACATAGCCATTTTTTCACTTTTCTTAACAAAATTAATGAAAAATAAACTTACTTAAGAGTTAATTATTCAACTTTTGTGCAGATTAAATGGATCCCAAGAGAATCAGAATGGATGATGAACAGTCTAGCAAGCAAGTTGATGATATGATAAGAATCATTGGCCATGATTATTATACTGTCTGCGAGAGCACTCTCCCATATTTGGCAAAGTATCTGAAGAAGTATCATCTTGACTTCCCATAGAGAATTTATCTAACTCTGTACTGCTATGTTCATCTGCGAGAAGTCACCATTATAGAGGCGAAGAACTATCTCCCAATTTCTTGGTTTTAGAATTACAAAAATTTTTCTTCATCAAATATCTCAAGTGGAGGAGTATTTGTAAATGTTGGAATAGTGGAGAAGGCCTACATAATGAATCATAGCCCATGTACCTAAGATTTGAAACCTCACAAGCCTGAGCTGCAACCACATTGTTATCCCTAAATCTTCCAAAACTCTCAGATGTATCAATCCAAAGGCTAGAAGAAGAGTTGGGACTTTCATCCTATAGGAGGTGTGAAGCCAACTTGGATGTGGGCATACTGGGTGTGACAAACCTGTACAGAGATTTTCGAGGATTTGAAAGTAGCTGCAATATATGAATCCATCTGGGCTGGGAAAACATATGTTTACAGAAATGATGAATTTGTGCCAAAGATTCTCAGCCATTGGATCCCAGAAACCAATTCGTTCCATCTGACTCATGGAGAAGTAGGCATCATTCTATGGGATATCAACAAGATCCCAGGGGATCCAATTTTGGGTGATATGTATGATGAATTCATCCCCCCGCAAGGTGACTTGGAATGATTCGGAGAAGACCCCGGCTTTGGATTGGGAATCATTGAAAATCTTTCACAAGCTCAAGAGTTCAGAGACCTCCTTAACACATTCCAGAAATGAAATTCATCTAGAGGAGCGTATGAATATGTTTCTTACCAAGAAGGAGGAGAAGGAGCTGAAGGGGAAGGGACCGAAGGATAAGGGATCGAAAGAGAAGGGATCTAAGGGAAAGGGGCCCAAGGAGAAGGGGACCACTCATCCTACCACCTGCCCCAAAACAGAGATGAGGGGTGCTCCAAGCACATTCTGGCCGACCATTGAAGTAGGAGAATTTGAGAAGTGGGGATATAAATTAAATCATAGAATCCCAAATAAGACTCATCTGGAAGGCTTCTTGGCCTTGTGGCTCAGTGTTTATCTTTTTCCAGTCAGGGACTTGAAGGGAGGTGTCAGGACAGGGACCTTCGTTATTGCAGCCAAGTTGGCTGAGGGAAAAATGTTTGGGTTGGATACCCCAATTTTTGCAAGGATTCATAGGATCTTACACCATGTCTTCATGGGTAAGTCTCCTTTGAGAATAGTGGGACCATGCCATGTTTTGTGGGGATGGATCGCCACTCACTTCAAGACATATAATGTATAGAATGAAGTACAGATTCCTGGAAGTTCTTTCAGGCCATCAGTGCAGTAATTCTCAGGAATTTATCCACTAGCTCTCAATTCCTATGACATGAAGGTGAGGCTGAGCATGTATAAGGAATTCAATTTCATTCCTTATGGAAATCCTCCAACCAGGCTGTTTGTTGATGATGGAATAGCCATCCTGGAATTAAGGGAATACATGTTGGCCTACAGAGATGGTGTGCTGGTCACTAGGATTGAATGAGAGATTATATGTGAGGCATATATTGGGTCGGAACAAACGAGGAAAAGATGGCAAGAGGGGGGTGAATTGCCTTTTAAAAAAATTGATTAACAATTTAAAAATCAAAGTATAAATGCAGCGGAAAGAAAGAGGCAAGACACACAAAATTGATAACGGAGTTCGGCCAAAACCCGGCCTACGTCTCCGCTCCCAACTCAACCGTTGAGAGATTCCTACCGCTTGCTTTTCAATGGTTATAGCAAGAAACCCACTAGGCTTTAAGGTAGCACTAGGACCTATTACAGCTTGCTTTTGGTGGTTAAGCAAGAACCCAATGCTTTTAATGGTTAAGCAATAACCCACTAGTCTTTTTACGGGTGAAGACTAGCTCACCGATCTCAAGCCTTTTACAAGGTAAGGCTTGTCAACCTTTTCACACCTTAGTGGTGATGTGAAACCCAAAAGAAGAGGGGGAAGAGAAAAGGGTTGGGGTTTGTAGGCACAAACCCAATTTTAAGCTCAAAATAAATAAATGCAATAAAACCCGTAATTGGGAAGACTCGGGCGCCAATGGATGATGGAGTTGATGAGCGTGCTCTCCCAAGCTTCTTGAGTGGAGCTCCTTGGATGTGGAAGTTGTTGGAGCTCTTGGGGTTCCTTGGAGGAAGTCCGCCGGAGGTTCGCCAAATGATGAGAAATGTGTCCGTTGGCTTCACAATAGTTCCGGGTAGTGTCCGGGGCTTCCTCAGCCTTTATTTATAGGCTAGGAACCCTTGGGGAGGCTTCGGAGCCGTTGGAGAGGCTAAAAGAGCCGTTGGGAGCCAAGTGGACAGGCTGGTCAACAGCCCAACGGCTAGTTTGACTGTGTCCACCGGCTGGCCGGTACAGGGCCACCGGCTGGCCGGTGCCTTGGAAGTTGAGGAGAATTCTGGTCCAGGCTCCACCGGTCGACCGGTACCATCGCCATCGGCTGGCCGGTGGTGAGGCAGTAGCTCATCCTGTTCTGGCTGGGTGCCACCGGCTGGCCGGTGCTTGGCCACCGGTTGGCCGGTGAGATGGCAGTGGCTCAGCATCCTTCCCAGGGTCCACCGGCCGACCGGTGGTGAAGCCACCGGTTGGCCGGTGGACTGATTTTCAGTCCACTTGATGTCCATTCTTGGGCAATCTTCTTGGCAACCTTGTGCCTATCATTCACAAACACTTAAAACAATATTAGACAAAGATGAGAGTGATTGTGATCATAAAAATTAAACCTTGAGGGGTTCAAGAGGTACAACAATCTCCCCCTATTTTGATGATCACAATCACCGAAACAATTAAAGTAAAAACATGAATTAAAGACATGCTTTTAAAGAATAAAATAAATGCTAAGCATGAAAAAGGTTTCTCCCCCAATCAATCAAGAAATTTCTCCCCCTTTGTGATTATCAAAATAGAGTGGGGCATAAAACTTGATTGAGGGAATCAATGAAAAAAAAACGAGATTTTAAAACAATTGAAAAAGATAACAATTGTTGGAAATTTTGAAATGAAAAATTGAATTGAAAAATTTGAATAACAGTTTGAATTGAAAGTTTTGAATCAAAAACTAATTGAAATTCGAAATTTGAAACCAAATGAAATTTTTGAAATTGAGAGTTTTGAATCAAAAAATCGATACCAACTGTTGGATATTTAAAAATGAAAATTTAATAGAAAATAGAGAATTTCGAAGCCAAGTGTTGAGTTTGAAATGGAAACTTTGAGTACACAAAAAGGCTTAAAAAATCCTAACTCCCCCTAAATAAAAACAATGAATCATCGGGGAGTGGTTTTTGAAACCGAAACAAATTTAGGCCCGGAGAGACTTGCCAATAGGGATTTTTCAATCCATACTTGCCTCATGGCGGGTCTTCTCCTATAAAATTCATCGGAATAGAAAATCGATTTGGGTTGGCCGTACCGGGCGTTTTTACAATTACACTCATAAATGAGATGCCCGGTTTTCTTGCAATAATTACAAAATTTGTAATCGGAGCTCCCCCTTACAAAAACAGTTTGAGCATGGGAGGAGGAGGCTCGGTTGGTATAGCCAAGTCCATTGGTGGTTCGGGATATACGTTGGGAACCAAGTATATTTTTTAAATTTTGTTCACCTTGGGTGAACTTGGCTAGGGTCTCTCTAAGGTCTTTGATGGTTGATTCCATGGAATCAACATTTGGAAAATTTTGGATTTTAAGGGTGAGTTCCTCCTTCTCTTTGAGAAGTTGGTCTTTTTCGGAGGAAAGTTTTTTGAAATACTTTTTCAACGCGACAAATTTAGAAGAGAGTTCATGAAAACCTTTTTCTAATTGGT
This sequence comes from Viscum album, assembly GCA_963277665.1. Taxonomy (NCBI): domain Eukaryota; kingdom Viridiplantae; phylum Streptophyta; class Magnoliopsida; order Santalales; family Viscaceae; genus Viscum; species Viscum album. The sequence continues at coordinate 884,839,780 of OY728125.1, forward strand.
CTCTAGAAAATGAGAGTTCTTCATAAGATAAATGATTTAAAGAATTGGAATTTGAAGAACAAGAGGAGTCGGATGATGTTACCTCATGGAATGCCATTAGGCATTTTGTACCTTGGTCGCTTGAGGAGAAGGAGGAGAAGGAGGAGCTATCACTCCAAGATGCCTTTGAAGCCTTCTTCTTCTTCTTCTTGGCCCTTTTCTTGTGAGGTGGGCAAATGGGTACGAATTTTGCATCGGGTTCTAGCTTTCGAGCGGGTTCTTGCTTTTGAGCCATGCAAGTACCTTCATGGGTTAGCTCTAAACATTTCCAAATATCATGTGAAGTAGAGCAAGAAGAAATATGATCAAAAACATTTCTATCAAGACCACAATGAAGAGCGTTCATGGCTTTGCCATCAAGCTCAAAATTCTTTATATCGGTGGGGGTCCATTTAGATTCATCGGGAGAGGAGAGGGAAAATCCTTGCATAACAATTTTAAAAATTGGATAACCAATGCTTTTAAGAAAAGTTGACATGCGGGTTTTCCAAAAAGTATAATCGGCTCCATCAAAGAATGGAGCACGATCCAAAGAATGCCCTTCGGAGGATGAAGAGGTTGAAGCGGTAGAAGCCATCAAAATAGGATCTTTAATTTGAAACCGGGTTAGGGAATTATTCAAATACTTCCTCTGATACCAAATATTGGGTCGGAACAAACGAGGAAAAGATGGCAAGAGGGGGGTGAATTGCCTTTTAAAAAAATTGATTAACAATTTAAAAATCAAAGTATAAATGCAGCGGAAAGAAAGAGGCAAGACACACAAAATTGATAACGGAGTTCGGCCAAAACCCGGCCTACGTCTCCGCTCCCAACTCAACCGTTGAGAGATTCCTACCACTTGCTTTTCAATGGTTATAGCAAGAAACCCACTAGGCTTTAAGGTAGCACTAGGACCTATTACAGCTTGCTTTTGGTGGTTAAGCAAGAACCCAATGCTTTTAATGGTTAAGCAATAACCCACTAGTCTTTTTACGGGTGAAGACTAGCTCACCGATCTCAAGCCTTTTACAAGGTAAGGCTTGTCAACCTTTTCACACCTTAGTGGTGATGTGAAACCCAAAAGAAGAGGGGGAAGAGAAAAGGGTTGGGGTTTGTAGGCACAAACCCAATTTTAAGCTCAAAATAAATAAATGCAATAAAACCCGTAATTGGGAAGACTCGGGCGCCAATGGATGATGGAGTTGATGAGCGTGCTCTCCCAAGCTTCTTGAGTGGAGCTCCTTGGATGTGGAAGTTGTTGGAGCTCTTGGGGTTCCTTGGAGGAAGTCCGCCGGAGGTTCGCCAAATGATGAGAAATGTGTCCGTTGGCTTCACAATAGTTCCGGGTAGTGTCCGGGGCTTCCTCAGCCTTTATTTATAGGCTAGGAACCCTTGGGGAGGCTTCGGAGCCGTTGGAGAGGCTAAAAGAGCCGTTGGGAGCCAAGTGGACAGGCTGGTTAACAGCCCAACGGCTAGTTTGACTGTGTCCACCGGCTGGCCGGTACAGGGCCACCGGCTGGCCGGTGCCTTGGAAGTTGAGGAGAATTCTGGTCCAGGCTCCACCGGTCGACCGGTACCATCGCCACCGGCTGGCCGGTGGTGAGGCAGTAGCTCATCCTGTTCTGGCTGGGTGCCACCGGCTGGCCGGTGCTTGGCCACCGGTTGGCCGGTGAGATGGCAGTGGCTCAGCATCCTTCCCAGGGTCCACCGGCCGACCGGTGGTGAAGCCACCGGTTGGCCGGTGGACTGATTTTCAGTCCACTTGATGTCCATTCTTGGGCAATCTTCTTGGCAACCTTGTGCCTATCATTCACAAACACTTAAAACAATATTAGACAAAGATGAGAGTGATTGTGATCATAAAAATTAAACCTTGAGGGGTTCGAGAGGTACAACAGCATATGCTCCATATAGATTTGCATGTCAATTTAAGTGTTTGCTGCAGACTTCTGTATCTCCCCCAGTGCATGTCAGGTTTGAGCAACATCCAATGGTTTCCTGACAACTATGGTTGCTAACATCTATGGAGAATACTGGTGTAGTATTTGATCTACCAGTTGATAAAGCGGCAAATAACTTGAATACATGGTATTCCAAGAACTGGATAGAATCATACCCTGGAGGGATGCTAAATCACTGGGTTTATCTGGTGGAGAAAAGGAAGAGAACTGTAGACAAAGAAACCCTTCATCTGGAAGGTGATTCTTCTACACCACCTGAAGTTGATTAATCAACTTCTCAAAATGGGGATGATGAGGCACAACATGCGACTATGATTCCTCGTGCTAGATATAATCCTCCTGTCAGAATCAAGAGACCAACTCCATCGACTCCTAGTGAGTTACTTCATTTAAGGCACTTTAATTAGCATAACTTTATAGAGAAACAAGTCTTATTTTCTTATTCTCTATTTATAGTTTCAAGAGTTGGGAAGAAGCTAAAGTCCAAGATTGTAGGACCTTCCTCACAGTCTTCTGGTAGGCACACTGAATATCTACAACTAGAGGTTGTCCAGACATGGAAGAGTTTATACTGCAATGCTGAAACTGCCTGACAGGATTTGTGCGAGGGGCTACACATCCCTAGAATAGGGAAACTTTTAGATTATACAGATATTAGTTACAAGGAAAACCTCGATGAAGTGCAGGCTTACATGAGAGAGATGGAAATGTTCATATATACTACCGATGATTCCATTCCTATCACCAAGCGGGTGAAGGGAATGATAGATCGTGGCACCACTGAGGGGATTGGTGCTTCTGGTGATGAGGAGTGGCACGATTACGTGGCTCATGAAGATGTAAGTTGCTTTCCTTATTTTCTTTGTAACTTGATACTAGTTAAACCTTCGTTACTCAAGGAAATTATTTTCTTCATCCTACAGCTTGCGAAGAATGGAACTGCTGAGGTTTCATCACCACAGTATAGCCCTGGTGGTACTTCCATTGGGGCTAATGAATCTTCTCATGAGTTGGGAAAGATATCTTCAGGCCAACAAGCCATGGATGAGGAGTTGGAAATAGATTTCCACTCTCCAATTCAAGTACCTTTAAAGGAGACTCCCGACACTCCCAAAAATCAAAAGAGGTAAAAGCATCAAAGGAGGAAGTCCATAGTTAAACGCTTCATCAGTAGTGGTAAGTCCTTCAGATAATCCTGAGTCTTAACCCCTGAAATGATTGCTCATAATTTTTGGAATTTCAGGGGATTATTTAATTTCCCCTCTGAGGGAGATAATTGACCTTCCTCTAAGAACAAAAGAGGGTGCCGGTGAGAAATCACATGTTCAGGCTAACTTGGATGCTCCTGGAGAAGAGACAACATTTGTTCCCGGTATCCCTCCTGCTACTGTTGCAAGTAGATAAGAGCCTGGTTCTAGTAAGTTAACAATGATTCATAAAATGTTGAATGAAACATCAACTGGATTCCATTCTATGATACTTTAGGTTCAACACCTGCATTAGAGCTCTTGGCGGCCATTGCAACCGACACTGCTAATTTATCTAAAGAAGCTGTCCAGGGTCAAAGGTCGCAGAACGAAGGTCACCAAGGAGACATATCAAATGCTCACACTGGTGATATTAACCATGATTCTATTATTACATTGGATTAAATAATGGAACTTGGTGCATATTTTGAAGATTTTTTAGATCATGTCAAATTATCATGTAATTTAGAAGATTATGGATGCGAGTGTTATCCTTCATCCTATTAAAAATAACTTCTTATTACATCTCTAATCATCATCAGTTGAAATTTGCAGTTCTATCTGAGCAACCTAGTGAACTACTGATGCCTGAAGGGGGTACAGAAAACCCTACTATTTTAGAGACATTAGCTCAAGTAGAGCTGAACCTGGCAGAACGTCCTGAAACTCGTCTTGAAAATCCTGTTGAAGATAGAAACGTCAGGGAGGATCCTTCTCAATTTACTGATCTACCGTTGGGTAAGAGATAACAATTTTTGTGACTGTACATAATTTACAAGACAATTAATCAATTTTTGTTATCCTTTGAAACTAACCAAATCTTTCAATTGATTATATAGGGCCATCAATTTTATTGTATAGATCTAGAGGTGAAGCCTCAGATTCCGCCCCAATGGGAATAGAAAGTGAAGAAACACGGGTCGGGGGGGGGGGGGAAGGAGCAGAACAGGGAACTTCCCTAAGTGAATTACTCTCGGATTATATTCCCCCCTATGATAGTGATGCTGAGTTGGACCCGGAAGTAAAAAGGGTGCTCCAATTTTCACGATGCAAGGCATGGCAGAACATATGGAAGATCATATCTGAAGTGCCTTTAGAAGAGCCATCATTGAAGTTCCTGCGACTATCATCCCTATTTTTCATGCTAGGACTTGGCGGTTTTGGATATCAAGAGATCCATGCCACAGTGAAACAAGTCATCTTAAGGAGAGAGCAGGAGAAATAGTGTCATCAAGATTTGACCAGGGTGAGGCGGTCAGCCAACATCAGCGAATTTGAGGCTGCGGTATCCTGAGCTGAGCCTGATTATGATTCCATGTTAAAGGAGCTGAATCATATGATCAAGGAGAAGGTTTTCTAGTACATTCACCGTCAGCAATAGTTAGATGTTGTTACTGGAGAACTTGACCAACTTAATAATTCATTGGAGGGAGCTTAAATGAATGGTATGAAAGCCATTGAAGATTCCTAGAAAGCACTCCATCAGGCTGAGAAGAATGAAGTTGGTCAAGTGCATGAGCTTCAAGTGGCTGCTGATGAAGCTCGAGATGCTATAAATCAAATTAATATTTATGTTTATAGCCTTTTGTAATTCTTGTAAAAGAGAAGAGACTCTAATCTTTGGATGTCATTCTAACTCATGTGTATCAAATGAAAAATAATTTCATTTTTTATCATTTATGCATGCCTTATTTTGCTACATGCTTTAAATTTTACCTAAGCCAATGGGCCTAGTAAGCATAGTTTGATTTTTTTCTAGGATTATTATTAACTACCCAACAAACTTTGAATCTTCTAATTTCTCAATATTACCTAAATCATACGAAAATGTATGTTTAGTGAGCTGGGACTTGACTTTCATTCAGAGTTCCCTTGCCTTTGTGGGAAGTTTAAAGTCATGCACATCGGACATAAAAAGGCTAATATTTAAGGTTGAAATATCTTTGACCTAATGGGTTAAAATTGACTCAATATTTTGACAACTTATCTAAAAAAATATTACCACACTCAAGTATGAAGGAAAACATGTAAACTATGACTTAAGAAATTTTTAATCTGACGAATGATATGAAAAAGTGCTAAAAGTCATTAGAAGAAGTAGTTCCCAAGAATGAAGTTACCATTATTTAACAAAACTGTTAGGGGGTTAAATTATGCAGGGCCTCCAAAGGGCATTGGCTGCATAGTCAAATAATAGTATCTTTTGGCTGACAAGTCTGTTATTTTGACTTTTTATGCAAGGCCTCCTAAGGGCACGTGCTGCATAGTCAGGCAAAAGAACTCTCTGAAATTTACTTTTATAGTGATAAAAAGCTAGTGGTAGTTTATGAAGATTAAAATTTTCCAAAGAATAGAGTTTTCTATATAGAGAGAGGTACTTGAATATGGAGAAGATATTTCCAAGAAATATCATCTAAGAACTGGATGAATGTCACTCCTATGAAGGTTTCTACCAAACGTAGGGAAGAGAAATATAAACCATAGACTTGAATACTTTCATATCATTAAAACGAACATGGGAAAAATATGTTAAGGATGGATATTTTATTGCGGATCCTTACAAATTGTTGATAAGACCAAGAAGGACAAAAGATTTTTTCTTCCCAAGAATGAAGTTACCATTATTTGACAAACCCGTTAGGGGGTTGAATTATGCAGGGCTGCCTAAGGGCATTGGCTGCATAGTCAAATTATAGTATCTTTTGGCTGACAAATCTGTTAGGTAGACTATTTATGCAAGGCCGCCTAAGGGCACGTGCTGTATAGTCAGGAAAAAGAACTCTCAGAAATTGGACATTTTGTGACCAGAAGTCTAGAAAAGGGTTATGAAGATCTGGAAGTATTTAGGAGTATGACACATGAAAATGTGTATTGTTCAATGCATGAAAGAGATACACAGATCAATGCTAACCATAATCATGTTGTGGCTTGATACTGAATTCAGATGCTGGACTTCACTACATATCCCATAAGGATGGGAATCAAGCCATACGCAGTTCTTGAAATACAGTTTAACATCATAGGGGACGAAATTATGGGAAATCATAATTTTAGGGTCATATAACTCAGACAATAATAATTAATACACAGTGTGTGTGTTTTTTTACAGATTCTTTTCATCCAGGGGACTCAATGTAAAATTTGGGGTTAGGCCCAAAGACTTGGGGATGGATTCGAGGGATGCTCGAACTTTCCTATGTATCCAATAAGGATGGGAATCAAGCGGCATGTACTTCTTGAAATACCCTATGTATAGATTTAGTTTGTACAAGTGAAGGGTGAAGGGGACTTTAGTGTAATGATGGTTTGACCCAAGATAAAAGGTTCGGGCATTTCCATGTATGCATGTAGTCTTTATAATATAAAATGATTGGAGATCAATGTAAATAATGATTCCCTCTTAGGTGAGGGTATCAAAGAATGTTGTAGTTTATTGTCGTACAAGACAAAAGTGTTTTACAGTTTAACATCATGTAGCAAGGAAAAAGGTGAACCAATGTAAATAGATTGATTCTGGGGATGGCTTCATGAATCAACATCGTATGAAATGGAGGTGAACCGATGTGAAGTGATAGGTTTTGGGCTTGAACCAAAGGAGGTTTCCTACATACCCAGCCTAGAAGGCAAGGATCAATGTCTGCGTAGTTCAATTAAATAATGAATTAGTGATAAAGTTGTTCTTGGGGAAAATGACCTAAAAAATGGTGTTGGGACTTATGCATGGTTAGCGGCCCAAAGAGGGTGTTATGGTTGAAGTTTACTATAAGCTCACATGAGTCATACTCAGTGTGAGAAACAAGACGTAGCAACAAACTTAACGATGCACAGTTTAATTTCATGTAGGACATGTGAAGTGACTATGGAGTTTAATGTCTTGCAGTGAGGACTATTGGTGCTGTATAGTTTAGTGTCATGTTGCAGATAAAAAATAAAGTTTAACATCTTGTAGGATGTATTATAGACATAGTTTAATGTCATGTTGGACCTAAGGGTGATGTAAAGTTTAGCGTCTTGTAGAAAAGATGATGAGGAAAATACAATTTAACATCATGTTGGACGAAAGTGGGACTATGCAGTTTAATGTCATGCAGTAAAGACAAAATAGGACACAGTTTAACGTCATGTTGGATGCATTAGGGACTTTTTCATAGTTTAACGTCATGTTGGACGTAAGGGACTTCTGTACAGTTTAGCATCACGTAGCTAGGATGTCACAGTTTAACATCATGTTGGACGATGGTGCGAATAGTTTAAGGTCATATGCATGGACCGTTGATACTGTAGTTTAACGTCTTGCTGGACGATATAGTATTTTCATTACACAAAATACCTTTTCATAAATATAGCATTGGTTGGAGTAGAGATGATTTCTCCATCCATTGAGATTAAAGAATATGATCTATTGGAGTAGACCTTACGTATTGAATAAGGTATTTCCCATTTTGGCTCCAGCTTGGGAGGTCTCTTTCCTGGTATCATTGGAGTTCTGATAACTAATACCATTTTTCCTAGAACGAATGAATGAAGATGAACTTTTTTGTTGAAAACTCGTGATATTCTATTATTTTAGACGTCCAAGTGGTGCAGGGTGCACAACCTTTTCTCATCTAACCGTTTCAATTCATCCAATCACTTTTGAGATTTTTCATCTATAGATAACTAATCACAAATGGATACTCTAAGAAAGGGTAATTGAACCTCAATGGGTAATACTACTTCCGTTCCATATACCAATAAATATGGAGTTGACCGCGTTGCAGTGAGGGTGGTGGTTCGATATGCCCATAAAGCTTGAAAGAGTTTTCTAGGCCATGAATTCTTATCTGTATCCACCATATTTTGTAGTATGTTTGAAATAGTCTTGTTGAAAGCTTCTATCTGGACATTGGATACTGCGTGATACTGAGATGAATGATTGGATTTGATGTTCTATTCTTGATACAACTTCCTCACCTCGGATGAACAGAAGTTGGTGCCATTGTTTGTTAGTATAGTATGAGGGACACCAAATATGGTAATGATGTTAGACTCGATGTATAACGACCCATACTTTATATACATTTTTATTACTTCAGAATTGAAGCACACTTATTACAACATATAAGAAAACCAGGAAAGGACCGTATAGGTATAGAGTCTTTAGAAACTGGGAAACAAAAACAACTGGTTCATAATGCATCTACTTTGCCTCCCATTTATTTCATCATATCTAGAGTCCCTTTTTGGAATATCCTACTTAATAAACTTCTTCCTGACCTAGGGAAATAGAACATACAAAAGGGTGATCTCAAATGCTCAGTAAGGGTAAACAAAAGAAATATCAATCACATTATATACATAAGAACATAACTTTTGGAAATCTTAACCTGCAAAAGAAATCATAATTTCATAACATGGGATAAATCATAGTAGTGAAATGTAATCTCAATAATCATAACCTAAAACATGAAACTTTGTGTCATACACAGATAATCATAGAGACTCATTTCTTATTAGTCATGACTCATTGCCAAGACTATCTTAGTGGACAAAGTCCATTTCTGAAACGAGTTCACTCCTTGTTTCAGTCCTGTTTCACTGAACCGGTTTAACCTACCGTTCTATCAATGTCTATATCATGAGATATAAATTCTTTACCCAATTCATTGTACGGAGATATAGGTCCAACCCATCTCATAATGATACCATTCTTATGTGTTCCACAAAATCATAAATCATACATCATTGCATAACTCATGTAATAAAAATGGGATTCTTAAACAACATGACATCATACAAAATTTCATATAAGATAAAAGAATTAATAAAAATACTTCCATCACAACATAATCAAATCAATGTAATAATATGGATATAAACATAACCCTATATTATCTTAGATGGAAAATATTTTTGATAAAACACTTGAACTCCATTCTTGAGGAAAATATCCTTTCTACTTCAAAAACATTTTCCTTTCTTAACATGTCATACAATTTTAAACTAAACGAAGTTGATTAAAAATAAACTTGAAAACTTGTAATGGATGATTCTTGGAAATAATTTTTTAAAAATCCATTTATTCCATATAAGTTAAAAAAACATTCTTCTCGTACTTTTTTCGCAAGAGTCAAAAAGTACCTCGTATGAAAAACGACAAAAAATTCCGTTCATATCTTTTACTAAAAACTCACATAAGGGTAAAATTGGATTTAAACAATTGTAGGTGGATGGGAATAATATTACATATTGATGAAACATGGATGTGGATGATAAAATACACCCCAGTAATTTCCAAAGTATAAACAATCTCGGATAAAAATTAGATTGTGATATTTCCCTTACCTTAGGTCTGATTTGCTTCGTAAGTGTCAGAACCTCCTGTATAATGATTTAAATAATGTTATCGACTTATTCCAGAATCATACTTATTTTTATGATATCATATAAGGTCATATTATTAGCTTCTTATTAGTAATATTTCATTACTACTTGTTTATTCGGGTGTTTATTACTTTTTGTTCTTATGCTTGTTTTGTCAAATAAATTCTTATCCCTCTTTTTAGGTTATAGATACCTCATTTCCAGAATGGTATTAGTGTAATATATATCATATTTATTAACTGAATTCATTTTTATAATCATTATGCAATTAAGATCATGTAGAACGAGTCACATCACATCGTGGAGACGATATTCCGTACATACGCACGAGTAATGATATCGTTCCCATGATCATGGAATTGTATTGGAGTGTATGTATACTATTTCAGAATCAATATAACTTTACAATAGTAATATATAGTCATTAGTTACACCATTATACCCATCCAAGTATGGTGGTGGTGGAAAATAGATTACACCACAGCGTGGAGACAGTATTCCGTACATACGCACGCGCAGTGATTTCGTTTTCCGTAGGATGGATAGATGGTGAAATAGGGTTCTTTCATACTTATAATAACATATCAGTATATGAGTGATACTGCTTTTATTACTTCATAATGAAACAACTAAAGAAGAAGAAGTGGAGGAAGAAATAAAGTTGAAAGAATTGGTAACAGACATTACCTCTTCTTTGAAGCGCCTCTTTGAGATCTCCTTTTAGGGAACTAAAATTGATATTTAAAGAATACCAGGACCTCTATTATGTTTCTAGGGAAGTGGAGAGGATAAATTTTCAGGGGTTGGCCGATCTTTAAGGCTCAAAGTGGTGTGAGGAAGAGGGGGAGGAGGTTCCCTTTTATAAAGGAGGAGAGGGGCTTCTTTGGAAAAACTAAAACTATTATTTTATTATAAAGCCAAATTCGGTATTAAATAGCTACATATTGATTTATTTTGAAACTATGGTGAGTATTGGTCTAAACCTCTCATCCAATGGAATTTATAAAAGTTTAGGTTCCTATTTTAACCTTATCATTTAGATTTATCATTAAGTTAAATAATTTTACATTTACCGTGTCTTCTTATGTTCTTATACTATAAGGTTAATAAACTTACTATAAGGAGCCAAACGAACCCAAGGTTGTTTATTATTAATATATATAACCTTATCTAATTCATTTGACCAAAACATAGATTTTTAGGAATAGAATAACAATTAATAATATAATAGTTTTTTTAAAAACTATTTTATGTCAATTTTGACACTATTTAGTAATTGATTTTTCTGAAAATCATAAAAGAATGATTAGTTCGAAAAAGTTAATTAAATAAATAATAACAAGTCATATTAAACCAAAAAATTAGTGGAATTCATAAAAAGGCTCAAATTACATTTATTGGGGTATTTATAACAGCAATTATGTCAATATTTCATTTATAAGATAATTACTGCATCATCTTTGTGTAATAAATATATTAACTTATTTAAAGTCTAAAAATTACAAATAAAATAACATTATGTAGGAAATCGTTTTATCTTTCTAATGAATATTTATAGTAGAATTTATCTTATGAATAACCCTATATTAAAAATGATATACTTATTAAACGTTGATTTTAACAATTTTAACCCTTCTTTAAATAAATTAATAATAAATGTCCTAATCTAATCAAAGTGGGCCTAAATGGTCATATTTTATTCCTAAGGTTGTTTTTGGTCGAATTACACTTATCAAATAGAATTATGACATGTGTTAGGGTAATAATAATATCATTTTTACCCATAATTACCCTATTTATTTTTAACTGTGGTAAATAAAAGTAAAAAGTTACTATTCACCAAAAATTATTTTCATCTCATTCAACCACATTTTACTTACTGACATCAACCGTGTCTCTAGTATTTTTGAAATTCCACTCACAGAATCGGTAATATTAAGTTTTATGAAAAATTCAGTTTTTTTAACTACAACTTAGTGGTTTCACTATTCATCAAAAATTGAAAGTTTTCAGAAAAATACCAAAATTTCACCCTAGGCTAATTTAGAGATTTCGAATCCAAAAATGAAGTCAATTTTGAAAAATCAAATTTAAAAATTTTCAAAAAGTGGTCATTACTATTCATAACGGCTAGTTTTAATAATATTTTAATAGCATATCGTTGTTTAGTGAAACTTGGTATTGCGTTCGACGCAAGCTATCGAGGAAGGTCGTGATTGCATGTAAAGCAAGCCGAGAAAGTGTTGTGTGTAGTAAAAGATTCCTTTGATTATTTATATAACATAAAAACAAAATATTTCTCATAAATGTCTCAGGTGTTACATTCTACCCCCCTTAAAATGAATTTCCCCCTTGAAATTCATCACTTTGTAACAAACAGATGAGGATACCTCTCCCTCATCATATCCTCAAGCTCCCATGTAGCTTATTCTAATTGGTGGTTACTCCATAAAACTTTCACCAATCGAGTGGTCTTGTTTTGTAGGACTGTTTTGCTATGATCCAAAATCTCTATCATCTATTCTTCATAAGAAAGATCTTTCTTCAGCGGTACTACTTATGAGCTGAGTACTTGTGAAGGATCAGGTATGTACTTTCTCAAGAGAGATACATGGAACACATCGTGAACTTGAGAGAGATTTGGTGGAAGAACCAATCGGTAAGCTACCTTCCCAACACAATCCAGTATTTTGAATGGACCGATATATCTAGGGCTCAACTTCCCCTTCTTTCCAAATCTCATGACCCTCTTCCAGGGAGATATTCATAAGAACACTTTATCACCCAGTTCAAACTCTAGGTCTTTTCTTTGGTTGTTGGCATAACTTTTCTGTCAACTCTGAGCTGCTCTTATGTGTTGTTGAATAGATCTGACCTTTTCTGCCATTTCATCAACGAGATCAGGTCCTAATAGCTTTCTCTCCCCAACTTCATCCCAGCAAGTTGGAGTCATGCATTTCTTTCCATAGAGAGCTTCATAAAGAGCCATCTGAATACTGGAGTGAAAGCTATTATTATAAGAAAATTCCACCAAAGGTAGGTGTTGATCCCAACCACCTTTTAAATCCATAGAGAAAGCTCTCAACATATCTCCTAGAGTTTGAATTGTTATCTCAGACTGACCGTCTGTCTGAGGATGATAAGCAGTGCTGAAACTCAACTCTGTATCCAGAGTATACTGAAGACTTCGCCAGAACTTTGAGGTAAACCTCGGATCCCGGTCAGATATAATAGAAATTTGTACTCCATGAAATCTTACCACTTCCTTCACATATATCCTGGCAAGATGATCCAGAGAGAAATCCTCTCTAATAGCGATGAAGTGTGCAGACTTTGTAAGATGATCAACTATGACCCAGATAGCATTACTGCCTTTGGATGTTTTAGGAAGTCCGGTGACAAAGTCCATAGTGATGTTTTCCCATTTCCATTCGGGTATGGGTAATGGTTGTAACATCCCCTTAGACTTCTGTCTCTCAGCATTAACTTTCTAACAAACCAAGCATCGAGAGACATATTTAGCAACATCTCTTTTCGTGCCATCCCACCAGAAGTACTCTTTCAGGTCCTTATACATCTTCGTGCTTCCAGGATGAATAGAGAATGAAGAACTATGAGCCTCATCCAGCAGCTCCTTCTTTAATTCTGGGATGAGAGGAACACAAACCCGATTCCTAAACATTATTATCCCATCACAATCAAGGTTGAATTCAGGAACATTTCCCACCTTCTTTTGTAACTCTACATCTTCTTTATGTGCCTATTTAATCTTCACATGTATAAATGGTTGAACATTCATTTTAGAAAGATACAATTTTTCCACTTTCATTATAATTCCAAGATCCATCCTTTGTAAATCCTTAAATATTGGATCTTTTGTGATCCTCATCATGGATAAACTGGCATGGTCTTGTCGACTTAATGCATCTGCCACCTTGTTTGCTTTCCCAGGGTGGTAATGAATTGAGCATTCGTAATCCTTAATCAGCTCCAACCATCTTCTTTGGCGCATATTCAGCTCCTTTTGTGTGAAAATATACTTTAAACTTTTATGATGAGTATAAATTTCACACCTTTCTCCATAAAGATAATGCCTCCAAATCTTTAATGAAAATATTACTGCAGCTAAATTCAAATCATGAGTTGGGTAATTTTGCTCATGGGTTTTCAACTGTCGTGAGGCATAAGCTACGACCATATAATTTTGCATAAGAACACACCCCAATCCATTCTTGGATGCATCACTGTAGATCACAAACCTTTCTCCACTACAAGGCACTGTGAGTACAGGTGCACTGGATAACCTTCTTTTCAACTTCTTGAAATTCTCTTCACATTCCTCCGTCCAGACAAACTTAACTCCTTTCCGAGTCAACTTGGTGAGTGGATTAGATAATCATGAAAAATCTTTCACAAAACGTCGATAACATCCAGCCAAACCAAGAAAACTTCGGATCTCAGTTACTGTTGTTGGTCTCGACCATCTTTCGATAACCTCTGTTTTTGCTGGATCAACAGATATCCCCTCTTTTGAGATTATGTGACCCAAAAATGCAACTTTTTGAAGCCAAAATTCACAGTTGGTAAATTTGGCATAAAACTTATCCTTTCTCAAGGTCTTCAATATAATTCTCAAGTGATCTTCATGTTCTTCCTTTCTCTTTGAATATACCAGAATATCGTCTATAAAGACTACCACAAACTGATCAGGATAGTCTCTAAAGACTTTATTCATCAGATCCATGAAGATAGTAGGGGCATTAGTAAGACCAAATGGCATCACTATAAATTCATAGTGTCCATACCTTGTACGGAAAGCCGTCTTTGGTATATCCTCCCTTTTGACCCTTAATTTATGATACCCTGAATGAAGATCAATCTTGGAAATGTATTGAGCTCCGCGTAGTTGGTCAAATAGGTCATCAATTCACGGGAGAGGATATTTGTTCTTGATAGTGATCTTGTTAAGTTCTCGATAATCAATGTAGAGTCTCATTGATCCATCTTTCTTCATAAAAAATAGAATAGGTACTCCCCAAGGTGACGCACTAGGGCGTATGAATCCCTTATCAAGATTCTCTTGGATTTGCTTCTTCAATTCCTGCAACTCAATTGGGGCCATTCTATAAGGTGTCTTTGAAATAGGTAAAGCACCCGGTACGAGTTCTATTGAAAACTCAACTTCACGATTTGGTGGAAGACCCAGAAATTCCTCCAGAAAGACATCATAAAAATCCCATACAATGGGAATATTCTTAATCGTGAGTTTCTCACCAACCATTTGAGATAAATAACCTTCATTTAGTGGAATCAAGACCCATAAGATGGAAGAAATTTCCACTAGAAGGTTATGTTCATCCTTGCATCGATAGATGATCATAGATTGATCTAGAATATGAAATGTGACTTACCTTCTTTGGCAATTGATATGAGCTCCATCTAGAGAAATCCAATCCATGCCAAGAATCACATCAAATTCCACTATAGGAAGGATCATAAGATTTGCAGGAAGCACTTTCCCACAAACCTCAATCAGAGAAGAATTATAAACTTTTGATGTGACTGTTGTTCCATTAGGGGTTGTCACAGCTAAATCAACATCTAATTGTTGAGGTAATACGGTGATATCCTTAGAAAATTCTTCAGAAATAAAGGATTGGGTGGATCCAGAATCAAATAAAACATTCGCTACTTAATATTGGATGGTAAGTGTACCTTTCACCACATCGTTATCGTACTCCACATCACTGATAGAAATTACATGTGAATTTCCTTTGTCTTTAGCCTTAAGAGTTTGTTGACGTCGACCATCATCATCAACCCTTGGATTTGGGCATTGATTTGCATAATGCCCCATCTCCTTGCACTTGAAACATTGAATTGTAGTAGGTTTATTCTGTGTATCCCTTCCTTTGTTTGCATCATTATACATCTTCTTCCAATCTTTACAGCATTCAAATGCCCGATGAACTTCCTTTCCACATTTGAAACATTTGCTTGTCCCTTTAATAAAACTCCATCCATGTTTCTTTCCACACTTTGAGCATAAGGGAAATCTCATCTTCTTTTCAATGTGCTCTTTAGATTTTACATTAAATTCCATTTTCCTCTTCTTATCAAACCCATATGACTGATGGGTTACTCCAATATCCATATCGACTTTGAGAGCACATCGACCGATTTCCTCGTAGATATTGAAGTCCATTATGGATAACGCCCTTCGAAGACTTGGTTTTAAGACATTAAAGAATCGATCGATCTTACTCTCAGGTTGGATAATAATACCAGAAGCGTACCTTGCAAGTCTTGTCAAATTTGCTTCATAGGTACCAACAGATTCATCATCCTTTTTCTTTAGTTCAAGAAACTCTTTCTCCATCTTTGTTCAGAGAATACAAGGGAATTACTTATTGAAAAATAAGTTCTTGAACTCGTCCCATTCCATGGACTCAATTTCATCCCTTTGCCACGTATTATTAATAAGATTCCACCATTGAACAACATCACCTTCCAAACAATACACGGCTAAGATGACTTTA
The DNA here is from genome assembly GCA_963277665.1 of Viscum album. Lineage (NCBI taxonomy): Eukaryota > Viridiplantae > Streptophyta > Magnoliopsida > Santalales > Viscaceae > Viscum > Viscum album. The sequence goes on from OY728125.1 coordinate 884,855,911, forward strand.
ACATGTTCAGAACATTGAAGAACTGAAAATATATTTTCAGTAGTAATAATCTATTGTTCAGCAACTAATGGATCAGTAGACCCGCTGAATGAAGGTGGACGCTGTCTCATGAAGGATTCAACAGAATGTTGCTCCTTCCTTTGCTCGTTTGGAAGTCCTGCATGATTCATAGCTTGAGAATGTTGTGTGAGCATGGCTACAAGATTTTTCATTCCATCTCCCATAACGTTTGGTTACTCAGGGGGAAAATCATTGCATTGCCCGTCGCATTCCGCATTAACACGGTTCCTTCAGGTTCCAGCCATTGACTAAAACCAAGAAGAATAGTGTGAGCAACACTAATTATAATAGGAAAATCACATAATCAAGAATAAAATTTCACACTTAAGGTCTTATCCCAGGTTATTCATGGCCATTTCTAAAACACTAAGATTGTGTTCTATGCTTAAACTTATCCTTAGGGTTCATACTAAGGCTTTCACATCCTAGTTTCCAAAGGATGACTATACCTTTCCTATGATACCAACTATAACGACCCATACTTTACATACATTGTTATTACTTCAGAATTGAATCACACTTATTACAACATATACCAAAACCAGTAAAGGACCGTATAGGTATAGAGTTTTTGAAACTGGGAAACATAAACAACTGGTTCATAAAGCATCTACTTTGCCTCCCATTTATTTCATCATATATAGAGTCCCTTTTTGGCATATCCTACTTAATAACCTTCTTTCTGACCTAGGGAAATAAAACATACAAAAGGGAAAGCTCAAATTCTCACTAAGGGTAAAAAAAGGAATATCAATCACATCATATACATAAGAACATAACTTTTGGAAATCTTAACCTGCAAAAGAAATCATAATTTCATAACACGAGATAAATCATAGAAGTGAAATGTAATCCCAATAATCATAACATAAAACATGAAACTTTGTGTCATACACACATAATCACAGAGAATCATTTCTTATTATTCAAGACTCATTTCCAAGACTATCTTAGTGGATAAAGTCCATTTCTGAACTGAGTTCACTCCTCGTTTCAGTCTTGTTTCACTGAACCGGTTTAACCTGCCGTTCCAGCCATGTCTATCTCATGAGATATAAAATCTGTACCCCATGCATTGGAGGGAGATATAGGTCCCACCCATCTCATAATTATACCATTCTTATGTGTGTCACAAAATCATAAATCATACATCATTGCATAACTCATGTAATAAAAATGGGATTTTTAAACAACATGACATCATAAAACAATTCATATAAGATAAAAGAATTCATAAAAATAATTCCATCACAAAATAATAAAATCAATGTAATAATAGGGATAAAAATATAACCCTATATAATTTTAGATGGAAAATAATTTTGGTAAAACACTTGAACTCTATTCTTGAGGAAAATATCCTTTCTACTTCAAAAACATTTTCCTTTCTTAACATGTCATACAATTTTAAACTAAAAGAAGTTGATTAAAAATAAACTTGAAAACTTGTAAAGGAAGCTTCTTTTAAATAATGTTTTAGAAATCCATTTATGCCGTATAAGTTAAAAAATATTCTTCTCATACTTTTTTCGAAAAAGTCAAAAAGTGCCTCATACGAAAAATGACAAAAGATTCCTTTCATATCTTTTACTAAAAACTCACCTAAGGGTAAAATTGGATTTAAAAAATTGTAGGTGGATGGAAATAATATTAAATATTGAGGAAACATGGATGTGTATGATAAAATACACCCCAGTAATTACCAAAGTATAAACAATCTCGGATAAAAATGAGATTGTGATATTTCCCTTACCTTAGGTCCGATTTGCTTCGTAAGTGTCCGAACCTCCTGTATAATGATTTAAATAATGTTATTGACTTATTCCTGAATCATAATTATTTTTATGATATCATATATGTTCATATTCTTAGATTCTTATTAGTAATATTTCATTACTACTTGTTTATTTGGGTGTTTATTACTTTTTGTTCTTATGCGTGTTTTGTCGAATAAATTCTTATCCTTCTTTTTAGGTTATAGATAATTCATTTCCAGAATTATATTAGTGTAATATATATCATATTTATTCACTCAATTCATTTATATAATCATTATGCAATGAAGATCATGTATAACGATTCGCATCACATCGTGGAGACGGCATTCTGTACGTAAGTACGAGCGATGATATCGTTCCCATGATCGTGGAATTGTATTGGAGTGTATGTATACTATTTCAGAATCAATATCACTTTACAATAGTCATATATAGTAAATATTTACACCATTATACCCATCCAAGTATGGTTGTGGTGGAAAATAGATTACACCACGACGTGGAGACGGTATTCCGAACATACGCACGCACGGTGATTTTGTTTTCCGTAGGATGGATAAATGGTGAAATAGGGTTGTTTAATACTTATAATAAAATATCCGTATATGAGTGATATTGATGTTATTACTTCATAATTAAACAAATAAAGAAGAAGAAGTGGAGGAAGAAATAAAGTTGAATGAATTGGTAACGGACATTACCTCTTCTTTGAAGCGCCTCTTTGAGATCTCCTTTTAGGGCACTAAAATTGGTCTTTCAAGAAGACCAGGACCTCTAGGATATTTCTAGGGAAGTGTAGAGGAGAAATTGGTAGGGTTTGGCCGATCTTGAAGGCACAAAGTGGTGTGAGGATGAGGGGGAGGAGGTGCCCTTTTATAAAGGAGGAGAGGGGCTCCTTTGAAAAAACTAGAAATATTATTTTATTATAAAGGAAAATTCGGTTTTAAATAGCTCCAAATTGATTTATTTTGAAGATAAGGTGGGTATGGGTCGAAATACGCTCATCCAATATAATTTAGAAAAGTTTAGGTTCCTATTTTAACCTTATCATTTAGATTTATCATTAAGTTAAATAATTTTACTTTTACCGTGTCTTCTTGTGTTCTTATAATATAAGGTTAATAAACTTAATATAAGCAGCCAAACGAACCCCAAGTTGTTTATTATGAATATATATAACCTTATCTATGTCATTCAGCCAAACCTTAGATTTTTATGAATAAAATAAAAATTAATAATATAATATTTGTTTTAAAAACTATTTTATGTCAATTTTGACACTATTTAGTAATTGATTTTTGTGAAAATCATAACAGAATGATTAGTTCGAAAACAGTTAATTAAATCAATAATAACATGTCATAGTAACCCATAAAATTAGTGGAATTCAAAAAAAAGTCTCAAATTACATTCATTTGGGTATTTATATCATCAATTATGTAAATAATTCATTAATAAGATACTTGCTGGATCATCTTTGTGTCCTAAATAAATTAACTTATTTAAAGTCTAAAAATTACAAATAAAATACCATTATGTAAGAAATAGTTTTATCTTTCTAATGAATATTTATAGTCGAATTTATCTTATGTATAGCCCTATATTAAAAATGATATACTTATTAAACATTGATTGTAACTATTTTAACCCTTCTTTAAATAAATTAATAATAAATGTCCTAATCTAATCCAAGTGAGCCTAAATGGTCATATTTTATTCCGAAGGTTGTTTTTGGTCGAATTACACTTATCCAATAGAATTAGGACATGTGTTAGGGTAATAATAATATCATTTTTACCCTTAATTACCCTAATTATTTTTAACCGTGGTAAATGAAAGTAAAAAAGTTACTATTCACCAAAAATTATTTTCATCTCATTGAACCAAATTTTACTTACTGACATCAACCGTGTGTCTCAGATTTTTGAAATTCCACTCACAGAAGCAGAAAATTTATGTTTTATGAAAAATTCAATTTTTTTAACTACCACTTAGTGGTTTCACTATTCATCAAAAATTGAAAGTTTTCAGAAAAATACCAAAATTTCACACTAGGCTAATTTCGATATTCCGAATCCAAAAATAAAGTCAATTTTGAAAAATAAAATTTACAAATTTTCAAAAAGTGGTTATTACTATTCATAACGGCTAGTTTTAATAATATTTTAATAGCATATCGTTGTTTAGTGAAACTTGGTATTGCATACGACGCAAGCTATCGAGGAAGGTTGCGATTGCGTGTAAAGCAAGACGAGCAAGTGTTATGTGTAGTAAAAGATTCCTTTGATGATTTATATAACATAAATACAAAATATTTCTCATAAAAGTCTCGGGTGTTACACGATGAAGCTAACAATGAATTTAGAACTAAATTCTTTGAGGGGTATTGCCTTTACCCATTTGAAAAAGAAGTCAGTAGCAGTAAGAATGTACTTAAACTATTGGGATGTAGCTGAAGGGTAAAGTCCTGCTACATCCATTCCCCATGTAGAAAATGTCCATGAGTATTTAGCTCTATAAAGAAACTCTGGGGGTTGATGAATGAAGTTGGCATGTACATGGCTAGAATGACACTTCTTTGTGAAATCAACACAATCTTGTATCATTGAAGGCCAAAAATATCGAAGCCTTCGAATTTGACCAGATAGTCAATGTCCAGACTGATTGGCACCACAGACTCCTTCATGTACTTCTTTCATGACAGCCATTGTCTCTTCACCATCAATATATCTGAAGAGAACTCAATCAAAACCATGCATGTAGAGAATTTTTTCTAGGTGATCTGAGCTATCATAAAGAGGGAAATTGACCACACATCGCCAGATTTGTTCTTTCCCAGCTCTATCAGGTGGAAGTGTTCCATTTTGAAGGTATTCCCTGATAGGTTTCATTCATCCTGTAGTATGACCATATGGTTCAAAGATGGGACTAATTTCATTGATTTCCTCTGTTCTGATTTGAAAATAAGGTGAAATTGTACGACGGTGGGAAATACTGATGGTTGTCTTGTCCCGATTTGGATCTTCCAGAGCTGTGGCTATATTAGCCAGTGCATGATCTTGGGTATTTTGTGATCTCGAGACATAAGAAAATGTTGGTTCTGAAGGAAATTCTGGCATTAACTCTCTGACGTAATCATACAAAGGGATTAACTCTTCTTTTCTAATTTCATAATCCCCATTGACTTGTTTGATTACCAGGTTTGAATCACCTTTTACCTTTAAGTGATTCACTTGTGCTTGAAGCGTCAACTCCAAGCCTGTGATGAGAGCTTGGTAATCTGCCTCATTATTTGTACCACCTCCCCACAATGAGAAAGAATAGGGTAGCACTGCCTTTTTTTGGGAAATGAGCACAATTTCTAACCCAAATTTGTTGAATTTAGGATCTTCTATTTTCCTCCCTATTGGACTTATGGAGGTGCCATCAAAGTACATTTCCCATGATTTAAGACTATCTTGAATAAAGAAGACTTCTTCATTAGGAAGTTCAATATCTGGATATGTATCTTCCACTGAAGTTTTTTCAGCAAGGAAATCAGCTAGATCATGGCCCTTTATTGCCTTTTGAGGCACATATTGAATATCAAATTCCTGAAAATTAACTTCCCACCTTACCAGACGTCCTGTAAGCATTGGACGACTAAGGATGAATTTGAGCAGGTTATTGCGAGATACCAATTGGACCTTGTGATGTTGCAGATAGTGTCTCAACTTCTGAACTGCAATGATTAACACTAGCAGCACTTCTCAATACTTGAATATCAGGTTTCCTCTTCAATCATAGTCCAACTGAGATAGTAGAGGCTGTTTTCATTCCCAGCATCATTCTTCTGAGCCAGAAAGGCACCCAATGATCTCTCTAAAGCTATCACATACAGGATAAGTGGTCTTCCTTCAACAGGTGGAATTAACACCGGTGGACTCAAGAGATACTTCTTGAGAATATCGAATGCTTCTTGACATTCTTCAGTCCACTTGTAAGGGACTCCCTTACTCACTAATTTGGTGAAGGGTAAACTTTTTCATGCCAAATTGGCGATGAAATGCCGAATATTGGCCAAGTGTCCTTGAATTCCTCTCAATTCCTTTTAATTTCAAGGAGGTGACATAACAAAGATTGAATTTTTCTTCTCAACATCAACCTTGATACCATTATGGCGTACAACAAAGCTGAGAAATTTCCCTGAGGTTACCCCAAAAGAACATTTTAAGGTGTTCATCTTCACATTATGTTGCCGAAGTTTATGGAATATGATTTCCAAATAATCCAAGTGGTTAGAACATTGTTTGGATTTAACCACCAAATCGTCCACATAACATTCAACAAACTTCCCTAAAAAGGGTTTGAAGATACGATGCATGGCATGATGATATGTTGCGCCTGAATTCTTCAGGCCAAAGGGAATTACCCGATAGAAAAACACACCCTAAGGGGCTCTGAAGGCTGTAGATTCTTCATCTTTTGGATCCATTTGGATTTGATTATATCCAGAATATCCATCCATGAAGGAAAGTGCTCAATAGCCAGCTATTTCATCAATTAATAGTTTTGTAATTGGTACTAGAAAATCATCCTTAAGAAAATGGCGATTAAGTTCTCTAAAATCAATGCAAACTCTAATTTTCTCATTATTCTTTTTCACTGGGATAATATTATCCAACCATTTGGGATATTTAACTTCTATGAGAAGTTAGCTTTGATAAGATTATCCACTTCAACCTCAATTTTGGAAGCATAGGTTGGGTGTGTTCTTCTAGCGGCTTGTTTGAATCCTCGATGTTCTTCTGGCAAACCAAAATGATGAGTGGAAACATTAGGATCATGCCTTGTCATCTTTGTATAGTTCCAAGTAAATATATCTCTGTTTTTCTTTAAAAAGGAAATATACATATATTTCTCTTCAAGAGTCATGGCCGCACTAATTAAAGTGGGGCGTGGATCTTCTTTTGTACCTAGATTTATTTCTCGGAGTTCATCCATGGTGGTAGAGATACCCTCTTCAAATGCTGGAGGAGTATCCCTAAGATCTTCCTCTTCTTCTTCAACATGTTTTATTTCTCTTGTTTGTACTTGTATAGTGGATGAAGAAGAAGAATTTCCGTGATCAGAAGAGATGTTAAAATTTGAAAATCTTGAAGATGATGTTTCCATTTCTGACCCTGTTGATGATGAAAGGTCTTCCTTGGGTAATATAGAGGAGATAATGGATTGATAATCGACATCATCGTTCACCTCTGACATTGATATAACTTCTTCTGGTCTGATTGGCTAAGTATAGACTTGCTGGATTTCAGTGGATGAAATGAAGACATCTACATTTGACCTCTCATCATTGCTTGGTGGATCACCACTTTCTCCCATGTTGTCTGTCTTGATTGTCGTAATTGAAATTATGGAAGTTTCTATAAGAGTATTTTGATTTGGGTATATCCTATCAATTTGACTAATAGGAAATATATAATCTGTACTCACATGTATAAATGGATTTACTGGAATCTTTTCCAAACCATATGGAGCATTAACTTTGGAAATCTCCCTTGTTGTGGATTTTTCTTTTTCGCTTCATGTGATAGAATTCCACCTCAATTTATTGAGATTCACATGTATTGAACAAGGAATTATCACCATACAATGTCCCAATTTGACTATCGAAACAATATTTGAGACATTGATGGTATGATGATGGGAAAGTCGCATGCTGATGTAGCCAGGGTCTACCAAACAAGATGTTGAAGGCTAAGTCTTGATCAATAACCATGAAATCAAAATTGGATACAAGATCTCCAAACTGAGTTCTGAGTGTAATATTGCCCAGTGGTTCTTCTTCATTTTTATCATATCCTTGTAACATCAAAGTAGAAGAAGATAAATCATATTCTGTGAGGCCCAATTGACGAAGTGTACGAATGGGGATGAGGTTGACTCCTGAACCATTATCAATGAAGTATCTTTAGACATCTACACCATTGAACATGCCAGATAACTACAAAGGTCTAATATGTACATGTACAACATCATCTTCATCTTCATCTGTAAAAGATATCACTACATCGCATTCTGTAGGATTATTCTCAACATGGTAGGCTTCAGCCACAAAAATTTCAGTTTCAAACTCATGAGGACTTGACAAAGCCTTGATGAGTGACTCCCAAAGATCCTTTGACAAATTCAAGGAATCCAGAATTGATAACATGGCCGGTACTTGGGCCAAGTGTTTCAATACATCATAATTTCGATCCAAAGGTTTCCATTTTCCAACATGAACAAGTGGTTTCACAGGTTCCTTAGAAGTTGATGTTTTGGAAGTTGATGCATCTTTTATCGGTGTAGGAGTTGTTAATACTCCAAGTTTTCAAAGATTAGACTAATTAGGTCTATTAACTTGCTGAGAGGAAGAAGATGGAATCTCCAAATGATCTTCCAGAATAATTGTGCTAGGATTGAGTCTCCTATTGGTGGAAGAATTTTCTTGTTCTTGTTGAGCCCATTGAAGGGATCTTCCAAGAGTTTCTGCTGCATACATAGTTCTAGTAGGGGTAGAATTGGAATAGTGGACTTTGAAAGATCTATGTCTTCCCCTATACCCTGAGCCTCGGGAACTCCCTCTGATTCCTCTGTTTGATATAGGGAATTCAGGCTCATCAAAATTGAATCTACGACTGGAATATGGATCTGTTAAGTGAATCATGTTAACAGAATCAAAGATCAACTCTTCTTCTGATGAAGTCCCTTCCTGATTAGCCAGTTTAGGCTGTGCCGTTTGGTGGGACTGTGCATGTTGCTTTAAAGTAGATGGCATAAAATCTGCCAGAGTCAAAGACATTTTGGGCTTTGAAATTATTTCATCTTCTTCTTATTGTTCCTCTTTCTTTGAATTATTCTGCCCTTTTGAGTATTTTCCCTCTGATGAATGGGGTTTTGTTGTGGAATTCATGATAGAAGACAAAATTGGTTTCTTTAATTTCATTTGAAAAATGGCATGAGTTCGGTTGATCATTTTTCTAACCATCCAATCATCAAATTTTTGGGCATTTTTGTTCTTGAATTCTTGCCACTTGCCTTCTTCATTTGGATCTGTAGCAGTAACAAATGCTACCTGAGTTGTAGAACCTTTCAGTTTGACTTGTCCCAAGTCGACCATTTTTTGCACGAGGTCCTTAAAGAAAAAACACTCCTGAATGGGATGCCCCAACATCTGATGAAATGGGAAATAGTTGGGACGATCTTCATCTCCTTCCTTGTTTGGCCTCTTGGGCCTTGTCAATTGAACCAAATTATTTTTCAGAACCGAAATGAAGTAACCAGGAACTTGTTCATTTTTGAAAGAGTAAATTTTATTTTTAAAATCCTCAAACTGTTTTTGTCTCTGATCTCTTTGATCATCTTGATGAAACAACATCTGTGTTTGATGCTCAGGAGGTGAATCCCTTCGAGAAGATGAAGGCCTAGAAGTAGAAGTAGGTACATGTTCTTGTTTAAGCATAAATTTAGCAGTCTTTGATTTACCCATTATCCTTCCTGGAGCTGATGGAATTACATGAGATTTATCCTTAGTATTTATAACAGAGTCTTCAATCTGTTGAGTGATTTAAGTAAGTTCTCGAAACCCTCCTGTGTATTTCAAAGGATCAATGGTGTGCATAATTCATCACACAAATTTTCCACACAAATTGGAAACAATTATTCTTGAGGGATTGCTAAGCTCAGGGAATAGGTTAATCCCTTCCAGCGAGCAATGAAATATGAAACCCATCCATTCTCCCTTTTCTTACAATTTGTAAGATCAAAAACCATTGTCTTTGGAAAATTTGAGCTGAATTGAAGAAGAAATTGTTGATGAAGATACTCCCACCCAGTAATTGACCGGGATTGCAAGCTTGTATACTAGAAAAAAGCAGGCCCTTGTAATGACTGTACAAAACACCTGAGCTTAACTGCTTCTTGCTGCTGAGGGGTTCCCATCATAGGATCACAACGAGAAACAAAATATGTTAATTATAACTCTGGGCCTCCTGAACCATTAAATATTGGGAATGTGGTACTTGAAAAATTTGATGGGGGGGGAATTACATCTACCCATTCAGGGTAAGCTCTCTCCTCCAGTTTAACCGGTGCACACTTTCCTTCCATAGATTCTAACCTAGCTGTTAATGATTCAATGTTAGTCATTAACTTTTGAGAAACATCCGGTTGAGCTTGGACCTATGTAGGTGCAATAACTGAAGCTTTGATAGTTGTGGCGACTGGTACCACAGCTAAGGATAACACCACCAGTTTTTGTTGCACCTGACCCATAGATGAAGACCTATGGGGGTGTACTAGTAAAGGAGGATACTCTTGATCCATCTTAGTAACTACAACAAATTCCCTTGGATAACTGTATCCATCATGCTTAAGAGGAAGACTACCTTGAAGTATTTCTGCATTGAACCTCCTCAACTCCTTCATTTCATCATCTTTTTATGAAAATCATTACTCTAGTGAGAGAGATTAGCCTTCTCTAGAAGAAGGGTATGTAACCTGATTATTTCCTTTCCCCTTATTGGAAACCTTTCAGAGAGGGGGAAGTGGGTTACTTGAAGAATTACCTAGATTCTGGGTAATCCTTTGATTTCGTGTATGCACACCTTCTTCATTTGTGTCTGTCCGTACAACCTCTTGAGTAGGGACTACCTCATCTGATTCCTCTGAGTGAGCCTCATCTAGGGGATCAGAAACAATGACATTGGTGACATTGATTTATGAATAACACATTGTATCCCTTCTATCATAATTTCTACGATATTGTCTACTTTCATGTCCCTGATGAGGCATTGCCTTTTATCAATTTGATCCCTCAGGAACTATTTGACGAACCATAATTTGGAGGGAATCTCCTGATATTTTGTCTCTTCATTACTCTTTTGTATTCTTCCCTAATTGAGAGAAGACTGACTTTCTCTGAGGGAGAGATTGAGGATTTGAAAAAGTCGCCAGACCTGTGGACTGGGTCTGTTCTTACTCATTCTGCTCAACTCCTTGAATCCTATTGGTTGATTCTAAGGGTTGGGTTAAAAGAGTCCCCAGTCTGGAAAGCTGGGTTGGTTTTTTAGTTTCTATATCTAAGACCTTCTCAAAATATCTCCTGATCTTATGGACATTAGTCTAGAAATTGGATGGATGCATTAACCTGCCTCCACTCTTATCACCCAGCTCAAAAGGTTGTTGGATGATTTCTGACACTTCTGTCCCTTGATGATGTGCTTGCTCCAAATGAGAGGCCTGTTAAATATTCTCGTTTTCTTGATGCAGGAGTAATTCAAAAACTTTTTCTTTGTGTTTTGGATTTTGAGAAGAACTAGTTGAGGCTTGTTCTTGAGCGATCCATTGATTACAAACAAAGCCAATTGGATGTGGCTGGCCATGGGCAACAACATTGCAAGAAACCATTTTCGGCGGTCTTTACTGGCTGGAGAGTATAGTGAAATGTAGTGCTCCATGAACACCCCATCCCCTAATATGAATACCAGATGGGGCATTGGAAATTAACTAGTGCAATCTTCTTAGTGCGCCAAGGCATAAACGTTGAAGGGATCTCTGCTATTTTTCAGCCTTCGGATATTGAGAAACTGAGAGAGATGCCATGTCAATTTGGCATTGTAACCCTTCTATTATATTGACATGATTTTCATATTAATCATAAGATAATATTTTATTTTTCAACTGACAAAGATTTTTCTATATGTTGAGACGAATATCATGAATTCCATCTTCCTTCAACATCTCTGGAATGTCATACTGAGAATAAGCCAAAGGCCAAAACATAACTGGCAATTCACCTTTCTCCAGTTGTTTTCTCATATTCAGTACATCCTCTTTATCATTAAATGAAGATTATTCTACCTGATTATACCAGAACTGGTGCTTCCTTGTTGCTTCATCAGATTCAACAAGATTGGTAGAGAATTCACTGATCAAGCTAGAAGATGAATGACCCAGGGGTGGTTCGAAGAATGACCTACACCTCAGACTATCTTCTGATTGAGAAAGTTTTTCACCTACTAGTGGTAAAGCATTAGACATGACTAGCATCATATTTTCAAGTGCCTCAAGATAAGAGGGCTTTCTCATCACTACATTGTCTGTTGGAGAATTTTCCATCCAATGTGAATTATTACTGTAGAGAGGACTTTCGAAGCTAAATTCATCGTCATGGGGAGGACCACCATGGTGGGTTATAAAAAAAGATGAAACATTTTACTCCTTGGTCTTTTGGCCACACAGAGGGTTCTTGTAGCTCTCATCTGAAGATGAAACTTCAATATCGACTGAATTGTCATGAAGCAAGCCTTCACGAGGAAGTGTCTGGTGCAGACCTTCCGAATTAATGTTCCCACTTTTGGAAACTAAGAGAGTAGAATCTTGATTTGCAACAGATAATTGTCTGAGTGCATCAAGAACTCCAACATTGAGTAAGGCCTTATTACAGATTGGCCCTTTATTTCTTGACTGTGCTGGGCGGGTCTTCTTCCTAGACCCCTTATTACTCACTTTAGGAACCACTTATTGACGAAAGTTGTCATTATGGGTAGGTATATATGCTGGCTTAGGGGAAATGATCAGGTTAGGCTGATTATCTCTACTCAAATCAGGTGTATGTGCCTGACTTGGTTGTCGGTATGATATGGGGGAGTATGCCCCACAACCCTATTAGACAGGAACAGAGGTGTGTGTCTATTCTGGAGTGAACTTTTGATGTGTCACTCTACTGGTAGGGATAGATTTATCTATCTTTCCCTAAGATGTTGCTGAAGCTGTTATAATATCCTGGCTGGTATCCAGAATATGAACAGGGATTTGCTTCTGCATCTTCACCATTGAAAGAATGTGCTTGGTGACTTCAACTGCCGGAATGAGAATATGCGTCCATTCCGTACTTGGAGTAGGTGTGTTTTCCTACTCCTGTCCTCATTTTCCTATCAATGAATTCTAAAAGTACTCAAGTGTGGGGACAGAGAGTTGAGTCTTCCTCATGTTTGTCGTCAGAGCTTTCCGACTGACTTCTCCAAATGATTCCAAACGAGACTGTTGGTAGGCTTGATCAATATTGGCAGGTGTATGTGTATCCTGATTGCACTCTACCGAACATGGTTGATTATCTTCCTTCAACACTGACAGACAAAGCTGCTGGCAGTATTGATGAGTGTAAGTAGGTGTATGTGTCTGTTTACCAGTTGTCAACACATTGGGTTGGCGGGCTTAATCATATGTAGTCAGACGAGCCTGTTGACTAGCTGATGACTTATAAATAGGTGTATGTTCCTATCTATAGTACTCCACCCTAATTTCCTGGCGGGATTGACGTGTTGCTGCCAGACGAGTCTGCTAGACATCAGAATTAAAATGGATGGGTGTTTGTGCCCGCTCATTGCTTACCACCAAGTTAGGTTTGTAGACTTCTCAGGAAACAACAGAGATAAGAACCTACTCACTGTTAACCAGCTGTCACCTCTGGTGCTTCATCTATCCTACTTGGGTTCGAGGAACCTGAGCCGAACACCTGAAGATGACACCCTCATCATGTTGAGGGCGCACTCCCACATGAGTCTGGCGGCGATTGTTGATGGGAGCCCTTGGGAAGGACTCTTGTTTCCTTGAATTAAGGCCTTGAGTGGCCTTCTCATTCACCTCCTCAGAATATGGGAGGGAATGGTTGTTGTGTTCCAGGTACAACAACCTGAAACAGTTGGAGACGGTGGTTAGCACCACCTGCTTCTTGATCGCTAGTCGTCGCTGTCCGGATGACCAGGGTGAATTATTGACTTGGAGGGCTTGTCTAGCTGCCTCCAGAGTCGAAATAGTACCATTTTGATGGTACTCCTTAACCAACACATTTTATACCCAGCATTGAAGATGCTGAGTAGGTGAAGTCGTCCTCAGAGCGGACAACGATCCAGCAGGAGTAGCAGAAGATGCATTCACAACAGAGGTTTTCACAGAAGAGGCATTCACAGACATGAACTTAAGATAAGACATTCCTGTAATGCAGAAGATCTTAGAAAAAGTGCCTCTTTTATATAACAAACATAATCAAGATATTTTCGGCTGCTACATCTTTTTGATGAGCACATATGTTATTGATTTTTTTGTTGACCCTCTCATTGAATTTAAATAGGGGCCTACCAAAATAAGTAAAACATCATTTTAACTTGGTTAAGGATTCACGTCGGGTTCACCATTTTTTTCCTCTGGAATTGGGTATGACCTCATTGATTTAGGGATCAAACATTCCAAGCAGTTTATAACGGGTTTGTTTGTAGAACCGGAAACCTCCAATGATTCCATATCCATTTGGACCTACTTTACAAAGGTAGTTGCTCATTAGTTATGAACTGATGAGACTTAATAATTTTCATTGGTCGAGAGGATGGGAGGTCGGACTCACCACACCTTTTTAGGGGAATTATTGTCTACTCCAGGACTCTCTTTATAGATTTAAGTTATGTTCATGAATCCTTATTACATTAACAATAATGAAAATGGGCTTTCTTTTTGATCTGACAATCAATGATTAGTATGTATGAGATTCAGATAATCTTTTATATGTATTCGAGGTTATTCATCGATAGAGAATCATCTGTATTTGTTATAGATTCTTGGTCAATGGTATCCTTCGACAAATTATATATAAATATCTTGGTTATTATGATAACCATACTGGTTTTAAAGCCACTCAGTAGGGCACATGAAATTTATTGTCATTCAGAAGGACATGAATTATTTCATAGTTGGGATCGCTCCCGCAGATGGACTACCTATGTATCATTTGTTTTGGAAAAGGAATTAGAACCCACATAGTTCGAGTAAATAAGGATGAGGTTTATGTATAATTAATGGCTCAAAGAAATATTTCATAATTACTTTTACACTCTAAGCCCATGTGAGTCATGCTCGGTGTGAGAAACAAGAGGTACTGGTAAAACCAGACAATTGTGCCATCATAAGAAAAGATGTGGGGCTTACGTATATATGACTGCCCAAAATAGATGAATATTGGGTTTTACTTCAGGGAAGAAACCTAGGAACAAGGTCCATAAAGTTATATGTGATTTATGGAGTTTTGGATACTCTAACATGGGGATTACTCTTGAGGAAAATTCCCAAATTAGGAGGGGACTTATGATTGGGATTTACTCTTGAGAAGGAATCCCAAGTAGAAAGGTAAATTAAGACTAGTTGAGAGAAATTATGACTTGGGATTATTCTTAAAGAAGAGGCCCATGTTAAAGGGAATTATGCCTGGGGATTACTCCTAAAAAGGAATCCCAGGTTAAGGAATTTCGGATTTTGGGAATTTGGGGCTTACTCCTAAGGAGGATGTCCATATTGGTGAACTTGGGGCTTACTCCTGAGGAGGATGCCTAGATTTGGGAAATTATGACTGGGGCTTATTCGTGAAAAGGATGCCTAGGTTAGGAGACTTGGGGATTACTCTTTAGGAGGATGACCAAATTAAGAGAACTTGGATTGGGGTTACTCCTGAAAAGGAGCCCCAAATTAAGGATTCTCTCATCTTAAAGGATGAGGTTTAATGAATGAAATATCTAACCTTAGTGACATAAAGATATTTAAATCACTATGTTTTGAGAGATGTTCCATAGAATTCCTTTCAGATAAGGAAGCCAAAAAGGGATCCATGCCAAAAGAAATGGCTTTAAAGAGGGTTATGAAGGCTTAATCTTGAAGAGGATAGGTGGATAGGCATAAGAGAGGTGAAATAGGAAGGATGGACACTCAAAAAGAATGTGGTGCGCAAGTCATGGTAGCGCAGGTGTACCTACGCGAAACATGGGTACTTTCACGAAGGTCAACCCTTAAGGTAATACTTGGGTGATACTTGGCTCAAGCCTTTAGTATTATCTCTAGGGGATTACAGAAGGGTGGCACACAAGTTCTGTTGAAGGGGTAAGGCGGCACGCAAGTGTAGCCATTTCCCTTAAGGGCTATCCACTTAGGCACACAAGTGTTGATGAGTTTCAACACTTAGGCCTTACTCCACTTCTTTAGATCGTCCATTATAGGTAAGAAATTACCTTATAAGTGTTCGGATGTTTTGAGAAGAGACTAGGGCACCAGGAGC
The DNA here is from genome assembly GCA_963277665.1 of Viscum album. NCBI lineage: Eukaryota > Viridiplantae > Streptophyta > Magnoliopsida > Santalales > Viscaceae > Viscum > Viscum album. The sequence goes on from OY728125.1 coordinate 884,871,871, forward strand.
TCAAACCTGAGTTTCTGGAATTTTTCCTCCCGAAATGGGGGGCCCACAGGGGGTATTTATAGGTTGGTGAAGACCCTGGGCGAAATTCAAAGAGGGTTCGCAAGTCACCTACACGACCATTGGGTGTCACGCAAGTATACTTGCGTGACATTGGTGGAACTTGCGCGACCCAAGGTCGAATGAATCTTTGTTCATTCCTTTTTCAATTTTTGATGTTTCTTCAAAGGATGAATCATTTTTGGTTTAAGGTATTTCCCTTTTCATTTGTTTAGACTCAGTGATGGAAAGGAGCATCAAAAACTGGACTGAGATTGGGGATCAAGGTGTCACAATGTATCCTACAAGGGATAGAATCAAGAAACATGTGGTTCGGGACATATTCCATGTCGTTTAACATCATACGGTAAGAACGAAGGTAAACTGATACGAATTACAACCATATTGTGGCTGGGCATGTGTACTACCCAAGGTAAATAAAGAATATGAAATTTTTATATTTATCTCTATTTGTGAATAAAATGTTAATATTAATTTAAATGGAATGCTATGCTCGATGTCTTACCCAATACGCAACAACAAGTTCCTTTAAAATCTTACGTTGCACTCCAATAATAAAATAATTTTATGTTAACACCAAGCCTTTGTAATGACAGAAACTAACTAAAAAATGATTATATATGTTTGTCAAATATTTTTACTTTTTACAATAAATTTTAGAGGATTAAAAATGAGAATGAATCCAATTTTAAGCGTAAACATTCTAATATTCTTTAAAAGGTCGATTAACCGCCTTTTGATGGCGAACCTCATTTAAATCCACTTTTTGACAATTTGATGTGTTATATTTGAAAAATAAAATTCTTCTTTATAATAAGGACCTCAAAATTTACTTTGTGTAAATTTTTGGTATTTTTCCGATAAAGTTCATTTTTTTTAATGAATAGTGAAAAATGTTGTATTTTAATCCAAAACCTCTTTTTAATATAATTTATTTATATTATTATATTATCTTTTTAATTGTTTTTAAAGTAAAATTAGAATATATTTTTACCATTTAATCCAATATTTGTCATTGGAATTATTTTCACTTTGAAATTGAACTTAAACTAGTGTCAATCTTTTAATAGATATTGTTTCTTAAAAACACGCTATTTGTTTTGACAGCGAGAATTAATTATTAAATTAATTAATGTAACTTATATGTTTTGAATTTTGTAAAATAGACATCATTTTTGAATTCTGAATATCAAATATAGCTTAGGGTGAATTTTGGGTATTTTTCTGAAAAACTTCAATTTCTAATGAATAGTGAAACCACTAAGTGGTAGTTTAAAAACGGATTTTTCGTTTTAATGAAACTTCACCACTTCTGTGATTTGAATTTCAAAAATCCGACATACAAGGTTTTCATTAGGATGTAAAATGTGGTTCAATGGGATTAAAATAATTTTTTTGCTGAATAGTAACTTTTAAGTTTTTAATCGCGATTAGAGGTAATTAGTGTAATTTAAGGTAAAAATAATGTTTTAATAATATTAAATGACCTATAAACATGTCCTACACTCATTGTATGTGTCATGGCCTACGAATACAATCCATGGGTCAACTTGGGGACCCCATGGAGCCAATTTGGTTGTAACATTACATAAATAACTTTTTATTTAAAGTGAAAATAAAAATGTCACAAGCATGAGTTGTTTTACTAAAACATTTTTTAAATGGGGTAATACAAGTCATATTTTTGACTATAAATATTAATTCTAAATCTAAAAAGATTTCCTACATCATGATATTTTTTTATAATTTTTAGACATTAAATAAATTAAATTATTTATGACATCATGATGATGCAGTGATTACCTCATTAATAAAGGATTTAAATAAAATGAAAAGATAATGTTAAAACTATAACTTACACTTGTCAAAAACCTATTGGATGAGTATATTTAGAACTCTTACCACCTTATCCTAGAAATACATCAATTTGGGACCTTTAAAATCCGAAACTCATTTAAAAATAAAGTAACATTTTGTAACATTCCAAGAGTGCCCCTCCTCTTCTCTTATAAAAGGCCCCCACCTCTACCACATTACCCACACCTATAAAGCCTTTGACTAGTCCAACCCCTTATCATTTTGTCTGTACACATCCCTCTATTACTCCTAGAATCCTCACTTTTGGCAGAAGTCTTCCCAAGGAAGCCTTTGAGCTCAAATCAAAGAGAGATACCTGATTTTAAGGTAATGTCTTCACTTGTGTTCTTTTGTATTATTTTGCTTCTCCAACCCCCTAAACTATTTTTATTCATTTATTTTGTAAACAATACAGTATCTTCAATATACTAGGATGTTGTTATAAGAATTATTCGAGCAACACTTACACGCACCTACATCTAATGGTTAAAGAACATACTGTTTTTGTGGATGGTGAATTTTTGCCTCACAAAATGATGATTGTTCAATATTCTTTTAACACCCTCAAAGGTGGCCATTAAGATGTAACTATATTTATATATGATATATGATATGTTTATGTCTTACTTAAGCTTCTGTATTTTTCATTTATTTCAAACCTTTATGGTTTCCATTATGCTTAAACGCGATATCTTCATTTTAGGAAGTGTGGACTACCGCCCCCTCAAAGTGATTTGATTCATTAATACCATATGTGGTACGTATAAAGGATAGATTTAATGATATTATATATGATAACATACTGGAATTATAATACTATTATGTATCATTATTTTTTAATTCCATTAAATAAGAAATAGAAATGGAAGTAGCGTTCATGCGTACGTACGACTTACCGTCTCCATGAACGGTGCATTTCATTTCTTACCTCTAAATGTTATGTAATATTATAAATGCATGTATATAATGGATATATATTATATATATTATATCTAAATAATGAATATAATTCTGGATATAATATATATTTTACCACATGAACAAATTGTAATTATAAAGAGTTTATTTTTGACTTAAGTAGCAATGATCTACAAAACGACCATTATTAACTTAAATAATTACATAGTGTTCATAGCATGGTATTAAGTGATATAAAAAGAATAATGAACTTGAAAAAGGTTCTTAATCAAGTATAAATTAACTCAAGTTTATTATTCAGGAGGTTAAAGAACGATCGAGTCAAGTCGGACCCGAGGTAAGGGATTCAACCTCTCTCTTTCTTTTTAAGTACTCTCTTTTATGCCATTTCTTTTAAGCTCATCTTTCTTATGATTGGGGATTTTCTTTTATATTCCTAATACTGTACTTTTTATGTTAATATTATTAGAGACCCAATTTGATCTCATAAATCCATTTCTGGAAGTTTTATGTGGCGCCGTTAGGCTGCTGAGTTTTCATAAGGGATTTTCATCTCACTTTTATTCCTGTGAGATTTATGCTACTTTTACAACCATTTCCTTTCAATGGTATATGTACTGCACATTATTATACTATTTTTGTAATATAATTTCGTTTATGAGTATTTACACCAATGTTTTATTGTTTTTCTTTCATGGGGTGTATGCTTCGAAAGATACCCAAGTCGGTAAGGGAACTTTTCACCCTCCTCTTTTTAAAAGACTTATTTTGTTGGGTCTTTTAATTTACATGTTGTAATGTTGGGATATGTTCTTCTATATTCTTATTGATTTAAATTTTATGTACAAGTGACGAGATAGCCTTTTTTATCTCTCATCAACTCATTTTATGAATTTTAAAGTGACGCTGTTAGGCTGTCGAATTTTACCAAGGGAACTTCTTAACCCAATTTCGATTTCTTTGGGTTCAACATGTAGTTATTGAATATGTCCTCCTTTGAATATGTCTGAATGACCTTTTATTGTTTTACACTTAATATCCACTTATATTGGGTGTATTTAAATTTGTCACACATAATTATGAGATTGATTTATCCTTAATTTAAGGGTACCTTCTTTACAGGGGATTTCATCTCATTTTACATTTCTATTGAGACTTCATTGTTGTTATGCACCAATTCACTCGTATATGGTGTATATACTGTCCTTTGGAATATTATATCATGAATTCATTTATTATCATGATATTATAAAGTTCTGATTAAATGTTATTCCTCAATTATTGTATTCAAGTGTCTCTCATTTTGTTAAAAACCCTTTAACTAAAATATCATTTTAAATGTTTTAATTATTTATTCTTATAAATATTTTTCGTTAGTATCCATGTTTTCAAAAAAAAATTAAGGATTTATTTATATGGATATTAATGGTTTAAAATGTTAAAATCTTCAAAGTGGTATGGGACACTTTGATTCAAAGATATCTTTATTAAATGTTTTAAATGGTTTTGAAAATGGTTTTTAGAATGGATTTATTATTTCAATATCTTAAAAAGTTATATGTGGGAATGTTATATTTACTTTATGATTAAGTAATGTGCTATGATTATGTTATGGTTCTTGGGCATTTTTTATGAAGATAGGTGGTTCCGTGATAAACTAAGGGTGGTTGAGCCCGATATAGCTCTCCAATGCATTGGGTAACGCGAAGGAGTTAAACGTTATGGTTTCTCCGAAGCGATTTAGTGAATATACTATGATGGGTATTCCAAATATAACCAAGAGGGTTACTCCCAATATAAGAATGTTATGAATGACTCAATTTACCTTTATGCCTTTTTATTTTTATGATTTATTCATGATTTTATGAGGTATGTTAAAATGCTTATGTTTTATGAGTAAAGTATGATTTCATATGTGGACTAATGTTTTCTTTTCATACTTTTATATCCCTTACTGATCTTTTTATTCTCATCCCATGTTTTTTGAAATTTTTTTCACAGGTCAAGGGAAAGGTTCATGTTATGATGATATTTTCAAGGAAGTGTGAAGAAAGAATCCATGTTTTATTTTGAATATGTTTCCATTGATGGGGAAAAACGAATACTATCTTTTATGTATCCACTTTGTTTAAATGTGGAATGTAATTCATGATTTATGATCTAATTATCTAATAATATAAACCTAAAAATATCCTCTATGTGAACTATTAATTTAATTCAATATTAAGTAAGGTTTATGGCCGGGGCCTTATAGTTGGTATTAGAGGTCGGTTTAGATAACTTTAGAGGTTAGAGTGTTGTTTAAGAAAAAGAGACAAGTTGTGTATAACCCCAATGGTTAGTATATTAGATGGAGTCATCATTTTTTTGAAATTTAGAATGAGTTTAAGATAACTTGGATAAGTATATCTTGGTTTTTATCTTCCACTTTTTATTTGATGATTTTACTGATATACTCACACTGACCTTTTTGGTTTTAGTAAATGGCTAGATCTAGTAGGCACAAACGTAACAGTGGATTTGAAGAAAGATGTGATGGTTTTATGAATGAAAAACTGAATGATATGGGAGCTATAATGAGAACTCTTGTGGTTATCCTCAACCAACTATCTGGAGTCATGATTGACCACCTAAACTTTGGTGATTTCTATAAGGAATAATATATGAGAGAAACAAATCCCAACGGAACTACATGTAATAATCATAAAGGTAAGTGTGTTAAAAAACCTATGTGTCAAATGAGTTGAAAGAAACACCTAGGAAAATGTTTCAAAGGGACAGAAATATGCTATAGATATGGAAATGAAGGTCATAAAGCAAGAACCTTCCATAGAAAAAGGAAGCATCTAGTTGACTTGAGGAAAGGGAAAGAAGTTCTTTCTGAGGGATCAATTGAATGTTTTAAATGTGGTGTGCATGGTCATTATGAAAACACATTTCCTATGAAGAAGTTTTGGGAATGGTATCACCAAGATCGTACAAATATTCGTTTACAAATACCTAATGCCATTCTGATTGAGGATGAAGAAACTGACAATGACCAATCAAAGGTATGGATTATTTCTTAACTTTTGTTTTCCTATTTTGGAATCTTAGGATATGATTCATGATTTTTTTTGTAGGAAAGAAGTATTTCAGAATAAGTTGGAAAGGAATGGTTAATGGATCATGAAGAATGTTGAATGAGTGAGAAGTCAACATATAAGGGATTCAAGAGTTATGGTGAAATTCTTAAGATTATTAAGTCTCTTTTGATGATGGGGTTACATTAGAAGACTTTTTATAGTATGTGTAACCCTTATGTTAGATATATGAAAATTTTATTCAAGGAATATTTATCTTTTCTTTTGTGTACATAGTTATAAATAACCATTTGGGTTTATATGATCCTTACTTTTGAGGTAGTTATGGGTTACTATATGTTATGATGGAAAGTGAAGGGCATGAGATAAAATTGGGGTTAAATTATGTTATGGTTATTTTTGATGATTTTATCTCTTTTTGGGGAATGATTTGAGAAATATATAGTTTGGAAAAATGACAACATGCAGACCATGTGACAACCTGTCCCGTCGGACAAAGCTACGGGAATCGAACCCACAACCAAAGTGCGACTGGTATTTATCGCCTACCACTGGACTACGTGAAGTCCCTGGTTAGTTTGACTAATTATTTTTAGTTAGATGATTTTATGAATTAAGAGTAAGTTTATTTTTGGTTATCAATGGAAATGATTAGCCTATCATAGAGGATATGTGATTAGGTTAATTACTTTTCAGTATGAGACTGTAAGAGTAACTGATGTTATTTTGGAGAAAAATGTTAAAATTTATCTTAGGAGACTATGTGATTAAATCCTTCAGAGAATTGGGTTTCAATATTAGTTTGGTTTACTTTGTATAATTTTATGGATAAATGTTTATTGAATGGACTTTGTTGAACTTTGGGTTTTGTTTGACAAATTTTGGAGATAAAGAATAGATTTTTTATAAAGGATTATCCTTTTTGTGTATTATTTGATCTCATACTAACATTTTTTGTTTTAGTTTTGGTTAAGGTATAATGACATGGGAATTATATAGTTCTCTTTTTTGGATTAGGTGATTCTCTAGAAGTTGATTATAGCTCTCTTAATGTGAACAAGTCATCCCAAATACTCGTCTTTTGGAGAAAATATGAGTTCGTGTAAGAAATATAATAAAATTTGAAAGTCAACATGACAATTAAGTATGCTTCGTTATGTTTTAGTTAAGCTCATAAATAAATTCCTCAATGAAAAGTAACATAAAACAAAAATGTTGTCTGTTTATTTTTCCTACTGGGGAATCAAATACCGTTTAACCCATCACAAGTTTGTCATTTTCTTGTTGTTAACTTTCTCCTAGACATGTTTTCTATCACTCTCCATCAGCACATGACCCTTTGCTTTTCTTCCATATCAATGTTTTCCTACATGGAATCCTAGTATGGGTTAACTCGAGTGACCTCTGTACTTCTCTTTCTTTCTTTGAAAGTGATTGTTTTACCAACTCTTGTTCCGATGTGGGACTTTCAATGATGTTTCTGAGCCCAATTTTAAAATTTCAAGGACGCAATTCCCAAAGGGGGGAAGGATGTAACACCCCAGGTAAATAAAGAATATGAAATTTTTATATTTATCTATTTGTGAATAAAATGTTAATATTAATTTAAAGGGAACGCTATGCTCGATGGCTTACCCAATACTCCACAACAAGTTCCTTTGAAATCTTACGTTGCACTCCAATAATAAAATAATTTTATGTTAACACCTAGCCGTTGTAATGATGGGAACTAAAAACATAATGATTATATATGTTTTTCAAATATTTTTACTTTTTACACTAAATTTTAGAGGATTAAAAATGCGAATGAATCCAATTTTAAGCGTAAACATTCTAATATTCTTTAAAAGGTCGATTAACCGCCTTTTTGTGGAGAACCTCTTTTAAATCCACTTTTTGACAATTTTATGTTTTATATTTGACAAAAAAAAATTCTTTTTTAAAATTGGGACCTCAAAATTTACTTTGTGTAAATTTTTGGTATTTTTCCGATAAAGTTCATTTTTTAATGAATAGTGAAAAATGTTGTATTTTAATTCAAAACCTCTTTTTAATCTAATTTATTTATATGATTAGATTATCTTTTTAATTGTTTTTAAAGATAAATTAGAATATATTTTTACCACTTAATCCAATAGTGGTCATTGGAATTAATTTCACTTTGAAATTGGACTTAAACTAGTGTCAATCTTTTAATATATATTGTTTCTTAAAAACATGCAATTTGTTTTGACAACGGAAATTAATTATTAAATTAATTAATTCAAATTATATGTTTTTAATTTTGTAAAATAGACATCATTTTTGAATTCGGAATATCAAATATAGCTTAGGGTGAATTTTTGGTATTTTTCTGAAAAACTTGAATTTTTGATTAATAGTGAAACCACTAAGTGGTAGTTTAAAAACTGATTTTTTCGTTTAAATGAAACTTCACCACTTCTATGATTTTAATTTCAAAAATCCTACATACATGGTTTTAATTATTATGTAAAATGTGGTTCAATGGGATTAAAATAATTTTTTGGTGAATAGTAACTTTTATGTTTTTAATCGCGATTAGAGGTAATTAGTGTAATTTAACATAAAAATAATGTTTTAATAATATGAAATGACCTATACACATGTCCTAAACTCTTTTGATGAGTCATGGCCGACCAATACAATACCTGGGTAAACTTGGGGACCCCATGGAGCCTCTTTGGTTGGAAAATGACATAAATAACTTTTTATTTAAAGTTAAAATAAAAATGTCACAAGCATGAGTTGTTTTACTAAAAAAAATTTAAATGGGGTTATACAAGTCATATTTTTTAAAATAAATATTCATTATAAATATAAACATATTTCCTACATCATGATATTTTTTTTATAATTTTTAGACATTAAATAAATTAAATTATTTATGACATCATGATGATGCAGCGATTACCTCATTAATAAAGGATTTAAATAGAATGAAAATATAATGTTAAAACTATAACTTACACTTGTCCAAAACCTATTGTATGAGTATATTTAGAACCCTTACCACCTTATCATCGAAATAAATCAATGTGGGACCATCAAAATCCGAAACTCATTTGAAAATAAAGTAACATTTTGTAACTTTCCAAGAGTGCCCCTCCTCTCCGCTGATAAAAGGCCCCCCACCTCTACAACCTTACCCACACCTCTCAAGCCTTTTGATAGGAAAAACCCTGCTCATTTGGTCTCTACACATCCCTCTATTACTCCTAGAAGCCTCACTTTGGTCAGAAGTCTTCCCAAGGAAGCCTTTGAGCTTAAATCAAAGAGAGATACCTGATTTTAATGTAATGTCTTCACTTGTGTTATTTTGTTTTATTTTGCTTCTCCAACCCCTTAAACTCTTTTTATTAATTTATTTTGTAACAAATACAGCATATTCAATATACTAGGATGTTGTTATAAGAATTATTTTAGATACACTGACACACACCTACATCTAATGGTTAAAGAAGATACTGTTTCTGTGGATGGTGAATTTTTGCCTCATGAAACGATGATTGTTCAATATTCTTTTAACACCCTCAAAGGTGGCCATTAAGATGTCACTATATTTATATATGATATATAATATGTTTATGTTTTACTTAATCTTCTGTATTTTTAATTTATGTCATACCTTTATGGTTTCCATTATGGTTAAACACGATATCTTCATTTTAGGAAGTGCGGACTACCGCCCCCTCAAAGTGATTTGATTCGTTAATACCATATGTGGTACGTATAAAGGTTAGATTTAATGATATTATATATGATACCATACTAGAAATATAATACTATTATGCTAAATTATTTTTTAATTCCATTAAATAATAAATAGAAATGGAAGTAGCGTTCATGCGTACGTACGGCTTACCGTCTCCATGAACGGTGCATTTCATTTCTTACCTATAAATGTTATGTAATATTATAAATGCATGTATATAATGGATATATATGATATATATGATATCTTAATAATTAATATAATTCTGGATATAATATATATTTTACCACATGAACAACTTGTATTTATAAAGAGTTTATTTTTGACTCAAGTAGCAATGATCTACAAAACGACCATTATTAACTTAAATAATTACATAGTGTTCATAGCATGGTAGTAAGTGATATAAAAGGAATAATTAACTTTAAAAAGGTTCTTAAGAAAGTATAAATTAACAAAAGTTTATTATTCATGAGTTTAAAGAACGATCGAGTCAAGTCGGACCCGAGGTAAGGGATCCAACCACTCTCTTTCTTTTTAAGTACTCTCTTTTATGTCATTTCTTTTAGGATCGTCTTTCATATGTTTGGGTATGTTATTTTATATTCCTCATACTTTAATTTTTATGGTAATATTATTAGAGACCCTATTTAATCTCATAAATCCATTTTTGGAAGTTTTAAGTGGCGTCGTTAGGCTGCTGAGTTTTCGTAAGGGATTTTTCATCTCACTTTTATTCTCGTGAGATTTATGCTACTTTTACCACCATTTACATTGAGTGGTATATGTACTTACCATTATTCTACTCTTTCTGTAATATACTTTTGTTTATGAGTATTTACATCAATGTTGTATTGTCCTTCTTTCATGGGGTGTATGCTTCGAAAGATACCCAAGTCGGTAAGGGAACTTTTCACCCTCCTCTTTTTAAAAGACTTATTTTGTTGGGTCTTTTAGTTTACATATTTTAATGTTGGGATATGTTCTTATATATCCTTATTTATGTAAATTTTATTTCCAAGTGATGACATACCCTTTTTATCTCTCATCAACTCATTTTATGAATTTTAAATGACGTCGTTAGGCTGTCGAATTTTACCAAGGGAACTGCTTAACCCAATTTCGATTTCTTTGGGTTCAACATTTAGTTATTGAATATGTACTCATTTGAATATGTGTGAATGAACTTTGATTGGTTTACACTTAATATCCACTTATATTGGGTGTATTTAATTTTTTCACACATAATTATGAGATTTATTTATCCTTAATTTAAGGGTACCTTCTTTACAAGGGATTTCATCTCATTTTACATTTCTATTGAGACTTCATTGTTGTTATGCACCAATTCACTCTTATATGGTGTATATACTGTCCTTTGGAATTTTATATCATTAATTCCTTTATTATCATGATATTATGAAGTTCTGATTAAATGTTATTCCTCAATTATTGTATTCAAGTGTCTCTCATTTTGTTAAAAACCCTTTAACTAAAATATCGTTTTAAATGTTTTAATGATTTATTATTATAAATATTTCTCGTTAATATACATGCTTTCAAATTGGTTTTAAGGTTTTATTTATATGGATATTAATGGTTTAAAATGTTAAAATATTCAAAGTGGTATGGGACACTTTGATTCAAAGATCTCTTTATTAAATGTTTTAAATGGTTTTTAAAATGGTTTTTAGAATGGATTTATTATTTCAATATCTTAAAAGGTTATATGTGGGAATGTTATATTTACTTTATGATTAAGTAATGTTATATGATTATGTTATGGTTCTTGGGAATTGTTTATGAAGACGAGTGGTTCTGTGATAAACTAGGGGCGGTTGATCCCGATATAGCTCTCCAATGAATTGGGTAACGTGAAGGAGTTAAACGTTAAGGTTTCTCTGAAGAGATTTAGGGAATATATTGTGATGGGTATTCCAAATGTAACCAAGAGGGTTAATACCTATATAAGAATGTTATGAATGCCTCAAGTTACCTTTATGCCTTATGATTTATATGATTTATTCATGATTTGATGAGGTATGTTAAAATGCTTATGTTTTATGAGTAAAGTATGATTTCATACATGGACTAATGTTTTCTTTCCATACTTTTATATCCCATACTAAGATTTTTATGCTCATCCCAAGTTTTTTGAAATGTTTTTCACAGGTCAAGGGAAATGTGCATGTTATGATGATAGTGTCAAGGAAGTGTCAGGAAAGAATCCATGTTTTATTTTAAATATGTTTCCATTGATGGAGAAAAATGAATACTATATTTTATGTAACCACTTTGTTTAAATGTGGAATGTAATTCAATATTTATGATCTAATTATCTAAAAGTATAAACCTGAAAATATCCTCTATCTGAATTATTCATTTAATTCAATATTAAGTAAGGTTTAAGGTTGGGGCCTTATAGCATGATACTTGGCATCTGAGCATCACTATGTATCCCACTAAGATAGGGATAAATCCATACATTGTATAGAAATTTCCTCCCTATATAGGTCTAGTCCATACACTAGGAAGGGGTCATTTTTATCTGGTGCTGATGGCTGGGCCAGGATAGATGATCCCAATATCACTATGTATCCTACAAGGTCTGGAATTAAGGTATATGTAGTTCTAAAAGTTCCCTATAGAGGTCTAGTCTATGTGCCGAGAAACAAGGGGGCATTTTTCTTTGATTGGTGGTTGGGCCAAGATGTTTAATCCGGGAATCGCTGTGTATCCTGTAAGGGAAGGAATCAAGACATATGTAGTTATGTAAGTTCCATCCCTATATAGGTCTAGACCATACATAGGGAGGGGGTTTTGATTTCATCCCCCATATTTGTTTGGTCTATCATATCGCTCTATGATTTTTTTACACTAGGGAACCCTTACCACTGATCTTAAGCTCACGTGATTTATACTCAATGTGATAAACAAGGAACGAAAAGTATTTCCCTCATAGTATGTGGTAAAAGAGGATATAATAGGGGCATTATATTTTATGTGATGACTGGCCTAAGACCAAGGGTCGAGGTGTCTCTACGTATCCCACTGAAGAATATGAATCAAGCCACATGTAGTTCTAGATTTCATTTCCTATTTTGTTCTAACATGTGAACAAAATGGAGGTATTGCTATGTTTTCCCCACATGAATTTAACTTTTACACAACTAATTGTTAGTCAAAACACAATACCTACCATGCAGTTTAACATATTGAGGTTAGGATGAAGATGATATGCAGTTTATCGTTATACAGTAAGTATGTATTCTAACCCTGTAGTTTAATGTCATCTGATAAGGATAAAGATTATATTTATTTTAACATCATGCATCAAGGACATTTGTGTCACAGTTTATATGAAGTATTTCTTTAGAAACCTTACATTGGTGGGAGCTGTGAAAAGTTGTCCATCCATTGATACCAAGACATATGCTCCCTTGGAGTAGATCTTATGTATTACATATGGCCCCTCCCACTTGGGATCAAGATTTATTGGTTTCTTCTCAAGTATCATTGGGGATCTACGGACCAACACCATATCTCCTTCGAGGAAAGACTAAAGGTGAACCTTTTTATTGAAGGCTCATGCAATCCGGTGTGGGTAGATTTCCAAATGGTGCAATGTGTGAAACCTCTTCTCATATAGTTTCTCCAAATCATCAAACCATTTATGGTGTTGCTCATCCTTGGATAGTTAGTAAAAAATGGCAACATAAAGCGATGGAACTTGAAAATTAATGTGTAGAAACGCCTCTGTCATGTATACTAGTTGTAGATTCCGGGCATAGTGGAAGCGTGTGGATTGGTGTAGCCAACAATAATTTTAGCATTAACAACGATCAATATGAGATCCATCATGATAATAAAATACAGGATCCTTAGAATATAACGAATAATTAAAATGGAAGAGGGAAATCTCGGAACCATGGAGAGGATCATCATATATTGGTTACAATTAATTTAATTAAAATAAAAGAATTACCTTGATGGAATTATCTCTCTATTCATGTTTCCAGTCACGATTCAATGTGATCTGTCATTGCATCATAGAAGCCAAGTGCAATCTTCCTCTGGTGTTGATCCACATGTTCTCCACGTATCTCTGGACATTGCCGAAGGGATCTCTGGGTGCTTTCAAAGAAGAGCCTTCGCTTGCGATATCCGCATTATATCTCCTTGAGATATGCTTCCAAAGTGCTCTCCTTGATCCAGTGGAGGGGGGGGGGGGGTCTCTCACGTAACTTGAGAGTGTTCTTGGAGGAAAGAAATTTTCCTTTGGCTTGCGAGATTTCTCCAGATCCATTGTGCACATCCACAAAGAATGGATCAATATAATGGGAATAATGTAATTGGGATTTTATTACTTAGAATAATAAAATGAATTAATTACCTGAAATCATTTATTCATTTAATTTAATTATTAGTAAGACCCCATGTCTAATAATAATAGTTGACTATTATTATCTCTTGACATGAACCCAACAAATTACACCTAATATTATTTAATTAAATAAATAATATTATTTCTCACAAATTCCCAGAAAAAATACATGGCGTGTATATTAATACAAGGCATGCATTTTTTTCCATTTTCTTTATTTCCTACACCACATTTATTAAACCTTGAATAATGACTATTTATTTCTTAAATAAATATCACTACATTACTCGCTAATAAATATATTATTTCCCCCATAATATATACTCCCAAATAACTAGTGTTGAAATAAATATGATCAGAAATCCTTGAATAATTATTAAACCACAATCGATAATAATCTTTATTCAACATGTTAAATGAATTTATAACTAAGATTCTTGGACACACTTAGTTTGTGACCCTCTAAGCCTAGCATCAGGCAGATCCTACCTAAATTCTATGTTTAGAATCTAGAAACATGGAAAGTCACTAATAGAGAAAGAAGTTAACACTGGAATGACGTGTCCCCTTCTATGAATGCTTACCAAGTAATATAATCCCTTTGTCTCGATATTTTGAATCAAGCGGGTTGCATGCTAGTGTCATCAACCCATGTGCTCAATTATTCTTTCTTCAACTTCTTGGAATTGAACTTTCCCATTCCTTACCATGGACATGGATTTATTTATGCTAAATAAATTCTATCAAAGGGCCTGAGATATCAACTTCAGTGATGAAATAGAACTGAAAAATCCTTTCTCGCATTATCTATTAATGCAGTATTACTCGTGATGCACACAACATATCATACCTTATTGCAAATAGTGTGTCATCACAGTTTTCATTAATATATCTAATTTCACTATTTTTAATACCCATTAAATATAATCTTAAAGTCTAAGGACCAATACACATGTTCGTAGATAATAACATCCAATGACACTATGAAATGTGGATTTTCTACTGGAGGGTCTCGTTTTCATAATATCCTCCTAGATATCACCAAGGGAACACACCATGAGAAGGTGCCTCAAATTTTTATGAGTCCTTACCCCTAATATCTTGTATTATTTTTTCCCCTCAAATAATATCATCCATCCATTGAACTTATATTCAAGAATAGTGTTATGCCACTTCTGGGATCTCATCATAGTAGCGATCCTCTATGACCCTTTGGTGAAGCAACTATTCTTAGGACAATATCACATGAATTGTCACGTAGAAGAACAATGAAGATGTGATAAGTTATTTATTAATGAATAAAGTCCAATGTAGTTGGTTCTAGGATACCAACTTCAATAGACTCCCACTTGGACTAGAGACAACTAGTAGCAACCTTTAACCTGCTATCTCTAACATGATATTCTTACTTCTAATGAGATAGGTCTTTAGTTATGGGGTCTACCAAATTATCCTCTATGGAAATGCTTCTCACTGTAACTTCACCCATTTGATATAAATCCCATAAAAGGTGATACTTCTATAGAATGTGGTTTTTTTGTTGATGTGACCTTGGTTCTTTTGAAAGAGCCACTGTTATAGTATTATCACAATACAGTGTGATATTATCTTTAATACTAGGCACCAAATCAAGATCTTGTACAATGTTCAAAATCCAGATGGCTTCCTTAGCTGCATCAGAAGCTACTATATATTCAGAATACACTGTGGAATTGGTGACAACTGGCTTCTTTGAACTTTTCTAGCTCACAGCATCTCCGTTGAGATAGAAAACATATCCTGATTGTGACTTTATATCATTTTGATCTATCTGAAGACTAGCATCAACATACCCTCTAATGAAAAGTTACTCTTCTTCTCCATACACCAAGAACATATCCTTAGTTCTTCTTAGATACTTAATTATAGACTTAACGGTAGTCCAATGATGTTCTCCTAGATCTTCTTAATATCTCCCTACCATTCTCAGTGCATAGGCAACATCAATCCTAGTACATATCATGGAATACATGATGGATCTTATTGCCAAAGCATATGGTATCTTACTCATCCTATTTTTCTCCTGTTTTGTATGAGGACACATTCTATTAGAAAGGTGTAGGCCATGTGACACTAGAACTAATCCCCTCTTGTATTGTTCCATACTAAATCTCTTTAGTATCTGGTCAATGTATGTACCCTGAATTAGTCTAAGAAACCTCTTGGATTTATCCCAAATGATCTTGATCCCTATAATATTTGCTGCTTCACCTAAGTCATTCAGGGATAAACACTTGTTCAACTAGTCCTTAACTGATTGTAAGACTACTATATCATTTCCAATGAGTAATATGTCGTTAACATATACTACTAGGATAATGACCTCATTCCCACTAAACCACTTATAAACACATGTCAAACATTCATTCTTAATGAAACTAAATTGTTTTATGGATTATCCAATTGAATTTTCCATGACCAAAATGTTTTATTAAATCCATAAATGGATTTCTGCAACTTGGAAACCTGTTTGGATTCACCTGGTGTCACAAACCCTTCTAGTTGTGTCATATAGACATCTTCCTGAAGGATCCCGTTATGGAATTTTGTTTTGACATCTATTTTACAAATCTCATAGTCATGGTAAGCTATTATGGAAAGTATGATTCTTATGGATTTAAACATGGAAACTAGAGAGAAGGTTTCATCATAGTCAATTACATTATGTTTTCTGAATCCTTTAGCCACTAGACTTGCTTTATAGGTGATAAATTGACCTTTCATGTCCATCATTCTCTTGAATAACCATTTGCATCGAATGGGCTTTACATCAATCGGCTCATCAACCAGAACCTGAAATTTGTTCTGATACACAGAATCCATCTCAGAATTCATAGCTTCTAGCTATCTTACATTTTCTAATATCTCTACTACTTCTTTGTAGTAGGTAGGTTCATCATTTTCCAACAATAATGATTCACCATCCTTAGTGACTAGAAAACCCAATCTCTCTAGTTCCCTTATATCTCTTGAGATCCTATGTAGTACTTTGGTTTCTGGAACCTCTTCCATGAGGTCTTGTGGAACTTTTTCCTTTACCAAATCTTGTGTATCTTGAGCATCAAATTCGTCGAATTAAATCTTCCTCCCATTATCCTTTTTGAGGATGTTCTCCCTCTCAAGAAAGACGTTCTGTCTAGATACAATCAATTTCTTGTCTGAAGGGTTATATAGGTAATATTCTTTTGTTTCCATGGGATATCCTATAAATATACACCTCATGCCCCGAGATGCTTGTTTGTTGCCTGAGATGGCCTTAAAAAATGCCACTCATCCCCATACATGTGTGTGCAACAAAATGGGTTTCTTTATATTCTATAACTTGGAGGGAATTCCATTTTCCACCATAGTTGGTACTCAGTTTAATGTGTATTATACAGTTTGTAATTCATATCCTCAAAAGGATAATGTAAGATCTGCATGACTCATCATTGAACTCACCATGTCCAACAAGGTGTGGTTCCTCCTTTCACTAACACCATTCCATCGTGTTGTATAAGGAGGAGTGAGTTGGGATAGAATCCAAGACTCCCATAAATGGTTGATAAACTCTTGGTTTAGATATTCTTTACCTCAATCCTATTAAAGCTTCTTTATCATCTTTCAAAGATGATTCTCTAATTCCTTCTTGAATTCCTTAAATTTCTCTAAGGACTTTGACTTATACCACATTAATTAAATATATACATATCTACTCAAATCATCATCAAAAGTAATGAATTAATAATATCCGCCTCAATCTTCTACTAGAAATTGTCCACAGACATATGTGAACCCCAATCCTAGAATCTTTGTGTCCCTCTCACTGTTTCCACCGAAAGGTGTCTTGGTTATTTTACCTTGTAAACAAGTGTGACATCTATGAAGTGGTTTTAGCTTAGTAGAGTCTAAATAACAATATTGGTAGAGATTTTTCAAGCACTTCTTGTTTACTTGACCAATATAGTGATTCCAAAAATTGGTGTTGTATGATTCTTTTGAGTTTGTTTCGTTACAAATTTCTAACACTTGGTTTTATTAATTTAATACATAAAAATATTTATTTAAATTTTCCATAACATAACATACTTTTTTCTTATAAAAGAAGCAACCCTTATTTCCAAACTTGAAAATAAATCCTTCCATATCCATATATGATATTGAAATTATGTTCTTGGTAACACTAGTCACATAATAATTGTTATGTAAAACCAAAATCATTCCAGTTTTCAATGAGAGATGGTAATCACCAATGGCTAATGCAGCCAGCCTCACTCCATTGGTAGATCAAATATTCACCTCTCCCCTAGAAATCATTCTAAATCTACTTATTTCTTGTATTTTAATACATATGTGAGCCCCAAAATCTTTATCTAATACCCAATGTGTAGAAATGGAATGATTAAACTCAATAAAAAATTCACCTTTAGCGTCCCCACGCTTCTGGGTGTTGTTCCTCTTACAGTGGCCTAGCTTTTCCTATGAAAAACATATTTCCTCCCATTCCTTTCCATGCCCCTAGATCTTCCCCTTATTGTAGGGATGGAGCTTGGGGGTTTCATACCATTTATAAACCCTTGGCCCTTTTCCTCATCCTTTATCTTCTTATTCTCCATAAAGACTATGGGTTTCCCACCCCCTGTCCTTATCTACCTAGAGAATCAAGGTAAGAAGTTCTGATAGATTCTTCTCATTATTTATCATGTTGTAGATGACAATAAATCTAGATAATTTCTTGGGAATCTATTATAGGATGAGATCTGTATGAAACTCATTCGGGAAAATAATCCCTAAGATGTCTAGGCATTCAATGTAGCCAATAATATTGACTACGTGAGGCCCATATGATGTATATTCTCTAATATTAGTTGGGGAAAAAGCATTGGAGATCTCATATATCTCTTTTCTTACCTTCCCTTGATAGATATCCTTAAGTCGAGACATCATTCTATACACATTCATGTTTTTATGTTGCTTCAAGAGATCATTAGACATGACCGATAACATGAAACATTGAAAATTTGTGGCATCATCCATATGTTTCATATAGATATATAGTTCCTTATCATTGGCCTCTTTTCTAGGCACAACTAGAATAGGCTCCTCTAGCACATACAATATCCTCTCGTGGTGAAGGATGATGCGTAAATGCCTCTTCCACTCCTGGAAATTTGTGCTAGTGAGAAGGTTTTCCTTCATTAATATAGTTCGCAATGATATGTTTTAAGTTATTTTTTCTTTTAATTTATTTAATTTAATATGATAAAAGATTAATTACTTTATCATGATAAAACCCAGACAAATAAATAAATTAATACTCACTTGTCTCCCACTGTTTCGTTAAAATCTAATATCCCTCACCATTGACTTCCAAATATTATGTTGCCTAAATATTCTAGTAAAAAGGATCCATATTGCCATTCATATTACCCCAACTAGGGGTTTTCAAGAAAATTAAAAGGTTTTAGTTAGGAATTCCAAATTCCAACTTTATTAAATCTCAGCTCCTTGATCTACAGAGTGGACTCCCCAACCCTAAAATCCTTTTATTTTGGATTTCCTCAACCTTTTCATCTTGTTCACACCATGTCCATATATAGAAGTCAACCATTGATGTGAAACAAGTAATGTAAACCAAAAACCTTGAATTATAATTCTCTGATAATTGAATGCACCCCAACTAGGTTTGGTCAAGCACTTTGAACTATGGTTCGATTCTAACCAAGACTATGGACGACTATACTGACTTAATATTTCTTTGAGGGATTTTATCCTTATATGTAATTTCTATTTTATTATCTTTTATTACATGATTTTTAATATTAATTTGGATATACTTAAGTGATTAACAATTTCTAAGATAATATTTACATATAATCTGGTCTTATTTTAGTTCTATCTTATATGATTGTTTAATTCATTAATTATGTGATCACGACAAGACACCCACAATAAATAAACCATGAAATTGACAGAAATAAAATTAATGGCATGATCATGAGATTGTTCTATTGGTTAGTATATATAGCAGTTCATAAACTAACCCAAGACCTATGGGAGAGACACCTTGAACCTTTTGGGCTCGTGTTTACATCTTTCCACCTGTCCACCTTTGTATCTCATTTGATTAGTTTCACCTTGGTTTAAAACTTTAGCCGAATCCACTAGCTTGGGAGCTCCATCCATTAGATATTCTTTTATCTCACTCACAGGTGAGGGGTAAAATGGGGTTTTACATAAAAAACACTGGGAATATAGAACCTACATACTAATGAGGAGAAGGCTCACAGTCCAACAAATTTAATTTAAACAAATAAATTAAAAGAAACCATCCACATACAAAGGTCCCAGTCTAACTCATTATCATCCATACATGAAATAATAATTACGCATAAATAAAACTAGCATTCAATTATTTAATTTTCCTTGTATAAGATAAACCACGTTGAAATCAATAAATTATCTTTAATTAATCAATCCTTTTATCTTAAATCCTTTTCTCAATTTCATTGAGGTTCTCATCTATCATAATTTTAAACACAAAAATTCATTTAAAATTATTTTTGTATGTAACTTGTACCTTGGAAGAAACCTAGTTAGTTTCCATTCATAACTACCCAATGAGTAGAAATGAACATTACATGGATGTTAAATTAAACACATATATATAAAACACCTACCATGTGTTGTGTCTCAAATTTACGCCCACACCACGTAACACATCTCAATGGTTTGTATAATTTAATAAAAAAGTTTAATAAATCTTCATAATTTGGATGAGTACACGACATGTAGTTCTGACTACATGGCGTGTACTATTGTTCACTATCCATCTAAAGTACAATCCTAAGGATACAAAGTGTAGATGTACTTCAGAAATCATCAAAGTACATGACGTTTCCTATGGGCCACATGTCGTTTAGTGTCTGTGTTACATGGTCTTCAGTCGGGCAAGTTGTCTGTGGGGTACATGGTCCCACCCTAACCTAGAGGTACTAGATGAAGTGTCCTATAGGCTACATGGCATGTAATCCTGAAACTTCATGCCACCTATTCCTAGTCAACACACAAATCCATTTAAGACTTAGATAAACTCCAACACGTGACTTGGTTTGGTGGACCAGTCCTAGTGCATTGAACTTGGACAACATAGTGTGTACTAATGAATATATGCCATGTGTTCTGGTGTTGTATGGACAGGAAGATTTGGCACCACCTGATGAGATCCTATATTTTATTTTAATCAAAATTAAAATAACATGTCATTTCTATAAGGTGGAAGAGATACAAAATAGGAAGATCAGATCTCAAGATTCATATTTACAGAATGATTAACTTGAATTAAAACAACTAAATTATTAAATGTGTAAATCATTAATGAAAAAATAAATAATTATAAGCAATTATATGATCCCTATAATACAACTTGTAGGTTCTGGACACAACGGAAGTGCGTGGATTAGTGTACCCAACTTAAATTTTAGCGTTAACAACGATCAATCCCAGATCCTTCACAATAATAAAACGCCAGATCTTCAGAATAGAATGAAGAATGAAAAGGAAATAAGGAATTCCTAGAACCATGGAGAAGATCCTCATGTTTTGGTTATAATCAAATTAATTAAAATACAACAATTACCCTTGATTGAATTCTCTTTCCATTGATATTTTCAATCACGATTCAATGTGATTTGTTGTTGCGTCATAGAATCCAATTGTAGGATTCCTCTAGTGGTAATCTACATGTGCTCAATATATATCAAGACATTTTCAAAGGGATATATAGTCACTAGAATGGAATATCCTTCGTTTTTGATGTCCGCCTTTGATCTCCTTGAGATATGCTTCCAAAGGGCTCTCCTTAATCTGGTGGAGGAGGATCTCTCTCGTAACTTGAGATCATTCTTGGAGGAAAAAAAATCTCTTTTGGGTTGAGGGATTCTTTCATATCCGTTGTGCACAACCACAAATAATGGATAGATCTAATGAGATTAATGTAATTGGTATTTTATTATTAGAAGAATAAAATTAATTAATTACTTGACATCATTTATTCATTTCATTTAATTCTTAGTAAGACCCCATGTGTAATAATAATCGTTGACTATTATTATCACTTGACATGCACCCAGAGAATTACACCTATTATTATTTAAAAAAATAAATAAATAATATTTCTCATATATCCCTATAAAAACTACAGGACATGTATATTAATACACAACGTGTACTTTTGTTTTTCCATTTTCTTTATTTCTTCCACCACATTTATTAGACCTTGAATAATGACTAATTATTTCTTAAATAAATATCACTGCATTAATCTCTAATAAATATATTATTTCACTCACAATATATTATCTCGAATTACTAGTATTTAAATAAATTTGATCCGGCATCCTTGAAAATTTATTAAACAACAATCGGGAATAATGTTTATTGAACTTGTTAACTGAATATTTAACTGAGGTACTTGGACACACTTAGTGTATGACCCTCTAAGCCTCTTTATCAGTAGAATTAGGTAGATATTGCCTAAATTCCAAGGGTAGAGTCTAGAAACCTGACAAGGAACCCATAGAAAAATAAGTAAACTTCGCAATGATGTGTCGCCTACTACGAAGGCTTACAATGTATTGTAATCCCTTTTCTTCAATATCTCGAATCAAGCGGATTGTATACTAGTTTCATCAACCCATGAGTTCAATTATTATTTCTTTTAATTCTTGAAATTGAACATTCTATTTCCTGACCATGGACATGTAATTATTTAGGCTATATCAATTCCATAAAAGGGTCTGATATATCAAGTTCCATTATGGAATAGAAGGGAAAAAATATTTTCTCGCATTATCTATTAAAGCAGTATTACTCGCAATGCACCCAAGATAAAATACATTGCTGGGAACAGTGTTTAATCACATTTTTCTACAATACATATAATTGAATGAATATTAATACCCATTAATAATAATATTAAAGTCTAAGGACCAACACACACGTCTGCATATAAGAACATCCAATGACATTATAAAATGTGGATTTCCTACTGGTGGGTCTCATTCTCATAATATCCTCCAGGATATCACCAAGGGAACATAGCATGAGATGGTTCCTTGATGTTTTATGAGTTCTCACCCCTAATGGAATGTATTATTTGTGTCCCTCAAATAACATTATCCGACCAAAGAACATATAATCAAGAATAGTGTTATGGCACTTCCAGGTTCTCATCATAGTAGGGATCCTATATGACCATTTGGTGAAACAGCTATCCTTAGGGCATTATCATATGAATTGTCATGTAGAATAACAATAAATATGTGATAAGGTATTTATTAATGAATAAAGTAAGAATTAGTTGGTTATAGGTCACCAAATCCAACACTAGTGAGTATGCAATTTCCTTGGTGGTGGTGCGGTTCATGGTGTAGTATGACCATAAATCATAGAAAATATTGTATGGAAATGATTTATTATCATTTTCTACCATTTTTTAGAGTATAATAGACATATTATTATTTAAATCCTTTATCTACCCATTGGTTGTTACCTGATAGTAGGATAAACGGTTGGCTTTGATTCCATACTCCTGGTATAACTTGTCATACTTGGCCGAGTAGAAGATGGTTCCATTTTTCATCAGTATTGTATGAAGGAAACCAAATTTGTTAATGATGTTGGATTTCACAAATCTAACAATGATTCTTTCCTAGAACTATTTAAGGGGTACGACTTTAGTCCATTTGGATAAGAAGTCAATTTATCTGAGAATGGACATAAATTTTCTGGTTGTGGTGGGAGGATATAGTCACACAACATCCATCCCCCATACGGAAAATAGTCCGGGGTAATTATCAGTGTGAAGTAGTTCTGGGGGTAAGTGAATAAAATTGGTATGAACTTGGAAGGGGTGGCACTTCTTGGAAAATATGGCACAATCTTGTATCATAGTGTACCAACAGTATCTAAGCCTTCGAATATGATGGGAGAGCTTGGATGTTAATTGGTGTTCTCCACAAGCTCTGGTGTGCACTTATGTCATGATGGAATCAGTATCATCCTCATCAATGCACCTGATAAAGACACTATCAATGCCTCATTTTTAGAGAACTTTTTATTGGTTTATGCCATTTTAAAAGAAAAAATTGATTACCCACCTCCATATTTGTTATATTCCATCCCTATCTGGTGGGAGTTCCCCCCCCCCCTTTAGAGATAATTTGAAATGGGATTTATCCAACCAGTGGTGTGACTGTAAGACTCAGTAATGGGACTAATATTTTCGATTTATTATGTATTGTTATGAATGAACGTCAGGACTATCTGGTGGTGGGTAATGCTGATGATTGTTTCATCATAGTCTAGATCATCCAATGTTGTGGCTGCAATTTCTAGTGTATCAGTTTGAGCATTTTGTGACTGAGGGACATAAGTTAGTGTTGGTTATTATGGTAATTTTCTCATTAGATCTTGAACATGGTTCATCAATGGTACCAATAATTCTTTCTTAATAAAATAGTCACTATTGACCTGCTTGATGACCAGCTCCGAATCACTTTTTATTTTTAGGCATTCTGGTCATGCGTGATATGCCAGTTCTAGACCTTTAATGAGAGCTTGATATTCTGCTTCATTATTTGGGCACCCCTCTGAAAGCAGGAATGAGTAAGGTAAGACAGCCTTTTTTGGAGATATGATTATAACTCACGACCCTTCTTCGTTGAGCTTGGGATACTCTCTCCATTTCTCTTTCAAACTTTCGGAGGCACTATTGAAGTATATTTCCCATTCCTGGGGGAATTCTTGGAAGTAGAATACTTCTTCATCAGGAAGTTTAGTATCCAATGGGGTCATTTTTTCTGAGGGGTGTTCCTACAGAAAATCTACTAATGTCGGAGATTTGATGGATTTCTATGGAATTTCCCATATGTAAAACAATTGTAGGATGACTTCCCACGGTGATAGGCATCCATTTAGCATAGTATGATTGAGGATATACTTGAGAGGGTTGTAGCGAGAGACCATATGGACCTCTTAGTGATGCAGGTAATGCCTAAATTTCTATACCAAAAACATTATGGATAGGCAGTTCTTTTAAATTCTTGAATATCGAGTCTCAAAATCAATCATTGTTTGGATGAGGTAATAAGGACTATTCTGGATTTTGGCATCATTCTTATGTGTGAGGAAAGTGCCTAATGACTGTTCCAAGGAAGTTACGTAAAAAATTAGTGGTTTTCCTTTAACTGGAGGCATTAACACTTGTGGGCTTAAGAGATATCTTTTTACATTGTCGAATGATTCCTAAAACCAATTATACCACTGGTATTCAACCCATTTCTTCACCAACCAGGTGAAAGGAAAACACTTACCTGCATGGTTAGCTATAACGCACTGAATTTAGGCTAGGTTCCCCTAGAGACACCTCAACTCATTGAGGTATTGAGGTGGAGACATTACAAGGATGGATTTTTTCTTTTAATGGTCAACTTTGATGTCGGTATGTCATACAACGAAGTTGAGGAATTTCTCAGAGGTAACTCTGAAAGCACACTTTAGGGGAGTCATCTTTAAACTATGTTGTCGCAGTTTATTGAAGAAAATTTATAGATCGGTCATATGGTTTGAGCACTATCATGATTTAACCATGAAGACTTCGATGTATCACTCAAATAATTTTCCCAAGAAGGGTTTGAAAAAGCAATTCATGGTTCCCTAATATGTAGTGTCGGGATTTTTCATCCCAAAGGGAATCACCTTATAGCAGAATACTCCCTAGGGGCCCTAAAAGTAGCGGATTCTTTATCTTCTCTGGCCATTTGGATCTAATTGTATCTATAATATCTATCCATGAAAGAGAGGGCCTCATGTCCGATGGTCACATTGATCAGCAATTCCATGATCAGGACTGGGAAATCATCTTTCAGGCAATACCGATTGAGGTCCCTAAAGTCAATGCAGACTCTAATCTGTTCATTCTTCATTTTGACAGTGACTATGTTTTCTAGCCAGATCAGATATCAGACTTCCCAAATGATGTTATATTTTATTAATTTGTCATATTTAACCTCTATTTTTGTCTCATGTGTCAGGTGGGTCCTTCTAGAAGCCTGCTAATTTCCATAATGGTTTTCAGGAAGACACGGGTGGTGAGTGCCAACTCAGGATTGAGGCCTGACATTTTTGTGTAGTTACAAGAAAATAAATCTCGATTATTCTTTAGGAAGGATTTATATTCCTCATTATCTTCTAAATTCATATCCACACTAATCAGAGTGGGTTGTGGGTCGTCTTCAGTGCCCAGGTTTATCTCTTTAATTTCAATGATCGTGGCGGAGATGCCTTCTTCGAATGTGGGAGGGGCATCTTTGAGGTCTTCTTCATCTTCATATTTTTCTTCATATTCATCATATTATTCTTCCTTTATTGATGGAGAGAGGTTTATAGAGATGAATTCTCCAACATTTGGAGATAAATTGGAACTCTGGTTTACAGAAACTGAAAGAGATTCCTTTTCCCTGATTGACTGTAGGGAATTATCTGAAGAGGATGGAATTTCCCTGATTTTCTAGTGATCAGATATCATTTTCTACCTTGAGCTAGTCAAGAACTATCTAGGGTCCTAAGTATAGGTTGGGAAAATTCTTTTTTGAGCCCTCCCTATCATCATAGGTGTCAGTTCGCTTTTCAGCATCCCTGGAATTGGCGCCCATAACAGAGACCATGTAGACTGCTGAGTCTATGTATGAACTTGAACTTACACACTCAATATAGTTTATGCGTAATATATACTCTTCCCAAAGATATTTTAAGGGATTTTAGGGATTCGTTTCTGTTGGGCGGAGAAAAACGGGACGATGGCAAGAGGGGGGGTGAATTGCCTTTTAAAAAATGATTAACAAATTAAAATCAAAGTGAAGGTGCAGCGGAAATAAAAAGGCAAGACACAAGAATTGATAACGGAGTTCGGCCAAAAACCCGGCCTACGTCTCCGCTCCCAACTAAACCGTTGAGAGATTCCTACCGCTTGCTTTTCAATGGTTTTAGCAAGATACCCACTAGGCTTTGAGGTAGCACTAGAACCTATTACAGCTTGCTTTTGATGGTTGAGCAAAAACCCACTTGCTTTTAATGGTTTAGCAAGAACCCACTATCCTTCTTACAGGTTAAGGATAACTCACCTATGTCTCAAGCTATTTAAAGGAAAGCTTGACAACCTTTTCACACCTTAATGGTGATGTGAAACCCAAAAGAAAGAGGGGATGAGAAATAGAGTGGTTTGTAGACACAAACCCAAATTAAGCTCAAAATAGATAAATAAGAAAAACCATATTTAAGGAAGTCTTGGGCGCCTTTGATTGATTTGAGAGGCGGAGAAAAATGGGACGATGGCAAGAGGGGGGGGGGGTGAATTGCCTTTTAAAAAATGATTAACAAATTAAAATCAAAGTGAAGGTGCAGCGGAAATAAAAAGGCAAGACACAAGAATTGATAACGGAGTTCGGCCAAAAACTCGGCCTACGTCTCCGCTCCCAACTAAACCGTTGAGAGATTCCTACCGCTTGCTTTTCAATGGTTTTAGCAAGAAACCCACTAGGCTTTGAGGTAGCACTAGAACCTATTACAGCTTGCTTTTGATGGTTGAGCAAGAACCCACTTGCTTTTAATGGTTTAGCAAGAACCCACTATCCTTCTTACAGGTGAAGGATAGCTCACCTATGTCTCAAGCTATTTAAAGGAAAGCTTGACAACCTTTTCACACCTTAATGGTGATGTGAAACCCAAAAGAAAGAGGGGATGAGAAATAGAGTGGTTTGTAGACACAAACCCAAATTAAGCTCAAAATAGATAAACAAGAAAAACCGTATTTAAGGAAGTCTTGGGCGCCTTTGATTGATTGGAGATGTTGAAGGCCGCTTCCAAGCTTCTTTGAAGGAGCTCCTTGGATGTGGAAGTTGTTGGAGCAAGGTGGGTTCCTTGAAGGAAGTCCGCCGGAGGTTGGCCAATTGATACAAAATATGTCCGTTGGCTTGGTATATGATCCGGGTGGTGTCCGGGGCTTCCTTGGCCATTATTTATAGGCAAGGAACCCTTTTGGAGTCTTCGGAGCCGTTGGAGAGGCTTAAAGAGCCGTTGGGAGCCAAGTGGGCCAGCCTGGTGAAACTGCAACTGCTAGTTTGACTGGCTCCACCGGCTGGCCGGTACAGTCCCACCGGCTGGCCGGTGCTTGAGGAATTTGCGAGATTTCGAGTCTTGGCTCCACCGGCTGACCGATGGATGGGCCACCGGTTGGCCGGTGGCTTGGCAGTAGCTGATTCTTCTTTTCCAGGCACCACCGGCTGACCGGTGCCAGAGCCACCGGCTGGCCGGTGGGCAGACAGTAGCTACCACTGTTTGACTGGATGCCACCGGCTGGCCGGTGGTCAAGCCACTGGCCGACCGGTGGAGCCTGGTATTGGGCAATGCCTCTGCCAGGTCCACCGGCTGGCCGGTGCTATCACACCGGTTGGCCGGTGGACTGAATTTCAGTCCACTTGATGTGCTTCATGGCCCATTTCCTTGGAAATCTTTTGCCTATAAAACAAAAACACTTAAAACAATGTTAGATAAATAAGAAAGTGATTGTGATCATGAAAATTAAACCACGAGGGGATACGAGAGGTACAACAATCTCCCCCTATTTTGATGATCACAATCACCAAAACAAACAATGTAGAAAATGAAATGAAAAGCATGTTTTAAAAGATTTTTCCCCCAATCAATCAATAATTTCTCCCCCTTTCTGATTATCAAAATAGCACGGGGCATACAACTTGATTGAGGGAAAAGTTGAAAAACAATATGGAAATTTGTAAAACAATTGAAATTTTTGAAATTTGAATTGAAAGTTTTGAATCAAGAATTCAATAACAGTTTGAATTGAAGGTTTTGAATCGAAAAATTGAATAACAATTTGAAAAAAATTTGAAACCAAGTGTTGAAATTGAAAGTTGAAATAGAAAATTTTTGAAATTGAAAAAGAGCTTAAACGATCCTAACTCCCCCTAAATAAAAACAACAAATCACCGGGGAGAGGTTTTTGAAACCGAGACAAATTTTGGCCCAGAGAGACCCGCTAAGAGGGATTTTTCAATCCATACTTGTCTAGTGGCGGGTCTTCTCCTATAAAATTTATCATTAAAGAAAATACTTTTGGGGCGGCCATACCGGGCATTTTTACAATTTCACTCATAAATTAAGTGCCCGGGTTTTTTACAATAATTGCAAAATTTAAATTGAGAGCTCCCCCTTACAAAAATAGTAGGTTCATGGGAAGAGGAAGCTTTCTTGGAATAGCCAAGCCCTTGGGTGGTCCTAGATACACGTTGGGAACCTAGAAAATTGTTCAAATTTTGTTCCCCTTGGGTGAACTTGGCAAGGGATTCCCTTAGGTCTTTGATAGTTGATTCCATGGAATCAACATCGGGAAGATTTTGGATTTTGAGGGTCAACTCTTCCTTCTCTTTGAGAAGTTGTTCTTTTTCGGAAGAGAGTTTTTTGAAATTCTTTTTTAAAGAAACAAATTTGGAAGAAAGTTCGTGAAAACCTTCCTCCAATTGATCTCGCGCATGTTGGAGATCCTCATATGATAGATGATTAAAAGAATTGGAATTTGAAGAACTAGAGGAAGAGGAGTCGGAAGATGATACCTCATGTTTTTCCATTAGGCATTTTTTACCGGTGTCGCTTGAGGAGGATGAGGAGGAGGATGTGGAGCTATCACTCCAAGTGGCCTTGAAAGCCTTCTTCTTTTTCTTCTTCTTGGCCCTTTTCTTGTGAAGTGGGCAAGCGGGTACAGATTTTGCATCGGGTTCTTGCTTTTGAGCGGGTTCTTGCTTTTGAGCCATGCTAGTACCTTCATGGGTTAGCTCTAAATATTTCCAAATATCATGTGAAGTAGAGCAAGTAGAAATGCAATTAAAAACATTACGGTCAAGACCACAATGAAGAGCGTTCATGGCTTTGCCATCAAGCTCAAAATAAGCAATGTCATTGGGGGTCCATTTAGACTCATCGGGAGAGGAGAGGGAAAATCCTTGCATAACAATTTTATAAATTGGATAACCAATACTTTTTAAAAAAGTGGTCATGCAGGTTTTCCAAAAAGAATAGTCGGTTCCATCAAACAATGGAGCACGACCCAATGAATGACCTTCGAGGGTTTGAGAAGAAGAAGCGGTAGAAGCCATCAAAAAGGATCTTTAATTTGAAACCGGTTTAGGGAATTATTCAAATTTTGCCTCTGATACCAATTGTTAGACGGAGAAAAAGGGAGTGACTGGCAAGAGGGGGGTGAATTGCCTTTTAAAAAATGATTAACAAATTAAAATCAAAGTGAAGGTGCAGCGGAAATAAAAAGGCAAGACACAAGAATAGATAACGGAGTTCGGCCAAAAACCCGGCCTATGTCTCCGCTCCCAACTAAACCGTTGAGAGATTCCTACCGCTTGCTTTTCAATGGTTTTAGCAAGAAACCCACTAGGCTTTGAGGTAGAACTAGAACCTATTACAGCTTGCTTTTGATGGTTGAGCAAGAACCCACTTGCTTTTAATGGTTTAGCAAGAACCCACTATCCTTCTTACAGGTGAAGGATAGCTCACCTATGTCTCAAGCTATTTAAAGGAAAGCTTGACAACCTTTTCACACCTTAATGGTGATGTGAAACCCAAAAGAAAGAGGGGATGAGAAATAGAGTGGTTTGTAGACACAAACCCAAATTAAGCTCAAAATATATAAACAAGAAAAACCGTATTTAAGGAAGTCTTGGGCGCCTTTGATTGATTGGAGATGTTGAAGGCCGCTTCCAAGCTTCTTTGAAGGAGCTCCTTGGATGTGGAAGTTGTTGGAGCAAGGTGGGTTCCTTGAAGGAAGTCCGCCGGAGGTTGGCCAATTGATACAAAATATGTCCGTTGGCTTGGTATATGATCTGGGTGGTGTCCGGGGCTTCCTTGGCCTTTATTTATAGGCAAGGAACCCTTTTGGAGTCTTCGGAGCCGTTGGAGAGGCTTAAAGAGCCGTTGGGAGCCAAGTGGGCCAGCCTGGTCAAACTGCAACGGCTAGTTTGACTGGCTCCACCGGCTGGCCGGTACAGTCCCACCGGCTGGCCGGTGCTTGAGGAATTTGCGAGATTTCGAGTCTTGGCTCCACCGGCTGACCGGTGGATGGGCCACCGGTTGGCCGGTGGATTGGCAGTAGCTGATTCTTCTTTTCCAGGCACCACCGGCTGACCGGTGCCAGAGCCACCGGCTGGCCGGTGGGCAGACAGTAGCTACCACTGTTTGACTGGATGCCACCGACTGGCCGGTGGTCAAGCCACCGGCCGACCGGTGGAGCCTGACAGTGGGCAATGCCTCTGCCAGGTCCACCGGCTGGCCGGTGCTATCACACCGGTTGGCCGGTGGACTGAATTTCAGTCCACTTGATGTGCTTCATGGCCCATTTCCTTGGCAATCTTTTGCCTATAAAACAAAAACACTTAAAACAATGTTAGATAAATAAGAAAGTTATTGTGATCATGAAAATTAAACCACGAGGGGATACGAGAGGTACAACAGTTTCTAGCCTGTTTGGGGTGTTCATCCAATAAATTTCATCATCCAAATAATGATTCTCTCTTGGTTCATAGAACCATGTATCTAGGTAATTCGACTCACAAGATTCAAATGTGGATTTATCATCATGCAATTTCCCATTTTTTCTATTAGCGTAATATTTGACGCACTGATGGTATAATAAGGGAATCACATCGTGCTTATATAGTTAGGGCCTCCCCAACAGGATGTTGAAGGTAGTACTTTTCTATACTACAAGAAACTTGAAATCAGACATGAGGTCACCAAGAAAAGTTTTTAGATTTATTCATCCCAATGTATTCTTCTCCCTTTTTTGATATCCCAATAGATTCGTGGTGCAGGGTATGAGACTATCCTTTTCATAGCCCAACCGAAAAAGTGTTTGCAGCAGGAGGAGTTTTCCTCCAGAGCCATTGTCGATGAAAATTCTCTGAAAATCAATGCAATTTATCTTTCCAGACACATATAAGGGTTTTATATGTCCCTAAATGGTGGTGTATTCATCCTGATATATAATGGATATGACATTGTGGCATTCTTCAAGATTGGTCTATGTCAGGTAGACTTCGATAGCTACTACTTTGGTCTTAAATTCCTAGGGATTTAGTAAGGATTCAATGAGTGCCTCCCTAAGGCTAGCTGACAAACTAAAGCCATATAGGATTGATATATTTTCTGGTATTGAGGCTAGATACTTCAGAATGTCATATTTCTACACTAATTGTATGTTCTTCCCAGATTGAGTATGATTTTTCATGGGAGATTTAGAGGATTGATCTTTGGACGTGGATGGTACAACCTCTATGATAGGACCTGGTGGTGTTGTTGTTATTTCTGAATTTGGAAGAACTGATATACTTATACACCTTTGTAGATTGGACATTTTCTCTTACTCTGATTGATACTTGAAGAATATTGGGCTCGGGTTTCTTCCGAAAGTAGAAGAAAAACACACGGGTTCTTGTTGTGTCTAATGGAGGGTCTTTCCACAAGTTTCCTCAATATTAACATTTTGAGTTAAGGTGTGGCTATGAATTTGACTCTGGCCACGATCATGCCTTCCTTGAAACCCTCGGCCTCTACGACCTCTTCCTTTATCTCACCGATTGAATGTGGGTAATTCATGTTCATGGCCATAGTCTCCATCAGATAATGGGTCCATTAAGTGAATGACATTAATGGAGCTTAAGATTAGTTCGTGATCTGACAATAATTATGTCTTCCAATCTTTTTTTAATGACGTTCTTTGGTATGGTTGTGCTCGTTGTCCCATTTACTGAAGAGGTTCACATGCTTTCAACTCTACGGGCATGAAGTCTAAAAGTGTCAAGACCAATTTTGTCTTTGGTGATGGCTCGTCTTCTTGCTCCTTCTTTCTACCTTTTTGGCTCTCAGAGGGATGTGTGATTGATGATTATGGTTGTGTTTCATGAGGAGATATTGGGGGAATATTTTGTTACATCAATTGTTCCTAGAGGATTCCATGAGCTCCTTTTACTATTTTCTAAGTCATCTAACTGTAAAAAAAATTCTCCTTTTTCCTTGTGAATTTTTTCCACTCCTCTTCCACCCTTGAGTCTAAGGTGGAGACATACGCCACTTGTGCTAGTGGAGGACCTAACTTGGCTTGTATGGAATAAACCATATTTTTTAGGATATCCTTGAAGAAGAATCACTTATGGATGGTGTGTCCTAGTATTTGGTGGTAGGGACAATAGTTTAGATGTCAATCAAGACCCGTTTCATCGATGCGCTTTGGCATTGGTAGCCGGAGTATGTTATAGTTCATAGAGGCTATGAAGTAGCCATGAACTTAGTCATATCTAAATTAGTAGATTTTATTTCTTCATTATTAAAACTGATTTCTTTTGGAACCCATTGGTTAATCTATCCAAGGTGGGGGTGTTTGTTGGCGTCGAGGGGGTCCTGCATAGTTTGGTGGTGGCCGAACAACAGGAGATGGTGGCGGGGGTGTCTTAAGTGTGATATAAGCTGCTTAATATTTTTATACTCTTTTCCTAGGTTTGATGGGGCCACTCGAGACTTGAGATTGGTTCACTACAAGGATTCTTCTATCCTTTGTGAAATGGCAGATAAATATTGGAACCCACTTATGTACTACACTTGGATGAGTGGTGTCCAAAATTCATCACGAAGATTATCGATGCACATAACGAGCATTTCATCCTTGGGGAGTGGACATTTTAGGGAGTAATTTAGGTATATCCATATGGTGGTGATGTTTGAAACTCTTTCATTCTATTACTACTTATAGTTTGTGAGATCAATGATTGTTGTCTTAGTCAACATCAATCTGAACTGGAAGGGAAATTGTCAGCAGTGGTCCTCCCAGCCCATGATTTAGTTAGCTGGAAAACTAGTATACTATAGGATGGATGAACCCTACAGAGTTCGCATGAAGCACATCAGTTTTACTACTTATTTTATCTTTGGGGTTACCATCACAGGGTCACAATAAGATTCATAGTGCATTGGATGATATTCTAGGTCTCTTGAACCATTGAACACCAGGAATACGGGGTTCCCTAATTTTGAAGATGGTTGAATGTTTCTCACCCAACTGGGGTATGGTTTTTGTTTTGGTTATATTGAAGCATGTCACCCTTCCATGTCTTCTAGTTAGGCTATCAATAGCTTGACGGTAGTCAAGATCCCTTGATGCATATACTACCAACCTTGATCGTGGGAAAGTGTAGTGGGGGGAAAACTAGATGTGCTGGCACTGCAGAAATTTGGGGTGGATTCCCAGCCATGTATATTCTTTTTCGGTTCTCCTGAATGTATTTTGGAAACTTCCCCACTGGAGGGAAGTCTTGATGTCCTTCTGGGGATAGATTTGAGTAGGTTTATGGTCCCTATGATGGATTGGATGGGCATATGATCTTAATTTAATTTACTAGGATGAGTTCCTATAGAAGGGGAACCTCTTCTGGGAACACATGTTGATGTTCCACTTACATAACGCATCCAAAAAGCTATATTCCTTGACGCATCTCGATATTGATTCTCCTGATATCTCTGATTTCTTTCTTCAACTTCGATAATCTTTCCTCGAGTGTGAGCGATGCATTCTCATGGGGAGTAAGAGGTGGTTCATATACAACCCTGGATTTATTCTTCTTCTTGTTGGGGATTCATGAGGGAGCTAGTGATGGATTTGTATCCTCTCCATTTGTATCATTTATTATGATATCTGTGGGATTGACATTCTCCATATTCCTTGATGCATACCGCATTGGGAGTGGTGTACCCATTTCTGAATGGTATGAGAGATTTTGTTTCATCCTTTGTTGGAATTTCTCTTTCCATTATGTGGTATTATTTGGATTTCTTGGAAATGATTGACCCGAAGGGTTCCTTGATCTGACCTCGTAATTTTCCTTCATCTCGAAGGGTATGAACCATGAGATGGGGTTGAATGGGTGAGCTCTCTACTCATCATTATTCCTAGACGAGAGAAGATATATGTTTTCTATGTAGGAATTTTAGGTAAAAATTAATCATGCCCTGTGGGATGGGGTTGATACAGTTATTCTATTGATGCAATATGGCTCTGATTTATTGGTCTTACAGGGGAATTTTGAGTTAAAAATTCCCCCAGCCCTGTGGGCTGGGGATGTTTATATATTGCGGTGTAAGCTGCTACTATTTCCACCTTCTTGATTTCACGCACTCCTGGGTAGGTGTTGTATGGTTATGGTGTTGGATCTATAATGGATTTATTTTATTTTGAGGACATTATAACTACTTTCTAGTTGGATTACCTTAGGTAGGAAGCCTGTAGGTTGTTCTTGGTTTCCTAGATTAGAAACTTCTCGATGTCTTGATCTCATCGAGCCTGACAATTTTAATACCTACTCTAGGCCGGTTCTTATTGAGTGTTCCAAATTTCCTGAGTAGGTATTTCATTTTATTATTTCCTTTGGGTAATGACATTGCAAGATGTCACTTCGGATGAGGCCGACAAGATGAGGTGTGGGCTGAAGTGTAGAGCTTCATGTTCTCCACATAAATAGATATAAACACCAAACGAGGTGTCACAGATGAGGAAATGAAACTTCTGCAGCATGTGGAGGTAGGATGGTTCATAGTCTTTCTCTTTCCTTTCTAATTGTTGTCTCTGTATAGATGGGAGGGCTTCTAGGGTGATTAGATGGTGATGCTCACCTAGTATGTTGACATGGTCTGCATACCCTTCATAGAGAAAGAACTTTTCTTTTAGCTAGAGGAGAGTAGTCCAGATATTGAGTCAAATGTTACGCATACATACCTCAGAAAAATCCCTTGGAATGTCGAATTGATAAGTGGTCATGGGACAATACATCACTAGTATATCATCCTTAGCGAGTTGTATTCTCATGAGTAAGATATCATGTTATTGATCTTCCGGGGACTCCTCTACTTGGCAGGCCTTGATTGACTTCTTCTTAATGATTTCATTCCAAGTAATAGGGCCGAAAGAATCCTCATAGATATGTGAACGGCTTAGGGGTGGCTCGAAAGATGAGCATGGCCCCAGACCATCCTCTGGTTGAGAAAGGATATCACTCACCATAGACAGGGTGTCTGACATGTCTGACTCCATCTTTCTGAGTGCCTTAGCATATGAGGGATTTCTCACATTTATCCCGAAAAGGGGAGGACCGTATTTCCAGTGTGAATT
This sequence comes from Viscum album, assembly GCA_963277665.1. Lineage (NCBI taxonomy): Eukaryota > Viridiplantae > Streptophyta > Magnoliopsida > Santalales > Viscaceae > Viscum > Viscum album. The sequence continues at coordinate 884,908,221 of OY728125.1, forward strand.
TTTATTTTGGGGAGGACCTTCAAAATCAGTTCTGTAATGGAGAGGACTACCATTGAAACATAATGCCCCACCGCAGGGAATGTCTCTATAGTGAATTCCCCAGGGAGGTCCTTCAGGGTGGGCAGAAGCAAGAGGAGGACCTTCTTGCTTCTTGATGTCACTGAGGGGAGGAACTTCTCGATGACTGTTGTGATGGAGAGGACTACTATCATAACTTTATATCTGGATTCAAGGAGAATTTCTATAGTGTACATCATTGGAAGGGCCTTTAGGATGCATTGAAATAAAGGGAGGACCTTTTTGTTGCTTGATATTTCTATGGGGAGGACCTTTTCAGCAACTACCATTGTGGGGAGGGACTTTATAATGGTTATCATCATGGTGAGTACTACCATTATGACTTGACATCTGACTACAAGGAGAAGAATATCTGTAGTTTATACCCTAGGGAAGACCATCAGGGAGGACGACAGCAAGGGGAGGGCCTTCTTATTTTATGATCTTCTAGTCAAGGGGAGGGCTACCCTGACGCGCATCAGAAGATAGACTCTTGTGATGGAACATTCACGGCCCACAGAGTAAGCCCTCATGGGTTCTCTAGGGAGGACCTTCAGAGCTACTGGTAGCAACATTGTAGGGAGAGCCTTCACAACTACTACTGCCAAATCCATAAGTTGGTAATCAACCGATAGGATCTTATGCCTCTATTGATATATGCTTGAGGGCATCAAGAACTCCAGCTTCCAATATAGAGGGATCATGTATATGATATTCATTTTCTAGTTGCCTTTGGAACATTTCATTTTTGAGTGATCTCTTGTAGTTAACTAGTGTTATCTACTATTGGTAACAACCTTCATGTACAGGTCCCTATTTTTTTGGTTCCCATGATTTCACTAGGATACACCGACATACATCATGAGTTTTGGAAGGAATATATGACTTCCTTGGAGCGGCCACTACATTTGACTGGCATCCCCCAGTTGGTACGAGTATTTTTTTTTATGATATGCATTTCTCTGTATTGTGAGATATTTCCATCAACCCTCTTGGACTAGAGAAGGGATGTATAACTGCTCTAGATTAACTAACCTATTTTTCGGCTAAGCCATTCTGTCCGAGGAAACCATATTGTGGGCCTGGTTCCTTGCCTTTGTGGCCGATGAAATTATATCTTGACATGTCTGTAGGATATGGTCTCGAATTCACATCTGATATTTCATCATTGTTAGGATGTGTTGAGATATATATTTGGATGGAATGGGTATGAAGTCTCATTCTAATGTCAGATCAGGAGTTTTTGCTTTCTCCGGTCCCCTAGAGGTTGTTAGTGGATACTGTAAGTTCACATGTTCTGGCATAGAGGAAAGAGTCTTCCACTGGTTTCCTTCTCTAGTTTCCATTATATATGATAGATGGGATTATTGTTTATGAGTGGGAATTTTCATCTTCTCGCTTTTCATTGTATTTGTCTCATGGGATTTGTATGCATCTTAATGAATTTAACACTACTAAAATTTATTTTCCACCCTATTTGGATAGAGAGCTTGATACGCATCAGAAGGTATTTGTGCCTTCTTGTAGCTGATGTATATCTTATTTGGATGATGGGATATATGTGTATAAATAGATATTTTCATCTGCCTGTAATTCTCTACTCTGTCTGCATAGTGAGACCGGTAAACACTGGATGGAATGTGCATAGGCTCATATTGTGCCACTCTATTTTTGTGGTGGGTTTTAGTGGAGGGGGTAGAGTTTTATTTCCTCCCATTGAATGATGCCACATTTTTATGGAGGAGTTCCTCCTTAGGAATCAGGGTGATGGTCTACTCTTGATATTATGTTTTCCTCCCTTGGTGGGCAGCCCGTGTGTTTTGGAATTCAGTAGGTTCCCTCAGTATAAGATCCTCTTCAAAGTGAGGATACTTGGTATCCTAGTTTTTGTGGTTATGCTATTTAGTAGGAGCATATGAGTTAGACCCTTGTGTAGTTGGGATGAAGTCATCAACATCAAATTCATCTGCCTACCTGATATAAGGGAGGTACTTGTTTTGAAACTCTAGGGACAGGCTCCTGAAATGGTTCGAGATGACCACCAAGACCGCCTTGTGATGGAGTGCCGGTCACATATAAGGAGGTAGCTGATGAGTTTCTTCATATTGGGGGGATTTCCTTGAGGCCTCCACTATGGGGAGAGTATCGTTTTGGTGATACTATTTAATTATCATGTTGGATACCCATCATTGAAGATGTTGGGTTAGTGAGGGTGACTTCTCTTCATTAAGGCCCCAGCTTCCTGTGGGATCGCTAAGGTATGTGTTTTCATTGGTTATCAAGATTCCATTTGGATCAAAGGTTTCCTTAAGGAAACCTGCAATATATATATATATATATGACACATAAAGACAACAAAAACCCCATGAATGTAGCATCTTCTGATCATATTAATATTTGATGATTCATATTCACCCCTTCTTCTCTATTTTTCAGGAGGCGAAGGAGATTCAGTGGTGTAAAACCACCACCTTGGTTAAGGATTCATGTCGGTTTCCCCATTTTTATTTTTTCCCGATTGTTTTCACATCGTGTATTGATAGGGAGAGACGGTCCCACCGAGATTGGGAAGTGATTCCTTCTTTTTTATGTTATTAAGGTGGTGTCACATTTGTATGATCCAAGAATACAATTGAAAAGGGGTTACGTGTCCATGAAATCGGCCTACACTGGGTACAAATCCCTCAAATGGTCTCTAATGGTTTTATTCATGGAGACAGAAACACCCAATGACCATGGTATCCATGATTCATGGACGTAATTTACAAAGGTAGATGCTTGTTGGATAATGATTTCTTCCAATGATACTTCAGGAATCCATTGGTTGAGAGGATGAGAGTTTGAGCTCATCACACCCTTTTGGGGGGAATTAATTACTTCTTTGGGGATCTCTTATAGATTTAAGCCGTGTTCATATGTTCATGAATCACCATTTCATTCCCAAAGAGTGTATCCATGGGTTACCCCCGGGTTTATGGATAATCATATATATACATGGATTTGATTCCATGGAGACAATGCTAACTTAAACCACATAATGAGGAACTTTGATGTTTACCATAATCTAGGAGAGATGGAAGGTCGTTTGATGTTGGGTCAAACCCATAAGATGGGATTTCTATGTATCCTTGTGAGAGGAATCAAATCCCACTTAGTTCGATGTCGCTTAACTGGACACATTTCCTTTTAAGGTTGTGTGAAAAGGACCCTGACCGCACTGTCATGACACGCCAAATTGATGATGATTTTAAGGTTGACTTATATTCTAGGTCAGACCCTGGGTCTTCTCTCAAAAAGCGTCTGTGGGTTGCAAGTTTGTGTTTTTAATAATAATTACTAAAATAGGGGATGTTTTAAAATAGTTTAAAGAAAATGAATTTATTTAAAGAGTTTAATAGTTGATAAATAAAAGTGGTGTTTGAGAATTTTGATATAAGAATATAATTTCAAGTTGACAGCAAATCTTGGTGAGTTTATCATTCTGAAAAATACACATGGTTTAACGGAATCCTTTGGCTGAGGGTTGTCAAGATCTCAAATTCCCTCTTGCCTCTTAAAAGATACTCAAAGAGCCACCCCTTGACACAATAATCATGTTGTTAATGTTTGGGTATGAAGAATAGAGAAGAAAGGATACCAAATCATACTAAAATATTATGTATGTGTCAGATAAATAGGACTATTGTCTTGTCCAATCGGAAGAACCCAAGATTCCCACTTGAAATCTCACCCCAATTGGTGTTGAAATAAAAAGTGTTTCACTTAACTTTAACAATAGAAATGCAATCAGAGGAGAATCATGTCAAGATAAAAAATAAGTGAAATATTTAGCAGACAAATTACACAAAACCAGTAGAATAACAAGTGCTAGAACTCCCCCCAAGTGTGTGTAGCTCCCTCAAAATGACCGTCCACTGTTTAGCTCAACATCGGAGGAGGAGGAAGCTCTGGTGGAACTTCGCCTTCATCCTTGACCCCCCATATGAGGATAGGGGACTCCATAACTCCTTGGATGATGAAATGAATCATTTGGGTCTCTAAAATACTAGATATTTGCTTCCTGGCCGAACTTACAAATGGGGAGACCAAGGTTCCATTTTATAAGAAAATGGAAAGGTTGTTTTGAGAACATAGATTTATTAAAACCACTTTTCACATGGGTTTAGACCTCCAGAAAGCATTATCTATCTATGGAAAATTAAAAAAGTTGTAGCCCCATATCTTTATAGTCTCCAAAAAAAGTTTATAACTCTTTGGCCAAGTGGATCATGATATATGGACAGATGACATCACACAACTTTTGACCTCATGCAGATTCATTGTGCTGGACATATCAGTTTGGGTGGGACACCAGATGGCCGAATAAGTCTTGGGTGCCTTAATATGAAATGTATTAAAGTGTGTTTTGGACTGGGACAAAAAATATCATCCCATTTGGATTCACGGTTCAGGAGAAGTTCTCAGATGAGTCCACTGGTGTGCATGGATCTGGCGCAGTTTGGCCCATTTTTTTGGACATCATCACGGGTCTTCTACATCACCTCCTCCTGCAATGGAATCATCAAAACAAGTAAAATTTAACTTTTTAACAGTGATAGAAAAAAAATAAATGATTCAAACATGTAATTAAAATTGTTATTATTTTTATAACTTTCAATATAAAACAAGTTTAGCACACTGGTGTACGGGTGAAAATTAAACAGTGAATCATGGTGCGATCACACCCTCACACCTAAACATTTGCAGTCCTGGGAAAAGTCATAATTCCATAAATTATGCATGTAGATATTTACAAATTCATAAATATTTAACATTAATTCCTGATATAAATGTGATGAAAGAAAAAATCATACCAAGGAGTTATTATCAGTGATCATGAAAAAAGGCGTCTAAAAAATTTAATCCAAATGAAATTCCAAGAGATTCATGATACCAATAAAATAAAATAATTCAAAAGTTAATCATGTCACTAATTCTCCATGTGTGTTTGTGAAAACCATTTCATGCTATTATTTCCACTTTTTTTCGAGTAAATATTTGTTATTTTAATAATTTTCTACTTAAAAGATCATTTCCATTAAACTTTCCCCACATCCTTTGCAATCAAATTTCAAGACCCACTCACTTAAGTATTCTCCAAAGTCAAACCATAATCTCATAACCTAGATATCCCCATATGTTTTACATTTCATCACTCCCCTCATTTATTAATTTTTCAAAATTTTCACTTGGAACAAATCTCACACTCTTCTCCCAACTCATGTTTAATCTCCTCACGACACTAATTGTAATAGTTATAACATGATAAAAAGTCAAAGAAGGGTGGTTTTTGACCTGCCCAATATATAACCCTTTTTTTGTTCTTTTAGGGTGTACAACAGTTGGATAATAGGTATACATGCATAGTTTAATACGGTACAATAATGAAATAGATCGAATAAGGAACGAACGTATGGAAAAATGATTTTGGAAAGTAGAGAAAAATCAAGCTAACTTATATTTACCTTCCATTAAGTAAGAAATTTTCAAATTTCATGTTTGGGTGAAAAAATATGCGGAGAGATTAAGTGACAAAATTTTAAATTAAACTATTCACAAAAAGGGCCCCATTCTTCTCAATGCTTTCCAAATGATACAACCATTTATATCATCAAAAAATAACTAAATTTTAAATGAAGGTCACACCACAATATTGAATTCTTGTTGAAATGCAGATTTCATCGGAGTTTTTTTAATGTAAAAAGAACATGAAATATGGAAATTTCACATTCATTTTCAATAACTTCCATGATTAATTGGGCATTATTTTCAATGATAAAGATGGAATAAAAAAGTAATTTTATAGCACAAAAGTGAGGGGGAGGGAAGGGGGAAAGTAACAATACAATTCAGTAAGCTAAAAGAGAAAAAGATGAAAGATGATAAAAATTCCTAACTAACCTAGGAATATACCCATCCCCCACACCTAAAGTTTGTAGTGTCCACACTGTAAGAAAATAGATTGTGGAATGGAAGGATAAAATTTGGTGAGTTTCATTCATAGATTGGTTCTTGAACATGGAGTTCCTCCATTAGGGACTCTGGAATGGATTCATGGAAGTGATTCAGCCACTACCCAATGATAGTGAAGGTTTTCTTGGTTTCCTAATTTTTAACAAAGAAAACACTAAATAGATAGATATTAGTAACAGTGTGTGGTCCAAACCATCAGGAAAAAAGCTTACCTAGATGCAACTTCAACCTTGAATTGTATAGTAGGACCTTCTTCCCAATTCAGAACTGGCGATGAAGGATAAGATGGTTGTGGGAAGCCTTGGTTCGATCCATATAAATCCTGAAGTTCTCAAGTGAATCTCTTTTCATTTCCTTCAAATCTTGAATCTGCAACTTCCTTTTAGCACCTACACCAAAAAGATTATAATTTCATGGTTTGATGGCCTAGTAGGTCTGATGCTCAATCTCAACAGGGAGGTGACAACTCTTTGCAAACACTAGCCGATATGGTGACATACCGATGAGGGTTTTGAAAGAAGTAATACAAGCCCATAATGATTCATCAAGTATAAGACTCCAATATTTTCCATTTTGTTGAACCATTTTTTCAAGAATCTATTTTACCTCTCTATTTAACACCTCATCTTGACCATTGGTCTATGGGTGATAAGCAGTAGACACTCGATGACCGACCCAATACCGATGCAAAAGTGACTTCATTGTTCGATTGCAGAAATGAGAACCCTGCTCACTAATGATAAAACTAGGTAATCCAAACCTACAAAATAATTGGGTTCTCAAAAACTCTACAACTACCTTAGAATCATTAGTCCTTGTAGCTCGTGCCATTTCCCATTTTGACAAATAATCAACTGCCAGAAGAATTTATAAGTTGCCAAAATAATTAGGAAATTGTTCCATATAGTCAATTCCCCAAACATAAAAAATGTTATGAAAAAGCAATGGTTGTTGTAGAATTTCAATTCTTTTAGATAAATTCCCTATTATTTGACAATTAGGACAAGATTTGAAAAATTCATGGGCATCCTAAAAAAGTGTTGGCCAAAAGAGACCAGAATCTAAAACCCTGCGAGCAGTCCATTGGGGACCAAAGTGGCGCCCAAAAGAAAGAGTGTGGCAGAATCTATGGACTGACTAAAACTCGCTATCGGGAACACAACAGCTCAGGACTTTATCACTACATGTGCTCCAAAGGTAGGGGTCATCCCAAATGTACAAACGGGACTCATGTTTTAGATGGTCAGCCTAGTTTTTATTGAATTTAGTAGGAATGCAAGATACTACGAAATAATTTACAATTTCAGTATACTGAGGAATAACATCTTGCACTCGGTACCGTTGTTTATCAGGAAACATTCCATTTATGGGAATATAGGGGTATGAGTCAATGCCCAAGTATGGGTGAATCCTACAGATATGGTCAGAAAACAAATTCTATTCTCCTTTTTTATCTCTAATTTATAAATTGAATACTTGAAGAAAGAGCATCCAGTGAATGAGACGCAGTTTGGATTTCGGTTTCTTAAGTAGATACTGAAGGGCTGCATGGTCTGAGAACATAATGACTTTAGACCCTAAAATATATTACCTAAATTTATCCAAGGAAAACACAATGGAAAGAAATTATTTTTTAGTTGGGGTTTAGTTTTCTTGGGCAGGGCCCAAAGTAGGTGAGGCATAGGCAATGACATGTGGAGCTCGATCGACCCTTTGTGACAGGAATGCCCCAACTGTATAGTTAGAGGTGTCATACATGATCTCAAATGGTAAATATCGCCGAGGTGGTTGGATTACTGGGGGTGACATGAGACTCAATTTTAACTTATTAAAATATTCCTCACATTCTTTATCAAAAACAAATTCTTTTTCTTTTTGGAGTATTTGGGAGAGGGGGAGTGCAATTTTACTAAAGTCACGAATGAAACGACGGTAAAATCCATCATGACCTAGAAAAGACCGCACATACCATACATTTTTGGGGAATGGTAGGGAAGAAATGACATCCTCTTTTGGTTTATCTACTTAGATACCATCCCTAGAAATGACATGTCCCAAAACTATACCTTGTCGCACCATGAAATGGAATTTCTCATAATTGAATATGAGATTTTATTCAATACAGTGACATAGTACTAAAGAATTACTACTCAAACATTCATCAAAAGAAGATACATAAATAGTGAAATCAAATATTAATACTTCCATTAAATTCTCCAAGTAATCCAAAACAATACTAACCACACATCATTGGAAAGTACCTAGAGCATTGAACAGACCAAATGACATCCTTCTATAGAGAAATATGCCAAAGGGGCAAGTGAAGGTCATATTTTCCTGGTCCTTAGGAGAAATATGGAATTGAATGTATCTAGAATACCCATCAAGGAAACAATAGTGGGACCTACCCACTAGCCACTCTAGCATTTGGTCAATGAATGGAAAAGGGAAATGGTCCTTCTGGGTGTGTTGGTTTAGTCGACGATAGTCTATGCAGACATGCCAACTATTCTTCACACGAGTTGGAACCAATTCATTGTTTTTATTTTTTATTACAATAAGGCTAGTTTTTTTAGGAACTACGTGAACAGGACTAAGCCATTGGCTGTCAGTGATGGGGTAAATGATTCTAGTGGCCAATAATTTTCTTACCTCATTTTTCAAGATGTCTAGGAGGTTTGGGTTCAATCGACATTGTGCATGACTCACTAGTTTAGCCTCATCATTTAATAAAATATGATGTGTGAAAATTGATGGACTAATACTAGGAATGTTAGCAAGTTTCCATCCCAATGCTTGTTTATACTCCCTCAAAATTTCAAGTAGTTTCAATTCATGCTCAGGAGGGAGTTAACTAGCAATGATGACAGGAAACTTGTTTCCATTCTCAATATATGAATATTTTAAATCTTTTGGCACCTGTTTTAGTTCCAATTCAGGTGGATTTTGGATTTATGGGATTGTGTGTGAAAGTGAGAGGTCATTGATCTCATCTAACTGCTCAATGTTATCATCTTTAGATGAGGAATGAGCTTTTACAAGATTAGCAATATCATCGATGGTCATTATATCCTCAATGTTCAAGAAATCGTCAATTAACAAACATGGATTATATTTCTCTAGACCACTACAATAATAAATGCATGATTCATTACGAAGAATTTCAATAAATGATGAAAAATTAAAAAGGGGATCGGGGGAATGATAAGAAGTTTTTTTATGAGAAGGTAGAACATCCATTAAATTAATAGAGAGAGATGAATGTTTTTCTAAGGGGTGCTTCATGGAATCAAGGATGTTGAAATGGACTATGTCACTCCCAAATTCCATAGATAAATTTACCATTATGGATATTAATTATGGTTTTGGCAGTTTTCAAGAAGGGTATCCCAAATATAATTGGGGAATGTCCATTCATCCTATCATCTTCCATTTTTATCACATAAAAATCAGTTGGAAAAATTAAAATTTTTTCCCTCACAAGAACATCCTCTAAAACACCAGAAGGGTGTGTGATACTTCAGTTATCCAGTTGAACAACAATTCCAGTGGGCTTTGTTTCCCCAACCTGAAATAAATAGTATATGGATTGATGAATCACATTTATAGAATCACCTAAATCAAGCATAGCGTTGAAAAATGAATACTCCCCTATGGTGCATGGAATCGAGAAGGTTCCAATATCATTTCATTTGGTAGGAAGTGATGGTTATATCAATTCGGAGACATTCCTCCCCAAGATTACTTTCACATCACCCCTAAGTATTCTTCTTTGTGTCCATATCTCCTTTAGAAACATGGCATATCTTGAAATTTTCATCACGACATCAATCAAAGGAATGTTAACCTACACTTTTTTAAAAGTTTCTAATATTTTCTTATCAAGTTTAGTTTTTTTGTTTTATTGGATGGGTGGACCTTTGGGGAAATGTAAGAGGAATGGTAGGGATAGGAGACTCATCGACATACACACTCTTTCCTTTGGAAGGAATTCTCTTAGGATACAGATTTTCTTCTCTTGGGCCATTTTCAGCAGTTGGTATGGTGGTTTCCTGAGGAGTGGATGAATCTAATAGAGGGATAATTTGGGTTTTAATTTTTTTCCCACTCATATGGGTGATTGAAATAACATTTCCTTTATCCCTAGGGTTAACTACTGGCTAAGAGGTTAGTTTACCCAACCCATGACTTTGAATTTACCCCACCGAGATAGCTAGTTGGACTGATTGGGTTTTGAGGTCTTGTATGGATGCCTGAGTGGTTTATTGGAATTATATATTATTGTCAACCATTGGCTTCATCATATCATCTAGGCTAGGCTCAGGTTTTGGAGGGGTTTTTCGGAAAGACCTTTGGGGAGGTTGGGAATTTCTGGGTGGTGGTAGTGGATGACTACTCTGACCTTGTTGGTTCCATGGTTGATGGGGCTGGTTTGAATAACCCCCTTGACTATAGGTTTGGTTTTCATTCTACCCTAGGTCAGATGGATAGTATGGTTCTTGCCTAAAGGGTTGGTTATAGGGGCATCCTGGAAATATTGCCTCACAGCTATCAAAAGTTTTTCTCATTTGGAGGAATTGATCAGAGTAGTGGGTGTCAGAAGAACATATACCACAATTGATAAGAGGAGGAGATTGATTGGGATTTCCCTTGGGAAAAATAATGTTTTCGAAGAAGGGTACTTACCTCTTTTAACTTTGTGTCCACCTTCCTCTCAAATTCAATAATTTTCACCTCATGGAAACCTCAAATGGGTACATTGGACCTTGTACCAAATTGTTGAGTGTTTTGTGCCATGTTTTCAATTAGGTTTCTTGCAGTAATTGAGTTCTTATCTACCAGCGCACCACCTACAACAAAATCAATCATGTTTCTATCAATAGGAATTAAACCTTCATAAAAATATTGAATTAAAAGTTGATCACTTATTGGAGGGGTGGGAAACTTGAACATAACCTTTTAAAGAGTTCCCAATATTTATGTAATGTTTCCCCTTGTGACTGCCTTATACCAAAAATTCATTTCCTTATAGTTGCAGCTCGAGAGGTTGGGAACTATTTTTCAAGAAAAATGTGTTTCATGTCCTCCCAACCTCTAATTGGTGAATTCACATAGTAAAGTAAGTCATTTTAAGTGTCTAATAATGAAAATGAGAATGCTCTGAGCCTTACTTGTTCTTCACCCACATTTTCAGGTTTTAATGTAGAACACATAGTATGAAATTATATTAAGTGTTTATGTGGATCTTCTCCTGTAAGTCCATATAATCTTGGTAATAAATGAATTAGACCGGATTTTAGTTCAAAATTTGGTGTCTCACCTTGAATTTGAATGTAAGTTGGTTGGATATCAACATTAGGCGAGGTTAGTTCTTTTAATTTCCAGCTATTTTCAGCCATGTTACGCAATTTTACTTCAGTTGTGATGTTGGTTTTGGAAGAAGAAGAGGAAGGATCAAGAAGAGTGTCGATGGTTTGTGTGTCCTCCTTCGAATAGTTTTCTTCTATGTCTCAGTGTCGTTGATGTAGGATCCTATCCAGTTTAGGTTATAAAGGTGGTAAATCTCCCAGATTAGAATGCTTTATGCACCAAACCTACACAACAAATAAATCAGAACACAAAAGGATTGAAAAGGTAAATAAATATTCACAAAATTTGAAAATATCTTATAAAAACACGCACTAAAAACTGAAGCGCTCCCCGGAAACAGTGCCAAAATTTAACCAGGCTTTCCTGACACGTAAAATTGATTATTATTTTAAGGTTGATTTATAGTATAGGGAATACCCTAGGTTGTCTCTCAAGGAGCGTTTGTTGGTTTAGAGTGTCTGTTTTTAACAAGAAGTACTAAAAGAGGGGTGGTTTTAAAATAGTTTTAAGAAAATGACTTGATTTAATGAATTTAATAGTTGATAAATAAAAGTGGTGTTTTAGAATTTTGAGATAAGGAGATAATTTCAATTTCACTGCACATCTTGGTGAGTTCGTCATTCTAAAAAATACACATGGCTTAATGGAATCCTTTGGTTGAGGGTTGTCAAGATCTCAACTTGCCTCTTTCCTCTTAAACAATGCTCAAAGAACCACCCCTTGACACAAAAATCATGTTGTCATGTTTTGGGTATAAAGAATAGAGAAGAAATGCTACTAAATAATAATGAAATCTTATATATTTGTGACCTAAATAGGACTCTTTTCTTGTCCAATCGGAACAACCCATGATTCCCACTAGAAATCTCAACCCAATTGATGTTGAAATAAAAAATGGTTCACTTAATTTTAACACTAGAAATGAAATTAGAGGAGAATCACGTCAATATAATAAATAAGTGAAATATTTAGAACACAAATTACACAAAACCAGTAGAAGAACAAGTGTTGGAACTCCCTCCCAAGTGTGTGTAGCTCCCTCGAAATGACCGTCCACCGTTTAGCTCGACATCAGGAGGAGGAGGAAGCTCGGGTGGAACTTTTCCTTTATCCTTGATCCACCTATGAGGATAGGGGCCTCTAGAACGCCTTGGATGATGAGAGGACTCTTTTGGGTCTCCAAAATACCAGAGCTTTTCATCCTATCCGAACTTACAAATGGGGAGCCATAAGTACCATTTTATAGGAAAATGGGAAGGTGGTTTTGAGTACATAGATGTCTTAAAACCACTTCTCAAATGGATTGTGACCTCCAAACAGAATTATATCACTTTGGAGAAAATAAAAAAGTTTTATCCCCACCTCTTTAATGTCTCCACTGAAATTTTGGAACCATTTGGACAAGTGGAGCATGAGATATGTACAGATCACATCACACCACTTTTGACTTCGTGTAGATTCGGTGTGCCGGAGAGATCAGGTCGGTTTGGACACTAGATAGCCGAAGGCGTATTGGGTTCCTTAATATGAAATGTAGGCCAATATATTTTGGACCATCCCACATAATGTCACATCATTTGAAAGCACGGTTCAGAATAAGTGCATGGATGAGTCCACTAGTGTGCATGGATCGTGTGCAGTTTGGCCCATTTTTCTTGGACATCATCATGGGTCCTCCAAATCACCTCCTCCTGCAATGGAATCATAAAAACAAGTAACATTAAACTTTTTAATAGTTATAAACACAATATAAATTATTCAAAAATGGAATTAAATTTGTTATTATTTTTATAACTTTGAATATAAAACAAGTTTAGCACAATTGTGTAAGGGTGAAAATGAAACAGTGAATCGCGGTGTGATCAGACCCACCCATGAAGTTTAAATCCATGTAGAAAGAAAGACCATGTGAAAGCTTCCTATTAAATATTTGGGGTGGGACTCATGTAGAGGTATCCCAAAGTGGCTAGGAGGTATGTGGTCTCTCAGGTGGACATGACCCTACTGAGCACATGGACCAGACAACATTTGGGTTGATTTGAGGGTCATATTTGGACCTTAGAGAGGCTTTTCATGTATCCTAGTCAAATGGGGAATAAAATTACATAGAGTTATATTGTAATTGGGACTTGTACACTAAGGAATCCAAGAATGAGGTCATGTTTTCTCGGGGCTTACGCAGAGGTGTTTCCCATTTTGGGGGAAATAATTGGGTGAACCCTTTTTGAATGGCACCCCTTTGAGCTCGGGTCTTAAAGCAGGCATCCTACATATCCTATTTTGATCAAGAATCAGAGTTATCATATTTCATTTATCGTGGGGAGATAATGTTGTGTCATTACATACCCCTAATCCCACGTGATCCATACTCAGTGTGAGAAATGAGAGGGTGTGAGAGATTCAACAAAGGCACACTTTCTCTTCTCAGATGATAGAAAAGGATGACGATGATGGTAGAAGAGGTTGTGGATATGAGCTCAATGTGAGAGGGAATGAGCATTGGGTGTTTCAATTCCCTTGATTGGTCCCATATCGAGTTCACGATGGGAGAGGGTGAAAATCAAAAAACCTTTCAATGTGGTATGACATTGGAAGTCATGTGGTTTGGCTCTTGGAAGGCTAAGGACTTAACTCAGTGGGAGTACCCCAGAATGTGTTTTGGGAAAGGGGAATAATGTGGCCTCTTGTAAAAAAGAAAGGCGAGCATGATTCCCTAGAATGATCATTATTTCTCTTTGAATGGAAAAGAAATTGATTTCCATTGATCCCTAAAATGGAGAGGTTAATGTCATTATCACAAGGTTACACTCCGGGTTACCTTGGGAATATAGACTTTGAGACATTCTGGGGGTTTGAACCATTGTGGGGATTTCCTTTGTTACTTCTCTTACCATGGTTTTGTGGACTCAGATGAGTGCGCTGATGCGCTCAATGATCTAATCATGCGGGTCTGGTGGATTTAATGGAGGCTTTGGCTTGATTTCAGTGGACTGCTTCACAAAGGAGACATGAAGGAATGGTAATAGAGGGGAATGATTGGAACCGGAGGGAAGGACACCCAAAGACACCCCATTCCATGTATTTTTTCTCATGCGAGATGGGGGAATCCCCACATAGCATATTGATATGTGGGTAGAGGGGTCGTCCGTGTACTAAAGCAGTATATGGACATGGGTAGGGAACACCGCATACCAAATTGGTATGCGGTTCTAGATGTGGTTCACCACACCAATTCAGGTTCCATCCGTGTAATGATGTTGTATGTGGTGTATGGTTTGATCTGAATAGTGATGCACTATGTGGAGCACTGTATTAAATAAGGGTCCTAGAGAATGTGGTTCACAGAGAGTTCATCCGTGAGGAATTTATGATTCACTATGGAACTAATTAGGTTTGTGGTTTACCAGTTATTATTATGTTATTTTTTTATGGTTCGCATTTGGTTATACCAATGAAAGAGTGTATCGTGATTTTCACATCGTCAATGATTCGAAATTGAAGTCGAAATACTCTCCATATCTGAATTCTTTCTTCTAGTCTCTAGGGTCTCCTTCATACTCTCTCCCACCCATCTCGGCTCTCTCTTCATCAATATCCCTTTAAATTCCTCCAATACCCTTTTTATAGAGCACTGGGGAAATAATATTTGTGGGCATGTGGAACCATCTGTGTCCCATGAAGATATATCTCAACCCATAGAAGACTTGGTCAAACGGGGTTTGCGGAGGATGTGGTTTGTGATGTGTGCTTCATGGAACACCACCAGCTAGCTTCGTTCGATAACTATTGAGTTCCTAAGATGGTATGTGGATGGCATTTCTTCACTTGATTCCACCAATGACACGATTCACAGAATCCTAGGGTTTTTGGTCATCGTCCCATAGGCCAGCGCCTCACAAGTCCTTCCACGTTTATATGGTTCTTGGTTCTTGAACGTGAACATTTCTAGGTGATGGTACACAGTATACTAGAAACTTATGAAAATTTTGATTTATTCAATTTTCTTCTCAAATATGCCATCCAATTTGCATCTATTTTCCTTCATGTACTTATGGGGGTGTTTACATTCCATTTTCTAAATTTTAGTAACCCTACTATGCTATATATCAGAAACATACCATCAAGGCTTGGGCCAAGACACCATACATAAACGGGTAAGGCCTTAGTCAATACCCAGACTAGTTTATCTCATGAGACCTACTAATTCATCAAGGGTATATATTAGCCCCTACCCATCACTTACTAAGTCCAATGCATTCCTCTTATGAAAAGAGTGAAACATAAATAGCATAAACCTTTTGTATTGAAAAAATTATCATATGAAATATGAATACTTTAACCATAAACCATGAATGGTATCAAAATAGCACATCCAAAGTTAAAGTGATCATAAAACCTTCAATGAATTTGGTAGATGGTATCATAGGATATCAACCATAATGAAAAATAATATTCGAAAAATTATTTTGATATAAATTAAAATAGTCTAATAAAATCATTACAAATTTCTTGAGAGAAATACCCTTTTTTAATTTGAAATAATTTATTTAAAAAGTTGTGTAGTTATAAAAGAAAATATTTTCTTTGAAAAGAACCCATTAAACTTGTAAAGGAATCTTCAAAACGTTAAGTTATAATGAAGGTGGTAATAGTCTCTCTGTAACACCCCGAGATTTTATGAAAAATATTCTTTTAATTTCATTGATGTCTTCTTATACACTACACCAAGTTTAGCTTTTACTATATGCAACATCGTATTAGCTTGCAGTATACGTAACGCTATTCTTGGATCGTGTTACACACAATTTCATGTTTGTTTTATAATAGTCATTCTACGAAACATTGAGTGTGTGTGTATATATATATATTCAATGTATAAATGAAATATGGTTGGATTATATTATACAAAACAATGAAGGATTCTTGCACAACACGCAACCCTGACATGGCTTGCATTACACGCAATCGTGACCTTCCTCGATAGCGTGTGTTGTACGCAATACCGGGTTTTACTAAACAACGATATATTATTATAATATTATTATGAACTAGCCGTTATGAATAGTATTAACTAAAATTTTAATTTTATAACATTATTATTCATCTTATACATTTTCTAGAACGTGTTAAGTGAACAAAATAAATGTTTCGGGTAAAATAATTATTTTTTAAAAAATGCAGTTTTACCGCCTTTTGATGGCGCACCCACATTAAATCTTGTTTTTGAGAAGTTTATAAGTTCAATTTGACAAAATAAAATTATTCTTTAGAATAATGATATAAAAATTTACTTTGAATAAATTTTTCATATTATTCTGATAAATTTCATAATTTAATGAATAGTAAAAACACTCTATATTTTAATTAAAAACAACTTTTTTCATCGTAATAAATTTTGTGGTTAAATAATAATATTGAATGGTTTAAAAGTATAAATAGAATATATTTTTACCATTTAATATAATTTATATCATTAGCATTGATTTTACATTGAATTCGTAGGTTAAATAAATTCAATCTTTGGCAATGTTTTAACTTTTAAAACCTGTTTTCTTAACAATGGGATTAATTTTAAATTAATTACTGCAACTTCTGTGTTTTGAATTTTGAAAAATGGATACCATATTTGTAATTAGTTGGTCAAAAATATGTTAATATGTTACTTTTATTTTTTTTATATTATGAATAGTAACTATGGTAATTTTTATTTACTATGGTTAAAGGTAAATAGGGTAATTCAAGGTTAAAAGAATATTATAATAATTCAAAATTATATTGAAACTTGTACTAACCTTATTGGATGAGTATTGGCCAACCATGGGAATCCTTGGGTCGATTTTGGGACCCCATGGAGCCACTTATGAAAGACAATGACACATAAGATTAATTAATTTAATGTAAAGACAAAATTTGAATTAATAAATATCGCTTAGTAATTAATTTTTATAAGGGGATATATAAATTATCTTTTGGACTATAAATATTCATTGGAAAGCTAAAAATATTTCCTACATGTTGGTATTTGTTTTATTATTTTTATACATAATATAAATTAAATTATTTATGACACAATAATGATGCAATATTTACCTCATTAATAAATGATTTAAATAAATAAGATTAAAATGATTAAAATATCATCCAAAACCTGTCCAATTACTATTGGATGATTTTATTTAGAATATGAGTCATCTTATATTCTACATTAATGTGTTTTGGACCTCTTGAAACCGAAGATAAGTTTATAATAAAATAATGTTTTCAGACTTTCCTAAAGAGCCCCTCCACTCCCTTATAAAAGGAGACCACTTCTATGAAATTCCTCACACCTCTCAAGCCTTTTGGCTCGTCCAAACTCTGCCCAACTAAGCTGCCTACATCCCTCTTCTCCCCCTTGAAGCCTTACATTAGGCATAAGACTCTCCAAGAAGTCCTTTTGGTTCAAACCAAAGGAAGTTACCAAAATTAAAGGAGGTTCGGACTCTTACGAAGCAAATTGGACCTAAGCTAAGGGAAATATCACATTCTCATTTCTATCCAAGATTTTTTATACTTTGGAATTTACTGGGGTTTATTTTATCATCCATATCCATGTTTCCTCAATATGTAATATTTATATCCTTATACAATAGTTTAAATCCAATTTTACCCGTCGGTGAGTTTTTAGTAAAAGATATGAAAGGAATCTTTTGTCGTTTTCGAACGGGGTACTTTTTGACTTTTCCGACAAAAGTATGAGAAGAATGTTTTCTTTTAACTTATACGGCATGAATGGATTTTTAAAACATTATTTCCAAGAATCTTCCCTTACATGTTTTCAATTTTATTTTTAATCAACTTCTTTTAGTTAGAATTTTATGACATGTTAAGAAAGGAAAAGTGTTTTTGAAGTAGAAAGGATATTTTCCTCAAGAATTGAGTTCAAGAGTTTTATCAAAATTATTTTCCATCTAAGATAATATAGGGTTATGTTTCTATCCCTATTATTACATGGATTTGACCATGTTGCGATGGAAATATTTTTATGAATTCCTTTATCTTATATGAATTGTTTTATGATGTTTAAGAATCCCATTTTTATTACATGGGTTATACAACGATGTATGATTTATGATTTTGTGGCACACATAAGAATGGTATCATTATGAGATGGGTGGGACCTATATCTCCCTCCAATTCATTGGGTAAATATTTTATATCTCATGAGATAGACATGGCTGGAACGGCAGGTTAAACCGGTTCATTGAAACAGGACTGAAACGAGGAGTGAACTCGGTTCAGAAATGGACTTTTTCCACTAAGATAGTCTTGGAAATGAGTCTTGAATAATAAGAAATGATTTTTCTATGATTATGTGTGTATTACACAAAGTTTCATGTTTTAAGTTATGATTATTGGGATTACATTTCACTACTATGATTTATCTCATGTTTTGATATTATGATCTCTATTGCAGGTTAAGATTTCCAAAATGTTATGTTCTTATGAATATGATGTGATTGATATTTCTTTTGTTTACCCATACTGAGATTTTGAGCTCACCCTTTTATGTTTTCTTTTCCCTAGGATATAAATAAATGTTTTAGGTAAGAAAAGAAAATAAAGGGGAAGATATTTATGGGAGATGTTGAAGATCTTTCACCATTATTAGAAGATTATATTCCGAGTTTCCAAAGACACTAAACTATTACGGTCCTTGTGTGTGTGTGTTTTTGTTATGTAATAAGTATTCCGAAAAAGTAATGTAAGTTCCATGTACATCAGGCTTCAGGTCTCTACACTCTTCTACCTTATATGTTAAAAAATATTTCTTCGGTATTTTTGTCAAAAATGTCATAATGTACCTCATTTGGAAAGTGAAAAAAAATCCTTTAAAACAATTTTATAAAATTATAATATATTTAATAAGAAATTATATATTCATAGGATAATAGTAATTTTTTTTTGAAAAAACATTAATAAAACATGAAAAATTAAGAAAATATCCCACAGTCGAGACTTAAACATAAACAATCCCAAATAATAATGAGATTGTGAAATAACCCTTACTCTGTACTTTAATTTAGTTCAATGTGCATTAAAATCTTGTATAATGGTTTAATGAATATTATTAATTTATAACAGAACCATATTCATATTAATGGCATCATATATTATCTTATTATATCTTTTTATTAATAATATTTTGTTATTACCCTTGTTTCGTTTGTAAACTTATTCATTTTCCAATTCTTGTTTTGTCATTTAAGTCATGTTTTATATAGATAGGATATGTTTAATTCACATACATAATTATTTTATGTTAATATATATTATATTTAATCCTTATATAAATTTTTATAATCATTATTGAATGGTTAACATGGGAAATGAATCACATCACGTCGTGGAGACAGTATGTCGTACATACGCACGAGCGACAATATCATTCTCTTAATGGTAAAAGGGTAAGAAATAGGATGGTATATTAATTATAAATAATCAATATAATATCATTGTTATTATTTATATAAATTATATCCATCATTATACCAATCCAAATATAGTGGTGATGAAAACAAATACACCACGACGTGGAGACAGTAAGTCATATGTATGCACGTGCTATGATTTTTTTTTCATATAATGGATAAAAGGTGGAGTATGGTTGTACCATAATAATAATAACATATAATAATATATATGATATGGGATTTATTACTTTATTATTTAAACAATAGATGAAGATCAAATAGAATAAAAAATGAACTTGAATGGGTTGGTAAAAGAATTACCTTTTTTCGATTCACTTCCTTTAAATCTCTTTTTAATATATTTATAATTTTTATTTTTGGATGATTAAGAACCAGATAACATGGATAAATATTTTTACAGGAGATATTGGATGTTTTTTTTGTTCTAGAATTATCAAAGTGGTAGTAGTAAGTGAGGGAGGATGTTCCATTTTATAATTGAGATGAGTTTCACTTTTAAAAACTCTCAAAATATTAAATTAATATAATTTAATTTCTAATTAAAAATTGGAAAAAATTTACATATTTTGAATCTTAGATATTTATGGGTTGAAATAATCTCAACCAATAGTTTTTGGATAATTTATGTCATGTAATTACCTTTATCTTTTGGTTATAACCATTATTTAACATCCATAACTCTTATAGTGACAACATGTGTTTTTACACATTAATTTTCAATATAGTTACTATAAAATTCCAAAATAATATTAAATGATTCATGAATGAAATTTTAAACTTTATTCAAATCATTTTGTCTAATTTATCATTTTTATGAATTTTATTACATTTAATAAAATAGTACCAATTTTAATATAACAATAATGATAATTTTGATACAATTTGTTAATTTGAATTTTACAAAAATTAATACAACTAGATATATTAAAACCAACACCACTACCATGTAAAATATATCTAAAAAATTCAGGGATGAAATTAATCATGTAAAATTATATTTATTTCAATATTTTTATAATCATTTCTTTAATATTAAAATTAATAAAATAATTATAGTATCATCATTGTGTATGCCTTTAGGGAAATTGTTTATTTCATAAAAACTAAAAATAAATTTTCATGATAAAGATAATAATTTTAAATTTAAAATAACTCTTTATAGTCAATTATTTGTTATGAATAACCACATATTAAAATTTAATACTTATTAACAACATGAGTATGACATATTTGTACTTAAAATAAAATACTATAATGGGGTTGAAGTCATGAAAGTGGATTCAAGAGGCCATAAATAATTTTTCAAGACACTCAATCGTCCAATTAAATTATGAAAAGTGTTAGGGTAATTTTCTAATATTTTTCATATTATTTTGAACTCTTAATCACACGATTAACCTTTAACCATGTTAGTAAAAAAAATTACTAAAGTTATAATTCTTAATGTACTTAAATAAAAGAATCCTATTTTCATAATTTGTAACCACTAATTCCAAATATAGAATCCATTTTTAAAAATTAAAAACACAAATTTTTTAGTAATTAATTTAAAATTAATCTTGTTATTGAAACAACGAAACAAGTTTTTAAATTGAAAATGTTTCAAAGATTAAAATGTTTTTATATCGAAATTCAATGTGAAATGG
Organism: Viscum album; assembly: GCA_963277665.1. Classification (NCBI taxonomy): domain Eukaryota; kingdom Viridiplantae; phylum Streptophyta; class Magnoliopsida; order Santalales; family Viscaceae; genus Viscum; species Viscum album. Next base: position 884,929,780 of record OY728125.1, read on the forward strand.
ATTCCAATGAACTTAATTGAATTAAATAATCAAAAATTGATCAAATTATTCTTTAAAACCAATTAAAAATTTTATTTAACACTATTAATTATTTAAATGAAAAATCTATTTTCAATTAAAATGAAATATTTTATCACCATTCAGCAAAACAAGGAACTTGTCAGAAAAATACCAAAAAATTTTCCAAAGTAAATTTCGTTATTCAAATTTCAAATTTCAAATTTTATTATTTTGAATAAAATTTATAAATGTATCAAATAATATTTTTAAAACAAGTGTTATAATAAAAGTCAGTAAATATCTCTTTAGAATAATATACCCTTTTAATGTATAAAATTAAATTCATTATTATCTTATGGTTATAAAATATTATGGATGAATGTTCAAGACATTTGATAAAATATATATAATGTATCAATTTTAAAATGTGGTTAATACTATTCATTTATTCCATTTTAACAGCTAGGTTATCACATTAACTTATTAATAGATCACGGTCAATTTGAACACAATGTTGCGTGCGACGTAAGCTATTAAATTTATTTAAAAATAAAATGAAATATAAAATATGGGGGTGTTACATTCTTCCCTTTCCCAAAAAACTTCATCCTCAAAATTTCTAGAATATCATATCATAAGAAGATTTGGGTAGTTTTTCATGGTAATTTCCTAAGGTTCCCATGTCACCTCTCTTATTTTATGATTTTTCCATAGTACCATTACCATTAGAGTCATTCAATTCCTCGACACTTTATCTCTATTATCAAGAATCATAATATGATTTTCGTAATAAGACAAATAAGGTTTAAATTATATTTCTTTGTAAGCAAGAACATGTGTTGGGTCTGGCATGTACTTCTTTAGAAAAGAGATATGGAACACATCATGTACTTTAGGAAGACTAGGTGGCCTTTCCAAGTGATAAACCATAGTTCCAATTCATTATATAATTTCAAAAGGGATGATGTACCTGGGGCTTAGTTTCCCTTTATTATTGACTATTATAACACCATTCCATGGATATACCTTCATTAAAACATGATCTCCCACTTAAAATTCCAAATATATCCTTCAATTATCAGCCTTGTTATTTTTCCTACATTGAGCTACTTTGATATGGGTTTGAATAGTATTTACCTTTATCATTTTTTCCACCCCAAGTTCGCATCCTATAAGATTAATTTCAAAAATTTCAACCCAATAAGTTGGTGTGAGACATCTATTTTCATATAACACTTCATATAGTTCCATTTAAATACTTTAATGGGAGATATTTTTATTGGTAGATTCTACCAAAGGAAAATACTGATCCCCTATACCTTGAAATTTAAGCGAGTAGGACCTCAACATGTATGTTAAATTTTGGATAGTCGTTTCTGATTTCCCATCATTTTTAGGTTTGTAAGAGGTTCTCAAATTATATTCATTATTTAAGTCCTTCTAAAGACTTTTCTAGAATTTCGCTGTAAATAGTGGATCATGACCAGACACAATTGAAAGTGGTTCCCTATAAACTCTTAAAAATTCTTTCATATAAAGTATTATTATGTGTTCAAGTGGTAAATATTATCTTATAGAAAAAAATATGCTAATGTGGTAAAGAGATAAAAAATAACCCGTATCATGTCATTCCATCTAGGATACCTTGGAAGTCCTATGAAAAAGTCCATTGTAATTCCATAGAATTTCAATACAGGTATAGGAATGGTTTACATGACTCCTCTAGGTTTTTGTCTCTTAGTCTTCACTTGTTTAAAAAAAGACAATCTTGACACATAGTCCACAATTTCCCACTTTATATTGTCCCACCAAAAATGTTCCTTCATATATTTTTAAATCATTATGCCACTAGGGTGTATTGAGAAATCTGAGCTATGAAAATAATCTAGTAATTCAATTTTTTTTCTTAGGTATATAGGGAACAAAAATACTTTTTCAAAATTTCAAAATACCATCCTCATATATGAATTCTACTAATTTCCCATCATTTACATATTTTATTTTCTTTTAAAAATTCCCATTATCAGACTAAGAACTTTTTATCCTTTCCAATAAAGATAGTTTGTAAACCATTTGAAAGAGTGGAGATATTTAACCTTCCGTTATATTTCCCATATCCATCATTACTAGATCCATGAACAAAGGATCCCTTTCAATTTTAATTTTGTTAAGAACCCCATGATACTTCTGGCTCAATGCATCTACAACCTTATTTTATTTCCCTAGGTGGTAGTGTATTGAACAATCCTAATCCCTATCTAGCTTAGTCCATATCATTTTCCTCATATTGATTTATTTCAATTAAAATTTATATTTCAAAATCTTATGATCCTTATATATCTCACATGTTTCACCTTAGAGATAGTGTCTCTATATCTTCAGAGAAAATATTACAGGTGAAAACATAATATCATGAGTTGTATGGTTATGTTCATGAATTTTTAACTTCCTGGATGCATATGCAATAACTCTATCATTCTTCACAAGGACACAACCAAGTACTTTCTTTGATGTATCACTATAAATTGAAAATCCATCATTTATTGAAGGTAATTTCATGATCCTAGAATCGACCAATCTTATCTTCAATTATTAAAAACATTCTTCACTTTATTTTGACCATATGAAGTTAATCCCTTCATGGGTGAGCTTGGTGAAAAGGTCAGATAATTGGGATAAATTTGGAATGAAAAACTGATAGTAACATACTAAGCCAAAGAAACTACGTACCTCAGTTATGATGGTTGGTGTAGGACTTTTTTGGATTGACTTTGTGTCTAAATGATCAATAGATATTCCATCCTTGGATACAAAATGACCAATAAAATAAATTTACTAAATAAAAATTCACATATATATTTTAACTCTTTCCTTCTAAGAGTCGCAAGAATCATTTACAAGTGATTCTCATGATCTCCATAGATTTTAAAATAATCCAAAATATAATCAATGATTACCACAAAAAAATCCTTAAGATATTACTTGAATACTTTATTACTTATATCCATAAAACCCCAAGGGTGCATTAGTCAATACAAATGGAATTACTGTAAACATTAAATATCTGTACCTCATTTAAAAAGCTATATTTGTAATGTATTCATTCTATAATCATAGTTAATGATATATAGAATTAAGTTCAATCTTTGAAAAAAAATTACCTCTATAAAGATGATCCAATAAATCATCAATGTGAGGTAGATGATATATTTTTTATTTTAATAGCATTGATTTCCATATAATCAATACACATCTTCATGGATCCATCTTTCTTCTTAAAAAATAGAATAGGGGATCCACATGGAGAAACACTAGAGAGAACAAATCCCTTTTTACCAAATTCTTCTAATTTTTTCTTCATCTCTACTAATTCCATTATGGCCATTCTATAGGTAGTCTTCAATATTGGTCTTTCATCATGGATTAAATTAATAAAAAACTTGGCTTCATGATCTGGGGGGTGTCCAGGTAATTCCACCGGAAATAAATCAATGTATTCTTTTACAATAGGTATGTCCTCAATTTTTAGATTAACTTATTCATATCTAAATGTTGTTTTATCTTCCTCTCCAAGATTTTCATTCATTAAATATATTGGTGGTAGATATAAATAATAATCAGATGATTAAGTTTGTTCTATAATGATATGTAATTATTCTTCTTCCTCAGAAATCATAATTTCGTTATTCTTCTAATAATTTTTCACATCATATTTTGAAAGATAGTCCATACCAATGATTATATTAAAGAGAACCATAGTTATGATGATAATTTAAACAACTAAATGACATTTATGTGTCATAAAGGTGACTCCATGACATATCATTATTGTAATAAGACTTCCCTATAGAGTTTTTATTGAAAAATAATTTATTAAATAAAAAGGTAAATTTATAATTTTCTTAGAAAATTGTGAAGATATAAAATAATGTGATGATCCATAATCAAATAAAGATTTTTCTAAGTTTCATGAGGAGATTAATGTACTTTCCACCACATCATTAATAACTTCAGCCTCATTATTTTTGATCGAATAATATTGGCCTTTCTCCCTTATTATTTTTTAGGATAAGTTTCCTTGAAACTTAGGAAAATCATTTTTATAGTGTCCCATATCTTTATAGTTAAAACACTACACATTACCAACTTCTTTCTTTCTCTTACAATAATGGGCTTGGTGGACTTTTTATCTAAACATGTAACAAACTCCCATTTCCAGTAGGAATGTAAATTATGATTCTTTCCACATTTATTGCAATATAGAAATTTAACTCTACCCTTCTTCACTTTTCCATTATTTCATTTTACAAAGTGTTTAGTATCCCTCTTCTACTCTTAAATTCGATTAAATTTTTAATACATAGAGAATTATTTCTCTATCTTGATAGAATATGATTCTATATATTTGTATGATGAGAAATTTTGGTAGAATAGTTCTTTTCAGAGGAATGGTTTTAACCCATCAAATAATCGATCAATATTACACTTTGGATTGTGTATATAATCTGAATAATTCCATAATAACCTAGTAAAGTTTTATTTATACTTAGAAACATTATCATCCTCATGTTACCACATAAGTAAAAAGTTATTCTCCATAACTGCTCACCATTTTCAAGGAAAATATTTATCTATGAAAAGTTCCTTAAAATCCCTTTATTTCATGTTTTCTATTTTTTTCCTCCTCCTCCTTATTTTGAATTAATTACCACCATTGATCTATATATCCTGAGAGATAATAAATTTCCTTGACAACCTTATCTCTTTCATTACATACCAAAGTAAGAAATGTCTTCTATAAGGTACTTATATATTGTTTGGATACAAATGGATTTTATTCCAATTGAATGATATAGGTTGTTATATCATTAAGTGTCCTGACATTTTTCCCTTGTGTTGTGGATCATGACGCTCTATACTTGTAATATTATTGTTTATAACATGATTTAGCTATCCCGGTATAGTTATAAGTTATTCATAACCAATTGTAGCTATAAATCCAACATCATTACCTTTCATAGGAGGGAAATAACTACATAGATTTAGTGTGTCTATAAAGATTCTGTTCCTTCCAAAAGGTACCATTTCTAGAAAATGACATACACAAGATTAGGATTTGAATCATAATACATAATTTTGAACTAGTAAAAAACATAACATGAATTGAAATTTTATGTATAACTAATCTCAAAAAAATAATATAGGTTACTTTGGGAATATCCTCAAAGTATGTTATAGGATTATGTTTCCATGATATATATTTCTCTAAATCTATTTTCAAATATTTCTACTAAACTTTCTCTAATACCAATGGTAAAGACCCTAACCCTAGTATCCCGAAGCTAGGGACTCACTTAATTATAATGGCATAGATACCAGATTTTAATCCTGAAGGACTAATTAGTTTAGTAGTTTTGGAAGCAATATTACATCCATGAACCTTACATTACAATTTAAAATATAAAATACAACATAGAGAATCTATTAAGAAAACTATTATTCTCCAAGATTAACTCTACATATCAGTCATAATATACATCTTTTCATCCTAAGAAAAATAAAACATAATAAAGGGGTGAGATCATACAGTTGGTAAGGGTAAGTTTATAAAAAATCTATTATTAATAAATAATCATAAAAATTAAGTCAAGGTGTATAACTGAAACACAATCAATTTAAAAATATAATCTTGAGGATAATATTAAAAGAATAAATGAAAATCAAATAATTCTAAATAAATAATCACATGGATATTCTACTAAAAAAATAATAACATGGAATATCGATATCTAATCTCATAATGAGGGAATTCATAATTTTAGAGATCATAATCATACCATCAAGGCTTCAACCAAGACACCATACATAAATAGGAAAGGCCTCAGACAATACCCAAACTAGTTTGTCTCATGAGATCTACTGATGCATTGAGGGGGTATATGAGGCCTATACCATCACATAATAAGTCCAATGGATCCCTCATATGAAAAGGGTGAAACATAAACTTCATAAACTTTTTTTATTTAAAAAATAATAATATGAAATGTGAATACATTAAACATAAACCATGAATGGTATTAAAATAGCACATCCACATTAAAACTTATCATAAACCCTTCAATAAAATTTTGTAGATGGTATCATATGATATAAACCTCAATTAATTATAAAATCCAACAAATTATGTTGACATATATGAAAATAGTCTAATAAAATCATTAAAAATTTCTTGAGAGAAAATCCTATCTTTTATTTAAAATCATTTATTTAAAAAGATTCACATTTATAAAAGAAAATATTTTCTTGAAAATAACCTTGTAAGATTATAAATGAAGCTTCAAGACATTATGGTGTCATGATAACGATAAAAGAATTTCCTATCCTATAAGTTAATAAAACATTCCTTCTATATTTTTGTCAAAATGTTCATGAAGTATCTTATTTGGAAAAAGGGAAAAATATTCCTTTCAAACAGTTTTCTAGAAGTCATCCATTGGTAGAAAGACTTAAAAATTCATTGGATAATATTAAAAATATTTTAGAAAACAATTTCATAAAACATGGATATGGAATAAAATATTCTTCATTAAAGACATAAACATAAACAATCCCGAATGATAATGCTATTGTGAAATAACCATTTTATTGTACATTTTTTAGTAGAATGTTCTTTAAACTCATGTGTAATGGTTTAAAACATATTATTAATTTATACTTGAACCATGTCCATATTTATGATATAATTATCATCTTTTTATATCATTTTGTTAATAATATTTTGTTATGACCCTTATTTTGGTTGTAAACTCCTTCATTTTACTATACATTTTTTGTCATTTAATTACTATTTCTTATTCATAGGATATTTTTATTTAATCTCCATAATTATATAAAGTTCATAGATATTATATTTACACCTTATATACATTTTTATATTCATCATTTTATGTTTAACATGGAAAATGCATCACATTGCATCATGGAGATGGTAGTCCGCACGTATACACAATTGGCGATATCATTCCCTTAATGGTAAAAGGGTTAGAAATTGGATGGTATATTAATTATATAAAAACAATATCATTTATTATTTATTATTTATATCCACTATCTCCATAAATATTCCCAATTAAATAAAGTGCCTATGAAAAACAAATTACACCATGACGTGGATATAGTAAGTCGTACGTACACACATACAGTGCTTTCATTTTTCGTAGGATGGATAAAAGGTAGAATATGTTTGTCTTATAATAATAATAACATCTCATAATATGTATGACACAGAATTTATTACTTTATTATGGGAAAAACACATTAACATAATGTAGAAGAATAAATGAACTTGAAAGATATTTAAAAATAATTACATCTTCGTCAATGGACATCCTTTAAATATCTTCTTAAGATATTTATATTTGGTATTTTTGGAAGACCAATAACTGAAAAAATTGGATAAGGATGTTGGAAGGAGAAATTATCTGGTTTTTATCAAGCTATAATACTCAACATGCTGTGAGTAATTGTGGGAGGAAGATCCATTTTATAATTTAGGTGAAGGCCACTTTTGGAAACCCTCAAAATATTAAATTAATGTAAATTAATTTTCATTTAAAAATGACTCCAAAGTTATTTATTTAGAAGAAAAGATTTTTACAGGTATGAATCATCTCTACCAATAATTTTGATACAATTTTATGCCTCATTATAACCCTTATTTTACCTCATTATCTCTTACTGTGGAAACAAGTGTTTTTACGCATTAATGGTCGACATAATTGATATAAAATTCCAAATGAACTGTAAATGAGTCATGGGTGAAATTTTAAACTTTATCATAATCATTTGGATGAATTAATTATTTTTATTAACTTTATAACATTTAATAAAATATTATTTATTGTAATATAACATTAATGACACTTTTGATACTATTCATTACATTAACTTTAAAAAAATCAATAAAACAAGATTTATTCAAAAAAACATTACTAACATGTCAATGTTATCTATAAAATATATTTATGAAATTAATTATTTAAATTATATTTATTTTAATATTTTTATATTCATTTATATGTTATTCCCATTAATTAAATAAATATCGTATTATCATTATGTAAGCCTTTAAGGAAATTTTTTATTTCTTAAAAGTTACAAATAAATTATCATGGTGAAGATAAATATTTTATATTATAAATAAATATTTATAGTCTAATATATATTTTGAATAACCAAATATTATTATGTAATACTTACTAAAAACATGAGTATGACATATTTGGATTTTCATAAAATAATAGACTATGAAAGGGTTAAAGTCATCCAAGTGGCTCCAAGAGACCATAAAATCAACACAAAGATGATTTATGTCAACAATAAATCATCCAATAAAATTAGGATAAGTGTTAGGGTGATTTCCTAATATTTATAATATTATTTTTAACTCTTAATTTCATGATTTATCTTTAACTATTTTAATAAAAAAATTACTAAAGTTGTTATTCATAATGTAAAAAAATAAAATGAACCTATTTAAATAATTTGGACCCACATATTCAAAATATGGATTCCATTTTTTAAAATTTAAAACAAAAAGGTCCAAAAATTAATTTAAAATTAATACCATTGGCAAAATGGGAAAATGATTTTTTAAAGTGAAAACATTCAAAAGATCTAAATGTTTTTATATCCCAATTCAATGTAAAATTTATTCCAATGAACTAAATTGAACTAAATAACAAAAAGATTGATCTAATTATTCTTTAAAACTAATTAAAAATATAATTTAACACTATAAATTGTTTAGATGAAAAATTCATTTTCAATGAAGATGTAATATTTTATCACTATTAATGAAAACATGAAACTTATCATAAAAATACCAAAAATGGAACCAAAGAAAATTTTGATATTCCCCTTTGAAATAAAACGTTTATTATGTCAAATAAAATTTTTAAAAGTTTCAAAACTAGATCTAAAACAAGTGTACCATCAAAAGGTGGGAAACCTTACTTTAGAAAAATATAGCTTTTAAATGCGTAAAATTGAATTCATTTTTATATTATGACTATAAATTCTTCTGGATGAATGTTAAAAAAAATCACTGAAAATATATAATATATAAATTTTATAATGTGTTCAGAACTATTCATTCCCTCCATTTTAATAGGTATGTATTAACATTCACTTATTAATAGACCTTATTATGTTTAAACATGGTGATGTGTGTTATGCAAGGTATTAAATTTATTTAAAAAGAAAACATACCATAAAATCATGGGGTGTTACATCCTGAAAATAGGTATTCATAATACACTAGAAGCTTTGCCTCACTGTATGAAATCCTTGATCAATCACCATCTACAATAGTCACTACCACTATTTGGGATCACAATGCTCTTCCATGTGCCACCAAGCATCACAAGGAATTATCTCTAAATAATCCATGACCATACCAAGTCCACCAATTCAATATCCAACCTATAGACTAACATAATAGAGACAAAATGTGTGGGGTATAATTATTATGTATGGGGGATTATAACCATACTTTGTAGAATGACCTAAAAACACAAATAAGAGAGATAATCAAACAAGTCATCCCAAAGACCTCGATACAAGTAAGAGTAGCTAAAGGTAACAAAAATGATCCATATATGCTCTAAAAATAAATGGCTATAGTGGTACAAGGAGTCTCATCCATCTCAACTCTATCTCTTGCAAGTCAGGTCTCTTGTAAAACCAATGGTACTTAATATATTGAAGATCAATAAAGTCTGGAGTTTATAACCAACCACAACATCTCATCTTGAAAGTATCCCCAGGTTTCCAATGAACAAAAAGTCTTATATAATTTTATACTTCTTATACTTCTAACCATCATGGTATTTCCAAAAAAAACATAAGGGGTCATGATCATCCATAATGTAAAATCATCATATGATTGGGCGTTGACTCATTTTATATGAAGTACCAAACCAATGATCATAAGCCCCAACTATCAAACCACATAACCTATTTATACCTATAATAGAGGATTGAGTACCCCTAGTAGTGTCGGGGGTGTTTACACTAGTGTATGATCCCATACTAAGCATATAATATTTATATAGGGTGAATATGAAAATGAAAATAGAGGATTTTTTACCATATAATAATATGGGGGATACTAACTGTATATAATCTGTAGGTAGAGTATATAAGACCCTAATCCTAAGGGGTGATTTCTAACCCTACCTAATAATGGTAATAGGAAGCATTAACTCAACACAAAGGGTGGTTTCCTACTCACAAATTGTGTCACAAATCCAAGATTAGTCTCCATAATATTGATGTGGTTGGTCATGCTTGTGGTCACTGGATTCACATTTCTTTCTTCATAGGAAGTTCTACTCATGGTTTTGATTATGAACCCATGTAGAGATATGTAGTAGGTATATCATTCTAAAAATATTTCATGACATGTTCTCCAAGGGTACACGACATGTATCTTGATGTTTCCACCTAACCATGTACTATCTATCCACATGGAGTGTACAGATCCCCCTACATACCATGAAAAATGTGGCATGTGACATATATGGACAACAAGGTTAATTGGTGTGTACCCAACAGCTCATTCCACATTCCACCAGGGGTACATGGTGTGTTTCCTTGATGCTCATGACATGTAGGTCTAAATGGGTTACAATCCTTGTACTCCTGACACACATCAATCTTTCCATCTAAGGAGACATGGCATACAATCATGACTACATGGAATGTAAGGTTAAATTGTCTCATGGGAATGTAATCTATGTTTTTTTTGTGCTAGTCAGCTTGTCATCACACTATGTGTGAGGGTGAACCATATAACGTGTGATATTTTTCATGATATAAAACCCTATACATTGTATAACCATAGTACATGAAACATGTTCATAGAGCTATGTACCATATAGTCAGGTTTTCCAAATATGACTTTTCTTAATGCTTGGAATCCACTCTCATCATCGATCTCACATTTGATCACATCTAAAACATCTTCCTTGACATCGATCTTGGATAATCTTCCCTTGACCATTTATTTTAATCATTTTCATACCTAAAAATGAAGTTTCCATTGATCTACATGTGTCTTTCATGCCTTGCACAGAACTTGGATGTGCACAAACTCATACATCATCTCTATTTCATCATCCTATGGTATAAATTCAATAAATAGTCTCTTATGTCATTGATTACAACAACTAGAATAGGTGTGTAGTTTGATCATGTATCAAATTAGACCAATTTTTGAATCATCAGCCTACTATAGTGTAATGATGAATTCATGAAGAATGAGGGAAGAAATCCAAAACCAACAAATTGAGATCACTGATGGTCATTGAATACTCAGCCATAAATCACAATCAAAGAATACCAAAGGCAAAGAAATAATTTATTTGAATGAATAAACATCATGGATAATATAAATTAACAAATTTATAGGTATATGTGAAAGGAATGGGAATCTTGGGATATAGAGAACCCTAACAACCCATGACTGATATTAGAAACAATGGGGAAAGAATCTGAATTAAAATAGTATAATGATGAGATGTTTGTCCGAAGATGAATAACGATCCTGAAATCTAAGGGATAAATCCATACCATGATAAATAATTAAATTTTATTCATTTACATTATTTTATCCACATTATATGATCATTTATATTCCTACATATCTAATCTTGATCCTTGAATCTATCTTAAACACTAATATCCAGCTTATTAATGCTACAAATTTGGTCTTGATTTGTTGATTATTATTTTCTAGCATTGAAAGATCTCCCAATAATTCTCAATGTAGGGTTATGTAATTGAAAATAGTGTTTAAACCTATAGATAAGATAAAAAATATATATTTATAGGGGAATTTAGGGTTCCCACTAGAAAAAAATTATAGGATTAAATAAATAAATTAACAATCAACCCTCTTGATGAAATACTTTAGAAAATTAATGTTTGAAATAAAATTATTTCATGTCTTGGGTAAACCCCAAATTCTGGATGCAATTGTGATTTCATTTTCTTCATTCAATGAATATTTTATGATATTTAAACATTTCATTGAAAATTCACATGTTTGGGATGAAAATAATTTAATATTTTCATTATGTAATTACCAAACCTCTACAGTGATCATATTTTGATGTTTTATTAATGATCTATAATAGAAATATCATTCATGATATTATAAGGTTTTAAATAATAGAAATCAGGGTGGTGACACCACCATTTTAGTTATAGGATAATAACCTATTTATTTAATAAATCAAATCTCAACCTTGGGGTAAGCAGTAATCCCTTAGACCAATGAGATCGATTTGAATTTTTTCCATGGCATCTTCTAAGTTCCATTTACCGTTATACCCCTAGGGAGGTCCTAAGATTCTATAAACCCAAAATTGAGTTGAGCCTCAGCTAGGAAAAACATGAGTAACTACATGATAAACATCGAGTCTCGTAGAATTCAATACTACTTAGACTTCAAACAACCACATTTCTACTAGAGTCCAAGAAGGGGTAACCCCTCCTAATTAAAATGTTCTCATCATATGAGGGAGAAACATATGTGATGTTCAATCAGTACTGAATCATAAATAAAATCTAGAATTATAAAAATGAAAAATCTTGGATGCCTCTTTGGTAATACTCTAATGGAAAACACACCGCACTAGAAGACACCTCAGATGAGGGAATTCAATTCATAAATAGAGGAACATGTTGTGGGATAAGAGGGGATACCTGAACCTATATTTATTATACTATAGATATAGCTTCACTTGCCCATTTGGAGGATACGAGATTCCTTACACTCTCTGAGGAATGAGATAGGGGTTAGTACCTGGGCCTATGGGGGGATACTTGACCTAATCCATGACCATCCTACTAATTAAGGATCATGCAGTTTGAGTAATACGGTGTGATACCTAACCATATTTTATGGGTGGAAAACAAAATGTCATCACTAAACTTGAATTATTCTACTCTGAAGCCTAAACAAAAGTTTGAATATAGGAAAAAGGGATCTATGGAGCTATGGTCAAAGAACATGGAATATGTCTAGGGTAAACAGTGTGTATCTCACAAGCTATACCCAACATATATACTAACGTCATACATGGAAGGTGAAAATAAAAAAACATAGCACATAGGTTGTATACATGGTTTTTAATACCGAAAGGCCGAACTTGGAATGTTCCATGCTACCCGAGTCATGTTCTATCGAGGTCACATGGTGTCTGGATTCTTCATATGGAATGTGAGACCACATAGGATTCCCGGGGCATTCCCTCTATACACATTGAGCTTGCTAACTTAGGACACACAGTGCCTGGTCCTTCCCACATGATCATGTGATATTTAACTCTATCAGGAAACCCTAGCACTAAATCACCCCTAATACACAATATGTTTCTAATGAACTACAAATCATATTGTCATATTTTTCTTAGAAACTTTATCTAAATCACCTATTTTGATTTTATTACCTTTTCAATTGATTACACATATAATAATGCATGAAACATCACCAAAAACATCATCAATGTATTTTTCTCCCTCAAAAAATGATTTCAGGCCTCTGCTTTTAAAAACCAAGACTCTTCATTAAAGCTTCATAGTTTCATAGAAACCGCTCATCCTATGTATGCCTCTCTACAAGATAAAATAACTCAAGATAATCATATCCATTGTTCCATTATCCTTCATTATTTTTCCTCATTCCATAATCCTTTAAGAGGATCCTACTTCGAGGATTCATAGAATTGATAAAAAATACATGATGAAATTATTCAATAGATTAGGTTGAATCACTGGACAAATCGAAATACTGGTGATAAATGAAAATAATAGAGTGAGGAATTGATAAAACAAAAAAACTTGGAAAAAATGATCATTTGTGATTAATCATCATCTATTTTCATGGAAATAAAATAATTGAGGATTAATTATATGTTACAAACCAAATAATGACAAGGCATAATTTTAATAAATAACAGAAATTTAATTGGTCTATGAAAGGGTTGGTTGTGGATTAAATCCTTAGTATAATTATTTTTTTGTCACAATGATATCAAACACAAGGATATATCCATAAAATATAAAACCAAACTTGAAATATAAATGATCATTGGGTAAAACACACTCATAGTCTATGATATTGATTCTACTATATTCATCATTGATCCATGACCCCTAAAACATTCACCAAGATCTCCCACATAGGTCTCTCTTATAAAGACTCTATCTTGGTCATATGGATAACCCTATATGATTCACCAATTAGGTATGTAAATATATAGAATATTAGGTCAAGAAAAAATTAAAATATAGAAATTAATTATTTAATTATTTCATGTTAATACACCTCAAAATGTGTCTTTTTGTGGGGCCTGATACAATTGAAACATAAATCACACCTAGTGTATAACACATGTTATGGATTCAATTTTGGTGATGGTTTCCCAATCCAATATTATGTTATAGTTATATATAGATTTCTTCATAAATATTTGTGGAATAAAAATAATATATTGTTTTTATTATATTATTAATGTGGATGCAGACAACTCATTTTTACACTCCAACTCAACCTAAGGGTAAAAATTATATTATAGATCAAAAAAACCCTTATAAAATTATTAATAGGGAATCTACTGTGGTAAAATTATATTTTTACCCTAGGGAATGACCAATGACTTAAAAAATTCAAAATTAAGCTAAGACTAACTAACTTTGGTAAAACATGGGATAAAACAACTCCAAGGACACCACATATAGGATATAAGTATTCTATTCTACATGAAGCATCAAGAACCATGGGTGTAGAATTTACTATTTGAGATCATTGAAGGACTTTTACCAATCTCCATACTAGTGATAGGTAAACACTTCTTCATCAACATTGTAATGGGGAAACATTAATTTGAAGGGTTGGTTATAAAGTTTATGATATAAAAAAATCATCACTAGATACCTCACAACTCTTTAGAAGGATTTATATCAATCATAACATTAGTATTTTAGGGTTGACTTCAATATCATGGAAGTATAGCATGAATTTTAAGAAATTCCCCCGATGTTACACTAAAGGTGAATTTCAGAAGGTCCATATTCGAGTTATGTTCTCATAGTTTATTGTAATATATTTCAATATTGTCAATATGATCACATAATTTTTAATACTTTATTACCATATCATCCAAGCATCACTCTGAAGTCTCCTCCAGAAAAGGAATAAAAAAATGTGGTACTTAGTATATTTATATGTGGAATCATTGTTATTTAACATAAATGGGATTACATGATAGTAGTATTCCTCTTAGGGTTCCTTTAAGGGAGTGTAATATTAATTTTTAGGAGACTTATTGATCTAGTTGTAGCCAGGGTACCCATCCATGAAGTATAAATATTAGAAGATGACCATCATAACAATTAGTAGTTCGGTGATTGGGAATGGGAGATATTCTTTTGGACAATGAAGACTGATATCCTTGAAGTCAATACAAACTCTGATTTCTCCATTCTTTATATTGATAGGGATGGTGTTGGGGATTTATTTTGGTATTTGAACATCCCAAATAAATTTATCATTGATCAACCTATCAACATCAACTTCAAATTTGGTTGTATTTGTTTGATGAATTCTCATCATCACCTATTTTAAACAATGGTGTCCATCCAGAAAACCCAAATTATGGGTATATAACTAGATATTGAATTCAAAAATTTATGTATACTTATATGTACTATTATCATAATGGTTACTTAAAATGTATATGTTCTTTTCATATTCCTCAGGGGTCATAGGGGAGCTGATCGTTGTAGGTTTTGGATCTTCTTTTCTAACTAGATTAATCTATCTGAGTTCATCAATGGTAGTTGTGACCCATTCCTCAAATATTATATGATAATATTTTATTATGTCCTCCTCTTCATCACCTTTATCAATATTATAAGATAGACTGAAATCCTATGATCTAGGAGACGTTATGAGGACATATTTATTCCCATTATAATTAAATCCTCTTCTAAATAGTTTGGCTCATTTAACACAAATTATGCCATGAGAATAGGAAAAAATATTCCAAAACATCATTATATTATTCTTCCTATAGGATTCATATCCACTTGGTTTAAGATCCTCATATGTGTCATTTGGGTATTATTTAAGCCTTACCATACATAATTATACTTATGGGAATAGTTCTATACATGAACAATCTGGAATTATTTTCCTTTCTCGATATTGGTGGTTAAATAGAAATGTCCACCTAACCGTCTTATGAGATTAAATTGATTGGGTGTTTTCATTTATTTTCAAATCAAAACTGTGTAACCCAATGAATTCCTTTATCATTAATTGTCTCTAAAGCTCGATTGATGGGTAATATTTAGTATTTTCTAAGTTCACTCTATGGATTGGCTATAGATACTTTCATACCATTATGGGCAATAATATAAATTCTGTTATTTTACACAAGTTGTTTCCCCTCCCTTTTGTTGAACCTTACATCTATATATTGAGATACACATGACTCAAATTGGGAAATATCACCATATAACACCTCATCTTACTCGTCAATAGGATATTTTAGGCACAGATGATATGATTCAGGATGAACTCCTTTTTAATACATGATTGTTAACATAATTAATTAATGAAATATTTCATTAATAACTTCAAAGGACATTTGTCAGTTTATTGTCTTTGAAAATAAGTAAATAATTCATTAATAATATATGAAAAACAGAAAAATAAACATTATTTAGTCCTCTTGAAATACTCCTTTATTATTTCATCCTAATTCACCTAACTATAAGTGATTTCCTAGAGACATTCATTAATAGAAAAGAGTGATCAGAAAGCCCAATAAGGGATAAATAAAGGATATAGAACATGTAAAACCATAATGGAAAAAACATGAGGCATAACATGAGAGACTACTCATAATTACAAAACAAATAACATGGAAATGTGGCTAAAATTTAAAAAATATACATTTATAAGAATATCACCAAGGTTTAGTACCAAGGATTCATAAAACATATCACCAAGGTTATCAACCAAGGCATAAAAAAGATTAATATCACTATAGATTAATTCTATACTGAATTAATTTGAGAAATATCATGTTAGACCCCTTATATTTCTTAATTCACATGTTCTAAATATATCATAAAGTGTTTCATCTATAACTCATGTAGAATAAATAATGGGTTTCATATAAAATAATTGATTATATAATTCCTTAAAGACTTGGAAATTTCATCCTTTTTAACTCATGAGAAGGGAATATAGGTTTAATAAATGGAAATACCCGGCAAATGAATTATAATTACATATATTTAATAACCCTTGAATAAAAATAATATTGGGTATTCGTAACATAAAAATATAGTCATGAAAAATAAAAGGATTATTTTAGTAGCATAACGAGTATTAAAAGTGGTTTTTGAGAGAGAATTGAAGTTTTCAATTGATATAAAAACATTAGGATATAAATATAATGATCAAAATTACATGAGAACATAATAAATTTAAAATTATAAGACTAACTACAAAGGAAGTACTTCAATAAAAATAAGAGGAATAAAATCTCTTACCTTGAAAGATAGCTTCTTAAAGCTTGAGGAGAGATCCTTGAAACCATAGAAACTCATTGTAAAGGATTTAGAGAGGGAAAATGAGTTTAAATTCGTTTCTAATGCCTTCTTAGGGAATGAAATTGTGTGGAGAGGGGTATTTTTATTTACAATGTTGGAGGATTGTTTATTAATTTTTAAATATATGCATCTGAAGTCAAGGTTGTGAAAAGTTGAAAACCATTATGTTACCCATGATTATGAATCATATTTTATGGAATTAAGAAAGAGTTTTTTGAAATATTAGAGTTTTATAATTGAAATAAAATATTTTATATTACATTTGGCTTGGGGAGATAATTTCTTTTGTAAAATAATGTTTTTAAAACCTTAATTTATATTTTAGACTTTAAAAAATTATTTATAGGTTTATAAATTATTTTTAATTTATTAAATTATAATATATTAATAAAATAACTTATTTTTTATCTTAGATTAAGTTTTATCAGTTATTATATTATTATTGAAAATTTACAAAGTCATAAAATGTACTAAAAACACAAAACTTTACTTTTACTATTCACTCAAAAATAAAGTATTTTAGAAAATTCTCAAAATTTCACCCTAACCTAATTTGAACATGATAATTTATTATATAATGTTTATTTTATCAAAATAATTATATGAATATGATTATTATAACTTCAAAATAAAAAAATTTATTTATTTAAGAATAACATATTTGTGACATAGTCAACATTCATACACTTATAAAAATTAATTGGTCATTATAAAATTATATTATTATTAATATTTAAATAAATAGTGTTTTATATGTTTATTTCATGAAAATAAATTTTATTTATAATACCTAAATTTATCATAGATTGGTATATATAATGCAAAAAATAAAATTATGTTTTAATTGTATCCAAAAATTAATTTATCATATTCACCATATAATCATGTTTATTTTATTAATAAAACAATAATAATAAATATTGAATAAACCAATAATTCATTTTGAAAAATAAAATTTTACCTTCATAATAATATGTTCTAGATATATAACTCCTTAATACATCTGCATACTCTCTAAGGTTAAGGTGTGTGATGGTGGTACTTCCATGGGGTGGCTCGACTAACATTGAACTAGTAGTGATGTACACTACCTTGATCTTCTCCCATAGTTGATTCCCCTCAAGACTTACTTGTGTGAGCTCTTCATGGGATTGGTCATGGTTGAATCCTAGATATTCTACCTCCCACCCATGTTTTGATAAATGGGATTAAAATGGAAAGGTTCTATGGGTTGAGTCTATTGTTTTTCCCTTCTTCATACATTATATTTTTCATTTCACTTTTTATATACTAATTGAAATGGTAAAATTATTACCAATGGTGATAATTCCTAAAGGTCATATTGGCCAATGGTGAAGTTACTATTCCTAGTGGTCATTTAACTATTCCTAATGGTTGAGTTACTATTACAATGGACATATAACTATCCATGTGGTCATATTACCTCTTACAAATACCTCTTAATTCATGCATTCATCCATCACCTAAATTCAACTCAAGGTGATAAATTTTAAAAATGTCAATTAGATTACTAATTTCATGTCTTCTTTTTACAGTTTTGTTTTTAACGGTGATGATTTGAGGGGATCAAGATGATCCTAATTTTCTTATTATGGTATTTTTTATATATTTATTAACTCATTATAACATTTTCAATTCTCATGGATATATTTTTTCTATAAATGTAATTTTCTAAATTTATAAAATAAATCATTATTTTTGTCACCGATTTTTTCATTAAATTTGTATAAAACACATATATATAACAAAAAAATACATTTATAGAATTGTGGGTTGTTAATTTATCCTCATTAAGAAATTTTTTAAATTTTTTGTTTATCCTTAAAAAAATGGGGGGTTATTTCTCTTTTATCACTTCCTTGGGATCTCAAGTCACTTTTTCAAATGTATAATCTCTCCGTAAGAATTTCACATGAATGGTTGTATTGTTCCTCAACAATTATTCCATTTAATCAAGAATCAGGATAAGTTATTCTTCATATGATAGGTCATTTTCCAATTCCATGTCATTTTTTTCTATTGTATATGTTTTGTTTGACATATACTTTCTTAATAAGGATACATGGAATACATTTTAGACATTGGAGAGATTTGTATGTAGTGACACCCAATAGAAAATTTCTCAAACATACTCCTAGTTCTCAGATTGTATAATGTACCATTGAATCACCTTCCACTTATTTGTAAACATTATCACACCATTCTATAGTGATATTTTATGGAATACATGATCCCTGAAAAAACCTCTAATTCCCTCCTTCGATTGTCAGCATAAATTTTTTTATCAACTCTTAGGTACCTTGATATGTTTTTGGATCACTTGTATATACTTCATAGTGGCTTTAAAAATGTCTATTCCAAATATCTTTCTTTTTCAATATTCATCCCAATATTTTGAACTTCTAAACCACTTCCTGTAGAATGATTCCAAAGGAGCCATTTGAATACTCGTGTGAAAAGTATTATTATAGAATAATTACATGAGTGGAAGATATTGGTCCTAACTCTGTTTAAAATCAACTGAGTTAACCCTTAATATAACTTCCAATGTTTTAATATTCCTCTCAGGAAACCCATTAGTCTGAGGATGATAGATTATACAAAGTTTTACTTCTATATTCATATATATTTAATGGATACTCTGAAATTTAGAAGTAAATAGTGGGTCCTAGTAAGAAATAATTGTTCGTGGTGTCCAATTAAGTCTCACCACATCTTGATCTATCAATGAGTATACATATACCATTTTTTCATTGAATGTATTTGTATGGATAGTAAAAAAGTTTGTAGTGATTCTTTCTCACTTATATATAGTATTGGGTAGTGGTTGCAGTATTTATTTTAGTAGTTGACTCTTATACTTCAATTAATGACATACCAAATATCTTTTAGTATAATAAAAAATATTCTTTTTAATGATACCCCTAGTAATGATCTTTAAATATATATACATTTTTTCTTTAGGGATTTATAGAAAATGTTGACATGTGAGAACATCAATCATCTCTTTCTTTAAATCTATATCAAATGGGATGTATAGCCTTGTACCAAACCTCATTAATCTATCTTTATCAACATTAAACATAAAAATATTATCATTTTCACCCCTTTTATCTTTTTTATTAACTTAAGATCACCTCTTTGTGCATTCTTCATCTTCTATAGTAATGACAGTTGGGAAATAATTTCGTATATAATTATTGATTCCCCATACATTATGACCTCCATGACTATATTTACCAGGTCCTTGATCAATGGGGTTTCTTAAATCCTTTTCATTGAAATAAATATAGGGTATTTTCTACTGAAAAAATTATAAACATTGTTTTGTTTTCTAGGTTTTTAATGGATAGAATAATCATATCCTTTAAAAAATACTAACCATATCCTTTTCATCAGGTTCAGTTACTTTTATGTGAATAAATACTTTAGACTCTGGTGTTTAGTGTATATGTCACAATTATCCTCATAATGATAGTTTCTATATATCTTTAATGCAAAGATAACTGCAACAAACTCGAAATCATGAATAACATAATTTTTTCATGAGGATTTAACTGTCATGATGGATAGTTAGTTAATTATCCATTTTT
Organism: Viscum album; assembly: GCA_963277665.1. NCBI lineage: Eukaryota > Viridiplantae > Streptophyta > Magnoliopsida > Santalales > Viscaceae > Viscum > Viscum album. Next base: position 884,951,088 of record OY728125.1, read on the forward strand.
AATGAGTATATATCCAATTTACTTCAATCACGAATCAATATAAATAAATAAAATACTCCCCTTTTAGATGGTAATATAGGCACATGTTGTAACCAAAACTCACATTTTTGTAATTTATAAAAAATATTTTCTTTCCTTATAGTTTTTAATATGACCCTTATATGATCTTTTTGATCTTCCTAAATTTTTTTATATATCATAATATTTTCAATAAATACTCCCCCAAATTTATCACAGTATTCCATAAAGAATCTATTCATAAAATCCATAAATATAGAAGGATAACTTGTCAACCAAAATGGTGTAACAAAAAATATTTATGGTCTATATCTTGTTTGGATGGTAGTATTCAGTAAATCTTCTTTCATCATCTTCATAAGATGACACCCCGATCGAAGGTCGACCTTGGAGAAGATTTATGCCCCATGAAGCTTATCAAAATAAACTTCAACACTTGGAAAAGGTTATTTATTACTCTTTGTTATCATATAATGTTTTCTATAATCAATTAATAACATCATTGATCCCTTTTTTTCTTCACAAAGATTCAGGTTCTCCCCAAGAAGAAACACAAAGTCAAATAAAACCCTTCTCCAAAAGGTCTTAAAGTTACTTCTTTAATTTCTATAACCCTACATTTTCCATTATATATAGTTTAATTAATATTAGATTAGATCCATGTATGAGTTATATTGAAATATGTATTACTTTAACTAGGTAAGGTCTAAGAAACTATTCATGGAACACATAAATGTATTCCCAAAAAATGGGAACAAATACTATCTTTATACTTTCTCTGTAATATTATTCTTAACCAATACTTTACATAAATAATGTAATAGGATGTTCTTCTTAGCAAAAATCAAGCTATCATTTCTCTCATATACGGATAATTATAGATTTTACCTTCATGATAACACAACATTACTTTCTTATATAGTTGATCTTAGCATTATATTTTGATAACCAGTCCATCCCATGTATTGTATCAAATTCTAACACTAGAATGACCACAAATCTTGTAAAGTAATCATGATACCTAATTTTAATAGGTGAATCCCTATATATAATTGATGCCTGAATAGTTTTACCATGAGTTTTAATTGATAACTCTACTACTAGAAGTTCAGGGATTTACTTGATATTATTTTAAAATAATAGGAAATAAATTTTTTAGAATAAGAATCAAACAATGTAAATGAAAGCTTTTAGTGTACAATGAGTGTACCCTCCAAAACATAATTTAGAGACTTGACTTCACCAGTTATGATTAAAGAAGCATGAACTTTCTCCCTTATCCTATGTTGGGGTTAATTGATGTTTCCCTCTATGATCTTATGATTTTTACATTGATAAGTGAAATGTTCATGATCCCCATACTTGAAGAAAATCACAAGATGGTTTTATTGAACAATATTCCCTTTCCTATTGGCATTTAGATATTAAAGAATTACATCTTCATGATTTTTTTTGATCTATATGGACATATCTTCCGCACTTTTAATGCTTTATATATCTTTATATAAAATTTCTTAAATGTTTCTTCTCATTATTGTTGCACACCGGTAGTTTGTTTTTCTTTCCATCTCTTTCATACTTGAAATTCTTCTCATAATTTGTATTTTTCCTCATTTTCTTATCATTTACCCGTAAGACCACTTAAAATATCAAAAATCCATTTACATTTTGAGATAACATCATACAATTTACTCATAACTTCTAAATTTTCAATTTTCTAATTCTTTAAATAGATGGGATCTCAGTCATCCAATGAGTTGATTGATCTTACCTTTAGAATAGATTAAGAAACTTAAAGCTTAACACACAATTCTTATGAAGAACAAATCATGATTCTCATACCGATTAACATTCATTTTTCTTCAACTCAATAAATCCCCTCTCCATATTAGTTCAAAGGGAGAAAATAAAATACCTTTTGAAAAAAATACATTGATAAAGTTTTCTTATTCCATCTATTTAACATCATCCTCTAGAATTTTGTTCATTATTAACATCCACGAATGATCAGAATATCCCTCTATGTGATATACTGCCAACATAACTTTTTCTTTATTATAATAACAGATAATGAAAAATACATTTTCCATAGTATTTATCCATTGTTTTATGATCGGTGGATCATAATATTCACAAACAATAAGTGGTCTTCAATTCATAAAGGATTAAGTTACAATTTTTCCTTTCTTAAAAATTTAGATTCTCCACATGGATTAGTTTTTTATTCATATCCTGAGATAACTGATTCAGAATCGTCCTGATGATTTCAAATACATCTCCCCCATATTGGGAAGGCCATCATTGCATTTTCTATTGGATTTGTCATTTACATAATTCCTTATATTCCCTAACATTTTTCTAGAATAAGAAACCCATAGTGATGAATTTGTTTCTATTATAAATCTTATAAAAATAATTATAAAGGAAATATTAATCCTAAAATTTTCTAACACACCTTTAGGATGATAAAATTTGATCTTAAGAATAATAAATTTTCTATATATCATTCAAAATGGTTTGAAAATCATGTAATTAACCAAATCATATCCCAAAATTGTATCAAACTAGGTGTGCAGAAATGCCTCTTTTTTGTGCCCTAGGTGATTATTGATTTAAAAACCAATCTACCCTTTTTAGGGTTATTTCCCTAAGTAAAATCTATTAGATCCACTCCACTTGTAGTATCTAGAAAGATATTTTATTACTTTGAAACCACTCACTTTATGTTATAATAAAATTATAATATTTTTTACTACATGTAGACTTATCCCTAGGGTTCTTACAAATGTTTTATCATCTTGATTCCCAAAAATAACTATACATTGCCTTTGATACCAACTATGGTAACTCGCAATTTTGATATATTATTTTTATCACAATTCTTTAAAAAATATTATGTTAATTACTTCAAATGACCATTTGAGGTTTAGTGTCTTGGAATGTATGTATATAATAAATGAAGTACATATGTAAAATATAAATTATTTATTCTACTTGATGGACTCCTTTATTATTCCATCCTACTTCACCTCACAGAAAGTGATTTCTAGGGGATATAAATCAATAGAAAAGGGCTCACATAAAGACCTATAAGGGTTAAATAAAGGATATAGAACATGAGAGACCATCATGGATAGAACATGATGTATAACATGAGATAATAATCATATGTACATGATGCATACCATCCAAATGTGTCTACAACATAAATATTATACATTCATAAGAACATCCCTATGGTTCAATACCAAGGTTTCATAAAACATATTACCAAAGTTATTCACTAAGGTATTGTAAAACATGTCATCTCTATATATTAATTATTTACCCAATGTGTTAGAGGGATATCAGGACATTCCCTTCGTACATATTAATTCATGTGTGAGACATAAATCATAAAATGTTTCATCAATAACCCATAGTGAAAAAATAACATTATTCAAATAAAATCATTGAGTATATAATTTCATAAAGACCTATGTATTTCATCATTTTTAATCCAGGATAAGGAAATATGGTAATTAAGTAAGAAAATTCCTAATAAATTTTGTATATATATATATATATATGAATACTCTTTAATAAAAATAGGTTTGGGTATTCATAACATAAAAAAAGAGGGTTGAAAAATCAAAGGATGATTCTTGCATCATAATGGATATAAAAAGTGTTTTATATGATAGAATTGGAGTATATCATTTATATAAAAATAATGTGATAGTAATGGAATGATAAAAGGTACATGAGAATGTAATAACTTGGAAATTAGAAGACTAACTACAAAGGAAGTACATGGATAAAAATAAGAGGAAGATAATACCATACATTGTAAGAAAGCTTCTTAAATATTAAGGAGTGTTCCTTGTGACATTAGAAACTCCTTGTAAAGGCATTATAGAGGTAAAATTATGGTGAATTAATTCTTAATGTAATGGGAGTTAATGAAATGGGGTGGGGCTTTAATGTAAATATGGGAGGATTGTTTATTAATTTTTAAATATAGGCCTTGGAATTATAAGTTTCGGAAAGTGGAAAACCATTGGATTTACCATGGTTTTAGCTCATGGTTTATGAAATTATATAGGTTATTTTTCATATATTTTATTTTTAGATCTTTACATCAATAAATTTATTACTTTTAGCATCAAAAGATATATTTCCGATAAAATGATGTTTTTAAAACCTCAATTTTTATTTTAGACCTTGGAAAGTTATTTATAGATTTAGAAGTTAATTTTAATTCATTAAAATATAATATATTTATAAAATAATTTATTTTTTTCCCTGGATTAAGTTTTTTAATTATTACATCATTATTATATATTTATGAATTCAAAAAAATAATGAATACACAAAACTATAATTTTAATATTCACTAAAAAAAGAACTATTTTATAAAATTACTAATATTTCACCCTAACATGATTTTAACATATCAATTTAAAAAATATTTTATATTTTATTAAAATAATTATCTAAATATGATAATTTTAACATTTAAGTGAATATCACTATTCATTTGAAAATAATATGTTTTGACATAGTTAAATTTCTAACACATATAAAATTACTTGGGAACTTCTAAATTATATAATAATTTTTATTTAAATAAATAGTGTTTTATATGAATATTTCAAGAAAATATATTTTCTTTACAATACCTGATTTTTTCATAAAACTATGTATATTTTCTGAAAATAATTTTTTTTTATTTGTATCCGAACATCTGTTTTTCATATTCAACTTTAATTCATGTGTGTTTTATTAAATAAAATAATAATAATAAATATTTATGAAATCATAATTTAATTTCCACAAATAAAATTAAACCTTAATAATACAAAGTTCTAGATACATAACCTATTATTAGACCGGAATTTGCCTTATGGGTAAGGTGTGTGGTGGTGGAATGCTTGTGGAGTGGATCAGTTGAAATTGAATAAGTTGTGATCACTACTAACTTGAAATTAACATATATTTGATTTTTCTTGAGCCTTACTTGTTAGATATATACTTCGATTTGGTCAACACTGAACCAAATTGATTATAACTCTAGATAAATAGTCTTCAAAGGGCATGGTCCAATTCGTTGAGGTCATCATTCTACCTTTTACATTCAATGTTTTTTTAATTTCCCTTTCTATATACCAATTCTAAAAATAACATTATTACCAACGGTCATAATTCTCGATGATCATTTTGGCCAATGGTCATATTGACTAATGGTCAAGTTACTATTACTACTATTTAGAAAATTATTCCTAACGGCTAGGTTACTATTCCAATGGTCATATCACTATTTGAATGATCATATTGCCTCATAAAAAGACCTATTAATTAATTAATTAATTGTTCACTTAAATTCCCCACAAGTTTCTACATTTCTAAAAAATTTAATGGATTAATAATTTTTTTCTTAATTTAACAGTTTTGTTCAAGGGTGCGATGATTCTAGGGGATAAAGATGATCCCGATTATCATATTCTTATAATTTTATTATATTTTTATAATTATAATATTTTAAATTATCATGGTTATTTTTATATTATAAATGTAATTTTCTCAATTAATAATATAAATACTTATTTTTTTCATCAATTTTTAATTTTATATGGGTATGACACACTTATATATTATAGAATGAAATTACATTTATATAATTTTTGGTCATTACCAGATAAGGGGACTATAACTTTAACATAGAACCATAGTGTTCATAGAAAGACATTGAAAGTCATGTCTATAAAGAAAAACATGAATTCAAAGTGACAAACAATATTTACAAATTTGTATCTAGATTTATCTTTCTATTGGGCCTTTATTCACTCTTATCATATATCTGTATTTTCAAATTAGAGGGAGGCATGTTGGTTTAATAATATCTCAAACAAATGTGGGTTCAATTTTATATGAGGTTAATCCCATAACCATTGTCTATTAGGGCCTGATATATTTTTGATTTCATAAAGTTTTTTGATATATGTATATATATATATATATATATATATATATATATATATTTGTTTCATGTTATGCTATATAGTTGTTTCCCAATCTTATTCTTTGAAGTAAATGATTTAATAAAATTAAATGGATCCAATATTTCATGATATATCCTGGTTATAAAAACTAACCCCTTTAACTCTTTAGGACTTAAAATGGTCTTAATATGGGATTCACCAAGTTTAGTAAAAAAATAAAGGTCTTATAGGATTTATACCTAGACTAATAATATGACTATATACTTAAATATTTCAAATTTTTAGCAGGGTTCTATTCTTTATGCTATGATTTTTCTCCCTAACTTGAGTATTTAGGGTTGGAAATTATTATTCCATTAGTTACCTACCTTGACTAAGAATGGGGGTATCTTTTTGGTCAATGGGTTAGACTAAAAAGGACTTTCCACACTATAATGTTGACTAGACAATAGTATGTATTAAAGTTGTCCTTCTAATATAATCAGATTTAAATGATCCGTGGATGATTCAGGAACAAACTGATGTTTTTTATCTCATTGTAGTACTTGTTTTTAGTTTTCAATTATGTATATAGATTCAGTGAAAATGGTTCTTGAATGTTTGGGTCCTCCATGACATTATCTTTATTTACCTCCTCAACATATATGACTTATCCACAATTATTAGTAGGGAATCAAGTTCATATGTGTCATCATCTTAATCAATAAAGGGATAAATCACATCAATGGCATTGTGGGTTAATATTTTGACTCTTCATTTGATGAAAATCCCATTTTTGGGCAATTTCTATCCTCCCAATGATAGTGGTAAGAAATATTTAAGTGTTTCAACCAGCTTCGGTGCCCATAAGGGGTCTTCCTTCTATTTTACCTTTTTCTATAATATTTCCTTACACTAATTTTAGGAAGAGTGAGATAGTGAAGATTTCATACTAGGTACTACAGGGGAACTAGGTTTACAACCGGTTGATTTAGTAAATACAGGAGTATGTTAGGAACCTAGTAGACTAATTTTCTAGTCATTCATTCATAAAATTTATTGACACATTTATTCAAGTTTTTCTATCGTTCTACTTATTCTATTAGAGTAGTCGAAATACAGTTCACCTATGACTGTGGTTTACCCAATTTAACTTTCTCAGAGCCAACAATATTCTAAAGTATATATTTGAATACAAAGCATTCTGGGATTTCATGACCCAACATACAGTGTAAGGGGTAGTAATATAAGTGATCATTCATCCTGATTTCATTCTATTGTATTCTCTCTGAAAATTTGATCAGGTCCTTATCCAAGGATATTACAACGAACCTCAGGACATGTTCTTAGGAAAAATAAGAAACTATATTCTTTAAATATTATAACTTTCGGTGATTGTTCTCATTTATTCCCTTCTAAAGAGGGTGTTTTTTGGTAACTTTTTTCCATGAGGATCCACTACATGATATTGAATAATTTTTTGATTCAAATCTTTTATTGGTGTTGATTTTAAAATTATGGTCCCAATATCCACTCTACCCAATTTATTCACATAACATAATAGCATCAGATGAGACTTTACTTTGAATACTGAATGGAATCGTCTAGTCATTTTGACCTTGCTATAAAATCCTGGAAACCACCAAAGTAATTCAAGGGGATAAGCTAAGTTTTCATCTCATCACATAAATTCGATATGTAGATCACCAACAACTAATTTTGAGGAAGATACGGGTTCTATAAGTTTTTCAATAATTTACACTATAAAAGAAGTATAAAAATCACTTTTTCTCATACTTCATTTCAATTTGGATGATCATGTATAATTCTATTTCAAAACGATAGAGGTTAATTGATAAAGAAACTATTGTTGTAGATATTCTATGCTAGTGGAAACCCTACTAATAAATTGTTTTACTAAACAAAAATTGGTCCCTCTAAGGTTTGTATGACGCTTTAAATTTTTCTACTTCCTGCTACTTTTTTTGTTCCCATCATAGGGATTCATTGGGGTGTGAAGTTCCTAAGATAATTCTCTGGATATATTATCCCATTGAAGATAAAAATAAAGGATTTTGGAAGTAGGTTTGAGGAAGAGGTAGGTACACCAAATCAGGATACAATTTCCTCTCCATCTATAATAGTGAACACTAATATTCTAAAAATTCCATTTAAGAATAAAAAGACTTTATGGATTTAAGGAGTTCTAATGGAACTCTTACCTAAGATGATGTTGTATTGGAGGTCTTCAGAAGATCCTAACATGACCATTTTTTACTATATGTTTTTTATATCAATCTCACATTGGTCTTGGTTTCATTCTTGAATTTTTATTTTATACAAAAATGAAGATAATTATTGATAGTATTCATTCATTGCGGACAAATAAACTGATTTTTTATCCCCCATGTTGGTTGGCTGATTGGACCATTTTTTTTCCAATCGAGCAGTTCTCTCTTTCTAAGGGGGATTTATCAAAGGAGATATATCAGCCTCAACTAAGGAATTTCACTTAGTGGGAATATTTCAACTAAGTTTTTGGAATTGAGTTACTTCAACTTCTCCGTATTTAATTTATATTGAGTAATATACTCTATAGTATAAAAAGACTTGGATTATTTGGGTGATGAGTGAGATATAACAATTATTATCCCTTTATCTATGGTTGAGGCTCACTAGGTTGGATGTAAAATGAGGATCGTTGGATCTCCTAAATCTTGATTCTACGTCTGATTCTATGTACAAGAACCTTCTTTATATGTTTTGGTTTAAACCACACTTTGGAATGATTACTCATCATTTTGTTATATATCGGATCCATTATTTTTTTATCCATAGGGATTACATAAATAACATTTACTAATGAAAATTATATATATGGAATAAAATATTCATTATAGTTATATGGGGAGTTATCATTTTTCAAAAATCCATCACAGGATAAATAAAAATCTTCTATTATATTATCCTTTTTGGTGGAACAGTTCATAATATTCCACTATGTGACCTCATATTTTCTCCCTAATGGTCCGTATGAATCATTTTATATATGGTGATCCTAAGGGAATCTCTTATGAATTTCACTGTACATGATCTTGATGAAGGGGAATGATTGCGAATTAATAGAAATTGAAAAGGTGTTTCCAGTGAAGTTTCTCCCAACATAGAAAACACTAAATTCCATAGAGGATGAGGTAATAATAACCCAAACCTATGTGTCATGGAATAATCTACTATTCTACCATCATGTCCTATATATACTACAACTTTTATGATCTTAAAGCTGGTGCTGGTGGTAAAAATTATCCCATCTCTACAAGATGGGGTTTCTCTTGTAACACAAATGAGGTAGCATAAATCATGGAATTAATGGCTTTTAGGGACTCAATTTGGGTACGATATAGTTTGACCATTATGAAAATTTGGTGTAGGATCCTATCTGTTGATAGATCCCACTGATTGAACCTATTTTAGGATTTTTGAGATGGTAATATTTCCCTTGACCTACCAATTGGAATATGTAGATTTTGGTCTAATGACCTGGCCAAAAGCATTGAAATTGCATGATCCCTTCCTAGGTAAAACTTGTTGGATGATGAGTGGGGTAAAAGAAAAAGATATATATTCTATATATACTCTAATACATGCATGAGGTGGGGTTTCAGTGAATATATGGTGAAATGACTTCATGTTTTTGATGTAATCATGTTATAGATCTTTGCATTGTCTCACTAACATGAGGTTTCATGCCACTAAAAATGATGTCATGATAAATTGGCAGTAGATCTCATTTATGTACATGGTATGGTACACGTAACCCTATAACGTAGGTATCTTGACTTTAGTTGATGGAGACTCACCCATATGTTATGGGGAAATTGGGGTGTGTATTCCACTTTCAACATTGTTGGAATGTCATAGTATAGAGTGGTGATGGACCAAAATACAATTAGTATTCTATCATCGTCCTGCTCCTTTGACATGAAAAAGGAGTTCTCCTCATCCTTTAAGGGGTTAATTAACCTATCCTAACTATAAAGGTCATTTATCCACTATTTTCTTAAGAATAGAGGGGTTATATGGAAGTTCCCCAACTATATCAGAGGGTATGTCATTTAAGGGATGTGAAGATAATGACAATCACCACAGGATATAGTTTGGATGACATGAGATTTCATAGGTCAGTGATAAAGAGAAAAGTTTTATTGGACTTGATTTATTTATTACCTCTTTGTGTAAGATAAAATGTATAGTAACTTCGACAATGGTAATACCTTCATGTTTAGAAAACAATTCTTTATGGGGAGGGAATTCACCATAAGAATCATAGTGAGGACCTCTATGGTTAATACCTGATTCAACATCATAGGGAGGATCTATAATTCATCTATTTTATTTACTGTAGGGAAGAACTCTATAACATATAAATTATGGAAGACCACCAAGGTTATTGGATTGGTTCTCATGGGGAGGGCCTCTGTGGTTACTGGTTTTTGATGAATTGACAAGAAGGTGGACCTACTTATTGGTTATTATTCATATTATGGGGAGGACCATTATAGATTGTACCATGGGGAGGACCTAAATGGTTGATCTTTATATTTCTAAAAATAGTAACTTCATTGAAAGTTCTATAGGGGTTTCCTTTAGTATAACACCCTGATATTTAAGTATTATTTTGTTCATTTTAAATAAATACTATGATTAATAGCTTGTTTCTCAAGAAACACCAAACTAAAAAAATCATGATAATTTATAAAAAATAAATTTTACCATTAAAATATTTCTATTAAATTAGTGGATATAATTTATAGTTACTAAAATATAAAAAATATGTAGAAAGGATAAGTGATTACATCGATTAGTACAAATCTCTATTATGAGGCTCACCTATCCAAACTTGAAAAATTTGTGGAATTAATATCATTTACTATAGAATGAGCCCAATATAAACTCCAATAATTAAATAATGATATAAATTGTATGTGAGATAATTTCAAGCTTGTTTAAATTTCCACAAGATCTATTCTAGCTAAACTACCACCCATAACAGCCATCATAGATTAGCTTATTCTTAGGACTTCTGTAGATATATTAAGAGTTTATATAACTAGAAATAAAAAATTTATAGACATTTAATTATAAATTTAATATATTATTTCAAATTTTTAATTTCAAAAGAAAATAAATTTCATTTTTTAATACTAACACATTGGTAAAATTCAATTACTGTAGCTAAAAAACTAATAAGACAACTTTATGCTAAAAAGATTTTTTTCCTAAAATTTAATTTTTAAGCTCATTATTTTTAGAAACGAAATATTATATATATATATATATATATTTTATATGAATAATATATTTAGTCCAATAAAATTACAATTTGATATGAAATAATAATAAGAACTTTTAACCATTTAAAAAGTTATTTTAGCATGAAAATATTTTTTATTATATTTTTATATTTTTATATTTTTATTTAAAAGTTAAATTACCAAATTATTGTATTTTAATTTGACCAAATAAAATTAATTTTTTATAATTAGAATAATAATATTTTTTAATGATAAATTTTGGTTAATTTTAGTAAATTAATGATTTTTATATGTATAGAGAAAAATATAATTTTTTGTAATAGAGTAGTATTTTTTCCTTTACCGTGATCCAAGAATGACTTAAAAATTATATAAATTTTTTTTCAAGATGATGAATAATTTTCAGAAGTAAAATTATTCATTTAATAATACTATGTTTAATTTAGAAAAATAATTTTTAGCATTTTGAAACTAATGTAATATTATATTCTAATAAAAAATGGTTTTTGTATTTTTATTTTAATTATAATTTTACAAGGTATAATTCAGTTTTTTATTTATTTTTAATCCATATAAATCTTATTTTGTTAATGATAAACTAATAAACATCACTTAAATCTAAAAAATGATACTTTTATTGTTAACATAATTTCTATTCTAAAAATATAATTTTTCTATAAATTAGTTTTTATTATTTTAGTATTCTAATATTAATAATAATTTTACTCACCCTTAAAAACATTATATAATAAAATGATTTCTATTTTTAAAATAATAATTTATAAATTATTTAATAATTTGTTTTCAGTTTTAGTTATAAAAATTAGTTAATGAGGTTAAAAATATAGTTACAATGGTAAAGGTAAATTAAGGTTAAAATAGTTTAACAAAGTGTAAAATAGATAAAACATATAAAAAATGTTTTAAACTTAGAGGTAGAGGTGTGAATAAACAAAAAAAATGTCTCTTTTCAATTTTATCCACTTTGGATTACACTTTACAAGTGAAACATGTGTTACTTTTACATTGAGTGATTATGTTTATGAAAATGTCATCCCCTCCCCATATAAAAGAGTCATTAAACAACCACTTCAAGGACACTATAAAATTAGATTCCCTCTTGAAATGATACCTTTTATACTTCCCAAATATCTCTCTCTCAAGTTTTTCTTCTCTATTATCCATGGAAAATTCCAAAGTCCTCCATTTCCAAGAAGTCCACCAAAAGAAAACTCAAGTTCTAAATGTTAGTACTAATCTTTCCATAACTTATTTTATATTCTATATTTCTCACAGAAAATATAATTTCAAAATTATTATTATTAAATTAAATAACAATTTTGTATCCTAAATTTTATTATTTTTATGGAATAATCATTATCCTCTCTTCCACTTTTCCTTCAGAAAAATGAAAATGTCACCATGCATATGTGCGAACTAGCACCTTCATGGATGATGTGTGTGATTTTTCATCACCGACTGAAATGGAAGATCATAATTTATTATTTAGTGGACTAATGTGATATTTATAACATTACTAATACTCTAAAATTATAAACCATTCTATATATACCACCCATTCTATAGAAACAAATAAATCACTCGTGTGTATGACCAGAAAACTGCCTCCACAAAAGTGGTGTATTTTTTTCAAATAGCAATTTATTATTTATTAAACTCTCTTAATATGTGATTCATCACTTTAAAAAATATAAATAATATCATTGTGATTTGTTAATAAAGGTAATATTCTGAAATAATCCATTTCATAACAATAATCACCAACAGATTATAACTCGTTCTTATTTGGGTCGGCTTAACTACCCACATAAACAATGTTATATATTTATATCAGATAATCACTGAAAATTAAATAATTTTAATATTCGAAATTAATTAGAAATTAATTTTTGGATTATATTTCAGTAAATATTATAATACTATTTAACTTTTATTGTTGTACAACACTTTTGTTCTTTAAAAATTACTAAAATGAGATTGTCACCAACTTCATCATCCTGAATCATAACTATAATACTTATGAGATTAAACTATAACATTATAAATAATTAAAAAATAAATTTAAATACTTAAAATTATCATGAAATGATGAACTTTGAATCAACAAACAATATTCTATAGAACCATTTTTAAAATATTACAAAATGAAAAACTAAAGCAAATAACATTTGATGTGAAAATAAAATATTACTAACTAAGATATTTGAAATAAAAGGTTTTAAATGATGTTTATAAAAGGTTATGGGTATGATTTAAGTTAATAAATAGCTGATTAAGAAATTTACTTTTTGTTATATAGAATGTTAAATAACATTCATCTAAACAGAATTAAAGGTAAGGGGTTTTCTTGGACAACATAATTTCTTGAGTCATAATGATTCCTATTCGACTATGTTTTTACAAGAAGGGTTTTATTATATTTTATGATGATATTATACTCTATTTACTCCTTTTTTAAAATTTAATTACATCTAAGAAGTTATTTCATCATAAAAATTAATGATATTAAGAATAATTCTCATCTACTTAAAATGATATCTTTCTGTTCCATGTCCATATTAACTCTTCTCACTAGTGTTATATTATTCTTATCTTGAAATAAAAATATATTTATTTATATTAATCTTAAAATCTCTATTTGAATAATTTTAATTTAAAATTTTAAAATATCTCTTTATGATGTTGGTTTCAATAGATATATTTTTAAAATACTAAAATGGATTTCCCTTTTAAGTTTTTATTTTTATCTTCCATGCCACATTTATTATGTAAAGACTTTATGTAATTTTCAAGGAACAATTATTTGGATTTCTCTAAAAGTGTAATTTTAGAAATATTTTCATGATACATTCTTGAAAATTATTTTGTAAAGTCATTCATAATTGTTTATCTTCACAATAATGATAGAAAGTGTTTTCGAAAATATATTTTCAGGGTTTCATTTCTATTTTCCCAATTAAAATATCTAACACCTATAGAATTATGTTTTATGAATCACCCTATAAATTCCTTGATGAAATAATATTTTTGGGAGATTGAATTTTGGTGTCAATACCTAATTTCAGTTTATGAGATACCATTTGGAAACGATATGAAACCCATTTTTCATTCCATGGGTTCTTTATGACAATATGAATGATTGATTTCAAATTGCACACATATGTATGGATATTTATGGGTGGGGTATTATATCAACCTATAAATAATAGGCTATATTTTTATATCTCATGAGATAATGTATCATGGGCCTTCTTTGTTCAGCACACAAATTATAGAGTGCACCTTCATGGATATTCGCACAATACATTGATTCCATGTCATTAATTTTGTTCCAAGGGTCTTTTTTATTATATGTTTTTTATGGCATATAACATTTCCATGGAATGTGCCTATGATTATGATCCATGGATCATGTTTATTATCTCATGATTCCACACACTTTTTTTATGGTATCTGTTTCTTTATTTGAGATTACATTTCATTCTATCATATTTATGGAAAAATCTTATTATTTCATGTTCTTTTGAAAAATATACTTGTTCAACCAACTTCTTCATACCTAGAATGTTTTCTACGGACATAAAATCATCACCTAGATGAATAATTGTTAAATTATTACAAAAAAAATATATTGGTATGATTATTGTATCCCATTTTTAATTTTATGGAAAAGGGTTTTATGAAAATCATATTACTATTACTTTTTATAAATTTCAAGTGATTTTGGAAATGGATTTGTTCTCTCCACTTGGAAGAAATTTTCTTCAGAATGGGGAGATCATATTTTATTTCACCCTGTGAATGTCTATCAATACAAAGATGAATATGAACATCCTATAGAAGGAAATTATATAATGTTGGTATTGATACTGAATAATAATATACTCATTTCTCAAATGGTTAGAAAAAACTCAAAATTATGGATAAGCCTATTTTGGGGGAATAGATGTGTTTCTCATGATTTTAAGGTTGATATATCTCTTAAAATTATATCCCAATTCACTTCAATATTTCAAATTCCTTTATAAATTTCCATTGGTAAGTGATTATTAAAATTATGAGGATGTAATTTATTTAAGGTTGTGATAATGTAAAACCATAATATTTTAGTATTGTTATTTTTTCATTTAAAATAAATAAAAAGATTAACAGCTTTATTCACACCCAACACCAGGTTAAAAAAAATCATGGTAATTTAAAAAATTATTAATTTTAATATTTTTAATATTTCTATTAAATTGGCTGGTATAAATGGTAGTAAACACACTATAAAAAATATATATAAAATATAATTGATGAAATAGATAAAAACAAGTATTACTTATGAGCCTCATTCATAAAAACATTAAAAGGAGGTGGCATCACTAGGGTTTACTCAGAACCAAGCCAATTATAAATTCCAACAATTCTGGTATGATAAAAATCACATGAAAGTGAAGTTAAAGTTTTTAGACATTTCTTTATGCTCCATGTTATCTAAACATCCACCCATAATGGCAAACGAAGTTTATCATATGTTTAGATCTTATGTAAAGACCTTAAAAGGTTATATAACAATAAATTATGTTGGTATAATCATTTAATTATCAGTGTAATAAATTATTTCATATTTTTAATTTTAAATAAAAATGATGTTCATTTTTAATTCTAAATCATTGAAAAAAAATAAATGTATCTAAATAATTTATAATGTTGTTTTATACTATTTTTTTTCTAAAATTGGGTTTTTAAAAAAAATATTTTAATAAATTAAATATTATATATATATATATATTATGAATAATATTCTAACGCTATAATAATTACTTATTAAAAGAAAATAAGAATGAGAATAGTTAAAATATTAAAAAGTTATTTTCTTATGAAAATAATTCTCATTATGTTTTTATGTTTTTATTAAAAGGTTATTTTTTAAAATTTTAGAATTTTAATTTTACAAAGTTAAATTTATTTTGGGACTTATAATAATAATATTATCTTAGGATGAATTTTTTTTGTATTTTTCTAACACTATTGATTTTTTACGTGAACAGTTATTAATATAGTTTTCGTTAATACAATATTTTTTGACTTTATAATTATTTAATCAAGACTGATTTTTTTTAAATAAAGGGTTTGAATTCTTTTAAGTGTAAAAATGATTCATTTAAAAATATTATGTTGAATTTATAAAATACATATTTCACATTTTTAATCTTAGGTAATCTTTTATTCTAATAAAAAACTATTTTTTGATATTTTTTTAAATTATTATTCCACAATATAAAATTTAGTTTGGGATAATTTTTAATCCATATAATATAATTGTTTCAATAAAAAATTAATTAATTTCAAAAATAAAGATCAAGAATATTCATAATATTATCATAAACATAATTTCCTCCAATAGACCGAAGGCCTTCATTTTTTATTGATTTTTGATAATCCACCTTTTAAGGGGTGAGGTGGAACCCTTACAAGGCCCGTAGGCGTAAGTATTACAGGGCTCTTAGGCCTTAGAGGAATTCATTGCCCATAGGCTTTAAACATTACATGAAACCCTGACTCACTACTTAGAACATCTCCTCCCCAACATCTTCATCGTGAAATCAGCTCTCCACCTTCACATGGCTGTTTAGCTTGGCTTTCCCATCCATGCACATGCTTGTCCCGATGGAAGGTGGCATACCCTCTCATTCTTTCAATTTGTTTAGCTTCTACTATGGTAAAATCTTGTTGCTCCTCCTCTTTCTGAAGCTTGTTCCTTGTAGGTTTTCTAGATTGCATCTGCACTTAAGGTGGCTGGAAGGCCCTGAGGTGGCCTGAAGGCCATACTGACTTGAAGGCATGGGTGGCCCGAAGGCTTTAAAGGACTCAGGGACAAAATCGGTGGCCCGAAGGCCCAAACGAGAGAATATTCCCAACTGCTACAATGCCAAACAGTGCCTGCTACAATACCTGCTATAGTACCCGGAAATTAGCCTCCGCTTGGATTTAATCCTAGGTCTCTTAAATGCACTTAAGGAGTCCTCACCAACTGGGCTGAGGCTAATGTGCATCATAAACATAATTTGTGTGCTTAAAAATACACTTCTTTTAAAATGTGTTTTTACGCATTGTGTGCACTAATATTAAAATTAATTTTTATCAAACTAATATATTTAATCTGATAAAATGTTTTAAACATTTTAAATCATTATATCCAAAAAAATTAGTAAGGTTTTTTACATTTTTCCTCATAAAAATTTATTACTGAGAATAAAAATTTAGTTACCATAGGAAATTTAAATTAAGGTGAAAAGAGTTTAACTAGGTGTAAATGAGATAAAACATGTAAAACATTGTTTCCAAATGAGTTATTAAGGTCAATATAGGCCAAAATTTATCTCCTATCAATTACTGTCCAATTTGGATTCCAATTTTCATGTGAAACATGTGTTATTTTTATATTAATAGTTTATATTTACAAAAATGTCATTCCCTAAACTTATAAAAGGTTTATTTCACCATCCCTTCAAGGAAAATATAAAATTTCATTTACTATTTAATAGATACATTTTATACTTACCCTAGATCACTATACCACATTTAGAAGCTCCTTGATCCATGAAAAATCCTTAAGTCCTTTATTTTTAAGAATTCTTTAAAGGGAAAACTCAAGTTCTAAACATGAGGGCTAATATTACCTCAACATCTTTTCCATTATAAATTTCCCTAATAAATATTATTCTTCCATTATTATATAATAAAAATATCATTTTTTATAATTAATTTTATTATTTTTATGAAATATTCATTATATACATTTCCCCTTTTTTAGAAAATGAAATCTTCACCATGCATAACTGTGGACTACCGCCTCGAGAAATGATATGTTTGATTTTTTATTTCAATGTTTTATGGATGGTTAAAAGGGGTTATGTTATGGATTAATGAGATATTTATAACATTATTACGATTCATAAATTATAAACCATTCTATATCTTCCACCCATTATATGTTAATGAATATGTCACCCATGCGTATGTTTGGACTACTTCCTCCACAAAAGCAATGTTTTCATTTTTCATATAATATTTTATTATCTATCAAAATCTATTAAAATTTATTTCAAAAAATTAAAAAATATATAAATATTATCGTTGTACTTATGTAAGAATGATATTATGCCAAAAAGAATCACTTTCTTAACCATGAATAGCCATAAATTATAGCTTGTTCTTGTTTTGGTCAGTTTAACCACCTACATGAATAATGATATATATTTATATCTTGCATGATTATGGAAACATAACTTATGATATTTTTAGAAAATGAAGAGAAACTGATGTTCGGTTTTTGGATCTATAACTTTTATATTAATATTTAACTTATTATTATTGTACCACCATTTTGATCATTAAAAATTACCAAAACAAGCTTATCACCAACTTCATTATAGTGAAATATATATAAAATAAATAAGAAATAAAATTAGAAAATTATAAATCATCATAAAACATATATTTCATTAGCTATAATTATCTTGTAGTGATAACATATTCGGTTCAATGGTAATGGAAACACGGGGTGAATTTGCCTTTTAATAATTAAAGTAGAATAAAAAGGATAAATGAAAAATTAACCGATTAAGATATAACAAAGAGAAAAATTGATTATGTTATAGTTGATAAACATGATTTGAGTATATAAATATAATATCAATGTAATTTAAGTGTATAGATTATTTAATGTAATTAATTTAAGTATTTTATTCTGTAAAAAATGATGCAATGTGGAAAAGTAAATAGAGGACAAGAAGAAATGATATGGAGTTTAGCTAAAACTCAATGTGAGACCCTAAATCTCCACCCCTAAACTCAAGATTTAAATATTATAAATTTCTTGATCTAAAAAACAGTAAATAAATGCACCCCTCATAATAGTAATTTCTGATAACACTCTTCATATTCACTGGTATCCATGGAACTCACCCATCACTTTTGTGAAGTGAGAACTCAATATTGAAATACTATAAATAATGGAAATGTTTTCTTGAGGAAAAACATTAAAAGAGACTTGAAAATATATTTATATTAATTATTACAATGAAGGATGAGATATTTGAGATAAAGTTTGAGATACTTTATGAGATTGAGAAAATGAAGTTGTCTCTTTGATGGGTTTTTAGTGAAAACTATCACTTTGATGTCAATTTGGATTAAGAGCGATGTTAGGATCTAGTTGAATGTTGATATCATTATAGATCATATATTTAATGACTTCAAAAACCTTCATAAATATTCTATAATTCTCCCAGAGAAATTAATAAATTGAAGATCATCTTTAAGAAAGGTTTGACCATCATTAAAAGTAGTCCAAAACTATCACAGGTCAAAATGGCTTTCACCATGCCCTTTTATAACATTTTTTGGCATTGTTTCTTCAAAAACCCAAGAACCAAACCCTAGAATATATCCAACACATCTTGTAACTAGTATTCCACCCACTATGCCTTAGCACTGTTTGTTTTGGCTAGTTTTTCATCATACATCAACAAGAGGAGTCTTTACTTCCATCTAAGGCCTTATAACGTTATTCCAAATTGATTCCAAGTACACGGTACGTAAAACAAGTTCCTTACAAGCCTTCAATAATAATTTAAGAGATCCTAAATATTTTATTTAATTACATCATTTGATATTCAATATAAACACTTTATCTCAATTAAATGAAATTTTTAAGAATAAATCTGAGTATTATTTATCATAAAAGTACCCTAAGAGGCATATTTATAATAATATCCTGTTTTTATGAAAAAAAACTGAAAATAAAAAAATAATAAATATAAATCAAGAAAAAAAATATAGAAAATGAAATTCAAGATACTGACTAGATATTCTATGATATAAATCATTAAACCCATCAAACATGATGATAACAATAATAAATAAAATTTTTAAAAGGATCCCTTTGTAAAATAATAAATCACTATAGAAGAGTAATTAATTGTGAAAGAAACTAATAAATACTCCCCTATATGAAAATTTATCCCCCTTTGTGAAAATAATATTTTTAAGAAATTTATCCTCCTTTATGATTATATAGAAGATTAAAACATAAAAAAGATAAAAATAATAATATTAAAAAGAAACATTAGAAATCGTATGCATAAAAAATCGAGGGATATTTAAAAAATCAAAAACAAATTTGAAAAAGAATCATAAGAGAGACAAATATTTTGAGAGGAATAAAAACATTTTGAAATAACATTTTAATTTCCAAACTCTCCAAATAATATAAGCATTATAGAGAGATATAGGGAAGTAAAAGAGAAGAAGAAATCAGTATCAAAGAAAACATGATAATAGATGAATTAATGAGGAATAAAAAAATAAAAAATAGAAAAGTTAATAATTAAATAATTAAATAAAAATAAGAAAGGAAAAAGAAGTGAGAAAATGAAAATAAAAAATTACATACGATTTCTATTTAACCATTTTTTCTTATGAAATGTTTTTACCTCTATTTATTTATTTTTCTATTGAAAATAATTTTAGGAAATAAACGTCATTTGGTAACTGAAGTAATACATTAAAAAAATCCTTTGATTTCCATTTCTTCAAGGTCAACTCACGAAAAGAGTTATAGATAAGTATATGAAATAAATTTTTACTATTAATTAATATTCATTAAAAGAGATAAACACATTTTTGTTTTAAATAAATTAAAAAACATAAATAATTTTATGATTTTGAAAAATAAATTTGAAAATAGAAATTTTTTTCTAAAATAATATAAATAATAAAAGTGTTTATTATTTTTGAAAATATGATTTTTATTTTTTGAGAAAGAAAAAAATATATTTTTTAAAAATAATTTATTTTACATAAAAATAATATCTCTTAAGGAAAAGTTAAAAATGATAAAAAGATAAGTATTCCCATAAAATGATAGTATATTTGATATAAGTAAATTATAACCAACATAAAACAAGAAAATAAATTTCATGATTTGAAACATCGTCAAGTTTTAAAATTATTTGGAATAAAAATGAACTCAATATAGCTATAAATAAAATAAATAATTTCATAATAAAACCATTCTGAATTAAACTTTAATGAATTTTAAATGATCATGGGCTAGAGGTTTAGTGAAAATATCCGTGATTTAATATTATTTTTGGAACAAAATCTATTAAGATACAACCTTTTAAGAAGTGTTCTCTTATTAAATAGTGTCGAATATCATTGTATTTTGGTGAGATAGTGTTATATGAGTTTTTTAGTAATATTTATGGAATTAGTATTGTATCACTTAATATGGGTATAGTTAAATGTAATCCTAAAGTCCAAGAGAGTGTGTTTCATCTACAGAATTTGGGTACAACAACTTATGACAACTATGTATTCTGTTGCGGCTTTAGAAACAGCAACTCAGTTTTTCTTCTTACTACTCTATGAGATGAGGTATTTTATTAGAAGATAACAACTTTCACTATTACATTTCCTATCTAGTTAGTAACCTTCAAAATAATCATCATAAAAAGTATTTAATTTAAAAGAGGTTCCTTTTAGATAAAAAAACATGATTCTTATTCACTTTTATGTAATGAAAAATCTGTTTAACATATTGAAAACGATATTATTTTGTATTTGACTGAAAATGCGTATAGAGAAAAATAATGAATAGAGTATTAGTTGGGAGTGAAATAGGGTTAATTAGACTACCAATCATACTTCTATAAAGTTTATTGTTGACTTTTTTACCAGATTTATTCATCATTAAGTTACAATTTGTACTCATGTGAGTGATATTTTTCTTATCATGATCCATTATAAACAATTTTAAATGTTCATTGGTGTATTTTCCTTGGTTAAAAAATATTCCACCATTTATTTGTGAAATTTGAAAACTAATAAAGAATTTAAGTTCACCCATAAGTTTCATCACAAATACCTTTTCATTAAATATTAAAATTCATAATAAATATTTTCATTGGTAGATCCAAAAATCACATCATCAATATAAATGTTAATAAGTATCAAATCATTATATATGTATTTTAAAAATATATTTTAATTTAATATTCCCATTTTAAAATAATTTGAAATAAAATAACATGAAATATGTTCATAACAATACCAAGGGGATTATTGTAAATCATAAAGAGATTTTGAAATTTCTAAAATAAAATTTGGAAAATTTTTATCTTCAAAACCATGTGATTATTTGTCACGGACCCCTCCCACCAAAGATTCCCTCCTGAGATGGAAATGGTGAAAGGGAGATAATAACCCCTGAGTCCCGCTTCCAATAGGCCCCGGAGTGGGGACTGTCACCAAGGGTGTGAGTTTTCGCAATTATGGGAGGCATTAACCTTTTTGTTAATTAATATAACGAATTTGGATGAGTCAAACACCATAAGAAAAGGAACATGTAAATAAAAATAAACCCAAAACCAACCCATATGCATGTTTTATACAAAATTGAAACAAAAGTACAAGAATAAGAAAATCTCCAAGGTACGATACCAAAAAGAAAGCGAAGGATACAACCAGAAAAACTCCAATGCCCAACTAGCAAGGTCCCGCACGGTCCCTAAAGTCATCCTCACGACCTGAAAGTAAAGGTAGGGTGAGAATAAAAGTATACTCAGTAGGATAACCTAAATCTCTCATGCATAGGTGGGGAGATATCCTAATTCCCCATGAGAAAACCGAAGTAACCAAAGCTTATCAAGGAATCTATTCACCCAACCATACAAGCCATACTCACCAAATATCACAAGTCAATAGAGTAGAATAGTAATATTATCAAAGTATGGTTACCCTGCACCACCTTCCCACTGAATACTGATCAAGCCCTCATGCCTAACGCTTGGATGCTTCCCCCTCTTCCTGAGCTAGTGCCACAACCTGGCCATACGAATATTGAGCTAGTGCCGCAACTTGGCCATATGAAGCTCAAAGTATCCCGCTGACACACAATCCTCATCCATAACCACATATTATCCCGTATTCCACTAGCACTAAATCCTAGGCCATAACCACATCTCATCCCGAAGACACCTAGGTACCAGATGATATCCTCATCCCGAAGACTCTTGAGAACACATCACATCCTCATCCCAAATACTCTTAGGAAATATATGTCATAACCTGCCCAAAGAATCTTGGGATATAGAACCTGGAAGAGGGAGCACAAGATTCAACAGTAACCAGTCATCATTTTGATGTTTGGTAATCTCACCCCACGTCCCACGGGTGTTCAACACTTAGTGGTAAACATGGGTGGGGTGTGTAAATAAAAATAAAACATACAAATTTATATAATTATATCAACCACTCAGCCCATCCTAAGGCTTCTACACAAAATATCTGAGCACATGCGTCGACACTACTACCACAAAAGTTTGCACACAATGAACAACCCCAAACCCCATTAAGCATTTCATGTTCAACAATTTTAGTTTATCGGTTCCTTAACTACTGAGAAATTAAAAACAACCAAATCAGATCAATCGTTCATAAAACATATACCTTACAACCACAAATATAGTTAGGAAAAAACACAAGAAACGCAAAACCATTTTCTTTTACCAACCAATCAATTCCATTGATTTTCTGTATTTAAATCAACTACCATACCCCACAATTCATTAGTTAATGCTTACACTTTTATTCATATGCACAACCCATCCCTGTAGCCCTGATGCCAACCACCACAACCAAAAACACCTCGGAAACAATACCGATACCACATCATTATCCCTTCGATACCATTCATCGTAGCTCCACTGCCCATCACAACCATATGATACACGCCAATCCAAAACCAAGCCAACCACAGCCCCGCTGCTCACCCGTTCTACAAAAACCAACGAAACACCCCTTCACATAATTAAACCCCAACCAACACCCACACAATGCATTATTTCATTTAATTTAATAGGGGTGATCATAGAAAGGTTCAGGTATTCATTTAATCATTCAACTTTACATGATTAACCAAATTTCCACATTATATGACATTCCATCCACAAAACAAACCAGAAACACAGGGAAACATTCAATTACGCAAGAAAAGGCCCCCAATGACAGTGATTTTTAGTAGGCATAATCATATTCAATTCACAACATAATCAAAGGATAAGCATTGATGGAAATAGAACAACTATATCAAAAAAAAAATCCTCAAACCTGTTCTTTAACCAGTTATTATCTCTATTTACTGGCTCAACTATACCTCATGAAAACAAAAGGATACCCACCCCACATGATGCACAAAATAGAGAGAGACAAAGGTAATATCCCTACCTCAATGGTTTTTGAGGAAAACCCCAACAAACAGAGAACTCACAAGAATCTAGGATGATCCTCCAAGAATCCTCCTTAGATCTCTTCTCCTAACACAACCAAGAAAAAATCACATCATATTTGGAATACACACACTTAGATCTACCCATAAAAGGTGTAGATATAAGAAATTGAGGGAATAGGAGAAGTATATCTAAGTAGATCTAAGGAAACGATCAAGAATGAAGGAGAACGATCACATACCTCAAGAGATTGGCTTCGATTCGCCAAGGGAAGCCTTCGGATCACCTGCAAAATGCTTGGGAGAGGTCCGCCTACCTTTAAGGGAGGGTAATACCGAGTTATCACTGCTTAGGGGCTTAAACAGACCATTTAGGGTCAAAATGAGTTAGCTCTACAATTTTAGGATCTAAGATTAAGTGCGCGCATGGTTAGTCTGCACTGTTTGACAAACTGTTCTCTAACTTTGAGTTAGCTACTGCCTCTCCAAAACTCCTCATATGGTTAGTCCGCATGGTTAGCCAAACTATGAGTTAATCATGTGTTAGTCACTGCCTCTAACACCAACCTCACATGGTTTGGCCGCACTGTTTAGACAAACTGGGTGCAGCCCGTGCGAAAGCTACTGCCCTTTGGTCTTCCTTAAAAGTTCACCCAAATGCACCCGAAGTCACCATAACCTCCCATAACACCTCTAAAACATCATTTTTAGAAATTAATGGACCGGAGAGGTCTGGCCCATTACATCATATACATATCAAACTATTCACATCCTCAAGAATTAAAACCAAACCCAAAGAAAAGAGGGGGTCTAAACAACCACCCAGAAAGACACCTCTCAGAAGTGAACCTCTCCGACATATAGGAACACCTCCCCCTTAAGAAACCATGAAAATTTAAAGGGTCAAGTTGTCCAATAATATGGGTTAGGGAGTTTCTTCCCCCATGTCAAGATACTATCCTCTTTGGGCAGCACTAACTCTCCTTCACGGGTTTAATCACATCCACCTTAATGCGTCTTGATTAGGGATCAGTTCCTCCCATCCCCACAGTCCGAACTCTTCATAGATATTCACAGAACAATGGAAACAACACATTCCATAGTTAACAAGGTAAAAATGCTTCATCACAAACCAGTATAAAAGATAAAACTCAAAACAGCTATAGGTATTGGGCACGCATCTGTGCCTCCCGTTCCCAGGTACTCTCCGCAAGCCCACCATGCCTCCATAGCACACGAACCAAAGTAATTGTTCATACACGAAGTACCTTCTCTTCACGAGCTTCGATCATCACAGGTCGTTCGATAAACATTGCATCATCCCTGATATCTAGCTCTCCCCAGTCAAGGACGTGTGAATCGTCATCCAGGTACTGACGAAGCTGAGACACATGGAAAATGTCATTTACCCTTTGCAATAGTGGAAGCAAGGCCAGTTGATAAGCCACCTCGCCAACACGCCACAACACCTCGAAGGGCCCGAAGAACCTGGGAGAAAGCTTGATTCCCTTTCTGAATCTTCGCTTCCTGTTCCGAGGAGAGAACTTTAAGAACACGTGGTCCCCAACCTCAAACTTCAAGGGTCTCCTCCTATTATTAGCATATGACTTCTGCCGGTCCAGAGATTTCTTCATCCTCTCTCGTATAAGCTGAACCTTCTCTGTCGTGCTCTGCACCACCTCTAGGCCAAGAACACCTGCTTCTACGACCTCTATCCAGCATATGAGTGCACGGCACAACCTCCCGTACAAAGCTTCAAAAGAAGTCGTGCCAATGGTAGACTGATAGCTATTGTTGTAAGAGAACTCTATTAGAGGAAAGTGTTGTGCCCATGATCCTCCAAGGCCCAAAACACATGCTTGTATCATTTCTTCCAAAGTCTGGATGGTGCGCTCTTTCTTCCCATTTGTCTGGGGGTGGAAAGTAGTGATGATGGTCGGGTTCCAAAAGAATATTGTAATCCTCTCCAGAACCGCGAGGCAAACCGGGTATCCGGGTCAAAAATTATAGATTTCGGAACTCCGTGCAACCACACCACCTCATTCTCGTACCTCTGAGCTAGGGCCTCAAACGTACTTGACTCCTTGTTTTCTAGGAACTGGGATGATTTATTCAGCCAGTCCACTACTACCCAGATGGTGTCGCAACCCCCTTGAACTCTGGGAAGCCCCGTGATGAAATCCATCGAGATGTCATCCCACTTCCACTTGGGTACATCTAAAGGTTGTAACAGACCTCCTGGGACGCGGTGTTCAGCCTTCACCTACTGACACACGAGGAACTTTTCTATGAACTCTAATACTTCCCATTTCACCATGGGCCTCTATAACTTCCCTCTCAAGCCCTGGTACATCCTGGAAGCTCTCAGGTGTACTTTCAGTGGTGATTTTTGAGCTCACCAAGAACTCTCTCAGGCATTTCCTCTGGAACAAACAATTTCTCCCGGAAAAGCATCTGATTCAGACCATCCTCTGACCATCCTTTAAGAGCATTTCCCTAGCTATCCTGATCGCACATCACTTCACTCTCTATGCCTCCCCACTGAGACTCATCCACCTTCCGTAGTAGGGAGGACTGCACTGTCATCTGAAACCGGAAACCTCTACCACCATCTTCCCATACATCAAGGTGTAGTGCAGCCAATTATTTCATCACCTTCCCGACATATCCTGAATTTCGAACCGCGTCATTCCTCCTAATCAAAGCATCAGCCACCACATTTCCCTTTCCTTTCGTGTAGGATATTTCGTATTCGTAGTCCTGAAGGAACTCCACCCACCTTCGCTGTAGTAAATTTAGGTCCTGCTAGGAGAATATATACTTCAAACTCTTGTGATACGTGAAGACCATGAAGTTCTCCCCGATGAGGTAATGTCTCCAAAACATCAGTGCAAACACAACCATCATAAGCTCTAGATCGTGGGTGGCATAGTTACGTTCATGAGTACATAACTGCCTAGAACCATAAGAGATCACCCCCTTTTGTTGCATTAGCAAGCACTCTAAGACTTGGCCTAGGGCATAACAGAATACCTCAACCGTTACTCCCTACTTTGGTAATGTCAACACTAGGGCACTAACCAACATTCCTTTTAGATAACTAAAGGCTACCTCACACTGCTCATCCCACACCCATGCTCAATCCTTCTTCGTCAAGGCTGTCAAAGGTGCTGTAACTCAGGAGAAGTTGGGCACGATCCTCTGGTTGTAGCCTGCTAGTCCAAGGAAACTATAAACTTATGCCACGTTCTTATGTGCTGCCCATTAAAAAACTGCCTCAACCTTTGATGGGTCCACCGTTATTCCCTGCTCAGACACAACATGTCCAAGGAAGCGTACTTCCCAAGTGCAAAACATTCATTCGGACAACTTCGCATAAATTTGGTTCTGTCAGAGGACCTCTAAAACAGTTCTCAGGTTCCCATAATGATCCTCATTTGATCTTGAGTAGATCAAGATGTCGTCGATGAAGATGACTACAACCTAGTCTAGGTATTCCCGAAAGATGGATTTCATGGGTCCCATGAACATGGCTGGTGCATTTGTAACACCGAACGACTTGACCACAGACTCAAAGTGCCCATATCTGCACCAGAAGGCAGTCTTCGAGATTTCACTCTCCTTCACCCTCAACTGGTGATATCGAGACTGCAGATCAATCTTATAGAACCAACCTACTCCCCACAGCTGGTCATAGAGATCGTATATCCTCGGGAGGGGGTAATTATTCTTGACGATTACCTGGTTCAGTCTCTGGTAGTCTATGCACAGCCTAAGACCACTATATTCCTTCTTTGAGAATAAGACTGGAGCACCCCCTGGTGATGCAGTCGATCGAACAAAACCCTTCTTCATCAGATCATCAATCTAAATCTCCAACTCCTGCAACTCAGAAGGTGCCATCCTGTATGGAGCCATCGAAATCGGGTGGGCGCTATGTTGCAAGTCTATCCTGAACTCAACATCACGTTGATGGGGTAGAGTCTCCACCTCTTCAGAGAAGACGTCCATAAACTCACCGACCATCCCTGGGACTTCCACTATTTCTGTATCTGCCAACTCCACTGACATTTCATCTAACAAGGAAAAGAGAGGCTCCACTCATCGGTTACATTCCTGGTAACCCCGCTTGCCGATGAAAGTCACTCGTCAGCCACCCAAGTCTGAAAACAGAACCCTTCTTCGAAAAAAATTGATGGCGGAACACATTGAGGACAACCTATTGATTCCAAGAATAACGTTGTATGGCTGTATTTGTAGTAAAAGGAGATCTCCACTGGATTGGTGTGGCCCCAACATCAACCTATATCCCTAGAAACACGAGACAAGTTGGCCTGACCTCCGACTGGCGTACTCAAAACTAGGGGTATGGAAAGTGTCTCTATGTCTAGGCTCAAGGCATAGGCTAGACTGGGTGCAACAAAGGAGTGTGAAGCTCCTGAATCAATCAAGGAATAGGCAACGATACTAAACAAGTTGATCGTACCTCGAACGACATCTGGCCCTGATGGAACTACTGCCTCTGCGGCGTGCATCTTCCCACGCCCAGTTCTTATGCCTCTTAGCTGTCGGCCACCTCCCTGACCACACCCTGGTCGAGGTCTCTGAGGAGTGCCCTGAGGTCAGCCTCCTCCTGCAACGTCTTCCCTCAGAGGAGCGGGAGCTCGCTGCCCCTGCTATTTCTGGTGGAAGGGCCTGGCTGGAAACGGTATGGCTAAGGAAGGTGTGGTACGGGTCCACCGCCACTGTACTGTACTCGGTTCGGGAACTGGTTCTGAAGGAGCCCATGGTTGCCATAGATGAAACACCTCATTCTCAGGACCGAAGGAAATGGGCGAGGACTGCGAGATCGAAACTGAAACTACTGAGGCCTGCTCCCTACTGATCATAACTTAAAGGGCCCTGATGTTGGAGGCTTGATGCTGATGGCTTTCCCCTTCGACAAACCCAACTGGATTCCTTCTCGCGACACACCTCCCAGAATTTGCATCCTCTCCACCACTTCAGCTTTCTTCTGGACCTCCTAGTATTTCGGTAAGGTGAAGGGAGTAACGACATACTGGAGAGAAGGTCGAAGTGCCTCCTCCAAACATCTTCCCCAAGACTCCTCATCCAGAAAGATGTCGGGATCAAAGCAAAGGAGATCCTTGAACTTGATCCCCAACTCCCTCACTGACATATTCCCTTGTTGGAGGGAGAGTAGTTCCTGCGTCTTCTCAGTCCTCATCGTGGAAGAGAGGAATTCCGCCCAGAATTCCTTCTCGAAGTCAGCCTTCGTGACCTTAGCATCCCTCTTCTCCCCAAGATAAAGTGTCCACCACTAACGCACTGATTCATGCATTTGGATCACAACCAGAGGATCCCAGTACTTTTTCAGATCTTGGATCAAGATGAAATCCATCACCAGCTCCTCTAGCCAGCTCCATGTCTCTATATCTGAGAGGTTGCCCTCGTACTTCCCAAGGGTCTTCCATTGAAAGGCTCAAAGCGTATTCTACCACTGATTATCCTCCTCCTCTATCTCAGCCCTTTTTCGATCAGCCAAGTCAACCTCCTGGGCCTCAATCGACCGCACTACTCGTGGTTGTCTCCCAGGTGCCATAGTTGTAAGGTAAACAAGAATGCCTAAGCCCGAGTAGTGTAGAATATTGTTCTTAAATTTTTCATAGGATCTTTATTCATTTTAAATCCCCAAAATTCCCCAGAAAGACAAGAACATGAGTCATTATGATTCATGTACCTTTCTAGGGTCTCTACCCTGCAATCAGTGTGGCCTCACTTGGTCGTTCGGTAGGTCCAGAGTCCTTGCATCGGATCAGAGGGGGCCCTAAAATCATGTGTCCTAGCCGGTGTTCCCTGGACTATTTCATGCTCTAAGATCACCCGACACCGTTGCCCTACCATCCCATGCAATCCTCACTATGCCTAACTCCAGACTACATCCAATCTCTCAACCTCCATCCTCTAATACCATTCTGTCACGACCCCCTCCCACCAAAGATGCCCCTCCTGAGCTGGAAATGGTGAAAGGGAGATAATGACCCCCTGAGACCCGCCTCCATAGGCCCCAGAGTGGCGAATAGCACCAAGGGTATGATTTTTCACAATTATGGGAGGCATTACCCTTTTTATTAATTAAGATCAGGAAATAGGATGAGTCAAACACCAAAAGAAAAGGAACAAGTAAATGAAAATAATCCCAAATCTAACCCATATGCATGTTTTATACAAAACTGAAACAAAAGTACAAGAACAAGAAAATATACAAGGTAAGATACTAAAAAGAATGAAAATATTGCAACCAGCAAAACTCTAACACCCAACTAGCAAGGTCCCGCACGGTCCCTGAAGCCATCTTGAAGACCTGAAAGTAAACATAGGGTGAGCATACCAGTGTACTCAATAGTATAACCTAAATCTCTCGTGCACAAGTGGGGAGACATCCTAATGCCCCATGAGAAAACAGAAGGAACCAAAGTCTTGCAAGGAATCTATCCACCCAGCCTTACAAGCCGCACTCACAAAATATCACAAGTCAATAGAGTAGTATAGTAATATTATCAAAGTATGGGTACCCCGCACCACCTTCCCACTGAATACTGCTCAAGACCTCATGCCTAACGTTCTGATTCTTCCCCCTGTTTTTGAGCTAGTGCCACAACCTGGCCATACGAAGCTCGAGCTAGTGTCGCAACCTAGAAATATGAAGCTCCGAGTATCCTGCCAGCACACAATCCTCAGAAAAAACCACATCTCATCCCACATTCCTCCGACACTCAATCCTCAACCGTAACCACATCTCATCCTGAAGACACCTGGGAACCACATCACATCCACATCCTAACAACTCTTGGGAACACATTACATTCTCATTCCGAAGACTCTTGGGAAATATCTATCATAACCTGCCCGAAGGATCTTGGGCTATAGAACCTGGAAGAAGGAGCATAGGTTAGAACAGTAACCAGCCATCCTTTGGATGTTTGGGAATCTCACCCCCTGTCCCACGAGTGTTCAGCACGTTGTGATCAACTTGGGGGGGGGTGCGTAAAGAAACAGGAAACATACAGATTTATGTAATTATATCAACCACTCATCCCATCCTAAGGATTCTACACAAAAGATCTAGGCACATGCCTCGACACTGCTACCACAAAAGTATGCACACAATGAATAGCCCCAAACCCCATTAAGCTTTTCATGTTCAACAGTTTTAGTTTATCAGTTCCTTAACTACTGAGAAACTAACAACAACCAAACTAGATCAATCATTCGTAAAACATATCCCTACCAACCACAAATATAGTTAGGGAAAAACATAGGCAACACGAAACCATTTTCTTTTACCAGCCAATCAATTCAATTGATTTTCCATATTTAAATCAAATACCATGCCCCACAATTCATTAGTTAACTCTTCCACATTCATTCATATGCACAACCCATCCCTGAAGCCCTGATTCCAACCACCACAACCACAAACACCTCGAAAACAATACTCGTACCACATCATTAGCCCTTCGATACCATTCTCCGCAGCTCCGCTGCCCATCACAACCATATGATATATGCCAATCCAAAACCAAGACAACCGCAGCCCCGCTGCTCACCCATTCCACAACTACCCATGAAACTCCCCTTCACATAATTAAATCACAACCATCACCCACAAAATTTATTATTTAATTTAATTTAATTGAGTTGACCATACAAGGGTTCCAGGTATTCATTTAATCATCCAACTTTACATGATTAACCAATTTCCACATTCTGTAAAATTCCAACTAAAAAACAACCCAGAAACACAGGGAAACATTTAATTGCGCTAGAAAAGTCCCCCAACGACCATGATTTTTAGTAGGCATAAGCATATTCAATTCACAACATAATCAAAGGATAAGAATTTATGGAAATAGAACAATTATATCAAAAACATTTCCCCAAACCCTTTATTTGACCAGTTATTATCTTTATTTACTGGTTCAACCATACCTCATCAAAACAAGAGGATACCCACCTCGCATGATGCACAAAAGAGCAAGAGACTAAGGTAAGATCCCTACCTCAATGGTTTTTGATGAAAACCCCAAAAAATGAAGAATGCTCAAGAAGCCGGGTTGATGCTCCAAGAATCCTCCTTAGATCCCTTCTCCTAACACAACCACGACCAAATATCATCATATTTGGCATCCACACACTTAGATCTACTCATAAAGGGCATAGATCTCTAGAAACTTAGGGAAGAGGAGAAGTAGATCTAATTAGATCTAAGTAAACGATCAAGAACGAAGGAGAACGATCACATACCTCAAGAAAATGGCTTTGATTCGCCAAGGGAAGCCTTCAGATCACCTCTAAAATGCTTTGTAGAGGTTCTCCTACCTTCAAGGGAGGGTAATACTGAGTTATGGACTCTTAGGGGATTAAACAAACCATTTGTAGGCAAAACGAGTTAGATCCACAATTTTAGAATCTAATATTAAGTGCCCGCATGGTTAGTCTGCACGGTTTGACAAACTGTGCGCTAACCGTGTATTATCTACTGCCTCACCAACACTCCACACACGTTTAGTCCGCACGGTTAGCCAAACCATGCACTAACCTTCTGTTATCCACTACATCTAACACCCACCTCGCAGGGTTTGGCCGTACGATTTTGATAAACCGTGCACAGCCCGTGTAGAAGCTACTTCCATTTGGTCTTCCATAAAAGTTCACCCAAACGTACCCCCAAGTCACCTTAACCTCCCAGAACACCTATAAGACCACATTTTTTTCAAAGTAATGGACTGGAGAGGTCCGGGACATTACATTATTCCCCAAAAATGTTAATGGAAATAAAACAATTTAAAAATAATTTTGTTTGCGTCCATTTGAAAATGTTTAAAAATAAGATGAGAGGAGAATGCCAACATGTTTCTAATGTATTCTAACCATGTGATAGTAGAAATTGTTTCACCATAATTGTTTCTTTATCCTTGGTTATAACATTTGGAAACTAAATGTGTTTTTTAGTTATACTCCTAAAGACATATAATTTATTTCAAAAAACCCATTTAGAACCAATAACATCATAATCATTAGGTGTTTCCATAATATTATATACATCATTTGAAGTGATTTTATTAAGTTACTATTACATGTAAAGTACCAAATTTTCATTGTTCATCATTTAGGTGTTTGGGATCCATGTAATAGACAAAAACCATATGTTCATGCTCATTTATGGTCGACATACAAGTACAAGTTCCTACTTGTAAATAAAGAATATCATTTTCAAGGGGATGGTCTATAGGCATTTTTAAGGATTTTAGAAGATAAATTTAAGGTGATTCTTATTCTTATTTTTCTTCTTTAGTTTTAAAATTTTTATTTAAAACACTATATTCAAAATCATTTTGATAAATATGTTTTTGAAAACTCTCATAAAAAACAACAGGGATTGATTCATCGAACATTTAATTCTTTTTTCAAATGGCCTGGTAAGACTTAATTGAGTTGGAGTACCCAATAAATATACCATCATTGAATTTATATTCAAATTTTACAAGATTGTATTTGGTGTTTAAAATAAATTATTTACAACCAAAAATTAGAAAAATATGACTTTTTGTTTTCTATTATTCGAACTTTTATAAGAAGTTTTTTGAATAAAAAGTCTTCAGAGAGCATTATTAATGATATATCATGTAGTATTAACTATGTAAACAAAAAAAAATTAATATTTATTTAAAATAGTTAGAGTGATATCTTGGACTGTTTTATTTCACCTCACTACTACCCTATTTTATTAAGGGGGTCAAGGAGTAGAAAAAGAATGCTTATATCCTTTACAAGAACTTAAATCATTAAAATCGTTATTATAAAATTCTCCACCTTGATCACTTCAAATTAAAATAATTTTAGAAACATTCTCGGGTCATTATGGCCAGAAGGCCTTCATTTTTTTATTATTTTAATAATCCACCATTCAAGGGGTGAGGTGGAACCCTTAGAAGGCCCGATGGCTTATAGACAATTACATTACCCATTGGTCTTAGAGGTAATCACCCAAAAAGGATAGCTTGGAACTTCTCCTCCCCATCATATGTCATGATATCAGTGCTCCACCTTCGTAGGGCAGGTCGGCTAGTTGTCCTATGTAAAGCTGCACAGGCCTAGTACCGATTGCAAATCCATACCCTCTCATTTTAGAAAAATTGATGATGTCTTCCAAAGATTCAATTTTATGAGATATGAAATATGCCCATGTGAATCTTGTAATCTTTTAAAATATTCAACAATTATGAGAGTGTAATATTTTCCTCATTGAATTTCAATTCTATAAGGATAAAAAAGGTCAAAATGTATTAATTAAAGAGATTTTGAAGTTGAAATTCGTTTTTTAGATTTAAAAGGGGATTTTTGTTTTGTTCTGTATTAGCATTTTTCACAAACAACGTCATCATTAAAACTAAATTTGAGAAGATATTATACAAGTTGATAACAATTGAGTTTGACATGGGATTGGGAACTAAAATGATACTGGTACCTATTCCAAGTACATGACTTACTCACTTGTGAACTCAACCATTTTAAATTTTTACTAGAGATATATTTTAAATTAATTATATACATATTTCAAAATCTAGAAGTGATAAATAAAAGTTTTTCATTTAAATATTAAAATTTTCAAAAAAACATTTTCCAAACTGATTTTCAAACCGTCATCACACAATTAAATAATTCTTAGTAAATTGTTTTTAAATCCTCTTACAAATAAGACATTTTTAATTAAAGTCAAGTTAGGAAAACTAATGATAGATTCACCAGTTAGGTTTCCCCTAGATTTATGAATGAATATGATAGGACCTTCTTCTAGTTTATATATTTGACTAAATTCAAAGAATTCCCCACACTCGATCAACCACTATCTATGTACCACATTGCTTATTAGGTTTTTCTTATAAGACACTTTTCCTACAAAATTAATTTATTTATGGTTTTGGTACCCACAAAAACCTGTGTCCACTAATGTTATCCAATAATTATTTCATAATCTAGGTTTATTTAGAAGGTTTTATTTAAGAAAAATTGTAAAAATATGGATTAAATTTGGTCTTCCATATCATGAATTTTTACAATCACATTCAAAGATTAAATGACAGATTACTTTGCAGTAATTATAAATTTTTTCATGTAATCAGCCTTTTACAAAACTATTTTTTAATGATTCTTAGAAGAGAATACATGATTATAAAAACCAAATTAAACTCGATCTTTTATAAGATCTTAAGAGCCCAAAATTTTATTTTTATTTTCCTTCATTAAATTTGAAAATGTAATTTTATAGTTCATAAATGGTGGATTTGATTTTGTAGACATATAATTGATTCTTGGTTTTCATAATGAGATATTTCATTTCCTAGAAGAGTGGTTCATTTTCATATAGAAAGTTTTTTTAATGAACCAATCTATTATATTCCATTTCAAGTTTTTCATGTAAATAATAATGCTAAAAAATTAATTTCTGTGTTTATTTCAAGCATATTTTAGATTTTTAGAATTTAGGTGACTAGAGGAGTAGGGTGAAGAAGGAAGATGAGAATAAGTAGGAGAAGAATAAAAAGGTAAGTAAATAGGAATATGGCTACTAACCTTTATGTATTTATCAATATTTTCTGTAAGGAACTTGGTCCTTCTGTCACTTTAAGTGGATAAAGATGTTTTATCCATGGGGTCATCACTTGCACTCCATGTTGTGACGCTGAAATACTTTTTACCCTATTTTGTTTTTGATATTATTCTTGAAAATGGTAACTTCTATTTGATGTGACCTTTATTTTTTCACTCACAGAACATCAACGATAGTTATTCCTTTTTACTTAAATTTTTTTACCGCTTATGGAATTTCTTCACTATAAAGAAGTTGTATATGTTCCTATAAGGAATTGCATGGTCAATTAAATAACCTTTTGATGTTTCATCACTGGTAGATTTGATGGATATGGTTTTCTTAAATTGTTTGTATTTTTTGGGCTCCTTCTTATGTTTTAATTTCATCATGATTATGTATGTCATTAGGGAGTCTATGAGTTCAGTGACTAACATATTTTTCACACCTTTGGATTGTTGTATGTTTGAGAATTTACGAGCATGTGATCTAAGTAAAACCCATAATAATTTATTTTTGAGCATTTATGTTGATAATTCATCACCAAGGGAATTTTTAGCATTTAAAATTTCATTAAAACCCATAAAAAGTCTTGTAAAATATTCATTGGAATTTATAGTGAAACTTTCAAAATTTTAATGATATAGATCTAATTTAGTGTCCTCAATATTATTTGTTTCTTCATGTGTCACTTTCAAAAATTCCTAAATATCATAATTATATTTACAAAAAGAAACATGATTAAAGTCATTTCAATCAAGATCCCAGGGCAAGGCTTTCATAAAATTGTAATTTAATTCAAAATTCTTAACATATTTGAGAGTCTATTTTCCCTCAGATTCATTGGAGAGAACATACTAATGGTTTACCATTATCTATATGAGATATGAAATGTTACCAATAAATGTTGGTATATGGTTATTTTAATAGGAATAATTGGTTTCGTAAAAGATTGGACCATGAAAATAGGAATTAGATTCCATAATAAAATCTCACCTTGAAATATATTAGGAATTTAAAATATAAAAATGAAATAAAATTTTAAAAATTAGATATTTTTTATAAAAAATCAAAGAAATCCTTTGATAAAAAATTTTAGTCATAGATTATGTTTTTGGGGGTGAATTCCCCATTTAAAATTTAAGGCATATTAGAAAAGATAAATTCAAAATTATGTGATTTTGAAATAATAAATCAAGAAAATGATTTCATGATAGTTGATAAATTTTATTTTATTTTAAAAATATAATATAAATGAAAGTGAATCATAGAAATTGTCAAATTGTATTTATTCAATTATGAAAATTTATTTTAAATTATGAAATGTAGAAAATTAAATAAAGGATAAATAAAATTGATAAATAGTTAATCTAAATATATATGTGAGCCCATATGTCTCCACCCCCTGACTCAAGATATAAATATTATAAATCCCTTAATTTAAATGATGTTCAAGAAACTCACCCCTAACAATTATGATTTGTGAGAACCCTCTTAAGCTTCATCAATATCCATGGAACCCTTCTCTTATTTTTTCAAAGTGAGAACCTGGTATAGAAACATAATGAATAAGAAACATGTTTTCATTAGGAAAATAATTTACAAAACACCCAGTTCTCTTTTTATGGATGATTATAATGGAGGATAATATATTTGAGAGGAAATTTGAGAGCCTTTTTGATATTTAGAACATGAATTGGTATCTTAGAGAGTTTTTTTATAGGAAGATAACACTTTATCCATGATTTGGATCAATAATGATGTTGGGAGTTGGTTGGATGTTGAGTTCCTCCTTGAACTCTATTTAAAGACTTAAAAAACATCAATTATATTATGGTTTTTGAACATAGAAATTAATAATTTGAATATAGAATTTAAGAGTGGTTTTATAAATATTAAGGAATCTAAAGTCTAGCAAAGGAAAAAATATCTTGTATGATTTCTTAGCAGAAACTTATTGGCCATTTGGCCTTTAAAATTCTGATCACAACACCTTGGAATAGATCCACAATTCCCTGACACTACTCCACTATTCCCTTGCACTGGCACTTTTGGACAGTTTTTCATGGAACTTTAACAAGAGCCTTCTCCACTTCTATCAAATTCCTTATAAGGTTCTTCAAACTTGTTTATAAGGACCTGAAATATAAAATAATATTTCTCCATGCCTTCAATGATATATTAAAATATATTAAAGATGTAGTTGAATTCCATCACTTGGAAATTAATGTGAAGACTAAAATTTGCTTAAATTAAATCATTAGAAAAAAAAGGTGAGTGGTTTGTATCATGAGACACCATGAGAGATAGAGGTAAAATAGAACAATGAATCTATAAATTTTAATTGACACCACCATTGTGAAACTATTTCTAAACAAAAAAATCAAATATAATAACATTTGATGATGAAACTAATATACAAAAAAAATATAATTGTAATAAATGATTATAAATGAATTTTATAAAAGGTTATAACTTTGTTTAAGGATAAAAAATAGGTGACTAGTATTTTTTTTTATATAGGAGGTTAGAGCATGTTTAGCTAAGTATGATTAAAGTTAAGGGGTTTTCCTGACTCAACTTATTTTATAGAGTCATACTGATTCCTCTTTGACTATAATTTTACAAGATGGTTTTTCTTCTATTAAATAATTATATTATAATTTATTTCCTCCGTATTTTATAGGGAATACATTTTTGGATTTCGTTGTTCATATAATTTAATAATGTTAAGAATAATTCTCATCTACTCTGATAGATACCTTTCTCTTCCATATCCATTTTCACCATTCTTTCTAATGATATTCTATTCTTATATTGAAATAAAAATATTTATTATTTCTAATAATAATAAAATTTATCTTTACCACCTTTCAAATGAAGGTTTTATCATTCTGTTTATGATGTGGGTTTCAATAAAATTATTTTAAAATATTAAAATAGATTTCCCTTTTAAGTTCATATTTTTATGGTTTTCTCTACATTTTTAGTGAATACAATTTAAGCCTATTTCAAGGATATATTATTTATATTTAATTTAAAGTGTTGTTTTAGAAACATTATGTCACTTTCCTGAAATATTATTTTAAATTTCATTCGTAATTTCATATAATTATGAAAATGTTAAGAAGGGTTTTATAAAAGATATTTTTCATGTGTTTTCTTCTATATTCCACTTTAAAATATCTAAATCCTAGAAACTTATGTTTTATTAATTACTAAAAAAATGATTCTATGAAATAATCCTTTTTGGAGATTGAATATTGGTATAAATCAATATAATCCATAATTTCAGTTTTTATGATACCATTTGTAAATGATATGAACCCCATTTTTCATTCCATGTGTTCTTTTATGTCAAGATGAATGATTAATTTCAAATGGCACACATATGTATGGATATTGATGGGAGGGGTCCTATATCTCCCTCTAATGCATTTATTAAGGTTTTATATCTCATATTATAATATAGTGTGGTCCTTCTTGGATATTCTCACAAATTATATAGTGGGACATCTTGGATATGTTTACAAGTTAAAGGGTGGTCTTTCTTGTATATGATCATAATATAATTATTCCATGTTCTTATTTTTTATGCCAAATTTATTTTTTATGATATGAATCAAGGGAATTTTACATCTCTATGCCATATTACATTCATTATCCTCTATGTATCATTTTTTATAACATAATTCCATGCTCTTTTTCCATGGTATATTTTAATTTATTTGAGATTATAGGTCCTCATATCAGGATTTGTGGAAAAGTTTTATTATTCCATGTTCTTTTGAAGAAGATACTTTTACTTGATCATGTTTTATCTTATTAGTATGATCTAACCCTTAATGTCATGTTAATAAATTTTATCTTACTCAGAATTTGAGATCACCCCATCTTATGTTTCCATTACCTAGGTTAAAAGGATGATTATATCCGAGAATAAGTCTAGATGAGAGCCTAGTCTGGCTAAATTATAGAGAAATGTTCATTGTTATCTCAAACTAAGTAGGTCATGTATTTGATCCTTAAAGACACCAAATAATTCTCTTTAGGGATTGAAAGATGGTTGTGAGATGTAATGTTTAAGAAATGAAAATGATGTTAAATTTATGTATGACATTCTTGGGTCATATCACTTTTTATTTAAGCTACTTTTTTAAAAAATGTTTTTTAGAACTGGTTTGGGGAGTGCAGTTTTGTGGTGCCTCAGTTTGTATTAGAGAAAGTTTTGGTAAATTTTTATGACTAGTTTAGTATTTTTTGTAGGGATTGTGATTAAAGAACTTTATTAAAGAAAATAAATATGTGTATGAGTATATGATAACATATTGCAGTTTTGGTATTGTTTTGATTATGTTGTTTTTATAGAAATTGCGTCCTTGTATAGATATTATAAAATGTATGCGGCTATGACCAATATGAACATAGTGTTAATCACCCTAAAAAAGGATGGTTGAGTATCAACTTGATCTTCCTTTATGAAATATAAGTGGCCAAAATAACACACTACTAGATAGACACTCCTATGGTGCATTATTTGGTCAATCAAATTCTCTATACTATCCATTATGAAGAAATTATTATATTAAGTAATTAGGATATGGATTATGAGAGAATCAAACCTTAAGAATCCTATATTAACACTGGGAGTGATTTTGAATGAACTTAAAGAAAATGTGATGGTTTAAAAGGATAATATATTTCATGGTTGTGTTTTCAATGATATTATTTATGAAATTCCTATTATGGTGTTGACTTTCATCACTCATGTTAACCCCTTTCGGTTTTATTAACTGATGAAGACAAAAAAAAGGTAGTTAAAAATGTATTACATGGATAATGTGTAGATTGTCTTAATAAGAACCCTAATAGGATAATATATAGAGTGAGAAATATTTTGATTATGTCCAATAATTTTTCATGGATTATTATTAACAATTTGAACATACTTGAGTTTCCAAATATACAAAATAAGATAAAGATGTAGTTTTATGGAGGTTCTGGTGAAGAAGATAATGAAAGAAAGAAGATTAAACTTCCTTTAGCATTGAAAATGTTGGAAGAGGCACCCAAGGTAATGCCAAAGAAAAATAAGATTTTTTTATCTCTGTTAATGGATATAATTAATAAAGAACTGATAAGAAAAAAGGAAGAGTTTAGTAAACACAATGGATTGGAATGATATTCATCTTAAGGTATCACTAATAGTTCAATTCTAAAATCAGGGAAACTTGGATAATATCCAAGTCAATTACCTAATACAAGAGATAACAAAGATGAGAGTAATGAGAAATATGTAAGACTAAGGGAAAAATGGAAAACCTATGAAACCAAAACTATCGAAGTGGGTTCAAAAAAATGTTGTGGGGTGAGGAACACTGATCATGCACTCAGGAACTATTAATTTTGTATTTGTATCTTATTTAACTCACTATTTTATACCTATAAGTTTGTTAAGTATGTATAATTATTTCTTTTATTATTATATTTTTAATTATTAATGGAAAATTATTGTTATATGATTATTTTATTTTAGGTTTATGTTTACAGGAAAGTGATTTGTCCAAATCATACTCTTCTTATTTTAGATAAATTAAATTTGATTTTGGAAATGGAATTGTTCTTTCCACATCAAGAAAAAATTATTTAGAATGAGGAGGTCACTTTTAACATCAATATATGATAGTCTCTAAATAAAAGAATGATTATGTTGGAACCAAGTTGGCAAGAGGTTGTTTTTGGAAGCTAAAATATGTTTGTTATAAAAGTTTTTTCTTTTATTTTCAAAGAAAAGAAATAAATTAACATTGTAATTGTTAGTGATAAAACCCATAATCAAAATAATATTATTGGAAACAACAAAATTAACAATGTTGATCATATTATAAAGAATTTTTCTATGATAAAAGTTTCATCAGACTCAATTTTGGGTTGAAATAAAAGTCTCAATATTAATGAGAAATGTTTTCCGAGATTGAATGAATCTAATTTAAATATGATTATGATTTAATGATCATAGATTTATCCTAAATAATAAAATTTCTATGAAACTTTTGATGTAGTCATTATGAAGGAAATGGGAAGAACAAGTGCTTCCAATCGGTACAAAGTTTTATTGGAAGGAAGTTCGTAAAGGATGGGGAGTTATAATACATTTAATTTTAAGTTAGATAATTATATATTGATATTAAATATTATTAATGTATTGAGTAAATAATGATAAAAGAATAATTTTGTAGAATAATAAGTTTTTTGAAACCGTAGATTTCTGGTAGCACATCATCATTGTGAGGACATCAGATGTAGAATTGTTTAAAGGCTATAAAGTTTTCTTTGGAATGTGAGAATATGAAGATGCTCAATTTTAGTAATAATAAAAATCCAAAATATAAACATCATTAAATAAATATTATGGTAAGGAAAGAAGTTTTTGATGATAAAAAGCATCATACATAGTGTACTACAAATAATCAGAGTAATCATAACACCAATCATCAGAAGCAGTGATGGTTTCAAAAGGAAATCAAAGGAAGAAAAAATTATTGAAGGAATTTAGTATTTGGAAATTTTTGAGACTAATGAAAAAAATAGTTTTTGGGATTTATGCAACATGGGATAAGAGACCAATAAAAAATTTAGTCAAACATTTTCATTAGGTTGAGTTTTTTTTTCAATTGGGTCAGGAATGAAAGAATAACTATGATTTTCCATCATCAAATGGATCAAGAGTCATCAGAAAAAATGTGGAGGTGAATCATTGAACTAGAGGTGACAACGATCTATCATATTGTGATAGGTATCAATCCATCAGGTGTAGGATGACGCTAATAAAATTAATCAGACAATGGACTTCATCATATATAGGATCATTGTTATGAGGAAATGAAAAAAGGATAAATATTTTTAAGAGCATTGTAAAAGTGTTGTCAAATGGGGTCTAAATATTTGTTTGAATGTTTTAAAAATTGTTCTAAATTATTTTCGAGGAAGTGTAGGAATATTTATAAGGGGGGACTATGCTTATGGAAAAAAATTAAATTTAATTATATTAAAGTACCAAAAAAGTTTCTGAGCAATTTTTTATTAGTTAGTATAGTGAAATGTATTG
The DNA here is from genome assembly GCA_963277665.1 of Viscum album. Taxonomy (NCBI): domain Eukaryota; kingdom Viridiplantae; phylum Streptophyta; class Magnoliopsida; order Santalales; family Viscaceae; genus Viscum; species Viscum album. The sequence goes on from OY728125.1 coordinate 884,994,442, forward strand.
AAGAGTATGTTTTTGAACATATGTATTCATCTTAATGATGAAATATGAATCAAAATTAAAAACTAACTAATGAATAGTTATAAATTATAAAGTGATATGAAGATGTGAAAAGATTTGAGAAGTTTTGAGAATCACTAAAGTAGTTGAAATGGGGGTCAAAATTAAGGGGAAATTGAATTTTTAGGTTATCTTATTAAACAGGAAAACATTTCAAATGCCCTCATAAACCAATTTTCGAATACCTAACAAATGAAGGAAGTATATGGTACTTTATAACTTATCATAACACTATTCACATTCAAAGGAAGAGAGATATGTTTTGAACTTTTAGGTATAATTAGTTTCTAGAAAGAGATTTCATGAGTATGTTTTCTAGAAAGAAGAATATGAAGAAGGAAGATCATATTCAGTGGGTCATTGAACCAGGAAAATAAGAATTTGATTTCCAAAATGAGATATAAATAGTTCAAAACTATTTTAGTGGTGTTCTGGAAGAATTATATTTGCAGACTATGCAATCATACTGAGGAATCAAATAGGGGTATTGGACTGAGTAACATTATGAATTCTGGAGATGTTCTTACCTACTACTGGGTAGGAAAGTGACGTATTTTTTTGAAGATTATGTTTTTGAAATTTGACAAGGTAGTATAGTAACATTTTCTGAAGCAAGTGGTGAAAGTTTCTTAACTTTTTACGCAAACATGTATTACATTATTTCATATTACTTGAAGAATATACACTATTGTATTTAGTGTATTGTAGAACAAGTGTAAGGGTATATACTAATTATTGTATCCACACAAAAGGAATTATTTCTAGTAAATTATGTGGTATTATATAGTTCCCAAACCATACCAGGTACGTAGCTTCACTTGTTGATTAATGAACCTTGAAATATTTGTGTTCATGTAGATGTGTTATTAATTTATTTTCAACATTGTGTTGAATATTTAATAGGAGGTGACGGTTGTTTCAAAAATAAATGAATATTAAAAGAAAACTTTATCATTTATTTAACCCCTTCCCCTATTAGTGATACATTGATCCTGGTTGGGAAATATCAATCGGTATCCGAGCCAAAGTTCCCTTCGTTTACACTTTTCGGATGTTTTTTAAAGAGAAGTAGTGATAGAGAATCTAAATATTTTGAATATTAAGGGGATTCTTGTCTTTGATTGTAAGAACTATAAGATCTGGAATGATTGAATGTTTCTTTATCTTATGTCCCTTAGTATGATTTTCTTGACGCCGCAATAAATGTATTTCCTCCTATAGATGAAAATTTTTCTCTTACATATGTTGAAAATAAGAATCTTGATAATTATGGAAGGGATAAGAATTATTTACTCTAATAACTTCATAAATTTTATTTTTTAAGAGTAAAGGGGTTTTTTCACTGAAAAATGTATTTTGGATAAGCTGAAGAGCAATTATGAAGGTAATAAAAATGTAAATAATAAAAAGATATAAATATAGAGACTAAATTACAAAGAACTCAAAATGGGTGATTATTAATTGGTTGGTGACTTTTTTATTAGGGTGAATGACATTGTTTACACTATTTTATGTCATGGTGAAAAGTTATATGATTATACTATTGTTGAAAATATCTTTAGAATTATTCCTGACAAGTTTTATACTAATGTTTATTCATTGGAATATAGAGATATAGAAACATTATCTCTAGATTATTTTCATAGTACTCTAATTACTTATGAAATGATAAGGGAGAAATTTGTGAAGGTCAAAACAAAACATTTATTAGTAAATGCCTTTCAAGGCTTCTAAGAAAGAAAATCCCAAGAATATTCTTGAAGAAGAAGTTGGAGAATCTGATTACGAAAATAAGGTATATAAAAATCATAATGATTTTTATACATGTTTTAAAAAAATATAAAAATAATAGGATAATGTTGAAGAAGAAAGAAGGTAGATAAGATCATGAATGAAAAATGTTGATAATGCTAAATCTTATTCCAAAGGGAATGATATAAAATTATCCAAATCCAAATGGAAAATTTCCTTAAAATTTATTGAATGTGTGGCCATTGGGAACTTTGTAGCTAATTATTCTTGAATAAAAAATAATAGGATAGTGATGAAGATGAAAGAACATAGAGAATATCATTAATGAAATAGGTTGATAAGGATAAATCTTATTCTAAAGGGAATGATATAAAATTCTCCAAATCCAAAAGGTGAATTTTTTTTCTAAAGATGATAAAGAATAAGAAAATGAAGTTAATTCTGAATATTTTACTAAGAATGCTATAAAAAATAAATTCATTAAAATATTGAACAATGAAGATTTTTGAAGAAATAGTAATAAATAAGAAGAAACATAATTATAATTTCTTTTAAATGTGGAATTGAAATACCTTCTGAGAAATATTTGATGGCTTGAGAATGAAAACAGGAAAATGAAAAATAAAAATTACTCAAAAAATAAATAAATAATGATTTCTTAATGATAAAGTTAAGATGTTGGTAGAGATTGATGATTTGAAAAATAATTTGAGATATAAAATAATATTAATGAAAATAATAATGTAAAGTTAAAGAAAAAATAATAAGATTTGTAACTTTTCCAAAAAAACTTTCTAAAGATGATTAGATGGATACAAGTTTCAATAATTATTTCTCTAAAGTTGGTGAAATAATCTAAAAGTTTAAACAAAAGAAGGATAAAAATTTACCTTAAAAGTTTGAGAAGAAAGTTGAATTTTTTAGGTGAAGAATGTTGTAAAAGTTATGTATGTGGCCAAAACCAACAATATGGATAAGTCATATGTTTCTAAAATTTTTGAGTTTATAAAAGTTCCTACAACCTCTAGTTCTGATAAAGCTAAAATAATAACTAATATTAAAGAATAATATTAATAGCATGAAGGGAATAATTAATTACTATAGGGATTACAAAATTTCATAATTTATACAAACTCATAAAACCTAACTAAATATGCATTATCCAGCAAGTTTGAGTGTCAAACCCACATAGACATAGAATATGATCTAAATTAATTAAGGAAATTGAAATTCCAATTTTTTTTTGTTCGAAAGATAAGAGAAATAAAATAGTATGTATTGGGGTTGAAATCAATATGGGAGATATGCCAGGTTCAACGATTTTCAGGTTCGTGTGCTAGGTATTTAATTGAATGTCGGTTTATTCAGTTTTGGGGTTAGAATTGGGTCAGAAAGGATCCTTGGTCTAAGTATCCCACTCAAATCCTATGATTTCACCTTTTAAATGGTAATATACTTGGGTCAATCATAGAAATAGGTGACACAAAATCATATTTAAAGATAACTATCTTATGTTTCATAGTGTTCATATACAAAATTAACTAATCAGTTGATTCAAAAAAATAATATTCTTCAAATCATAAGAAATGGTCATGAAACTGAAAAAAAATACATTAGAATTGATAAGTTGTTTTCTCAACAATCTAAAACATGAATAATAATGATAAAATAATCCCTAAGCACACATCCCCCTATAATCATTTCATCTATAACTAAATGGACTACTCACTCATGCTAGGCGTGATGAGAATGAGCATCATCGGCACCCGTATAATAAACGTAGAGAAGTGGGGCTCTAGATCGTCACTCCATTGTCTATTGGTGTCACACTTCTCCTGCTGGTCCCAGAGTACCTTAAAAGGGTATCTGAGGGTGGTATTTATAGGAAAATTCTATTAAAACCCATGGCCATAGTGTCTTTATTTTTCAACACATCATCGTTTTCACGACGTGAACTGGGGTTTCATGTCATGTTATGCCTCCAAGTTTTCCTCGGTCTATGTGAATCTCAAATGAATCTCATTTGGAACTTTGAATCACTTCACTACATGAATTGGATTCTCACGACATGTAACTACTTTTAGCGCTTTTCACCATCATCACAACTTGTACAGTTTAGAAAATTCTTGTTTAAAAATTCATGATGTGTAATGTTATTACATGATGTGTAATCAGTGTTTGTCTAGTTTCCAGCACAACTTAATCTTCCAAAATTCGATGTTACACCATGTCTTTAAGCTTGTAATTTCTCCTCTTTTTTCCTTTTTCACATATTCATTGAACCCTTCCATAAAACATAAATAAAATAAAATATATCCAAAATTGGAAAGATTATTCATTTAAATACCTAAATTAGTACACTAAAACACTCTAAAATACATGCAAGAAATATACTTATAAAATATTCATGTTGAAAATAAAAAAGTTGGTGGTCAACAAATTTTTGATAAGAAACATAAGAAGTTTTTTTAGAAACATATTCACAACCCCATACAGTAGGTAAGTTATAGAAGAAAATATTATTTCTATAGATACTGCTGTTATTGTGGTGGATTCAAACATACAAAATATTTTTATTGGTTTAACCAATAACATTTTAACTATTCTATAAATTATAGAAGGAAATGTATGAGGGGGAGAGAATCCTCTCAAATGAATAATTCCAAGGATGGTGTTTTGAAGAAATATGAGAAGGTTGTGTGAAAGTTGAAAATAGGTTCCAAACTCTCGAAAATATTTTTGAAAGATGTGAACAACCTAGAAATATTTCAAAAGTATGTCTTATTTTATTACCAGCACAACAAAAGTTTGTTAACAATTCTCAAAAGTCAGATGTGGATTAAGATAAAGGGAAAGAAAAATATCTTATTGTAGAAACTGATCTCAAATCTAAAAAAGGGGAAAAACTATGGATCTTGGAAATTGGGTGTTATTCTCACATGACGGGAGGCTTGAAATTTTTGAAAAATGAGAAATATTTGAAATAAGGAATAGTGAAATTTCGTAATGATGAATCCCTCGTAATTAAAGGTATTGGATCTACTATTATTGGGAAATAAAAGCTGAAGTCCAATAAATATTTGATTTTATGGGCTAAAACACAACCTGAAAAGTGTTTTACAACTCTATGATGAATTAAACAAAGTTATTTTTAGAAATTAAGAGTTTTTTTGTGAAAAGTGAGGAATATGGAAAGATAGTTACAAGAAGAAAACATATGAAAGGAAACTTGTAACATGTTGGTGGGGTTCAAAACACTTTTTTACTTTGTCCTGGTGGAAGAGAATAAATTATGGCATAAAAGGTCGGGACACATATGTTAGAGAGACATGACTACGTTATTAAAGTGAGATAGTGCATGTGGTATTCTTGATATTTCAATAAGAAGATATTGGTGTTGCAGAATCTTTCAAAAATGAAAGATTAAAAAATCTGTTCATAGAAGGTTGAAAATTGTTCAAAAAGTCCCCTAGAGCTTATTCATTCTTATATTTATGGTACAATGAGAAAAAAATAAACTCATGGAGATAAGTACTTTATTACTTTCATTATGGAATTTACTCACATTGCATGTGTTATGTATTTGAAACATAAGTCATATGCTCCAAAAATGTTTAAAATTTTCAAGAGAAAATATGAGAAGGAAAATGATTGTTCAATAAATAATTTGAGAACATACAATGGTGGGGAATACAAAATTGAATAGTTTGAATGTTATCTATAGATGAATGGATTTTTTCATGAGTTCATTACACCATAAACTCCTCAACAAAATGAATTTACTAAAAGGAAGAATAAAATTTTGGTTGAAATGGGGAGAACTATGTTACTTGAACATGGTCTCCCTCATTACTTTTTGAGGAAATACATGATAAAACATTCTATATTCAAAACTAATGTTTCTATATGGAAATATCAGGTATGAATCCATATGAAATATTTTATGAAAAACTCAAAGCATGAAACAATTAATATTTATTTAGAGTCTATGCATTTTAATAAAGATATGTGGAAATCTTGGAAAGAATGAGTAGAGGGGAAGGTGAAATTTTTCTTGGATATGATATAGAATGAAGAGTGTATAGATTTTTCAACAAATAGAAAAAAAATATTATTTGACTCTATTGATGTGAAATTCATTGAAAAATATGAGGAAGATACTAGTAAAACTCATATAGATAATGAAAATGCGTAGGTTAAAAGAATATTTGTTAACAATTTTGATAATGATGAAAGAAATTCTAATCCTGCTCAAGAAGAAGAACTGGGCTTACCTATTTCTAGAATTGAGAAATAATATTTAAAATATCATCCCAGACTAAGGAAGCATGTTTAATCTCAAATTATAAATTGTGATCAACATCAAAAGTTTCAAACAAGAAGAATATCAAAAGTTGTTACACATACATCCTTGTATTCAAAAGTAGAGTTAAAAGATGTGAATGATGATTTTGATCATCCATAATGGGTTTAGTCTATGAATGAAGAATTAGATCAGATAGAAAATAATTATACTAGATAACTCATACCTAAAACAAATGAGAAAAATTTTATCAATGCAAAGTACGGTTTCCAGAACATGCTGAATGAAGATGTTGAAGTTATAATAAATCATTCAAGATTATTGTGCAAAAGATACTCATAGATATAGGTCATCTATTTTGATTAATATTTTTCTCTATTGGCATGGTTAGAAACAATCAGAATATTTATTGATATTTCTAGAAATGAAGTTAAAAAATTTATCATATGGATTTGAAATCATATTTATTTTAATTGTGATCTTGATGAGGAATTTTATATTGAGAAACCATGTAGATTTGTTATTGTTAAGGATGATAGTTATGTGTGAAAGTTCAAGAAATCCTTGTATGGTATAAAAAAATCTATGAGGTAATGGTATTCTAAATTGGATACATTCTTAAGAAACAAGAGTTTTAGGAATAGATGTGTTGATAGTAATCTATACATCAAGAAATTTCAGGAGTTTTCCCTTGTCGTAATTATTTATGTTGATGAAATCATATTTTCTAGGGATGATGAAAGAACTTGTAAAATATCTTCAAAAGAGATAAAACATTTGTTTGAGATGCCATGTTGGGTGAAATGAAATACTTTCTTAGGTTATAAATATTATTAAAGAAGAAAAATATCATTCTTTATCAATAAAAGTATGTTAAGGAACTTCTTAAGAGATTCTGTATAGAAAAATTAAAACTAGTTTCCACACCAATTCTTTTGGGAACCATGTTGAATAAATATAGAGAAGGCATTGAAGTTCATTCTAAAGAGTTTTAGAAGATGATTTGTAAGTTTATTGTATTTGAATAATTTAAGACTAGACAATGATTATGTTGTCACATTATGTGAAATATTTAAAAGTGATCCAAAATAATCCCATCTATTGGATTGAAGAATAATTCTTAGATATATCATAGTCACAACAAATTTTGGAATCAAGTATGATGGCTCATAAATCATTGACTTGTTTGTGTATTTAGATATTGATTGTGAAGGAAGTGTTCATAATAGAAGATACACATTTGGTGAATATTTCTTTCTAGGGAAAAGTTGTGTTAGTTGGCATGCAGAGAAAAAAAATCAATAACTCTTAGTGTGACTAAATCTTATTATATTGTCACCATTCAAGCAACTATATAACTTATGTTTATGAAAACTTAATCAGAATAATTACTTATTGAAGTGAAGTCACCATGCACTTAGGTTGTGATAATCAAAGTTCCATCAACCATACAAGAAACTTGGAAAAATATTTTCATTCAAAACATATTGATATAAAATATAATTTCATGAAAGTGTATGTGGAGAAGAATGAATTGAAGCTGGAGTATGTGCATACATCGGAACAATTTTCTAAACATTTCACTAAACCATTACCGAAGGAACCTTTTAACAAACTAAGGTCAGACATGGTCATCCAAACTCTTTCTCATCATGGTTGAGGTCTGTGTTTTTTGTTCCTTATCTCATATATTCCATGGATATTGTCATAAATGGGGATAATTGATTTGAAAATCAATCCACTGATATATGTGAAACTTTTGAGGAAGCATGTATGAAGGGGGAGTTTTGAGTTAGTTTTGAACTCATCATGTAAGTGTGTGAACTATTATAGCAGTTTTTTGCAGTGGTTGTAGGAAAAAATTGTTTATAGGTAAGTTGAATAAGTGATGAAAGTTGTGAGGAAAAGATAAAGAATTTTTATGAGTTACTACATTTGGATAGCATGGTTTTTCCATCAGTGATTTTTGTTTCCTAAAAATACATAGCTCATGTAGGCTTAGAAATACTGATAAGTGATCCATTTATTTATATTACAATGTTCAATGATTTCTAAACCATTGTTGAAAAATATTAAATGTTGGAATTATTGGGACTAAGTTGGTAAGAATTTGTTTTTAGAAGATGAAAGATGTTTGTTCTGAAAGTGTTTAATTTTTTTTAAAGAAAATAAATAAATTAAATTTTTAATTATTGGCGATGAGACCTATAATTATAATTAGAAAATTAGAAACAACAAACCTAAGAAATTGCATCAGATTGTAAAGAATTTTTATGGGAGAAAAGGATCATTGGAATCACCTTGGGTATGAAATTAAAGTATCAGTCATAATGAGGAAGTGTTTCAGAGTTTTAATAACATTGATATAAATATGATGATGATTTTTTGATCATTTATTTCTCATAAATCATAAGTTGTCCATGAAACTTGTAATGAAAGCCTTATCAAGGAAAGGGTAAGAAAAAGTGCTTCCAATCGGTTCCCGGTTTGATTAGAATGAAGGAAGTGTTTGAAGGATGAGGATTTATAATACTTTCCATTGTAAGTTAAATGAATTAATGGTGAATTTAAAAATTCTTAAATTCATGAGGAAATAATGATTCAAGATAAAATTCAGTATGTTAAAATTGTTGAATAAAATCAGTATGTTGAAATTTTTGAGACCAAGGAAAAAAAGGAGTTGTTGGGACCAATGAAAAATGGGATTAGAGATCAATCAACAATGTATTAAACCATTTTTATCACCTTGAGTTGTTTTGTCAATTGGGTCAACAATGAAATAATAAATATGATATTTCTTCATAAAATGGGTCAAGAGTCATCATAAAAAATGTAGATCCAACTCATCAGACTGGAGGTGACATCGATCTATCTTAGTGAGATAGGGATTCGTCTATTAGGAGTATGTTAACACCAATAAAATTAATCAGACACTGGAAATAATTAAAATCAGGATCATTGGTCTGAGGAAAATATGAAAAGGAGAAATGTTTTGAAGATATTTATAAATGTTTTGTAAAAGGGGCTCTATAATGTTTTTGGAGAGTTTGAAGCTAGTTCAGAAGTGTTTTCGAGGAAGGGTACGATTATTTAGAAGTTATGAATATGTTTATAACAAAATAAAGGAAACTAAAGTCTAAATAAGTAAAAATGATTTTTATGATTAGTTTTTTATCATTTGGTATAGAGAAGCATAATTAAGAATATGTTTCTTTAAAAATGGCTTCATTTAAATGAATATATTAGAATGACAATCATAACCTAACTAAATAATGGTTAGAAATTATGATGATAGGTGAAGATGTGAGAATATTTGAGAAGTTTCAAGAAGATTAGAGAAGAGTCCAGAAGTACTAAAGAATTCAAATATGGGAAATTAAATGTAAGAAAATTGATGATTCTGGAAATTTTGGAAAAACTTTTCAGATTCTTCCCTATACCACTTTTGGAATGCCTATAATAGGAATGAAGTATATGGTACTATTTGACTGGTCAAAACATTGTTCAAATTCTAAGTAATAGATATATGTTCTGAAGTTTTAGTGAAGGAGTTTTTGGATTGAGATTTACTAAGGATGTTTTTTAGATAGAGGAAGAAGGAAGATCGTATTCAGCAGGTCATTGGACCTGGAAAATTAGACTGATATTTTTGAACTGAGACAGAAATGGTTCAAAATTTGTTTGAGTGGTATTCTAGATGACTTATACTTCTGAACTGTATAATTGGACCAAGGAATTGGATTGGGGTATCAGACGGAGTATTGTTATAAAATCTATATAAGTTCTTAACTTCTACTGGGTAGGAAAGTTAATTATTATTTTGAATATTATATTAGTGAACTCTGAAGAGGAAACATAGTAACATATTTTAAACCAACTAGTGAAAGTTTCTTAATATGTTATACAAACTTATATTACATAATTTCATTATACTTAAAGTACATACACTTTTGTATTGAACATATTGTTGCAAAAGAGTAAGGGTATATCCTACTTTTTATATCCACACAAAAGTATTTTTCTATTGTATTGTGTGGTGTTGGATTGTTTCCAAACTATAACAAGGATATATCTACTCTTGTTAAGTGGTGTAACTTGTAAATATTGTGGTTCTTATGGATGTGTGATGTTTCTTATTTTGGAAAACTTTTGAATCTTTAATAGGAGGCTAATGTTGTTTCAAAATAAAGAAAACTTAAAAGAAAAATATATCACTGATTGACCCCCTCCCCCTCTTAGTGATGCATTTATCCTAGTTAGGAAATATCATATTATGAGAATTTTTTATAATGAAATAATATAATGTGTGTCGTGATTCAAAATAATGATAGTTTCCTAGATAAAATTTTCATAGAAAAACTCAATATTAGGGATAAACTTCTTATTGGGGAAAATATATGTTTAACATGTTATTATTATTAATATATCTCTAGAAATTATATCCAAAATCTTGTATATATTTCATATTCCCTTGCCTATTTCCATTAGTAATTTATGATTAAAATTGCAATGACACTATTCATTTGAAGGGGAGAATGTAACTCCCCAAGATTTTAGTATTATGTTTTTCCTTTCAAATAAATATTATGATTAATAGATTTATTCACACATAACACCAAACTAAAAAAATTCATGATAATTTAAAATAAAATTATTAATTTTGAAAATTGTAATATAGTTTTTAAAATAGTTTGTATAAATGATATCAATCACACAATAAAAAATATGTTTAAAGGTGAAGTGATGGTATAAAGAAATACGAGTCTTCCTTATGAGGCTCACCTTCTCGAACTAGGAAAGATGGTGGAGTCACTCGAGTTTTCTCTAAACCAATCCCAATAGAAACTCTGATAATTATGATATGAGTGAAACTACATGGGATATAATTTCATGTTTGTAGATATTTTCATAAGATCCAGGTCATCTAAACTGCCACAGGCAATAGACAACATAGATTATCTTATGCTTGGGTAATAAATTGATTTCATGACAGGTTATGTAGGTATCAATTAAGATGGTATAAAAATTTAACAATAATTTTAATGATTTATTTTCCATTTTTAATTTTAAGGGAAAATGTTTATTTTTATTACTAATGCATTAATAAAATTTGATTAATATTTATAAATAACAAATAAGACCATTTTCTGATAAAAATAATATTTTTCTAAAATATTATTTTTATGGAATTTATTTTATAAAATTAAATATATTATAAATTTCTTGATATTAAATATATATTAAAACTAATATACTTACTGATTGATTGTAAAAATGAGTAAGGAGAGTTAAAATTTAAAATGTTATCTTTCGAGGAAAATAAGTTTCATTATATTTTTATGTTTTCATTTAAAGATAAATTCTAAAATTTTATAATATTAATATGACAATATTAAAATAATTATGGGACTTAGAATAATTACATTCCTTATGATAAATTTTTGAGATGTTTCTAAAAAGATTTATTTTTAGGAAAATATTTAAAAATGAAGTTTTTATTAATACCCTAACATTTTTGACATTATCATCATCTACGGATGAGATATAACTTTTATAAAAAATATTTGAAGACCATGAATTATTTTTAAGGGTAAAATTATTCAATTAAAAATACTATACTGTGTTTATAAATCCCATACTTATCATTTTAAAACTTCAGTATTCTTTTATTCTCATAAAAAACTATAATTCTTCATTTTATTTTAATTATGATTTCACAAGGTAGAATTAAATTTTGTATTCATTTTAAATACATATAAATATTATTTTGTAAATAATAAACTAATTAAATTTATTTAAATCAATAACATAAATAACTTTATCATAAAAATAATTATTATGGTTAAAAACTTTATTTCTAAAAATGGGTTTTTACATGTTGAGTGAGCTAATATTAAAATAATTTTTTCTCGCCATTGAAATTTTATTTAATAAAGTGGTTAGAATTTTTCAAAAAATAATATCCAAATTATATAATGAGGTTCTCTTTATTTGTAGTCATAAAAAATAGTTACCATGTTTAAAAATATAGTTTCCATGATAAATTTAAATTAATACAGAAATATTTTAACCGAGTTTGAATGAGATAAAAAATGTTAAAAAATATATCAAATTAGTGATTGAGGTCAGGCTGGACCAAAACTCATCTCCTATCCATTATTTTCCACTTTTTATTCAACTTTCCATTTGATAATTTGTTCCTTTTGTATTAAGAAATTATATTTACAAAAATTTAATTCCCTCCACCTATAAAATTTTCCTTCCACTACCCTTTCAAGGAAACCCTAAAATTCGATTTCCAATTCATCTACTACACTTTTATACTTCCCCCTCACCCCTATCCATATTTTTGAAACCCTTGTGTTGATCATAGAATAAGTGGTAAGAGGGTTTTGAATTTTCTTTTAAAACATTAATTAAATAAAATGAAAAAAATCAAAATAAAATGATTTTAATTTGATGAAACAGAAATCTATAAACTTGATAGGTATTAAAGATAATATAAAATTTAATTAAACATTTAATAAAATAAGATAGTATACATTTTAAATTTATGTAATTTATGCATACTAATATTTTAATGATGTAATTCATAAAATAAAAGAGAGGGAAAACATGTTTTGATAAGGAGTTCAGAAATAGCACAAAAGGTTCCCCCAAGTCTCCACCCTTCAATTAAATATAAATGTCCTATTAAGACCTTCCCTAGGATTTATCTAAAACCAAAGAACCATATTCCATTTATTTTAGCATAAAAATTAACCACTTTCCATGGTTTTAATGAAATCCCAAGAAATACTTTCCTTCATTTTAATCGAAACCCTAAAACCAATTTCCTTGGTTCTCATGGAAACCTAAGAACCAAATTTCCATTTTTTTTAATAGAAACCCAAGAAACAATAGGTATAAGTTGGGATGAAAAGTGATGAATTTATTGGACCAAATTTTTAATAATTTCAGTCTTCTATCTCCCTTGAAGGATGGAGAAAAATTGAGAGAGAAAAATAGAGAAAATGTTTATAGATTTTAAGATTATGATATGAAGGATGGATCATTGAGATGAGGTCGAGAATGAGATATAATGTATAGATATATATCATTAATGTGTTATAATTTAACCAGAGTTTTGTATTGAGATACAAGCCATAAAAGGACTCTATTTATAAAATTCTTACGAGTTGGAGAGGTCTTGGGTTGAGTTGTGGAATTAAATAACCGAGCGGGATATTTTTTACCATCACAAACACTCCCTTAGATTAGTCTCAATGCCATTGAATACTTGATATCCTCTACCGGGTATCTTTTGGACTCCCTAGGACTTCATATAGCTCTATAACTACCAAGGTATAGCCAGTGAACCTCCACCAATTATCCAGTGGACTTCTACTAGAAGAAGAGTGTATTTTTTATACCACCGGCTAGCTAGTGGAACTACACCAGCTATTTGATGTTACATGCACTGCGTCACATTCAACTATTTTACCCTATAATACCTTCAAATCACTTCAAAGTATTTTTTGAACGTCATTCCATGGTCTTAAAGTATTAAAATAGATTAGTCCAATCCATTAATATGGCTATCATGTATCTTTTTTATTAACTTTAATATCTCTATATGGATAATTAATTGCAAGAAATAAGTCAAATTAAGGAGTCTAAAAATTAGTCAAATGAAAAACTTATATACACAAGAGAGTGTTTGGGATCATGAAAAAATTGTGAAAGAGATAGACGTACAATTATCTCTCCATTTTATATGGTCACAAACACTTAATATAAAAAGAGAAATTAAGTGTAAATTAGTAGTTAAAGATATATCAACGTTATTATGATTATTTGAAATTAATATATTTAACACGCTTTGTAGATTAAAAAAATGATATTGAATACCCTCAAGACATAATCCAAATTCTCCCCAAAAACCACGAAACATCTCCCCCTTTGAAATAAAGCATATTAATTCCAACTTTGACACAAAATTATCTCCCATTTGTGATTATAAAAAAGTAAATAAGGAGAGTAAAAAATCAAAAAAATAAGTCACGAAGGCAATAATACATAAGGAAAAAAATAGACTTGATATCCCCCTAAGTTATTACCAAAAAAATAGAAATCCAAGACTAGAGAATGAGTCATGTAAATCATAGAAGATGAATTACATATGTAACATGGATTTTTGCATCAACATAAAAGGAATGGAATTAAATTCAAGAAAATGAATAAGATAAATATCATTATTTCAAAATGATTAAAAATATTTTGTAATATAATTTTAAAAAGAAAATTAAAAAAGCGAATAAATAGAAAAAAGAAAAGGTAGAAATATTATTTTGAAAATAATTTCAAGAGAAAGGATGAAATGGAAAAAAAGAAAAAGGGATAGTTCAAAAAATAATATCTACTCATTTAAAATAGTATAGATGAGAGAGGGAGGAGAGATGTTGAAAATTGATTCAAGAGGGAATTAAAATCTAAATAGATCAAAAGAAATTATCATGTTGATCATCCCATAACATCACCTAAAAAGAAAGATTTAGGCTCCCCCTTAATTAAATAATATAACAATGATCTCAATTTGGAAGAGTTGATCACTCATTTCAAGAGTTGATTGGTCCACCTTCATTTAGAATCCATCATAAAAAATATTAATGAATATTGGGGTAATATCCTAGCAAGATATCATAGAAATTTCCTTTTGGTAACCGTATTTTGGGTTCAATAGTGTGATCTAATGAACATTGAGATGGTGAAACAAAATTGGGTCTACTAACATTTGAACGTAAATATTAAGGAACATATACTTTCTTAGCATGATATTTTCTTTTAGGTAATTTAGAATATATAAGAATTATTTTTAGTATATTATATCTAGATTTTTTCCAATCATATTCATAAATTGAATTCCATTTTTTTAAATAATAATTACCAAATTTAGTTTGAGAAACCCCATTTATAAAGGTAGTGTTTTTTAAAGAGCTTTTAATATTTGAAAAACCAAAAAAATTAATATTTCTTTTAACACATTGATAAATAAAGATCATGTTAATATTTGTTCACTGTGGGTGAATTTTGAAACAGAACATTTGAGATTATTGATTTTAGATTTTAAAACGTCAACATGTAGTTCATTTTTTATTTTTAAAATGAAATCATCTTTTTCTTTTAAAATAATATCCTTTTCACTAAAAGGTTGATTTTTCTCATTAATAAACTTCTTATATTTATTATAAAATTCATTATATAAGGAAGAAATTTTACGAAAACAATTTTTGAGTATATCATGAGCATATTTTAACAAGACTAAGAAAAGGAACAATGATAAGGATAATGAGACATTAGGGAACTAACCTCAACACCTTCCACAAGATGTTCCTTGAGGAATTTAGGACTTGAGACACTTGAGGAGGATGGATCACTCAATGTTAAAACATTATGTTTTTTATTATCATTCTTCTTGTATTTCAAATTATCTTTATAGATAAAAAAATCTAGTTTAATATGACCTTTTTTGTTGTATTCATATCATTTTCACATCTAGTGATTCAATTTGATCAATATACTTAGAATGTATAAATGTTTTCTTATTCATTAAGATTCACCATTTCGAAAAGTTTTTCAAGTTCACATTCACCATCGATGATACTTCCAAAAGAATCATCATATTTTATATATTTAAAATATATTTTCCTCTTGATTTACTTAGATTCTATTCCTTATTTAACTACTTGGAGTTTTATGGTAATATCATATGTCATTAAGGATCAAATTATTTCTTTAACTATAATTTTATTTTTATATTATTCTTCCTGGATCATCATAACATTGGGACCCCTTGAACGTTTCAAAGCCTATAGTATTTTCTTTCTGAGCATTTCTTTAGAAAAAATCATCACTAATAGATTTCCTACTATTGCATTTGTTAGTGAACTGAGTGAACATTATAGTAATAGATTCATTTATTTTCGTAGAAAAACATTCAAAATATTGAAGATACATATCCAATCTAGTGCATTTAACTTTTTTTGTGTCTTCATGTGTGACTTCTGGAAATTTTCATATTTCATGAGTCATCATACAAGTATATGTGCAATTAAATTCATTTTGGTCAAGCCTACTATGAAGACAATTCCTAGATTTTTTATTAAGATGAAAAGCAGTAATATCATGAGGATTCCATTTATCTTATAGTTATTTAGTAGGAATATATTAATACATAACCATTTTCTAAACAAGATAAATAATGTTTCTTAGAAAATTTTACATGTGATTTTTCTAATATGGATAATCAGTGCAATAAAATATTGGAATATGTGTAAAAGATTCCATTACAAGAAACTGACTATTGAAATCGATTAAGATTGAAATTATTTTTGAAAATTAAAAATTTAGAAAATAAAAAACCTTTTTTTAAAGATAAAATGTTTTAAAACACAAAAGATCTCTAATGATACTCATTATTAGTCAGATTAGAAATGGAAATAAGGGGTGAAATGCCATTAAAAAATTAAAAGAAAATAGTAAATTCAAAATAAAATGATTTTAATACAAATAAAGAAAAAAGTGATGAATTCAATTTGTATTAGATATAACATCAAATTTAATTAAGCTTTTAAACACTTTGTACTATAGTAGGTACTGTAGAAGCTTGAGAACTGTAGCAGTACTACTCACAGAGGTTCCATTTGGGAAAAAATGGGCTTTCAAGCCTAGTATTCAAGCCACATGGTCGTGGGACTTTAGGCTATGTAATGAGTCTCCCTCTACCCAGTCTAAAGATATCTTTGCTTTAAATAATAAAATTTGGCTTCAGCCCCAACCTTTAAAAAAATACATAAAATAAAAGAGAAGAAACCATTATTTGATAATGTGTTCCAAAATAGCACACAATGTTCCCTTACATCTCTACCCCCTCAATTAAAGAGATATACCTTATTAAGACCTTCCATTGATAAGAAGTAGGTGACAAAATGAATTCTCTTGCTCAATAGAATGCATTCTATGCCCTACCTCAATTTTAATTTCCTTTGAATGTTGCCTCCTCGACGGTCGCTGCTTCTAAGGTGGCGCTCGCAGCTCCGGTGGATTCTGGTTTTCTTTATTTCCCTCCAGAGTCATCAATATTTGAGGAACCATTTGTTCCCTTGATTGAAGGCCTCTGGTCATCTAATAGGTGCCTATGTCATGGTGCTTACTAAAAAGATGTGCTCCATTTACCTTTCCAGATCCCTCAGTTGGGCTTCTCAGAGATTTCCATGAGGTTTCTGGTCAATTTCTTGGTCGGACCCAGTCTAGAGTTAGTCGTCCCCACAACGGTCATCTAAGAATCTTTGCATCTCCTCAAGTAGAATCTGGTGGCTCGGTTCATTGTGGATAAAACTCTGCCCACTCTATTTCGTAATTTTGTGGTATCCTGGGGTCTGATCTCCCCTACCTGTGTCTCATCCTTGAACTAAAATTCCTTTCATATTATGTTGTCTTTGATGGAATACTTTTTCCATGCTTGGTGTATGGTGACTAGATC
The DNA here is from genome assembly GCA_963277665.1 of Viscum album. Taxonomy (NCBI): domain Eukaryota; kingdom Viridiplantae; phylum Streptophyta; class Magnoliopsida; order Santalales; family Viscaceae; genus Viscum; species Viscum album. The sequence continues at coordinate 885,012,075 of OY728125.1, forward strand.
TATAGTCTGAAGGCAGTTATCTCTATCTCGTTGGGAGATGGAGATCCACAATTTCTGGGATTCATCTAGATCATTTTTTTGGATCAACCTACAAGGACATCTGCTTCCATTTCAGAACATTTCCCTCATGTGCACCATTGGAGACTCATTATGGAGTTTCCTTTGTGCAGCTAAGTGTTGTCTACCTTTGGGGAGTATTCTTCTGCCTGGATATCTGTTTACATTGATATTTCTTTGCCTCTTCCATATCAGATCTGTCTCTATGTGCAAGGTGTGTTTTACCTCTCTCAATAGATTTTTTTATCCCTCACCTCCCATATTTTTCATGTTAATCCATTTTGAAGGGAATTTGCTTCAAGTTTTCTAGAATCGTAGATGATCTAAAACAATATATTTCCATTGGGATACCTTAAATAGCATGACCCCCCTTGATTCTACAATTTAGAGGATCCCTCAAATCTGGTGAGGTATGTTTTCTCATCCTTAAATAATACATTATCACATGTTATTTAGCTACCTACTTTCTCAAATCATTTTTCTTCTAGTAAGAATCATGTGACCTCTCTAAAGTTGTTTCCCCCCCAGTTCATCTACAAGATTATCCTACCTTCTAGCTTGTCACAAGATATTTCTAGTGCTTGTTGGGGGAGAATCATCATGTACATATTTCCCAAACTATGACTGAGGTGGTTCCCTCACTTGATCAGAAGTAAGAAATCCCGGTTCTATCACCCCACTCAAGTACAACACCGCTTTGCACAATCCATACTCTGAACATCCAAGAATGATCAATCACCATCATCTCTAATATAAAAGAAATTATACCTTTGATGTCATTATCCAATCCAATATGTAAACTCCCTCAATGATAAAAAACCTCAAATGGAACACTAATGGATTAGGCGCATGGGTGATGATATATTACATGTAAAATGAAATCCACAATAACCATCTCTCCCTTCTGTTCATATCATAACAAAAATTGAAGGAGTCTAAGATATCTAGATTTTCCAATAGAACAAGGATCCAAAATTTTAGGCATGACCATTTGGAAATCCCACAAAAAATGGATTTTGTAGAACTTCAACATTACAACGTGGTTTGTTTAAGAATTTGGCCAGTTTCTCACCCCCAAGATCTCTTCAGGTGTACATCATTGTTATATTTCCCTTGTTTATTCTAAATGTGAAGCTCTAACCAGGGAGTTGATTTGTAAAATCCCCAGCTTCTTTGATCCAGGATCTTTTACTTGGTTTGTGGGAGGATAATTAAATTCCATGTTAGAACTATCAGATAAGAAAGGTGGAGGCCCCTTTTATAGGAAGTTGAGTTCAGACTTCTCCTTTTTCACATCTCAAAATGGTTTAAAATACATAGGCTACATATGAGACAAATTCAATTGGAGAAAAAACTAAAAAGTTCCCATGCACACTTGGTTTTGTTTGGATAGGTTTATTTCCAACATGAAAGCAGTCTCAACTTATCAGAAAGCATCGGTCACCCACCTTGTCGCGTGCTATCAGACCACTCCCGGATTCTTGTGAATCTGGAATCCTAGGATGTTGGAGTTAAATATTTTTTATTCTCTAACAGATATACTTCCTACCCAAAATTCCAAAAAGAATTGATCACTTCTTGGAACAAACCTATTGAGGGTCATTTTTGTATTGGTCTCCATAACAAATTAAAACGACTAAATAAGGATCTCGTGTACGAAGTAACAGGAACACCCCGTTGTAGTAGGAATTGGACAACTTGAAGAAGGAAATTGAGAAGGTTGAATCAAGGCTTGAAGAAGGATGGGATGAAGACATTTTCAGTGGGATTCTACATAAGAAGAGTATCCTTGAATGTAAGTTGCTTTTTCCAGAGTAATTCATCAAAATGCTAAAGAAATCTGGTTATGAGTTAGAGACCAAAATACTATGTACTTCTACGCATGAATCAAAGAAAGGAAATATATTAGTAAACCAAACATATTCCTTGAATATGGATCCTATTATAATGACATTTATGGGGCTGGAGATATGATTGAAACCATTTTTCATGATCTACTTACGGGACAAACCCTTTAATGCAGGATGGGTCTCCAATAGGGCAAGCCCCAATTTTTGAATCTAATCTAGGAGTGGTGATTGAGAAGAACAACCATCTTCTCAAAACCATGCCTGAGGAAAATTATATATGGGGGGAAGTTTGAGGCCTCAAATAATAGTGCTCTCTATGGATAGATGTTCATCCTAGTTCTATATATGTGTTGTAGTGGAGCGTTGTGATGAAAAATCTCATAGAGGTCGTATAAGATTTTTTTTTTGAGGTGGAAGCATGCATCAGGTGGCTAGTGAAACCACCCTTGTCCTGATTCCAAAGGTTAAAAATCTTTTTCTTAGTCAATTCAGGCGTATAATAATATGAAACTTCTCATATAAAATTATACCAGGTTTTCTCAATAGTAGGTTTGTAAATCACCTCCTAGTTGGGTCTCAGAGGAACAACATGGCTTCTTCAGGGGCAGGCCCATTCAGGCTGTCATCGGGTTTTCACAATAGATGATAGAGGACATAAATAATAAATCTCAAGATTCAGACATCATCATCAATGTAACACTGCAAAGATTTAAAAATAAATTTCTATAACATTATTTTTTCTCTTCTGTGATTTGAACTTCGAAAAGCTCACATACACGGTTGCGTTCAGTAAGATATTTTGAGTCTGATAGGATCAACTTTTTTTTTTGAATAGTAACTTGACCCTTATGAAAAGTAATGTTACCCTTATGAATAGTAATATGACCCTTATGAATAGTACTTCACCCTTGAGAGTATAAATAAATTTTAGGTGGATTTTTATATTTTTTTTAAAAAAAATATTTTTGTAAAACATGGTGGGTTAATTTTTTATATAAAATACACCACAAAGGTGTCATCCGCGATGCTGCCTTTGGGCCCGGGTGAAAGGCAGCATTCACGATGTCTCCTTTCCCCTAAAACAAAAATAATAAAATATAAATTTATATTTTATTTTTATTCTTTGTTTTGTTTATATATATATATATATATAAACAAAACAAACAATAAAAATAATAATAAAAATTTCAACAGAATTTATCTGCTATTTAAAATTCATCAGTACTGCCATTAAAATAGTTTGGATTCTGGCAGAAGCTCTCACTCAGGTCTCCCTTTTATAAGAGAGATTACCCTATAAATCATTCTGCATTTTAGATGTGGGATCCTGGTTCTCCCTTTTCTACATAGAACATTCGTCATTTCCGATGTGAGATTCTATTTCAAGTATGTGATTTTGAAAGATTATAAAATATAAACTATAAGAACAATATAAATGGAAGTCAAAACAAGGATTAAACATATAAAAAATATTTGAAAACAAAAAAAAATCATAAAAAATGATGATAAAAATTAATTTATAAGATTTCATAACCACCTACTTGAAACTTAAAAATGTTTCAAATATGTGACTTTAAAAGCCTATAAAATATAATACACAAGACCAATATAAATGAAACTTAAAACATGGATTAAACATATAACAAATAGTTGAAAATAAAAATAATTTAATAAAAATGTTGATGAAAATTAATTTATAAGTATTCAAAAACACCTGCATGAAACTTAAAACAATTTCAAGCATGTGGCTTTGAAAATCTATAAAATATAAACTATAAGACCAATATAAATGAAACTTCAAACATGGATAAAAAATATAACAAATAGTTGAAAATAAAAAAGAATTTGTAAAAAATGTTCATGAAAACTAATTTATAAGCTTTCAAAACCACCTATAAGAATAATATAAATGAAACATAAAACATGGATTAAAGATATAAAAATTAGTTGAAAACAAAAAAAGTCATAAAAAATGATGATAAAAATTAATTTATAAGCATTCATAACCACCTAATTGAAACTTAAAAATGTTTCAAGCACGTGAATTATAAATCCTATAAAATATAAACTAAAAGACCAATATAAATGAAACCTAATACATAGATTAAACATATAACAAATAGTTGAAAATAAAAAGAATTTCATAAAAAATGTTAATGGAAAATAATTTATAATTTTTCAAAGACACCTACATGAATCTTAAAACTGTTTCAAGCACATGACTTTTAAAGCTTATAAAATATAAACTATAAGAAAAATATAAATGAAACATAAAATTTTGATTAAACTTATAAAAAATAGTTGAAAATAAAAATATTTCCATAAAAAATGTTCATGAAAAATAATTTATAAGCTTTCAAAACCACCTACTTGAAACTTAAAAATGATTCAAGTATGTGGATTTTTGGTGTATTTTTAATTTTTTTTAACCCAGCATGTTTTACAAAAATATTTTTTAAAAAAACTTATAAAAAAATTCAGTTTAGGAACCTTATAAATAAAATTATGATATAATGGTAAAAGTAAGTGAATATTTTAAAAAAATAATTAAGTGTTGGTATTTTTGAGAGTAATAAATATTTAATTATGTTGGCCCATAGATATCATTGGCCACTATATCTAACTTTAATGGTTTTAATTATCAAAAATCATGTCATATGTTAACATATATCTTATCTCATTTATGAACCTAGATTATGTCAAAGTATTATCTTGAATATCATATCATTTCAATCATATAACTATGCACATGTGTTTAAGTCTAAACAAGCTTATAATTGATTATCTATGTGTTTATGGACATTAACACTCTATGAATTTGTTGAATTGTAACAAAAACATAACATCTAAAATAATGCACGTATGAGTCACTGACACCAATAGATAGATGACTCAATGATAGACATATGACTCACTGAAAGACAGTTCAAAAAGACGACTCACCATTGTAGATGACACTGACGCAGACGACTCACCGTTGCACATGACACCGACGTAGATGACTCACCATTTCATATGACTCAACGATGAAGATGAACTACTGTCAGTCAAAGTGACCGACCATTGCATGGTACTACTAACGCAAGGACTAACCGTCAATTGAAATGAGTCACCGTTGGTTCAGCTCTCTCACCGTTAGAAGGATTCACCGTTTATATGAGTCACCGAAAGATCAACAGTCTCACCGATAGAAGGAATGGATCACCATTGAAACAAGTCACTGATGTAATTAGTCACCGATTTATGGAAAGATCGAAAGAATGATACAATGATAGGAGACATCGAAAGCTTGAGAAACTAAAAGATGAGTCACCGATAGACTGTTTAAATCTGCATTTATTAATATTATTTCTAATGGTCATATTTGTGTCATTTAATGATACTGGCATATTTTAAAATATTTTGTAGGACTTTTAGTTGATAGTACGAGATACGATGAGCCGATGCATGTGGAATTTACATGCTCTTTGTCGAACCCTCGAAAATAAGAAGTATTTTAAAAGAAAGAAGATAGTTAGAATGAATAGTGGTGTGGTGCATGCCTATGAGGGAAACACTGAAGAACATCTGAAACTCTCATTCAACCACTAAACTCAATAATAGAAGAACACATGAGGTGATCTCAATCGAGCTTAACATCTAATTGAAAAACTATCTCTGCATATCAAAGAAGGATAAGAATACACCTGCAGAACCATACCTGTAACTGGAAGCCAGAATACGACACTCTGTTTTGTGTCAACTTCTAGAAGAGGGATCAAACTTCAAATAAATTTCATCAAATGAGTCAAGAGTTGAATTTCATAACACACGTAGCCTTCTAAACCTAACTTTACATATTTATCTCTATTGTGTTCATTTAGTTACATTTTGGAGTAGTGTGTGTGTCTGTTTGTTACATACACACTGACTCATGTGCATAAATGGAGGATACATGATATCCTCAATCTCATACTATTTTTATCCATTTGTATCCCATGTATAATTGTGGAAGAGGTCATGTGTGACCTTTTTGTTGTTTTTCACAAGAAGAACTATGGTAGAGGTCAAGGGTGACCTGGACAACCCTATGTGATATTGTGAACCCCGATCCAGGGTGTGAATCAAACTGTTTATTAATTTAAACTGCTTGGTGGAAGGTGATCACCAAGTGGAGAGGATTGTGTCTTTACTTGATATTGAACCTCTTGTTTTATTTCTGCTGTGTTTTTAACTTTTAGTTTTACTCTATTTGGTCACCTATTTCATAAAACTAAATTTAAATCTGATAGTTAGTCTAAGTGTTTATAATAGTATCGACTTATTAGATTAACTTCAAAAGCTGTATTAATTATCAAATTGATACAACTGAGAACTAATCAATCTCTGAGAAATTAATCGAACAATCAAGCTCTTATAAATTCACTACTGGATAACTGGTCAATCAAATTTTAAATATTGGGGGAACTTCAAACAATACCTTTTTAAAGAAATTTTATAGATACTCAATTCACCCCCTCTTGGGTACTATACTCCAACCAACATTTTGTATTAGAGGTTTTAGGAAGTTTCAGTTTTCAAATATTTTTTAAACTTTTTCAGCTTTGACTTCTGTTGTATTTCAATGATCTTAAAATTTCTGTTAATACTAAATTTTTCACTCTTTAAAATCTTGTTCTAAAAATTTTGTTATGGATTATAGGCTGCAAGTTGCTGCTACTGATAGACCTCCATTCTTTAATCGAACAAATTATGCATAATGGAAAATCAAAATGAAAATGCCCTTAGAAAGTATGAGTTTTGAAATTTGGTCTTCAATTGTAGATGAGTATAAGATTCCTTCTACTGCTAGAAGAACTTGGGATGAAGCTAATAAGACATATTATAACAATAATTGCAAATCCATGAATGCCTTATACTAGTCTCTAAGAGATGATGAATTTAACAGAATTTCTGTAGGTGAAACAACCCATGAAATTTGGGATACTTTGTTTGTTTCATATGAAAGAAAATCTAGTGTTAAGGAAATGAGTCTTAAGAATATACTATTAAATATTATAACTTTAAGATGAAACCTGATGAGACTTTTTCTGACATGTATCTCAGGTTCAATGAAATTGTGAACACTATGATCTATCTGGGAAGAGATGTTACTGCCAAAGAACAAATTATGCGGATTCTTAGATGCTTACCTGATAGATAGAGAGGAACTTCTTTCCCAATTATAGAATCATGTGACATCAAAGAATTACCTGTCAATGAACACATTGGGAAACTAATGATGTATGTGTAAGAGTTGAAAGTCAACATAGAATAATAGGATGAACCAATGAGGAAATGTCTAGCCTTCAAGACTACTATCAATAAAAATAAGGAAAAAGAGAAGGTTCTAGACTTTGCTGAATGATCCAACACTACTAAAAAATCGGGCAATAGCGACCGCCATTGGTGGTCGCTATAGGCCTCTAGAGACCGCCCAACGACAGCCATTGGCGGTCGCTTTTGATTTGTCGCAGTAGGCCAATAGAGACCGCCAATGGCTGTCGCTATAGATGGCTGAAATTCCAACCTACAACGACCGCCTGGCGGTCGCTCAAGGCAGCATGCTTGGTCACCATTAGCGACCGCCAATGGCGGTCACTGTAGGTGACCGAAATTCCGGCCTAAACCGACTGCCTTTGGCGGTCGCTAATGTCGCCCAACAGGTAGCATATAGTGACCGCCAAAGGCGGTCGCTAGTCTGGGAAAATATTTTTTTAAAAAAATTCCTTGTAAAAGAAATATATATATATATATATTAAATAAAAAAAATATATATATATATTAAAGAAAATATTTATATATATAATATTAAATGATATATTTTAAATATATATATATATATATATATATAATATGTTTCAAATATTTTAATATATATAATATTAAATATATATATATATCAAAGAAATATATATATATATATATAATATTAAATAAAATATTTTTCTTATTCATCCAATAGGTTTGTTAAGCATATGGTAATAATAAATCAAATTTTATGCTTAAGATTTGTATTTCTCTAAAAAGGTAATTTTACTACCTCTTAATGGAGATCCTATTTTAAATATAAATTCTAGCACATTTATAAATTTTTTATTTCAATATAAATTTATCTTTTGGAAAACTTAACATCAAAAATGTGTTAGGGTTAATTTGTGGTATTTTTGTGGATTTTCATTTTTTTAATGAAATGTACGAATTGTGTTTTTTTTCCTTCACGGTACAAAATCAGAGATAAAACAAGGTAAAAATAAAAAGAAATGGAAAACAATTTCAAATAGCATAAACATCAAGATCATCATAAACAATAAATGATAAACGTTCTTCAACGATCTGAGCAGGTCCATCCATTTCAATATTCGACTTCAATAAACCTACAATAAGACAAAAAAACAACAAAACAAAACAAACGTAAACTAGACATAATTATTCAGTTATTATATACATATAATAAAATTTAATATGACATCAAATCTTGGTACTATAATAATTTAAAACCCCCAATTTAACAAATGGTATCATTGCAACTCATTCGGTGCACGTTTGCTCCGAATTCGACCGTCTCACACCGTTCTGGTGTTTTATGACACCGGAAATGTGTTTCTGGTCACCACAGTCAAATGACAACTCTGATTGATGTGTCGTCTGCCCAACCATTTCACAATTCACATAATGGCTATTGTCGTACGGTTTCATGGCATTCTGAGGTCGTTCTGGTGTTTTTGACCCCCCAACGCGCCATTTTAGTGCGCGTCAAGCTGCTGAAAACGACACAATTGGTCGTACCGTGCGCAATGCACGTCCGATGGGAATTCCATATCCTCCTAAACATCAAGAATAATATTACTAATGTTTTCGTGTGGTTTCAGGTCATTCGGGGCACGTTTTCTCTGAATTCAACTGTCTCACGCCGTTCTGGTGTTTTTTGACACCAGAAACGCGTTTCCAGTCACCACGGTCAAAAGACACCTCCGATTGACATGCCTTCTGCACAACCATTTCAAAATTCACTCAAAGGATGTTGTAGTACGGTTTCATGGCATTTTGAGGTCGTTCGGGTGGTTTTGAACCCCCAATGCGCAATTTTTAGCGCACGTCGAGCTACTGAAAACAACACAATCGGTCGTACCGCGCGCACCGCACGTCCGATGGGCATGTCGTCTCCTCCTACACTTCAATAATAATATTACTAATGTTTTCGTGTGGTTTCAGGTTATTCAGAGCACGTTTGCTCCAAATTCAACCGTCTCACACCGTTTTGGTGTTTTTTGACATTGGAAACGCGTTTCCAGTCACCGCGGTCAAGAAACACCTCCGATTGACGTGTCGTCTGCATGAACATTTCACAATTCACACAAAGGCTATTGTTGTACGGTTTCATGGAATTATGAGTTCGTTCGGGTGGTTTTGACCCCCCCAACGCGCCATTTTAGCGTGGACCGAGCTGCTGAAAACGACACAATCGGTCGTACCGTGCGCACTGCATGTCTGATGGGCGTGTCGTCTCCTCCTACACATCACGAATAATATTCCTAATATTTTCGTGTGGTTTCAGGTCATTCGGAGCACGTTTTCTCCAAATTCAACCATCTCACGCCGTTCTGGTGTTTTATGACACCAAAAACGCATTTCCAGTCACAGTGGTCAAACAACACCTCCGATTGATGTTCTGTCTACACAACCATTTCACAATTCACAAAATGGCTGTTGTCGTAAGGTTTCATGGAATTCCAAGGTCGTTCGGGTGGTTTTGACCCCCCCCCCCCCCAACGCGCCATTTTAGCACGCGTCGAGCTACTGAAAACGACACAATCGGTCGTACCACGCGCACCGCACGTCCGATGGGCGTGACTGTAACACCCCGAGATTTTATGAAAAATTTTCTTTTTAATTTCATTAATATCTTGTGTTGTACGCTACACCAAAATGATCTTGCACAACACGCATTATTGACTTGCCTTGCATTACACGCAATCGCGACCTTCCTCGATAGCGTGTGTAGTACGCAATACCGAGTTTCACTAAACAACGATGTGCTATTAAAATATTATTAAAACAAGCCGTTATGAATAGTAATGACCAAATTTTGAAATTTTGTAATTTTTTTTTTCAAAATGGACTTCATTTTTGGATTCGGAATATTGAAATTATCTTAGGGTGAAATTTTGGTACTTTTCGGATAACTTTCATTTTTTGATGAATAGTGAAAATTACTAAATTTTAATTAAAAACAACCTTTTTGATAGAAATAATTAATAGTTATATATTATTAATTTGAGTGGTTTTTAAGTTTATTTAGAATATATTTTTACAATTTAATACAATTTTGGTCATTGGATGTAATTTCACATTTAAACCGGACATAAACAAGTGTCAATCTTTTGATAGTTATTAACTCTTAAGAACATGCTATATGTTTTGATGATGAGAACTAATTTTTAAATTAATTAATGAAACTGATATGTTTTGAATTTGGTAAAATAGACATCATTTTTGAGTTCATAATATCAAATATAGCTTAGGCCTATTTTTTTTATTTTTCTCGAAACTTTCATTTTTTGATGAATAGTGAAACCACTAAGTGGTAGTTAAAAAAAATGACTTCGTCATAAAACTTAATTTTACCACTTCTGTGGGTGGAATTTCAAAAATCCGAGAGACACGGTTGATTTCAGTAAGTAAAATGTGGTTCAATGAGAGGAAAATAATTTTTGGCGAATAGTAACTTTTTACTTTTTTTTACCACGGTTAGAAATAAATAGGGTAATTAAGGGTAAAAATGATATTATTATTATCCTAACACATGTCCTAATTCTATTGGATAAGTGTAATTCAACCAAAAACAACCTTAGAAATAAAATATAACCATTTAGGCCCACTTGGATTAGATTAGGACATTTATTATTACTTTATTAAAAAAAAGGTTAAAATAGTTAAAATCAAAGTTTAATAAGTAAATAATTTTTAATATAAGGTTATACATAAGATAAAATCGACTATAAATATTATTTAGAAAGATAAAATTATTTCCTACATAATGGTATTTTATTTGTAATTTTTGGACATTAAATAATTTACTTTATTTATGACACAAAGATGATGCAGTAATTATCTTATTAATGAAATATTGACATAATTGATGTTATAAATACTCAAATAAATGTAATTTGAGACTCTTTATGAATTAAAATAATTTTATAGGTTAATATTACATGTTACTATTGATTTAATTAGCTCTTTTAGAACTAATAATTCTGTTATGAGTTTCACAAAAATCAATTACTAAATAGTGTCAAATTTGACATAAAATAGTTTTTAAAACAAATATTATATTATTAATTGTTATTTTATTGCTAAAAATCTAAGGATCGGCCAAATGACTTATATAAGATTATATATATTAATAATTAACAACTTGGGGTTAGTTTTACTAGTTATAGTAAGTTTATTAACCTTATATTGTAAGAACAAAAAAAGACACGGTAAAAGTAAAATTGTCTAACTTAAAGTTAAATATAAATGATAAGGTTAAAATAGGAACCTAAACTTGTATAAATTCTGTGGTATGAGAGGATTTCGACCCATACCTACCTTATCTTTGAAATAAATCAATTTGGAGCTATTTAAAACGGAATTTGGCTTTATAATAAAATAATATTTTTAGTTATTCCAAAGGTGCCCCTCTCCTCCCTTATAAAAGGGCACCTCCTCCCTCTCTTCCTCACACCACTTTGAGCCTTCAAGATCGGCCAAACCCTGAAAAATTTACTTTTACACTTCCCTAGAAACATCCTAGAGGTTATGGTCTTCCTCAATGACCAATTTTAGTGCCCTAAAAGGATATCTCAAAGAGGCGCTTCAAAGAAGAGGTAATGTCCATTAACGATTCATTCAACTTTATTTCTTCTTCCACTTCTTCTTCTTAGGTTGTTTCATTATGAAGTAATAACATAAGTATCACTCATATAATTATATGTTATTGTAAGTATGAAACAACCATTTTTCACCATCTATCCATCCTACGGAAAACGAAATCACCGCGCGTGCGTACGTACGGAATACCGTCTCCATGCCGTGGTGTAATCTATTTTCCACCCCCACCTTACTTGGATGGGTATAATGGTGTAAATAATAACTATATATGAATATTTTAAATTAATATTTATTCTGAAATAGTATATATACACTCTAATACAATTCCACGATCATGAGAACGATATCATCGCTCGTGCGTACGTACGGACTACCGTCTCCACGACGCGATGAGATTCATTATCCACGTTAACCATTCATGAATGATTATAAAGTATATATAAAAAGTAATCATGAAATATATGACTTAATAATGATACTGTATTTATGTGTATATATATGTATGTCATCTACTTAATTCCATTCAACTCAATAAGGAAACAAAAACAGTGTTCATGCGTACGTACGGCCTACCGTCTCCATGAACGGTGTATTTCTTTCCATTTAATAATCTAATATATATATGTATATTATGAATATATATTATATATAAATCATGTTTTATATTCTGGAATTAAGTAATCATGATCTAAGTAATCATATGAATAATTACAAGTCAAAACACGGACGACAAATGAAACGATTTTACCCAAAACGCTCTTTAACATGGAATTTAAAAAAGAACGGGTAAAATAAAATTATAAGTGAACCATATATGTAACACCCTGAGATTTTATGAAAAATATTATTTTAATTTCATTAATGTCTTGTGTTGTATTCTACACCAAGATTACCTTGCGCTATACGCAACACCGTATTATCTTGCAGTATACGCAACACTATTCTTGAACCGTGTTACACACAATTTTGATAATAGTTATTCTACGCAACATTGAGTATATATATATATATATTAAATGTATAAATGAAATATGGTTGGATTATGTTATACGAAACAACGAAGGATTCTTTCACAACACGCAACCCTGACTTGGCTTGCATTACACGTAATCGCGACCTTCCTCGATAGCGTGTGTTGTACGCAATACCTGGTTTTAATAAACAATGATATATTATTATAATATTGTGATGAAATAGCCGTTATGAATAGTGTTAACTAAATTTTTGAATTCTATAACATTATTATTCATCTTACACGTTTTCTAGAACATGGTATAAGAACAAAATAAATTTTTCGGGTAAAATAAGTATTTTTCAAAAAATGCAGTTTTGCCGCCTTTTGATGGAGCACCCACATTAAATATAGTTTTTGACATGTTTATATGTTCAATTTGACAAAATAAAATTCTTATTTTTAATCAGGATTTAAAAATTTACATTAGATAAAGTTTTGATATTTTTCCGATAACATTCATATTTTAATGAATAGTAAAAACACGCTATATTTTAATTAAAAATAACTTTTTTCCTCATAATATCTTATGTGGTTAAATTATTATATTTAATTGCTTTAAAGTATAAATAGAATATATTTTTACCATTTAATGTAATTTATGTCATTAGCATTGATTTTACCTTGAATTCGTAGGTTAAATCAATTCAATCTTTTGCAATGTTTTATACAAAAACCCGTTTTTTATTCGACAATGGGATTAATTTAAATTTAATTTCTGCAACTTCTGTGTATTGAATTTTAAAAAATGGATTCCATATTTGGAATCAGTGGGTCCAAATTATGTTAATAGGCTACTTTTTATTTTTGGGAATTATGAATAGTAACTACGGTAAATTTTATTTACCATAGGTAAAGGTAAATCGGGTAATTAAGGGTAAATATAATATTATAAAATTACCCTAACACATGCCAAAATTCTATTTGATTGCTAAAAGTAAACCCATATCAACTAAGGGTCGGATTAGATTCATTTTATGGACTTTTGACCATGAAAATAATTTAATTAGTATTAAAACCAAAGAAAGTGACAACATGTCACTTTCTTAAATGTTATAAGTATAATAATTTTAACTTAGTGATAAAAATCATAAAACATAGAACATGAATAGTGTCCAGAAATCTAACAAAATTATCTACATCATGAGAATTTATTTAGAATTTTTTGGGATTAAATAGTTATCATTAATTGTGACACAATAGTGATGCAGAAATTATTTATCTAGTGAAAAATCAAGAATATAGTTTTTATTAAACTAATAGTGACCATAAAAGGCACAAAACCCGGACCAAAACTTATTGGTCATGTAAATTGAATCTATAATCATCCAATGGTAGAATATTTGACCATTTGGAGTCTTATACAAGCAATTATGACACTTATATTATTTTATTTTAAATGATGCCAAAGTTGTCACCTTCATAATTTAATAAATATAACAATTTAAATATTGTGATTTTAAGATGATAAATTCGAGTAAAAGTATTATTGTGAAAGTAAATATATTTATCTTCATCATAGGATTTTAGTTTAAATTATTATGCAACAAATAAGTATATTAAATAATTATACAAAAATGATGTAGTAATTATTTTATTAAGAGATAAACCAAATAAATGGTTTTAAAAATAATAAAATAAATATTATATGAACTATTTAATGTGATACACTAATTTTATATATACATATGACCTTTTCTTAATATATTAATGCTTTTAGTTTGATCATATCTTCTGTATATATTTTATTTAAATTCAAAAAAATGAATAGTGTCAAAATTGACACTATTGTTATTTTATAAAAATAACATCGTATAAAATTGTTAAAAAATCACAAAAAATATTTAAAAAATTAAAAATTTAAATTTATATGGTATATAATGTTATAAAGTAAACAATTACGTAAAATTCACAACAAATAAGTAATTATTTGTTATAATTTAAAATTTAGAATTTTATTACCACAAATAAACTTAAATAGATTAAATAAGGATAAATCAAAATTATATGGTTTAAAATAAGATCCAAACATGTCTAAATTTGATTGGTTGATGATATTACAACCCTATCTCATATAATCTTCGAATATGAGTCATTTTTGGAGGTTTTTAAGTGGGGTTAGATTTATTATAAATTAATATTTTTAAGAATTCCAAAGGTTCCCCTCTCCTCCTTTATAAAATGGCACCTCCTCCCTCTCTTCCTCACGCAACTTTGAGACTTCAATCTCAGCCAACTTCTGCCAAATTCTCTTCTCCACTTCCCTGGCAACATCCTTGAGGTTCTGGTTTTCCTCAAAGACCAATTTTAGTGCCCTAAGTGGAGGTCTCAAAAAGGCGCTTCAAAGAAGAGGTAAGTTCTGTTACCGATTCTTTCACCTTTATTTCTTCTTCCACTTCTTCTTATTAGGTTGTTTCATTATGAAGTAATAACATCAGTATCACTCATATACTGATATGTTATTATAAGTATGAAACAATCCTAATTCACCATCTATCCATCCTACGGAAAACGAAATCACCGCACGTGCGTACGTACGGAATACCGTCTCCACGCCGTGGTGTAATCTGTTTTTCCACCAACACCTTACATGGATGGGTATTATGGTGTAAATAATAACTATACATAGTTATTATAACATCATAATTATTCTGATATATTGTATCATACACTCCAGTTCAATTCAATAATTATGGAAATGATATCATCGCTCGTGCGTACGTATGGACTACCGTCTCCACGACGCGATGAGATTCATTCTCCTTGTTAACCATTTAAGAATGATTATAAAGTATATATAAGAAATAATAATGAAATATATGACATTATAAAGCTACTGGATTTATGTGTATATATATTTATGTAATCTACTTAATTCCACTCAATTCAATAAGGAAACAAAAACAGCGTTCATGCGTACGTACGGCCTACCGTCTCCATGAACAGTGTATTTCTTTCCATTTATCAATACATTATATATATGTATATTCTGAATATATATTATATATAAATCATGTTTTATATTCTATAATTAAGTAATAATGATCTAGGTAATCATATGAATAATTACAAGTTAAAACACGAACGACAAATGAGAGGATTTTACCCAAAACGCTACTTTAACATGAATTTACAAAAGAACGGGTAATATAAAGTCATAAGTGAACCATATATGATATAATAACAATGAATATGATTCTGTAATAATTCAATGACATTATTTAAATCATTATACAGGAGGTTCGGACACTTACAAAGCAAATCGGACCTAAGGTAAGGGAAATATCACAATCTCATTTTTATCCGAGATTGTTTATTCGTAAGTATTTACTGGGGTGTATTTTATCATCCACATCCATGTTCCATCAATATGTAGTATTGTTTCCATCCACTTACAATAGTTTAAATCCAATTTTACCCTTCGGTGAATTTTTAGTAAAGAATATGAAAGGAATCTTTTGTCGTTTTTTCGTACGAGGTACTTTTTGACTTTTCCGACAAAGGTACGAAGAATGTTTTTTTAACTTATATGGAATGAATGGATTTTTAAAAACATTATTTCCAAGAAGCTTCCTTTATAATTTTTCATGTTTATTTTTAATCAACTTCTTTTAGTTTATAATTTTATGACATGTTAAGAAAAGAAAAGTTTTTTTGATGAAGAAAGGATATTTTCCTCAAGAATGGAGTTCAAGTGTTTTATCAAAAAAAATTTCCATCTAAGATAATATAGGGTTCTGTTTTTATCCTTATTATTACATTGATTTGATTATGTTTTGAGGGAATTATTTTTATGAAGTCATTTACCTTATATGATTTGTTTTATGATGTCATGATGTTTCAAGAATTCCATTTTTGTTACATGTGTTATGCGATGATGTATGATTTATGATTATGTGGAACACATAAGAAAGGATTCATTATAAGTTGGGTGGGACCTATATCTCCCTCCAATGCATTGGGTAAAGATTTTATATCACATGAGATAGACATGGCTGGAATGGTAGGTTATACCGGTTCATTGAAACAGGACTGAAACGAGGGTGACTCGGTTCAGAAAGGGACTTTGTCCACTAAGATAGTCATGGCAATGAGTCTTGACTAACAAGAAATGATTCTCTATGATTATATGTGTATGCCATAAAGTTTAATGTTTAAATTTATGATTATTGTGATTTCATTTCACTACTATGATTTATCCCATGTTATGAAATTATGATCTCTTTTGCAGGTTAAGATTTCCAAAAGATATGTTCTTATGAATATGATGTGATTGATATTTATTTTGTTTACCCTTACTGAGCATTTGAGCTCACCGTTTTATGTTTTCTTTTCCCCAGGATATAAAGAAAGGTTTTAGGTAAGAAAAAAAAGGAAGATCTTTATGGGAGATGTTGAAGATCTTTCACCACGATTAGAAGATTATGTTCCGAGTTTCCAAAGACACTAAACTATTACGGTCCTTGTGTGTGTTTTTTTGTTATGTACTAAGTATTCCGCAAATGTAATGTAATGTCCACATACGTCAAGCTTCGGGTCTCTACAGTTGGTATCAGAGGAAAGGTTTAGTCAAACATTGGAAACAAGGATGTGAGAACGTTAGTGAGATCCCTAGAGATATTTTTAAGGTATGTCTAGGGATGTCCCTAAGGATAAGTATACGTATAGGATATAGTCCTAGAACTACGGTAACGATCTTAGAATTTATCCTAAGATGTTAGATATTGAGGGTACTCCCCCTTTACTATGTTGTTTTCTCTAGCATGATTTTTGCCTCTCAATGAATTTTTTTTGTGTTTTAGTTAATGGAGGGAACCAGACGAAATTCGGCTAACATTGTATCCAATGGACAAATTGGTGACTATAAGCAACAAAATTATGTAATGCCTAGAGAGAAAGATATTGTGATTATGCCGAATCAGTCATCGCGATATATGATTAACAAGGTGAGATTTAGTGGTATACCTAATTCATCAAAGAAGAGGAAGATAGACTTTTATGCATGTTCTCATGTTGAGGAGCATAAAGAACGGAAGATTGAGATTTCTAAAGAAGGGAAGAAGAACCTTGAAGAATACCTCAAATGGAGGGACAGATGTTATTTTTGTGGAAAAAAGGGTCATAGAGTGACAGACTATTATGGAGTTCAATGTATTATTTGTGGAGAACATGGGCATTACCCAACTCAATGCCCTGACCTAAAAAGTTACTTATAAATCATGGAAGGACTTATTCCAGGACAATAATTAAAGAGGATGGATTGAAGTGTTTATGTATTGGTATTAAAGAATAATGTTGTTGAGGTACTTTTATTGTCTATTAGAATATTTTTGTATAATTGTGGTTTTCAATAATTTTAAGGTACCTGTAACCAAGAAAAGTGATTCAAATATTTTGGAAAGCAGATGATATGCGCATAATGAAGGGATAAGGAGAAAATGAAATGTTTGACAGTATTCATGAGCTCATGATTGAAGTAAGGACTAAGTGATATCATGGTTTGAGTATATAGAATTTTGAGGATTTTGGTATGTGGAAGGTATTAACTTTTGACTGCATTCATGTTTTCACTAAGGTTCAATGGGTATTCAAGAGAATACATGATTAAGGCCTTCGAATGATTGGAATGTGACCAACAAGATAGGAATGCAGCATTACGATATATGGGGATCAACGATGGTATTAAATCTCTGGTAATCGTTTTCACTATGTTATGAGAGTGGACCGAAGTATTTTAGATAAGCCTAAAGATTGGAATGGATTATGTTGGACATAAGTTAGTATTGTTTAAGGATATAACTTTTTTTCCATATTATTGATGGGATGTTATAGTAATGTAGTTTTAGAAAAACGACAACCTGCAGGACGGGCGACAGCCCATCGCGTCGGACAAGGCTGTGGGAATCGAACCCACGACCGAAGTGCGACTGGCCTTTATCGCCTACCACTGGCCTACAGGAAGTCCCTGGTTAGTAGAAACTAGTTTTATTTTATTAAGAGGTATGATATATGAAGTATAAGTTCAACCTCACAAAATACGGACTTATGAATATTTGATAACTATTTCTAACCTTTTATTTGAAACAGATGGAATGACCCATCATTCTATCACATGATCTTTTAACACTTCATTTCTTTAAGAGATTAAGTGGAAACTGTTCAAAGAAGGAAGAATAGTGAGATTGTACCAAAATCAAGTAAGTATTTCTTCTAATTCAAAATTTTCAACTTTAGGGAAATGATATTGAAAACAAAAAATGTTGTCCTAGTGATCTTATATCCGATGTTCAGATGGTACCCTAGATCATCACAAATTTATGGCTTTGTGATTGTTGGCCTTTTCATAGTCATGTCCTCTACCACTCTCCATCAGAACATGACGGTTAGATTTCTCTTCCATGTCCATATTTTCACCTATGTTCTCCTATGTGGATACCCATTGATTAGTTAACTTGGGAAACCATTGCGTTTTATACTTTAGTTTTTAAAGATATGTTTAGGTAATCCTTTTTTCCATGTGGGTTTCTATCAAAGAAACTTTCAAATAGTAAACCATTTATAACCCCGACGAATTTCGAGGGCGAAATTCATTTTAAGGGGGGTAGAATGTAACACCCCGAGATTTTATGAAAAATATTATTTTAATTTCATTAATTTCTTGTGTTGTATTCTACACCAAGATTACCTTGCGCTATACACAACACCGTACTATCTTGCAGTATACGCAACACTATTCTTCTACCGTGTTACACACAATTTTGATAATAGTTATTCTACGCAACATTGAGTATATATATATATATATTAAATGTATAAATGAAATATGGTTGGATTCTGTTATACGAAACAACGAAGGGTTCTTTCACAACACGCAACTCTGACTTGGCTTGCATTACACGCAATCGCGACGTTCCTCGATAGCGTGTATTGTACGCAATACCTGGTTTTAATAAACAATGATATATTATTATAATATTGTCATGAAATAGCCGTTATGAATAGTATTAACTATATTTTGAATTCTATAACATTATTATTCATCTTACACATTTTCTATAACATGGTATAAGAACAAAATAAATTTTTCGGGTAAAATAAGTATTTTTCAAAAAATGCAGTTTTGCCGCCTTTTGATGGTGCACCCACTTTAAATCTAGTTTTTGACATGTTTATATGTTCAATTTGACAAAATAAAATTCTTATTTTTAATAAGGATGTAAAAATTTACATTAGATAAAGTTTTGATATTTTTCCGATAACTTTCATATTTTAATGAATAGTAAAAACACGCTATATTTTAATTAAAAATAACTTTTTTCCTCATAATATCTTATGTGGTTAAATTATAATATTGAATGGTTTTAAAGAATAAATAGAATATATTTTTAGCATTTAATATAATGTATGTCATTAGCATTGATTTTACCTTGAATTCGTAGGTTAAATCAATTCAATCTTTTGCAATGTTTTATACAAAAACCCGTTTTTTATTCGACAACGGGATTAATTTAAATTTAATTTCTGCAACTTCTTTGTATTGAATTTTAAAAAATGGATTCCATATTTGGAATCAGTGGGTCCAAATTATGTTAATAGGCTACTTTTTATTTTTGGGAATTATGAATAGTAACTACGGTAAATTTTATTTACCATATTTAAAGGTAAATCGGCTAATTTAGGGTAAATATAATATTATAAAATTACCCTAACACATTCCAAAATTCTATTTGATTGCTTAAAGTAAAACCATATCAACTAAGGGTAGTATTAGATTCATTTTATGGACTTTTGACCATGAAAATAATTTAATTATTATTAAAACCAAAGAAAGTGACAACATGTCACTTTCTTAAATTTTATAAGTATAATAATTTTACCTTAGTGATAAACATCATAAAACTTCGAACATGAGTAGTATCCAGAAATCTAAAAAAAATTTCTACATCATGAGAATTTATTTATAATTTTTCGGGATTAAATAGTTATCATTAATTGTGACACAATAGTGATGCAGAATTTATTTATCTAGTGAAAAATCAAGAATATAGTTTTTTTTTAACTAATAGTGACCATAAAAGGCACAAAACCCTGACCAAAACTTATTGGTCATGTACATTAAATCTATAATCATACAATGGTCGAATATTTGACCATTTGGAGTTTTATACAAGCAATTATGACACTTATATTATTTTATTTTAAATGATGTCAATGTTGTCACCTTCATAATTTAATAAATATAACAATTTAAATATTGTGATTTTAAGATGATAAATTCTACTAAAAGTATTATTGTGAAAGTTAATATATTTATCTTCATCATAGGATTTTATTTTAAATTTTTATGCAAGAAATAAGTATATTAAATAATTATACAAAAATGATGTACTAATTATTTTATTAAGAGATAATCTAAATAAATGGTTTTAAAGAAAATAAAATAAATATTATATGAACTATTTAATGTGATCCACTAATTTTATAGATACATATGACCTTTTATTAATATATTAATGCTTATAGTTTGAACATATCTTCTGCATATATATTATTTAAATTCAAAAAAATGAATAGTGTCAAAATTGACACTATTGTTATTTTATAAAAATAACATCGTATAAAATTGTTTAAAAATCACAAAAATATTTAAAAAATTATAAATTTAAATTTATATGGTCTATAATGTTATAAAGTAAACAATTATGTAAAATTCACAACAAATAAGTAATTATTTTTTATAATTTAAAATTTAGAATTTTATTACCACAAATAAACTTAAATAGATTAAATAAGGATAAATCAAAATTATATGGTTTAAAATAAGATCAAAACATGTCTAAATTTGATTTGTTGATGATATTACAACCCTATCTCATCTAATATTCGAATATGAGTCATTTTTGGAGATTTTTAAGTTGGGATAGATTTATTATAAATTAATATTTTTAATAATTCCAAAGGTTCCCCTCTCCTCCCTTATAAAAGGGCACCTCCTCCCTCTCTTACTCACACAACTTTGAGCCTTCATGCTTGGCCAACATCTGCCAAATTCTCTTCTCCACTACCCTGGAAACATCCTAGAGGTTCTTGTCTTCCTCAAAGACCAATTTTAGTGCCCTAAGTGGAGGTCTCAAAAAGGCGCTTCAAAGAAGAGGTAATTTCCGTTACCGATTCTTTCACCTTTATTTCTTATTCCACTTCTTCTTATTAGGTTATTTCATTATGAAGTAATAACATCAGTATCACTCATATACTTATATGTTATTATAAGTATGAAACAATCCTAATTCACCATCTATCCATCCTACGGAAAACGAAATCATCGCGCGTGCGTACGTACGGAATACCGTCTCCACGCCATGGTGTAATCTATTTTTCCACCAACACCTTACATGGATGGGTATTATGGTGTAAAGAATAACTATACATAGTTATTATAACATCATAATGATTCTGATATATTGTATCATCCACTCTAGTTCAATTCAATAATTATGGAAATGATATCATCGCTCGTGCGTATGTACGGACTACCGTCTCCACGACGCGATGAGATTCATTCTCCTTATTAACCATTTAAGAATGATTATAAAGTATATATAAGCAATAATAATGAAATATACGACATTATAAATCTACTTGATTTATGTGTATATATATGTATGTAATCTACTTAATTCCACTCAATTCAATAAGGAAACGAAAACAGCGTTCATGCGTACGTACGACCTACCGTCTCCATGAACTGTGTATTTCTTTCCATTTATCAATACATTATATATCTGTATATTATGAATATATATTATATATAAATCATGTTTTATATTCTATAATTAAGTAATAATGATCTAAGTAATCATATGAATAATTACAAGTTAAAACACGAATGACAAATGAGACGATTTTACCCAAAACGCTACTTTAACATGAATTTACAAAAGAACGGGTAATATAAAGTCATAAGTGAACCATATATGATATAATATCAATGAATATGATTCTGTAATAAGTCAATGACATTATTTAAATCATTATAAAGGAGGTTCGGACACTTACAAAGCAAATCGGACCTAAGGTAAGGGAAATATCACAATCTCATTTTTATCCGAGAGTGTTTATTCGTAAGTATTTACTGGGGTGTATTTTATCATCCACATCCATGTTACCTCAATATGTAATATTTTTTCCATCCACTTACAATAGTTTAAATCCAATTTTACCCTTCGGTGAATTTTTAGTAAAGAATATGAAAGGAATCTTTTGTCGTTTTTTCGTACGAGGTACTTTTTGACTTTTCCGAAAAAGGTACGAAGAATGTTTTTTTAACTTACATGGCATGAATGGGTTTTTAAAAACATTATTTCCAAGAAGCTTCCTTTATAAGTTTTCAAGTTTATTTTTAATCAACTTATTTTAGTTTATAATTTTATGACATGTTAAGAAAAGAAAAGTGTTTTTGATGAAGAAAGGATATTTTCCTCAAGAATGGAGTTCAAGTGTTTTATCAAAATTATTTTCCATCTAAGATAATATAGGGTTCTGTTTTTATCCCTATTTTTATAGTGATTTGATTATGTTTTGAGGGAATTATTTTTATGAAGTCATTTACCTTATATGATTTGTTTTATGATGTCATGATGTTTCAAGAATTCCAATTTTGTTACATGTGTTATGCGATGATGTATGATTTATGATTATGTGGCACACATGAGAAAGGATTCATTATAAGATGGGTGGGACCTATATCTCCCTCCAATTCATTGGGTAAATATTTTATATCTCATGAGATAGACATGGCTGGAACGGTAGGTTATACCGGTTCAGTGAAACAGGACTGAAACGAGGGTGACTCGGTTCAAAAAGGGACTTTGTCCACTAAGATAGTCTTGGCAATGAGTCTCGACTAACAAGAAATGATTCTCTATGATTATATGTTTATGCCACAAAGTTTAATGTTTAATGTTATGATTATTGTGATTTCATTTTACTACTATGATTTATCCCATGTTATAAAATTATGATCTCTTTTGCAGGTTATGATTTCCAAAAGATATGTTCTTATGAATATGATGTGATTGATATTTATTTTGTTTACCCTTACTGAGCATTTGAGCTCACCCTTTTATGTTTTCTTTTCCCTAGGATATAAAGAAAGGTTTTAGGTAAGAAAAAAAAAGGAAGATCTTTATGGGAGATGTTGAAGATCCTTCACCATGATTAGAAGATTATGTTCCGAGTTTCCAAAGACACTAAACTATTACGGTCCTTGTGTGTGTTTTTTTGTTATGTACTAAGTATTCCACAAATGTAATGTAATGTCCATGTACGTCAAGCTTAGGGTCTCTACAATATATGATATCATAACAATAATTATGATTCTGGAATAAGTCAATGACATTATTGAAATCATTATACAGTAGGTTCGTACACTTATGAAGCAAATCGGACCTAAGGTATGTGAAATATCACAATCTCATTTTTATCCGAGATTGTTTATACTTTGGTATTTACTGGGTGTATTTTATAATAAAAATCCATGTTTCCTCAATATGTAATACTATTTCCATCCAACTAAAATTTTTTAAATCCAATTTTACCCTTCGGTGAGTTTTTAGTAAAAGATACGAAAGGAATCTTTTGTCATTTTTCGTACGAGGTACTTTTTGACTTTTCCGACAAAAGTATGAGAAGAATGTTTTTTTAACTTATACGGCATGAAGGGATTTTTAAGAAATTATTTCCAAGAACATTCCTTTACACGTTTTCAATTTTATTTTTAATCAAATTCTTTTAGTTTATAATTTTATGACATGTTATGAAAGGAAAAGTGTTTTCAAAGTAAAAAAGGACATTTTCCTCAAGAATGGGGTTCAAGTGTTTTATCAAAATTATTTTCCATCTAAGAAAATACCGGGTTCTGTTTCTAACCCTATTATTACATTGATTTGATTATGTTGTGATGGAATTATTTTTATGAATTCATTTATCTTATATGAATTGTTTTATAATGTCATGATGTTTATGATTCCCATTTTCATTTCATGGGTTATGCTACGATGTATGGTTTATGATTTTGTGGCACACATAAGAATGGTATCATTATGAGATGGGTGGGACCTATATATCCCTCCAATGCATTGGATAAAGATTTTATATCTCATGAGATAGACATGGCTGGAACAGCTGGTTAAACCGGTTCAGTGAAGCAGGACTGAAATGAGGAGTGAACTCGGTTCATAAATGGACTTTTTCCACTAAGATAGTCTTGGAAATGAGTCTTGACTAATAAGAAATGATTATCTATGATTATGTGTGTATGCCACAAAGTTTCATGTTTTAAGTTATGATTATTGGGATTACATTTCACTACTATGATTTATCCCATGTTATGAAATTATGATTTCTTTTGCAGGTTAAGATTTCCAAAAGTTATGTTCTTATGTATATGATGTGATTGATATTTCTTTTGTTTACCCTTACTGAGCATTTGAGCTCACCATTTTGTATGTTTTATTTTCCCAGATCAGGAAGATGGTTATTAAGTAGGATATTCCAAAACGGGACTCTAGATATGATGAAATAAATAGGAGGCAAAGTAGATGCTTTATGAACCAGTTGGTTATGTTTCCCAGTTTCTAAAGACTTTACACCTATACGGTCCTTTCCTGGATTTGTTATATGTTGTAATAAGTGTGCTTCAATTCTTATGTAATAAAAATGTATGTAATGTATGGGTCGTTACAGTTAGTATTAGAGGAAAGGTTTAGTCAACCTTTGGAAACTAGGATGTGAGAACTTTAGTGATATCCCTAGAGATATTTCTAAGGTATGTCTAGGGATTTCCCTAAGGTTAAGTATAAGTATAGGTTATAGTACTATAATTATGGTAACCCAAGATGTTAGATATTGAAGTTACTCCCCCTTTATTATATTGTTTTCCCTAGCGTGATTTTTGCCTCTCACACTATTATTTTTGGGTTTTAGACGATGGGTGGAACCCGAAGGAACCGTGTTGATCAATGTAATGTACAATGCAATGATTGTCCTCCTGAACAAACAAATGTTATGGGAGATGGAGTGAAAAGTCTTATTTCTATACTTACACAAGCTATGAATCATTCTAGACTTCCAAATGAGCAGAGAAGGGAACAATATTCTATTGAGTCCTTCATGAGGCAATGTCCACCTTCTTTCAGGGGGTCTTCTGATCCACTTGTTGCTGAACAATGGATCAGTACTACTGAAAAGATATTTTCAGTTCTTTAATGTTCTGAACATGATAAAGTCATCTTAGCAGTGTATCGTTTGGAAGGTGATGCTGATCAATGGTAAAATCTTATCAAGAATACAAGGCCAAGAGATGAAATTGAGTCCATGGAATGGGATGAGTTCAAGAACTTATTTTTCAATAAGTACTTACCTAGTATTCTTAGAACAAAGATGGAGAAGGAGTTTCTTGAACTAAAGAAAAAGGATGATGAATCTGTTGGTATGTACGAAGCGAATTTTACAAGGCTTTCAAGGTATGCATCTGGCTTTATCATCCAACCTGAAAGTAAAGTTGATCGATTATTCAGTGGCTTAAAACCAAATCTTCGAAGGGAATTAGCTATAAGAGACTTCAGTAGCTATGAAGAAATTGTGCGTTGTGCTATCAAGGTAGAAATGGAAGTTGGTGTTACTTATCCATCTCATGGTTTTGAAAAGAAATGAAAGATGGAGTTCAAGGAGAAATCTCCAAATAATGGTGAAAAGAAGATGAATGTTTCTTTATGCTCAAAGTGTGGAAAGAAGCACGGTGGAGATTGTCTTAAAGGGACTAGAAAATGTTTTAAGTGTGGAAAATAAGGTCATTGAGCAGCTAAGTGTCGAAGTAATAGAAAAAAGGGTTTCTAATGATGTGAATAAAGAAAAGACTATAGAGAACGCACCACCAACACTTCAATGCTTCAAGTGAAAGGAAATGGGGCATTATTCTAATAAATGCCCTAATCCAAGGGTTAGTGATGATCGACATGAGCAACCACTTAAGGCAAAGGACAAAGGGATGTCATATGCGATCACTATTGGCGATATTGAATGTGACAACAATGTGGTGGAATGATTAAGTGTTAATGTAATGGGATTCCAAAATAATGTTGTATATAGTATCGTGGAATATTGGAATATTTATGTATTGGTCTATTGTGGTTTTCAATGGTACTGGTAACCATGGAATGTGATTGAGATATTTTTGGAAGAAAAGATGATATGCACATAATGAAATGAAAACGAGAAAATGAAATGTTTGACCGTATTCATAAGCTCATGACTTATATAAGGAGAAGGTTATATCATGGTTTGAGTATATAGAATTTTTGGATTTTGGTATGTGGAAAGAGTTAACTTTTGACTGCATTCATGTTTTCACTAAGGTTCAATGGTTAATCATTCTTCAATAGAATACATGATTAAGGTATTCACATGTTTTTAATTTGACCAACAAGATATATCTTATTATATATGGGGGATAAATGATGGCATTCACGTGATTGTTATGTGAAATTTCAAGCTTAGACCGAAGTATTTTAGATAATCCTAAAGATTGGAATGGATTATTTTGGACATAAGTTAGGATATAACTTTTTTTGATATTATTGATGGGATGTTATATTAATATAGATTTAGAAAAAGGAAAACTTGCAGGACTAGCGACATCCCATCGCGTCGGACAAGGCTGTGGGAATCGAACCCACAACTGAAGTGCGACTGTCCTTTATCGCCTACCACTGGCCTATATGAAGTCCCTGTTTAGTAAAAACTAGTTTTATTATATTAAGCATTATGATATAATATTTATAAGTCCATTTTAGGAACCATATATGATTAATCTCACTATAGATGGACTTATGTATTTTTTGATAACTTTTTAAACCTTTTGTTTGAGACAGATGGAATGACCCATCATTCTATCACATGATCTGCTAACATATCACGAATGACAAATTCAACTTCATTTAATTAAGAGATTATGTGTAAATTGTCCAAAGAACAACCAACGGTGAGACTATACCAAAAATCACGAAAGTATTTCTTCTAATTCCAATTTCATCAACTTTAGGGAAATGATCTTGAAAACCAAAAATGTTGTCCTATTGCTCTTATATCTGATGAATCAGATGGTACCTTAGATCGTCACAAATTTATGTCTTTGTGATTGCTGGTTTTTCTATATCCATGTTCTCTACCACTCTTTATCTGAACATGATGGTTAGATTTCTCTTCCATATCCATATTTTCACCTATTTGGAAACCCAGTTATTAGTTTATTTGGGTAACCGTTATGTTTCATACTTTTGTTTTTAAAGATTGGTTTTGGTATTCATTTTTAGGATTTGGGTTTCTATTAAAGAAATATTCGAGTAGTAAACCATTTATAACCCCGACGAATTTCGAGGGGGAAATTCATTTTAAGGGGGGTAGAATGTAACACCCCGAGATTTTATGAAAAATATTCTTTTTAATTTCATTAATGTCTTGTGTTTTACGCTACACCAAAAAGATCTTTCACAACACACATCATTGACTTGCCTTGCATTACACGCAATCACGACCTTCCTCGATAGCATGTGTAGTACGCAATACTGAGTTTCACTAAACAACGATATGCAATTAAAATATTATTAAAACTAGTCGTTATGAATAGTAATAACCACTTTTTAAAATTTTGTAAATTTTATTTTTCAAAATGGACTTCATTTTTGGATTCGGAATATCAAAATTATCTTAGGGTGAACATTTGGTACTTTTCGGATAACTTTCATTTTCTGATGAATAGTGAAAATTACTAAATTTTAATTAAAAACAACCTTTTTAATCGAAATAATTAATAGTGATAAATTATTAATTTGAGTGGTTTTAAAGTATATTTAGAATATATTTTTATAATTTAATACAATGTTGGTCATTGGATGTAATTTCACATTTAAACCAAACATAAACAAGTGTCAATATTTTGATAGTTATTATCTCTTAAGAACACGCTATATGTTTTGACGATGGGAATTAGTTTTTAAATTAATTAATGCAACTGATATATCTTGAATACGGTAAAATAGACATAATTTCTGAGTTCATAATATCAAATATAGCTTAGGCCTAATTTTTGGTATTTTTCTAGAAACTTTCATTTTTTGATGAATAGTGAAACCACTAAGTGGTAGTTAAAAAAAATGAATTTTTCATAAAACTTAATTTTACCACTTCTGTGAGTGGAATTTCAAAACTTTGAGAGACACGGTTGATTTCATCAAGTAAAATTTGGTTCAATGAGATGAAAATAATTTTTGGTGAATAGTAACTTTTTACTTTTTTTACCACGGTTAAAAGTAAATAGGGTAATTAAGGATAAAAATGATATTATTATTACCCTAACACATGTACTAATTCTATTGGATAAGTGTAATTCGACCAAAAGCAACCTTAGGAATAAAATATAACCATTTAGGCCCACTTGAATTAGATTATGACATTTATTATTAATTTATTTAAAGAAGGGTTAAAATAGTTAAAATCAAAGTTTAATAAGTAAATAATTTTTAATATAAGGTAATACATAAGATAAATTCGACTATAAATATTCATTAAAAATATAAAAATATTTCCTACATAATGGTATTTTATTTGTAATTTTTAGACATTAAATAATTTAATTTATTTATGACACAAAGATGATGCAGTAATTATCTTATTAATGAAATATTGACATAATTGATGTTATAAATACCAAAAAAAATGTATTTTGAGACTTTTTATGAATTCCAATGATTTTATAGACCAATATGACATTTTAGTATTGATTTAATTAACTTTTTTCTAACTAATCATTCTGTTATGATTTTAACAAAAATCAATTACTAAATAGTGTCAAAATTGACATAAAATAGTTTTCCAAACAAATATTATATTATTAATTGTTATTTTATTCCTAAAAATCTAAGGTTCGGCAAAATGACTTATATAAGGTTATATATATATTAATAATAAACAACTTGGGGTTCGTTTGTCTTGTTATAGTAAGTTTATTAACCTTATAGTGTAAGAACACAAAAAGACACGGTAAAAGTAAAATTATCTAACTTAAAGTTAAATATAAATGATAAGGTTAAAATAGGAACCTAAACTTGTCTAAATTATATTGTATGAGAGGATTTCAACCCATACCCACCTTATATTATAAATAAATCAATTTGGAGCTATTTAAAATCGAATTTGGCTTTATAATAAAATAATATTTTTAGTTATTCCAAAGGTTCCTCTCTCCTCCCTTATAAAAGGGCACCTCTTTTCTCTCTTCCTCACACCACTTTGAGCCTTCATGCTTGGCCAAACCCTGAAAAATTCCATTCTACACCTCCCAAGAAACATCCTAGAGGTTCTAGTCTTCCTCAAAGACCAATTTTAGTGCCCTAAAAGGAGATCTCAAAGAGGTGCTTCAAAGAAGAGGTAATGTCTGTTACCGATTCTTTCAACTTTATTTCTTATTCCACTTCTTCTTATTAGGTTGTTTAATTATGATGTAATAACATCAGTATCACTCATATAAATATATGTTATTATAAGTATTAAACAACCCTATTTCACCATCTATTCATCCTATGGAAAATGAAATCACCGTGCGTGCGTACGTACGGAATACCGTCTCCACGTCGTGGTGTAATCTATTTTCCAACACCACCTTACTTGGATGGGTATAATTGTGTAAATAATAAATATATATGATTATTTTAAAGTGATATTGATTCTGAAATAGTATACATACACTCCAATATAATTCCACAATCATGAGAATGATATCATCGCTTGTGCGTACGTACGGACTACCTTCTCCACGACGTGATGAGATTCATTCTCCACGTTAACCATTCATGAATGATTATAAAGTAAATATAATAAGTAATCATGAAATATATGACATAATTATGATACTGGAATTCTATGTATATATATTTATGTCATCTACTTAATTCCATTCAACTCAATAAGGAAACGAAGACAGCGTTCATGCGTACGTACGGCCTACCGTCTCCATGAACGGTGTATTTCTTTCCATTTATTGATCTATTATATATATGTATATTCTGAATATATATTATATATATCATGTTTTATATTCTAGAATTAATTAATCATGATCTAATTAATCATATTAATAATTACAAGTCAAAACACGGACGACAAATGAAACAATTTTACCCAAAACGCTCTTCAACATGGAATTTACAAAAGAACGGGTAAAATAAAGTCATAAGTGAACCATATATGATATCATAACAATGATTATGATTCTGGAATAAATAAATGAAATTATTTAAATCATTATACATGAGGTTTGGACACTTATGAAGCAAATCAGACCTAAGGTAAGGGAAATATCACAGTCTCATTTTTATCCGAGATTGTTTATACTTTGGTATTTACTAGGGTGTATTTTATCATCCAAATCCATGTTTCCTCAATATGTAATATTATTTCCATCCACCTACAATTTTTTAAATCCAATTTTACCCTTATGTGAGTTTTTAGTAAAAGATATGAAAGGAATCTGTTGTTGTTTTTCGTACGAGGTACTTTTTGACTTTTCCGACAAAAGTACGAGAATAATGTTTTTTTAACTTATACGGCAGGAATGGATTTTTAAAACATTATTTCAAAGAAGATTCATTTTCAAGTTTTCAAGTTTATTTTTAATCAACTTCTTTTAGTTTAGAATTTTATGACATGTTAAGAAAGGAAAAGTGTTTTTGATGTAGAAAGGATATTTTCCTCAAGAATGGAGTTCAAGTGTTTTATCAAAATTATTTTCCATCTAAGATAATAAAGGGTTATGTTTCTATCACTTTTATTACATTGATTTGATTATGTTGTGATGGAATTATTTTTATGAATTCATTTATCTTATATGAATTGTTTTATGATGTCATGATGTTTAAGATTCCCATTTTTATTTCATGGGTTATGCTATGATGTATAGTTTATGATTTTGTGGCACACATAAGAATGGTGTCATTATGAGATGGGTGGGACCTATATCTCCCTCCAATGCATTGGGTAAGGATTTTATATCTCATGAGATAGACATGGCTGGAACGGTAGGTTAAACCGGTTCAGTGAAACAGGACTGAAACGAGGAGTGAATTCGGTTCAGAAATGGACTTTGTCCACTAAGATAGTCTTGGAAATGTGTCTTGACTAAAAAGAAATGATTCTCTATGATTATGTGTGTATGAAAAAAAGTTTCATGTTTTATGTTATGATTATTGGGATTACATTTCACTACTATGATTTATCCCATGTTATGAAATTATGATTTCTTTTGCAGGTTAAGATTTCCAAAATTTATGTTCTTATGTATATGATGTCATTGATATTTCTTTTGTTTACCCTTACTGAGCATTTGAGCTCACCCTTTTGTATGTTTTATTTCTCCAGGTTAGGAAGAAGGTTATTAAGTAGGATATGCCAAAAAGGGACTCTAGATATGATGAAATAAATGGGAGGCAAAGTAGATGCTTTATGAACCAGTTGTTTATGTTTCCCAGTTTCTAAAGACTCTATACATATACTGTCCTTTCCTAGTTTTGTTATATGTTGTAATAAGTGTACTTCAATTATGAAGTAATAACAATGTATGTAAAATATGGGTCATTATAGTGAAATCTCCTCCTATATGTCAAGAATAATATTCCTAATGTTTTCGTAAGGTTTCAGGTCATTCGGGGCACATTTTCTCCGAATACGATCGTCTCACGCCGTTCTGGTGTTTTATGACACCAGAAACGCATTTCCGGTCACCATAGTCAAACAACACCTCCGATTGACGTGATGTCTACCTGACCATTTCACAATTCACAAAACTGCTATTTTCATACGGTTTCATTGCATTCAGAGGTTGTTCGGGTGGTTTTGACCCCCCAACGCGCCATTTTAGCGCTCCGAGCTGCTGAAAACGACACAATCGGTTGTACCACGCGCACCGCACATCCGATGGGCGTTCCGTCTCCTCCTACACATTAGGAATAATATTCCTCATGTTCTTGTGTGGTTTCAGGTCATTCGGAGTACGTTTTCTCTGAATTCGACCGTCTCACGCGGTTCTGTTGTTTTATGACACCGAAAACACGTTTCCAGTCACCACAGTCAAACGACACCTCTGATTGACATGCCGTCTTCACGACCATTTCAAAATTCACACAACAGCTGTTGTCGTACCGTTTCATGGCATTCCGGTGTCGTTCGGGTGGTTTTGACCCCCCAACGCGCCATTTTAGCGAGCATCGAGCTACTGAAAACGACACAATCGGTCGTACCGCGTGCACCACACGTCTGATGGGAATTCTGTCTCCTCTTACATGTCAAGAATAATATTCCTAATGTTTTTGTGTGGTTTTAGGTCATTCGGAGCATGTTTTCTCCGATTTCGACCGTCTCACGCCGTTTTGGTGTTTTATGACACCGAAAACGCGTTTCCGGTCACCGCGGTCAAACAACACATCCGATTGACATGTCATCTACACGAACATTTCAAAATTCACACAGCATCTATTGTCGTATGTTTTCATTTCTTTCCAAGGTCGTTCGGGTGGTTTTGACCCCCCAACACACCATTTTAGCGCGCGTCGAGCTGCTGAAAACGAAACTATTGGTTATATCGTGCGCACCGCACATCCGATGGGCGTTATGTCTCCTTCTACTCATCAAGAATAATATTCCTAATGTTTTCGTGTGTTTTAAGGTCATTCTTGAGCACGTTTTCTCTGAATTCGACTGTCTCACACCGTTTTGGTGTTTTATGACTCCGGAAACGCGTTTCCTTTCACCGCAGTCAAATGACACATTCGATTGATGTGTTGTCTACTCGACCATTACCCAATTCACACAACGGCTATTTTTGTATGGTTTCATGGAATTTTGAGGTCGTTCGGGTGGTTTTGACCCCCCAACGCACTATTTTATCACGCGTCGTGCTGCTGAAAATGACACAATCGGTCGTACCGTGTGCACCGCACATCCAATGGGCGTGTCGTCTCCTCCTACACGTCACAAATAATATTCCTAATGTTTTAGTGTGGTTTCAGGTCATTCAGAGCATGTTTTCTCTGAATTCGACCGCCTCACACCATTTTTGGGGTTTTATGACTCCGGAAATGCTTTTCTGGTCACCGTAGTCAAACGACAGCTCTGATTGATGTGTCGTCTGCCCAACCATTTCACAATTCACACAACGGCTATTTTCATATGGTTTCATGGCATTTCGAGGTCGTTCGGTCCCCCAAAGTGCCATTTTAGCGCACGTCGAGCTGCGGAAAACGACACAATCGGTCGTACTGCGCGCACCGCACGTCCGATGGGCGTGTCGTCTCCTCTTACACGTAACAGATAATATTCCTAATGTTTTAGTGTTTTTTCAGGTCATCTGGAGCACGTTTGCTCTGAATGCGACCGTCTCACACCGTTTATGGTGTTTTATGACTCTGGGGTGTGGGGAGGGGATGTCCGGGGTGCGGGGAGGGATGTCAGGGGTGCGGGGGGGGGGGGGGGGCTGTCTGGGGTGCGGGGGTGCTGTCCGGAGAGAGAGGGCCTGTCTGAGGGGCGGGGAGGCCTGTCCGGCGTCTGGGGAGGGCTGTCCGGGGGGGCTGTCCGGGGTGCATGGAGGGCTATCTGGAGTGCGGGGTGGGCTGTCCGGGGTGCGGGGATGGGCTGTCTGGGGTGCGGGGGGGCTGTCCGGGGTGCGGGGGTCTATCCGGGGTGCGAGGAGGGCTGTCTGGGGTGCATGGGGGGGCTGCCCGGGATGCGGGGGGGCATGTTCGAGGTGTGGGGGGCCGGTCCGGGGTGCAGGAAGGGTTGTCCGGAGTGTGGGGAGGGCTGTCCGGGATGCGGGGGGGCTGTCTGGGGTGCGGGGGGCTGTCTGGGGTGCGGGAAGGGCTGTCCGGAGTGTTTGGAGGGCTCTCCATGGTGGGATGGGGACTACAAATAGTGAACTCATCTCATTCATCAAAAACAAGTTTAATGGTTTATATTAGGAATCACATGTTTTTTTCAAAAATATTACAGAACATGCAATTGAAAACATTAAATATTTAAATGAAAAAAATATATTCAAATCATTAATCAGTTTCATGGTTATTCTCAATTCGTGCACACAAAAATTGCCTCAGGGAAAAACACACATGATACCTCCAAATCACAAAAAAATATCACTAGAAACCCAACATAAATATCAATAAAAACCCCACCATAAAAAGAAGAAACACACCTCATGAATATGATGCATCATGCGTGGTCATGACTACTACCTCCATCAGGTGGGTCCGAGGCCTACAACAAAAAAACATTATGAATATTTTAATAACAAGAATAATATAAATTAAATAAATAAATACAGTATAAACCTACGTCGTCTGATCAGTTTCACCATCACCTGGACGCACATATTGCCGTAGTTTTCTAACCTCATCAGTCGATTTAATATTTACCTCCTCAGAAGCGCGCAGCCGTGCCTCGAAATCTGAAAACCACTCTATCATCTGAGCAACATCAGGACTGACAACCGCAGCACGTGACACTACAGAATGAGGAATCCATGTTCCATAGGTCAAACTATATCCATGCCTGTCCCGACCAATAATTCGATGAAAGATCTCATCCCTTCACATGGGAAGTTGTCGCTGGTGCTCTGGCATATGTTCTAATTCAGCTTAAAATTGATCCTGTGAAATATTTAAATATATATACATATATTAATATATAGATTTTATGTAAGTATTTGTAATGAGTACAAGCACTTACTATCAATGTTGCAGCCTCTGGATCATTGAGATCACGATTCCTCATCCACACCGACATTTTATCAGTCGGTGCACCTTGCTCCCGCAACTGTATATGAAGAAAATATAAACACAAAACCGTATTAATTAAAAAATTAAAAAATGAATAATAAATACCTCATGTCGGATCTGAGACACGTGACGAGTCCCAAGCCAGTGAGGTGGTCCCTACAACACTCGATTCTCAGAATGGTGTGTTGACACCTCCTACATTCCATTCATTCAAATTTCAAACAAATCACACATTCTTGGAAATATATATACCAAAATAAATATACAAACTGAAACACCCTCAGTAGACCAATATGCAACTAAATCATGCCACTAAGCTGGGAGGACACCTCTCAGGACTTTTTCGAGAATGTTTGGGGCACTAACATTTGGTACCCAGTGGTCCCTCTTGACATTGCCTTTATAGTCTTTCCACATCTTACAGCATTTGCTCATAAACACTGGCTGAAACTCATTGGGACATACTTTCAAATTTTGCTATTAATGAAAAAAATCGCATATGTTATTATTGTTTATACATAAGGAATAAAGTAAAATGGTCTTCTTACCCGAACCTCCCTCCAAAGATGATCTAATGTGTCTTGAGGGATAGAAGCCCAGTCAGGTGTGGTCAATGGAAATCGATGTGGATGACATATGATATGACCTAGTTGATGAATAAATGCAGGGGTATTCTGTCCCACAGGATGAAATACCTCATCAAATGAAACATCAAAAGATGTGTCGGAATTCCATGATAATATGCCACAACCAGGGCCTCTCCTGCACGAGAAAGAAGCAGTCGAGTCTGATCCTGTTGAAAACAATTTTATATATAAATTGACAGATGTTATATATATATATATATATATATATATGTTTATCAATTACATAAAAAAAAGAGACAATGACATTCCAACATACCTCGACCCTGAGACGTAGATGCCTCATATGGATGATGTGGATCTTCTGCCTATTCCCCTGACATGCCTGTAGTAATGGAAAACAATAGTAAGGGGACTATCCAAATTGTGAAAATGATAAATTGGATTGTTTTTAAAAAAAAGAAAACTTGTAAAGTTGTTAATAAAACAAAAAATGTATTGAATAATTAGTTGTGAATTAATTTTAAAAAATAAAAAAGTTAACAAAACAGATATACAAATTATGTACAAAACCAATCAATGCATAGCCAAATTTCAAATTGAATTAATAAAAATTCAATCAGCACATGAACCAAATGAAGAATAACTCAATGGGAAGATAAATTGGATTCTTTCAAGCGGCAAGGGAGAGGACGGTGAATGAGTGGATGGGTGGCGGTGGTGCGGTGAGGGAGGGGACGAAGACGGAGGGGACAGGGTTTGGCAGGGTGCGGGGGGTGTTCGGGGTGCGGGGGGGGGGGGGGGGGGCGAGGGGGAGGAGGGCTGATGGAGGAGGTCGGAGGCCAAAGGGGTAGAGGCCGAAGGCCAGAGGGCGGCCAGAGAGCTACTGGAGGCGGGTGGTGGGAGGCCCGAGAGCAGAGGGAGGCCGGAGGGTGACTGTAGGGCGGAGGGCAGCCGGAGCCGGAGGATAGAGTTGGAGGAATCCTTGAGGAGATGGAGGGAAGGGCGGAGGGCGGGCGGAGGGCAGCTGGTGGAGGGCGGATGGCGGGGTAGTGGAGGGCGGTCGGCGGAGGGTGGCCAGTGGAGGCTGAAAGGGCGACGGGGGATGGTGGTGAGGGAGGGTGTGTGGCGGCGGGGCAGGGAGCGCGACGACCGGGGAGGGAAGAGAGGGGGTGAGGGCAGTGACGAGGAGGGAGAGCAACGAGGCTGGGTGGAGGATGGTTCGGGGGGGCGCTTCGCGAGAGGAGGGAGGAGAGTTCGGGGGGGCACCGAAGCCCCGTTTTGTTTTGGGGAAACCTAGCGACCCCCAGTGGCGGTCGCTATAGGTAAAGGGGATCAAAAGCCCAGATTTCTAGTAGTGCAATAATGGTGAGTCCACATCAGATAGTGATGAAGATATGACTTATCTGGAAATAAGGTTCAAGAAATTTTATAGAACGAATTTTTTTTCAGGAATCCCAATTATAAATGAAGATATGACAACAAGGGTAGCTAGAAAAAGGAATGGAAAAGAAATGACGAATCAGATGAGATTGTATTCTATGAATGCAAAAGGAGAGGACATGTCAAAGGTGACTGTCCAAAATTAAAATACAAAAAGAAGTACGAAAAAAATTACATGAAGTATAATAAATCTATGAAGGCCACCTGGATTGCCTCTGAGGATAGCTCCAGTGAATCAACATCATCTCATAATGAGAAAGAAGACATGACAAATATGTGTTTTATGACAAACACATATAAGGTAACCTTAGATTCACCTACACACAATTCTTATTATTCTGAAAATGAATGTGATTCTGAAAATGTGAAAAGTGATGAACTGTTTGGATATTTTAACATGATGGAAGATAATTGAAATGAACTAAAAGATAAACTACTCAAAGATACTTGTAATGAACTAAAAGAAACAACAGGATCTTACTGTAACTTTAAGTCTGAACTTACCACTGAAAAGGAAAAGAATTCTCAATTACTCGAAGAAAACAATGAATTAAAAATATCTACTGAGTATTAAAAAGAGCCAATTTGACTTCCCAGGATAAGTCATAAACCCAATTTCCCAAAAAGTAATATATTAAAAAGGTTTGGGAAATTACATAGACTCCCCTCATTATCCACACAGGTAGTCACCACTTTTAGTTTGCCTCTATCATATTTTAAGGTGCGCCTAATTCATTTCTATGTTCCATTTATTTGATAAAATGTTTGTCTTTGGGGGTGGTGGAATATTATAATTTCCTACAAATAGTACACATAGTATAGGGAGTCATTTGGGTTGATCGATATCTTCTATGAATCATATTCTTGTCTTCATCCTTTGGTAAACATCTTCTAGTTTAAGTGGGCATAATTTGGTGGTTTATTGGAATGTGAAACAATGGGGATTCACTAGAAAATTCTCCCAGATACATTCTAAAAAATAATACTTCCATCAGATTTATATATAATCTATTAAATAATTTATCCATGGATTATATTATTTTTCTTATTTAACAAAAAAATTATAATCATATTTTTTTGTAGAATTATATCTTAGATAATCTTGTATTATAGAATTGATGATGTTTTTTATTTACTTCATATTGTTAATTATAGTATTTATTATTTCTTTTAGTGTATATATTTTTTTCATTAATCTAAAAAATAAATATATTTTCTTATATGATAGTAATTCTTTGTAGATATTTTTTTTGTTGTTTGTTTCTCTATAGAATTTATCAATTATTAAATTTTCCCAAAAAATTAATTTCTTCTTAAAAATTTCATCTCATTCATTAAGTATGTCTCTTGAAAATGATTTCATACGTTACAAGTATTCATGGATTAATGTGTTCTTTACTTCTTTTTATATCCTTTACTGTGTTTTTTTGTGCTCATCACAAGTTTTAAATGATTTTCACATGTTAATGGATGTGTATGATAAAGAAGTAAGCCATGTTAAATGTTCAAGAATTGTCAAGGAATCATGTTTTAAGTTTTAATGTTTTAAAATTTGCAAAAAATGGAAACTGTTTTTATGTTATCCACCCTGTAACAATATGTAATGTTATGATTATATTATGTCTCAATTATCTAAAACTCTAAACTTGAAAAGATCCTCAATGTAAGAGGAAGTGTTTTCTTAACTAAATTTAAGATTATGTATGCAATAAGACTGGGTCCTTATATTATAATTAGTAAATTGATTTAAAATAAAATAAATTTTCATATAATGTATTAAATAATAAATATTTTGTTGTTTTATGATTTTAGGATAATTTAATAATACCTTAGTTAATTTTTCAGGATGTCATAAAATCAGTTTTAATTTATTATTATTATATTTTTAGAGTAAATGATGATTTTAATTAAAAATTAAATTTCTCTTATTTAGGAAATTTTTTTGATTAAATGGAGACCATTTTTTAATTCTAAACATCATAAAATGGTTATGGTGAATTTTTGGGATTTTTCTAAAATACTTGATTTTTTAGTGAATTGTAAAATACGATAATTATCGATAAATGCTAAATACATGATTTATTGTGTCATGTGTGATGTATGGATGATGTAAGCACACCTGGTTCAAACTCACATGCATTTATTACTATTTTTGTATCATAATAATCAACAATATTTATTATCTTGAGCAAAATAGTAAAATAATGAATAAGATATTTAAAAATCACTCCTCTCCTCCACAATAAAAGTCACCCCTCACCCCATCTTATTCTCACTCCTCTAAGTCTTGAATCATCTCAATGTTTTGACCAAATACTCTTCCCTAGCCTCTCCCCACGCCCCGTTACTCTTGGTCTTTCCAGAAGACCAAAATCCATTCCCTTAAGAAGGTTCTCAAGGAGGATATTTCAAGAGGTAAACCCTCTTCCTTTTTCATTTAATTTCACTGTATTTTATTTTATTTTTTTATTATATCCTCACCTCATTTTTTCAAATGATCATGATAACTTCAGTATCATTTATATACTATAATTATATCATTTTAATAAAAGAACCATCATCAATTTCATGTCCCTCATTTTTTATTTTAAAAATGAAATCATCATCGGGAAGTGATGATTTACAACCTCTGTGGATGATGAAGTTTCATTCTTCAATTTATCCTTCAAATCTATTAATTAAACCATTTTAATGGATAAAAAGTAATTTAAGATAAATATTAAAACTTTTTTTATGTTCTGGATGTAACTTATTTAGATAATACCAAGCGATAATACATAATGATTTCATTATGATCCGCGGTAATAATATAAACGATTCTCAATAAATGTATTATATATTGATTCATCCACATAATATATAACCAAATTATATATATAACTATATACACTTCTGTATTTTCATTAACACCATTAAATTCCAATTCTATAGAATTATACCAATTTTAAATGAACTCTATTACTTATAATCAAGAAAACTGATCATAAAATTAAGGAAACAAACACTCAGAAATGATGGAATTCAATCATATAACCTATCAATAAGGCCATAAATGAACATAATAAAACTAAATTTAATCAAATATATGTAGATAAGTTTCTAAATTACTTAATTAATGGATTTAATTTTATTATCTACGACCTTAAGGTCAAGTGCTGAACACGTTCATTCATATAGTAAGGGTTTTCTACCCAAACCTCAATTTTCATTCAGGTTACTCTTATTATCTACTTAACTTCATTAAATTCCTATTTATTCATATTTAATCCACATAATTTTTTTTTAAATTCACTATATATGTGTACCGTTTAAAATCCTTCTTTATTTTTTGGGGAGTTACATGTTTTAAAAGGATCTTTGAAAAAAAACTTCCCTATATGCAAGGCCGTTTCAAAGGAACATCTCAAATTCTTACCTATTTTCAAATACACTCAATAATATATTTTTTCCACAATTATTTTTCTAAACTGAATCATTTTGTTATTAAAAACTAACATTAATTCACTTCTGGTTTAATGTTAATATTTTTCCAAAATAACTCTTCTTTTAAAAGTAAAAGAGTGTTTATCTCAAAAATTACTCGATGATTTTATATGAGTATTTTCACCTATTTCAACAATATTTCTGATTCTTATGAGATTAATATTTTATGATATCATATATCATAT
Organism: Viscum album; assembly: GCA_963277665.1. Classification (NCBI taxonomy): domain Eukaryota; kingdom Viridiplantae; phylum Streptophyta; class Magnoliopsida; order Santalales; family Viscaceae; genus Viscum; species Viscum album. The sequence continues at coordinate 885,053,460 of OY728125.1, forward strand.
TTTATTGAATATTTTATGATCATTTTGATTGTGGATGTTCTATCTTGAAACCATTCATGATATTACTCTGAATGCTTAGTATTTACATTTCATATGTTAGTTTAAATATGAATGTACATGTTTTTTATGTTAATCCATTTCCATATAATGATTTAATTGAGCTTATTATATAAAGGGTGGGGCCTACTATATCCCCTCGATGCATAATTAATCTCTTGAGAAAAACTAGCTTGGTTTTTTACCCATTATGTATGGTGTCTTGGGCGAGGCCTTGATGGTATGATTATGATGTCTAACATTATGCATTCCCTCGTTATGAAACTAGAGATTGATAGTCCATGTGATTATTCAAATAGTAGAATATCCATGGTTATGTTTTATGAAATTATTTAATTAGTTTTTATTCCTACCATATTATTCTCAAGTTTCTTTTTAAAGACATGTGTATTTTATTCATTATGCCTTGTGTTTATGTTTATGATTACTTCCGCCATATTATTTATCCTTACTAAGAATCTGAGATCACTCCTTTATTATATTTTATATTTCTCCAGGATGAAAAAATGTGAATTATGAATGACTTTCAGGGGTAATCTATGATTTATGGGATTTACTAATGGATCTTCTATATTGTATTTCATTACAAGTTGTAATGTTCAACTTATGTATATATCTTGTCTTCCAAAACCACTAAACAATTCAGTAATTTGGGATACGATTGTATTGTAATCATTCCAATATAATAAAATAATTCCCCGGCTCTAGTAAATTGTGGTTGGTGTGTCATAATCAATGTATATATGGAGAAATCATATGACAGAATTGAGTGGGGATTTATCTTAATGGTTTCTAACTGCATGGGACTTTTGTCTTAGGCTACTGGATTTCTTTTTAGTTTTTTTTTCTATCTATAGGTTTTAATCTATTTCTTTAGAAAAAGTAATGGATTTTTTAAGTATGTTCGATGGATGAGACAGGGAGAACCATTTTCCAAAAGTTTATTTATCTGCACTCAGGATGCTCTAAGAATATTTATTAGTACCATGATTCATGTAGGGTTGATCCTTCCCTTTTGATTCATAGCTCAATTCCAAGGTTATTTCTATTTAATGTTTACAGTTGAAATTGTTATTTTTCTAAACATTATCACAAAATCCATCTGTGGCATCACTAATGTTCTAAAAGAGTATTTTAAATGCAGTAGAAAACTTATAAATCATGAAAAAAAGCAATATATATATCTCAAGACATTTCTTGAAGATTAATGAGAACAGAATAGAATCCAAAACATGGATTTTAAAAAAAAATCCTCCTAATGGAATAATTCGGCACTCCAATCATATATAGGAGGTTGTGTATTAGGCACCTGGACAAGGTTGTGGGGAAGGTCACTTCTCGAATCAATAACTGGAAGAAGGATCACTCTCCTAAATAGGGTACTCAACTATATTTATACGCATGTTATTTTGGTTCTCAATGTTCCTAAGATAGTGATTAATAATATTGAGAATCTTCTTACCTCATTTATCTAGGACTATCATTTAGAAATCAGGTTTCATCAGGCATCCTGGTTGAGAATGGAATTACCCACTGTCAAGGATGGTATAGGCATGTAAAGTGTTTTTGAAGTGATGCAATGCCTATGTGCTCAGTTGGTTTGGTAGGTGGATCAAAGGATAATGATGTGGGAAAATATCATCACATATATAAGGGGATAACCAGGATATACTGAAGTGAAATTCCTCAAATTTATGGACTATATCCAATTCTAGATTCCTCATCTCAAGTTCCATGCATGATGTATTATCAAGCGGGGAGTACACATGGATTTCCTTGTTGTCTAACCCCATATATCACATTTTTTTATACTAGTGAAAATCATAATTTCATCTAGGTTTTGATTCATAAAGAATGACATGAATTATTCCATCTCATTAAACTCTCAGATGAGAAAGAAAATTGTGTTTCAAAGAATCTTCTATAGTCTCTTTCTCAGTTAAGGCTTATAGATCAGTTCTCTCAGAAACCTATGTTCGTGATGCATGGGTCTATCTCCTCTGGTGTAGATAAATATCTACGAATCAAAATTTTCTTTTATGGAGTTTGTGTAACCATGCGATACCAACTGATGAAGAGGTGAGCCTAAAAGGAATTAATATTTTTTCTAAATACCATTGTTGCTAGCATCCTAGCACTGAGTTTGCAACACATTTATTCATTGAGAATGAATGAGGATGCATAATGTCTCTTTAAATGGGTTATTTTATTGGCTTGTCTTCCCATATTATCAAAGTCAATGAATTTTTTCAAAGGTGGTTCCAAGGGGTGGACAGGGAGAGATCAATGAATAAGGTAAGAGATATCATACTTATAGGTCGGAGTAGTTTACTCAAGAGGGGAGGGGATAATTGAGTAACTATAAACATTTCTGTTTAAAAAATATTGTTTTAAGAGAAATGGTTTTCCCCAAACATAGATACAGACTAGTTAATCAAGGTTATACTGTTATAATAGTTTGACTATTTATAAAACTTTTTAGAAGATTCATTAATTCTCAGTAATCTTAATATGTATTATTTGTATTACATTCGAAGTTATCCTACTAATACAAATTAGTTATAACTTCTTTCCAAGACTAAATATCAAAGTGAAATTAGAGTTTTCTGGATTATGTAATGAAGTAGTAAAATAGAGAAGACTAAATATAAATAGCACATAGGATATGAAACAAGTGGTTCAGTCTCAAGCTGATACCTAATTCACTCCACTTGGTGATCACCTGCCACCAAATAGTTTATATAAATAAACTTTTATCCACCCCCTAGATCGGGGTTAAAAATAGCACACAAACTGTCCAGGTCACACAGGGACCTCTTCCATAGTTTTTTTGGGTAAACAAAAATAATAACCAGGCCACACAGGGACCTCTTCCACAGTTTTATTGGGTAAACAAAAGTATAAAGGGTTTAGTGTAAGGATTTAGAAATCCTTCAGTTTAGCACAGGAGTCAGTGTGTGTATGGAATATATAGAGTACACACACTGCTCAAAATTAAGTAAAATAATCACTGAGAGAGAGTAGATATGTGTTTATAATTCTCTAGTGATTTGAAATTTAGATCTGGACTCCTTTGATTAAACAGAAATTCTTCTGAGTCCTTCTATGGTTTTTGTCTTGAAAAACCGAGTGTCGTAATTACGATTGTATTCTTCACAAGTTGTGATAATGTGAATGTGTTCTATGGATTCCAGTGTACTTTGTATGTTCTTCAGTAGTTTCAAATTTTAGGTATGATGCAATGCTTTCTTTGAAAATCTTGCAGTGTGTTCTTCACGGTCGTGCTTACAGGCTTGTTTTTTGTTCAGTATCACGCTCTATGGTTGTTGGGAACTCTCCACTCTTTATCTTCGAATGCATGTGTTTTAGCCGACAGGTTCCATTTGTTTCGTACCTCGTACCTCATACTATGTCTACAAAGTACATTAATTATTTCAGTTCATTAACGGCGTCAAATATGACTGTTAAACATTAAATTGAAAGACGAAAAAATAGTTTAAGAAACGTTGTCACAGTATGTTATGAAAACAGTGCCTCCTTCACACAGTGTCTAAGTGTCATGGTCTGATTGTTATGGTGTCTTGCTCACAGTGTCTAAGTGTCACGGTGTATGAGTGTCATGGTGTCTTCTTCAAGGTGTCTTGCTCACGGTGTCTTGCTCACGGTGTCTTGCTCACAGTGTCTTGCTCACGGTGTCTTGCTCACTGTGTCCTGCTCACAGTGTCTTGCTCACAATGTCTTGCTCACAGTATCTTGCTCACGGTGTCTTGCTTATGGTGTATTGTCTTCATGGTGTCTCTCTTTATGGTGTCTTGCTTATGGTGTCTAGCTTACTGTGTATGGCTTCACAGTGTCTAGCTTACTGTGTCAGGCTTCACGGTGTCTTGTACTTAGGCAAATAACAGTATTCAGACTTAAATAGTAATAAGCATGAAATGGATTGAGCATAACCATTATAAAGAATGAGTGAACTTGAAACATAAATACACATGATTGTATATAATTGAAGAGTTAAATAGGTTGAATGAGATTTGTGATCATTGATGAAATTTGTGATCATTAAAACATGATTCATACATGAGGAGTCCAATAATCTCCCCTTTTTATGACCACAAATCATTCATTGTTAAAGTGTAAATTTGATGTAAATATAGAGAAAATAAAATTTAGAATCCTTATGAAGATAATTATCACCCTTTTGGGATTATCAAAAGGTGGAAATATGAGAGGGTAAACAGTGCACATTCCATTAAGTGTAAATAGTTTAGTACAAAATAAAAAGAGATAAAAAATAATGGAATCCCCATCAAAAAAGGAGTAAGCACTGGTCTTCTTCAGGTATTGGCCTTATCTTTTCCTTTATCAGTATCATAAGAGGAATCCATAGGGGAAGTGGTTGATGTAGAAGATGGTAGAGAGGTGGTAGATAGAGAGGGTAAAGGGAGACCTGAGAAGACTAAGGGAAAAAAGGTAGGAGCAGTAGAAGATCGAGGTAGTTGCTGATCAATAAATATAGGCCCGATCTGACTGAGAGCTTTGCCAAAAGACATGGTAGTTGAGGCTAAGGTAGAGGTGAATGTAGGCAGTCCAGGTCTGAGATGTGTAGCTACTGGAGAAACAATTACAGTACTCTAGACTGGAAGATAAGGTCAAATTAGTTTGATGAAGTCTGCAATAATTTCTCTACCATATTGCATGTCTTTTTCAGATTCATCTATGTGTTCCATGAACTTGTCTAAAAATCTGGTAAACTTAGTGATCTTCTGGACTTGGTTTTTGAATTCTTGAGTTACAGGAGGAATTCTCAGATTCTCTACAAGGTATTTGAAGTGGTTAGTCATATCAGTCTTGGAGAAAATTCGGTTGAAATAGAAATCCACTTTTTTAGAAATCTTCTGCTGGGCATAATTTGCAATCTTGGAATGAATTTGCACAAGGTCAAGCACTCTATCACTGTTCTTGACAACTTCAGAGAATGAAGTCACATTGAAGCCACTAAAAGAATTCTAAAGTTCTTCTTTGACTATAAATCTGAGCAAAGTACTTTCCAAGGAATGTGTAGAGGATTCACTAGAGGTATTAGAAGCTTTGACAGTTGTGGTAATAGATTTGAGCAGATTCAGTACCTTTTGAAGACAAAAAGTGTACTCATCAATGGGTTTATTTAGGTCCACCACAAGCTCTCTCATTTCCATCAACAACTGTTTGTTCCTTTCTGAAATATCTTCATCGAAGGATAGCAGAAGAGGGTGAATCTGAGACACAACACCTCGAGAGATTTGAGAAACAGTGGGTTCTAAAGGAGCAGTAGCAATCTATGGTCTTGAATTCAGCTCTTTCTGTATGTCTTAAACCATGCTTCTCAAGGTTGTGACTTCATTACTAAGCAACTTATTTTCAACTAAACTTCTTAAATCTCATGGATCATTTTAGGTTGTATCTTCCAAATGATCCTTTCCAAAAGCAGTGAGGCATCTCTCTCACTCATATTTGTCACAGTACGAGGTTGGGAGTTCATAATATTCTCAACTCCATATAAGATAGTGTCTCCAAAGTCCTTCAAATCATCTATACTGACAAAAGACAGCTTTCAGGTAGAGGTTCAGGTGTAGGAATTGGTACAGGGGCAGGTTCCGGTTCTGGTTCCTTCTCAGGGGAAAAGATAGAAATTGACTTCAACTGAAACAGGGAAGATAGATCAAGCCCGGTTGTAGTAACCTGTTGAGACTCACTAACATCATAAAAACTAGGAAATTTTAACTGAGTGTCCATAGGACATGACTCAGTTGGATGTGAGGCTTCATCAGACTAAATATTTTAGGTTTCCTCCCCCTCAATAGGTGCTTCCTTTTCAGGATTGAGAGGCTCAAGATCTTGGTCTAAATCCACAGTTTCATCTCTATGTTCCTCATTCATCTCTTGTCTAGCTAGCTGAAAGGATATCTCCATCCTCTCTTTACCAGAGGGTATTATTTCAGGAACATAATGTTCCATAGTGAATTCTTCCAGATTTTCTTCTTGAAAAACAAGGAGTTCTTATAGATTTACTTCTTGTATAACAAGGAGTTCTTCTAGATTTACTTTTTTTATAATATAGAGATATTCTAGTATAGACACTTCCATGTCTTATTGCTCAGATTCTGGGACCACTAATTCCTTTTCATCCTCAGGTTGGATTTCCATATTAACATCTTCACTAGGGATAAGAACTTCTTCTTCAAGAACAATAGGAGGAACAATAGTCCTTTCTTCTTCAACAATAACTTCTTCCCTATGAGGTACTTTAGCTTCTTCTTCCTATTCTTCTCAATACTCACCAAGTTCATCTGGTTCCAAACCAGGATTAGAAATGTCTTTTGGACTTGATGGATAATCCATAGGATTAAACTTCTCATAAACCTTATCGTTGTCTTCCACCCACTCCCTTTTCCAAGGATTATAGTTTATCATCATTCTCATGATAGTGGCTTTAGAGAGACAATACTCACAGAAAATAAGCACATATTTATTAGGTCCAAATATGCCTTTTACAACAAGCATAGATGATATCAGCTGAAAGTAGAACAAAGAAGTGGACTTGGATGTAACCTTGATCAACTCACACATATGGTGAATGGGGTACTTGCATAGGTTAATCTTGTATCCATTTCTCATAAGATGAATAAATAACATATCATGATACTTTAACACATCAGAGCCAATTTTTCTTGGACTAACTAGATTTTGATCAAATTTAAATATCATTCTTGATTCTCCATCAAGTTCTGCAGTCATGGCCCTTCTCTTGGTGCCATTTTTTGTTAGGGTTTTCAGAGAATCTTCAAGGTCAAACAAATAAATTTTAGGTGGAGGTTCTCTCTGATAATAATAAAAAATTCCTTAATGAGGTATCCTAAGGCATGAAACCCATAACCTCGACGAGAAGGAGCATATTTTTCCATTAATCCAGCTCCTCACAATAAAACTTTCACCAGAGTCAAAAGAGAACTGTGCGTACTGGTAGAACTGAGCTACTAACCACGGATAGATAGGTTTATTCTCCCTTGAGAACCATTCTAACCATAGGTGTTATTTTAACACTTTCAAGACTATATATTTTCTAGATAAAAGCGATTCGGGTCAAATTTCTTTCTCAGGTACAACACTGCGATTTACCAGGTTCAGATTCAAAGTTCCTTCATGCGTCAGCTTAGGTGCTATCTTCTTCTTCTTCAGGCGGTTCTTCTCAGGTGTGGAATACGGAAAAAATTTCATTTTTATAATCCACTGGAGGTTCGAGAGAGAGAGAAATAGAGAAGGGGTTGCAAGGATGAAAGGGTTCGAAATGAGAGAGAAACAGTAAAGTAAAACATAGTAAAATATTGAACAGTAAGACAACAAAGATATCTATTTGTGATTTATCATGCCAAGATCATGTATGATGTAGTCTATTCTCTTAGAATTTAATAGTTTAGTGAATATATCAGCAAGTTGATATTCGGTACCAATGAATTCCAAGGTGAAATCACCTTTTTGATAATGATCTCTCAAAAAGTTATGTTACATCAATATGTTTTTCCTAGAATGTGAAACGGGATTTTTTGAGATGTTAATAGCACTTGTGTTGTCACAATTGACTGGTACATGTCTGAATTGAAATCCATAATCTAGTAATGTGTGTTTCATCCACAAAAATTGGGCACAACAACTTCTAGCAGCTATGTATTCAGCTTCTGTAGTAGATAATGCAACAGAATTTTGTTTCTGACTACACCGTGATACTAGTGACTTTCCTATAAGGTGAAATGTTCCGGAGGTTCTCTTTATATCTAACTTACATCCACCAAAGTCATCGTCAGAATAACGAACTAGTAAAACTGATTTTACTTTAGGATAGAATAGTCTTAGATTGGGTGTATGCTTGAGGTATTTGAAAATTCCCTTTACAACATTTAAATGAGATTCATTAGGATTTTATTGAAAATGAGCACACATACACACACTAAACATAATGTCCGGACAGTTAGCAGTTAAGTAGAGTAAACTTCCAATCATTCCTCTATATTTGGTTTGATCAACAGATTTTCCATCTTCATTAAGATCTAACTTACAGGTGGTACTCATAGGAGTGTCACTACATTTAGTTCTATCCAACACAAAACGTTTTAGAAGATCTCTGGTGTATTTACTTTGATTTAGAACAATCCCATAATTATTTTGAAAGATTTGAAATATAAGAAAAAAAATTAGTTCACCCATTAAACTCATTTCAAATTAGTTTTTCATCATTTTAGAAAACTCAATACATAATGAATTTTTTAAAGATCCAAAAATAATATCATCTACATATATTTGAACAACTAAAACATCATAAGATAATCATTTTATAAAGAGGGTAAGATCAGCTATTCCCTTTTTAAAACCTTTGGAAATAAGAAAAGTACTCATTCTATCATACCAAGCTCTTGGAGCTTGTTTTAAACCATATAAAGCTTTTGATAGTTTGAAAATATGATTGGGAAAATGAGGATTTATAAATCCTGGGGGTTGTTCAACAAAGACATCCTCAGCTCTATACCCATTTAAGAATGCACTCTTAACATCCCTTTGATATAGTTTGAAATTCAAATGTGGAGCATAAGCAAGTATGATTATGATGGCTTCAATTCTGGATTTTAGAGTAAAGGTCTTCTCCTAGTCAATTCCATCTTCTTGACTATATCCTTGTGCAACTAATCTATCCTTATTAGTAACTATATTTCCAGCTTCATCTACCTTATTTATAAACACCCATTTAGTGCCTATGATGAAAGTGTCCTTGGGTCTTTCAACAAGTTTCCAAAAATTGTTTCTTTCAAACTGATTAAATTCCTCTTGCATATCCATTACCCAAAATTCATCATTGATGGCATCATCAATGTGTTTAGGTTCAAGTTGTGATAAGAAGGCTTCATGTTCAACCTAATTTCTAAGGGTAGCACTAGTTTTTGTTCCTTTCTCTAAGTCTCCTACAACAGCATATAAGGGATGGTTTTTAAGGGTTCTAACCTTTCTAGAAAAAGTGAGACTTGTGATTTCTGTTTCATCAATAGATTCAGGTTCATTATGACTCAATTGTAGAGAATTTCAAGAATTGGAAGTTTTCACAGATTCTTTCAAAGAGGAATTTGAGGATTTTGAGTTGATGTTCAGACATGATACATCATCCTCTAGATTTTCTAGGATGGTTCTAGGCTCATGTGGATATGTTTCATAAAATTTGATATGAACAGATCCTTCCACACATTTATTTCTCCTATTGAATACTCTATAAGCTTTACTTAATATTGAGTAACCTAGGAAAATTCCTTCGTCACATTTGGATGCAAAGTTTTCAAGATTATCCTTAGTGTTGAGAATAAATACTTTTTAACAAAAAAACTCTAAACTAATTAACCTTAGGCTTCCTATTGTTCCATAGTTAATAAGGGGTATTTTTGAGAATTGGTCTAATCAAGACTCTATTGATTATGTAGCATGGTGTATTAACAGCTTCATCCCAAAAGTAAATAGGTAAGTCATATTCAATAAGCATTATTCTAGAAATTTCTTGCAGGGTTCTATTTCTTCTTTCTACTACACCATTCTACTAAGATGTTCTAGGGGAAGAGAAATTGTGACTATAACCATTTTGTGAGCAGAAGGATTCAAACTCTTGATTTTAAAACACACTACCATGATCACTTCTTAAAGATTTTATTTTAAGGCCACTATGATTTTCTACAAACTTGTCAAACTTAGTAAAATAAGATCAGGATTCACCTATGTGATCCATTAAGAAGGTCCATGTATATCTAGAAAAATCATCTACTATAACATAAACATAGTGCTTTCCATTTAAACTAGAAACTCTAGATGGTCTGAACAAATTCATGTGAACTAATTTGAGAGGTTGATAAGTAGAAACTTATTTCTTTGATTTAAAAGAGATTTTGTGTTGTTTTCCCATTTCACAAGGATTACAAACTTTTTCATTTGGAAAATCAGGTTTCGGTAAGTGTTTAACAAGACCTTTTCTAGTTATCTTTCTATGGGAGTGAACATTATAGTGTCTTATTCTATTATGCCAGAGCCAATATTCTTTATAAAATACACTTAAGTATGAAACATTTTGAGAAGCTAAGGAATCTAAATTAACGGAATAGAAATTCTCATTCCATGATGTAGAACATACTAATTCATATTTAGAATTAAAGACATTACAAGCATCATTTTAAAATTTAACATGATATTCATCATCACATAATTGTGATATACTAAGAAGATTATATTTTAAGCCATTAAAAAAAAGTACTTTAGAAATTAAAATTGAATCATTGTTACCAATCGGGACTAAGCCAATGATCTTCCCTTTGGAATTGTCACCAAATGTGACATATCCTCTATCTACTTTTATCAGGTTCTTGAAGCATGAGTAGTCTCCTGTCATGTTCCTTGAACATCCACTATCCAAGTGCCATAGATTTTTGCAAGAGCTCTTTAAGTAGCTTTCCTATAACATGATCAAGGAAAGACATATTTTGGTACCCATACTTGTTTGGTTCTAGTAACATTATTAATAAGTGATTTAGGAACCCATATTAGCCTCATAGGTTTCCTATAATCATTATGTAAAGTGACTGAAAAATAAACTGTATTTGGTCCACAAAAACTTGAAATGGTAGATTATGTATCATAACTCGAACTAGATGAGCTATGTCCAGAATTGGGAACAAAATTATATGTCTTAGATTATGAAACAAAATTCGTTCTACCAAGGTTTCTTTTACCATGTTGATAACCAATGAAATTATTATATTTGGGGGAAAATTGTTTTCCTTGAATTTGGGTAAAGATATTTTTCCTATTAGTAAACTTTTCTAATTCACTTTTTAATTGCTCATTAGACATTTTTAATTCATTTTTTTCTTTGAGAAGCTGATCATTTTTCTCCTTTTCAATAGTAAGTTCAGATTTGACATTTATAGTGAGAGCATTTTGTTTCTTCAGTGATTTATATTTATCTTTTAATTCATTGAATGTCTCTTCAATAATGTTACAGTATTCAAATATTTATTCATTAGTCATATTTTCAGAGTAACTTTCCTCTCAGAAGAGTATTAATTATGTACAGAATAGTTCAGTGTTACCTCATATGTGTTTTTCATCAAACACATATTACCTTTGTTAGCCTATTCGTCATGTGATGTGTCTGAGTCGCTTGAAATATCCTCATAGGCACTCCAAGTTTCTTTCATTGCCTTTTTGTACTTCTTATCCTTGTCCTCATATTTCTTCTTATACAAGAGCTTTGGACAGATATCCTTTATATTTCCTTTTCACTTATATTCATAGAATACAATTTCATCAGTTTTATCACTTCTTTTCCAGTCCTTTTTCCAGTTTCCTTTTAGATCATACTTTCCCTTTAAGTTAGGATTTCTAAAAATATTCTTCTTTTTGTAAAATCGTTTGATTCTTCTAGCCAGTTGAGCCATCTCCTCATCATTGTTAGGTGATTATTGTTCAGTGGTGGAACTTTCTACAGAATCTTCCAGTTTCCCTTCGTCTTTGTGCTTCGAAAAGGTGGTCTTGAATTCTACAGATTTCCTCTTTGGTTCATCCTCCTCTTCTTTGTTGACTTTCAGTTCTTCCTCATACATCATTAGTTTCCCAATGAGTTCTTTTATAGGTAGCTTGTTTATGTCACACAAGTCTCTAATTGAGACAGAGGTTCCCCTCCATTTATCAAGTAGACATCTAAGGATTCTCATGATCTGTTCTTTGGCAGTGACTTCTCTTCCATGAGAAATCATTGTGTTAAAAATCTAATTGAAGCATAGATACTTTTCAGGAATAGTCTCATCAAGTTTCACTTTAAAAGAATCATATTTTATAGTATAAGTATTAATTATCATTTCCTTTACACTAGATGTGTCTTCATGTGATACAGACATGGTATCCAAAATTTCATGGGTAGTTTTACAAACAGAAATCCTATTAAATTCATCATCTCCTAAGGAATAGTATAGAGCATTCATGGATTTGCAATTGTTATTGTAAGAATGTTTGGTAGGTTCATCCCATGTAATTCTATTAGTCACAGGGAGTTTTATTCATCTATAATGGATGACCAAATTTCAAAAGTCATACTCTCTAGATGCATTTTATTTTTCTTTTTCCATTGATAATAATTTGTTCCATTAAAGAATGGTGGTATGTTGTTTACAGCACCTTCCAATCTATTCTCTATACTAACAAATGCCTTTAAAAGAGCTAGAAATTTATAATTAATAGAAATTTATAGACCTTTAAAGTACAACTACAATCACAGTTGAGTAAGATTGCACAATGTCCTAATAAATCACCTATGATACCAAATGTTGGTAAGTGTAGTTTACTCAAGAGGGGAGGGGCAAATTGAGTAACTATAAAAATTTCTGTTAAAAAAACATTTTTAAGAGAAATGTTTTTCCCCAAACATAGATATATCCCAGTTAATCAAGGTTATATTGTTATAAGAGTTTGACTGTTTAAACAACTTCTTATAAGATTGATTAATTCTAAGTAATCTTAATATGTATTATTCATATTACTTTTGAAGTTATCCTACTAAGAAAAATTAGTTATAACTTATTTCCGAGAATAACTATCAAAGTGGAATTAGTGTTTTTGGATTATGAAATAATGCAGTAAAACAGAGAAGACTAAATTTAAATAGCATAGCGGATATAAAACAAGTGGTTCAGTCTCAAGCGAAGACCTAATCCACTCCACTTGGTGATCAGTTGCCACCAAGCAGTTTATATAAATAAACTTTGATCCACACCCCGGATCGGGGATAACAATAGCACACAGACTGTCCAGGACACACAGGGACCTCTTCTAGAGTTTTCTTCGGTAAACAAAAATAATAACCAGGCCACACAGGGACCTCTTCCACAGTTGTCGTGGGTAAAAAAAATTATAAAGAGTTTAGTGTAAGGATTTAGAAATCCTTCAGTTTAGAACATGAGTCAGTGTGTGTATGGAATATACAGAGTACAAACACTGCTCAAAATTAAGTAAAATAATCACTGAGAGAGAGTATATATGAGTTTATAATGCTCTAGTGATTTGAAGTGCAGCTCTGGACTCCTTTGATTAAATAGAAATGCTCTTGAGTCCTTCTTAGGTATTTGTCTTGAAAAACAGAGTGTCGTAATTTAGCTTGTATTATTCACGAGCTTTGATAATGTGAACGAGTTCTCTAGATTCCAATTTACTTCGTATGTTCTTTAGTAATGTCAGATTTCCTATATGATACAATGCTTTCTTTGAAAATATTGTAGTGAGTTCTTCGAGGTCATGCTCACAGGCTTATTTTTCATTCAGTATCGTGCTCTATGGTTTTTGGGAACTCTCAACTCTTTATATTCAAATGAATGTGTTTTAGCCAATAGGATCCATGTGTTTCATACCTCGTACCTCATAATATGTATACAAAGAAACATTAATTATGTCAGTGAATTAAAGGCATCAAATATGACCATTAAACATTAAATTGAACGATGACAAAATAGTTTAAGAAATGGTGTCACAATATGTTATGCAAACGGTATCTCCTTCACACGGTGTCTAAGTGTCACAGTCTGAGTGTCATGGTGTCTTGTTCACGGTGTCTGAGTTTCACGGTGTCTGAGTGTCATGGTGTCTTCTTCACGGTGTCTTGCTTATGGTGTCATGCTCATGGTGTCTTTCTCACGGTGTCTTGCTCACGGTGTCTTGCTCACGGTTTCTTGCTCACGGTTTCTTGCTCACGGTGTCTTGCTTTTGGTGTCTTGTCTTCATGGTGTCTTGCTTTATGGTGTCTCGCTTACAGTTTTTTGCTTACTTTGTCAGGCATCACGGTGTTTGGCATACGGTGTCAGGCTTCACAGTGTCTTGTACTTAGGCAAATAACAGTATTCAGACATAAACAGTAATATGTGTGAAATGGATTGATCTTAAACATTATAAATCATGAGTGAACTTGAAACATAAATACACATGATTGGATATAATTTAAGAGTTAACTAGGTTGAATGAGATTTTTGTTCATTGATGAGATTTGTGACCATTAAAACATGATTAATACATAAGGAGTCCAATAATACTGTCTGTTGGATTCTAGAGCATTTTTTAGGCTAGGAACATGGCCCAACATGAGGGTATCTCATGATCCGGGTAGGATTTAGTTTCTAGAACTATTTGGTTCATTTATGACTTATGTGTTCTAGTCAAAAAAATGGATGATTCTTCTTTACAGAGTCACTTTCTAAAATATAATAACCATCACCCTATTAGACATAGAGTAATCTCTGATAGGCGGTGGATCTATTGGAACAATATTACTTATGGGATGAAGCTCAACACATATGTTTCATGTATGATGGTAACAATGAGGGGGTGTCATGTTTCTTGGGAACTGAAAGGATATTTCATTGCTACTTTCAGTTATAACTATGGTAGAGGGGATTCCCTTCACGCGGAGGAATGGACTCTTCTTTATGGAATTTTGTTTTGTAAGACAAATAATATTACTCTCATGAAAATATTGATGGATTCCAAAATTATTTTCACCTCCCCCAATAACCTTAGCACAACTACTTGTCCCATTTCATTCCACATCTATATATGTATATTTCTCATTGAAAACCAAAGTAGTTTACATCACATTTGGCGAGAAGGAAACAAGGTGGTGGATTATCTCGCATCGAGTTACGCACATGATGACGTATTTATTTCATTTTACAGTATAGGATCCATTACCACAAAGTGTGTGAATATATCTAGAAGATACTCAATTGGTCTCCTCTATTTTATACCCACTTTACCTCTTGTTTTGGTCTCATTCTTGTAGGGTTCATCCTACCTAGTCCTTGTCTACTATTTTTCTCAATTTAATAAAATAATAATGTTATTGTTGTGAAAATACCTTCTATTGGTTTTAGAAGAAACCAAAGAACCAATTTCACTTGATTTTAACAGAAACCCAATAACCAATTTCCTTGGTTTTGACAAAAACCCATGAACCACATTCCTTGGTTTTGATTGAAATCTAGGAACCAGTTTCCTTTTTTTAGCGGATTCACAGAAACCAAATTTCCCTTGGTTTTAACAAAAACCCAAGAACCAAAAGGTTGATTTTTTATGATAAGAGATTATTTTCTTAGTGAAAACCCATTAAAATTTAATTCTTCTATCTCTCATGAATTATTGATACAAATTGAGAGAGAGAGGTAGAAATAATAGTGAGAGATTTTGAGATTAGGAAATGAAGGCTCAGACTTGGAGAGAAGGGCTTGGAGAATAAGAGATATTGACTCGAGATTCACCATAAATGCATTGTAATACACTTGGAGTTGTGGGTTGATATCCAAGACACAAAAGGTCTATATTTATAGGCTTTAAAAGATCTATTGAGGTCTTAATTCATTTCTGAGTATTAAAGATATGAATGAGAGTTTTTTCACATCATAAATATACCCTAATACTAACAATCTCAATGCCACCAGATACCTGATATCCTCCAATAATTAGCCAGTGGAATGAATGGGGATACCTGTAGTTCTAAAACCTTTATCAAGTAGCCAATGGACTTCTACTAGAAGAGGAAGGTTTTTTCCACACGACCTGCTAGTCTGTGGAACTACATTTGGATAACAACTTCACTTTCCACTAATGCCTCCTCTACTTACTTCTAATCCCACTTAAGGATATTTTAACTTAATTATATGATCATTAAGTATGAAAATTTATTTTTCCCAGCCCTTAATATGGTTATCAAATTACTTTTGAATTGACTTTTATAAGGATCATTAATCACAAGACATAAAGTCAAATTAAGGAGTCTGAAAATCAATCAAATGAAAAATTAGAAATAAAAGAGAGTTCTTATGATCATGAAAACACCATGAGGGAGAGATAGGTATAACACCTTATTCCATGGAAACTATTTATGTCTTCTAATTAAAAGAATTCATCCAAGTGAAAATTCATGTTCTCAATGTGAGTACTAATATTTCCTTAACTTCTTTTGTCCTACATATTTCTCTTCCAAATCTAATTTTCTCATTATTATATAATGAAATAAATATAATTTTTCTATTGAATTCTATTATTTTGAGGTAATAAAAATTTTCCACCTTTCCCCTTTTTCTTTAGAAAAATGAAAATCTCACCATGAGTAAGTGTGGACTATAGCCTCCCTGAACGACATGTTTTGATTTTCCAGCATAACCTTGAATGGATCATTAAAAGGGGTTTTAAGGGATAAATTTTATATTTATAACATTATTATGATTTTTAAATTATAAATCATTCCCTATATTCCACCCATTATATGGAAACGAAAGTGTCACTTTTTCGTACATTCGAATTGTCACCTCCACGAAAGTAATGTAATTGATTTTTCATATAGTATTCTATTATTTATAAAAATATATATAAAATTGATTCAATAACCTAAAAACATATAAAATATATCATTTATTTTCTCTCAAAATGTCACGACCTGTCCTCGGGGCCCGTTCCGTGACTACCCCAAGCCTGCCTTCCATAGGCCAGGGGCTGGCGAGTAGCACTAAAGGCGTAATTCCTGGTAACTGGGAAGGCATTACCTTTATAAAAGTAAACAAAACACCACATAGTACAAGCAGAAGTAATACACTAAGTACAAAAGGAAGTTCTGAAAAGTAAATGGGCCTGAATACAAACCCAATCAAAAGTACAACTACAACTGAACAAAAGTACAACAGAAAAAGACAAACAGCTGGAATAATGGAAGCAGCTCCTGGATCGTCCTCCTCGGATCCTACCTAAAGGTTTGGTATAGATAGTGTAGCTCCTGGATCATCCACCACAGATCCTACCTCAAGGGTAGGTACAGATAGCCTCCACAACTCTCTCTCCCGTCAACCTCCTCTGAGTGTCGTCTCGCCTCTAAATCCACCTATGGATACTGACTCTTCATGGGGTCTACCTCCAGGTACCGTCTAGTCCTCGAACACTCGGCCTTTGTCAGCGCTGCCCGACGTCTGCAACCAACACAACGAAGTGCGGGAATAGCCCGTGCAGGGGTGAGTATACGATACTCAGTGGGGACCCCGAGACTCTCGAGGTCTCACAAAATCAAACAAGGATATCCACAAAGATAATCTCAATAGATAAAACTTACTTAGGTATAAGCCCATACTTATACCTAAGTTATCAAGTAACCCATCTCAATCATGAGGTAACATAAAGGTCAAAGACTCAGCTCAAACCAGGATTTTATTCAAGATAACGAAACCACGACTGCTGGAAAACTCCTCCTTTTTCGAGTACAGTGGGCATGCCACTACAACCATGTGCGTCCCACTAACCTTGGACTACTGAATTACTCCACCTATCGAGTATTGTGGGCCTACCGCTGCAACAAAGCGCATCCCATCGTGGGTCTGCCACTACAACCAAGCGCACCCCCTCATAGCCTACAGAGGTACTCCTTCTGTCGTGTACCGCGGGCTTTCCACTACAACCAAGTGCACCTCTGTCGTGGGTCTTCCGCTACAACCAAGTGCACCCCACTGGGCTATCCGAATCAGTCTGAGTCGATTGATCAGTAGTTGTCAAGTCTCAGTCAGCTACTAGGCCTCTGCACTCTACTTGCTCATCTCCGGGAGGGTCCTATCCATGAGCTACTGATCGATACTCCAAGAATCACAAGTCCCACAAAGAAGTATCTCAAAGGACCGCCTCGTCATAGGGGTCTCAAAGCAACAGACGGTGCATCAATCGGGCGCCCAGTCTGTGAGTTATTAGACTTTTCGTCCTAGGGGCCCGATTGGCTTCGTGTACGAACCAACCTGACCACATCTCAACTGTACCCCGAACTCTCATAGGATACTCTCATAGGGACTGTTTCCCAACGTGATCACCAAGGCCGCTGACGGTTCATCAAACAAATGTCCGGTCTGAAAGCTATCAGCATTTCCGTTCTAGGGGCCCGGTTGGATTTCGAGTACAATCCAACCCGGCCATTATCCAACTACATCCAAAGCTCAGGTGAATCATGCCAAAAGTTTCGTCTCATAAAGAGTAATCCAACAAAGACGATGAAACGTCAATCAGACGTCCAGATCTCGAGATATAAGCGTTTCTGCTCTAAGGGCCCGGTTGGTTTCGGGTTCAAACCAACCCGGTCGTACTCAAAGTTCACCGAAACCTTGAGTGTAATATACCGAAATGACCGTCTCGATCCAAGGATCGTATCGCAGCTTCCGGTGCGTCGATCGGAGGTCTTTAGCCCACGATATTGGCAAAAGAACGTAAGAGGTCCGCGAATAGGGGGTTCGGGCCCGGTCCGACCCAGCCCGATACCCCCTGGGTCGGCCCGAACCGGGTCTGGCCCGCTTGGGCGCGGCCCGGCTCAGCCGTAATGGATGAGTGGAAGGAGTGCGGGGGGCGCTGCCCCCCGCCTATGTGAAACCGCGGCCCCCTTGAGGGGGGGGGGGGGGCGCTCCTGCTGGCCAGCTGGGGGTTACGACCCCCGGCTCTTCTCGGAAGTCGGCCGGCCCAATCCGGCCGGCCGGTTGCTGCTGCAGTGGGACCGCCGAGGTCCCGCTCTCCTACTCCGGTGCCGGCGGCTGGAAGCCGGCCACCGCTTCCTTCTCCTCCGTGGCCTTGGTCCGACCGGTGCGGCGCGACGGCGCCGCGCCCCTCCGCCACGGCCCGGCTCCGGCCGCGGCCTCTTCAATGTTCTCCGGCGTGGCACGACGGTGCTGTGGCTTGTTCTATTTCAACGGTGCCATGCCGCGCTTCTTCTCCCTTTTTCATAGTTTTCACGTGGTGCAACGGCACCGCGCCGCCTTACACGTGCCGCAACAATTTCAAACAACAATGGGGGAGGAGGGTCGACCGTGTTCGTGTGGTCTGACCTCCTCCCGTTATTGCAATAACAAGCAGTCCAATTTGAAACGAAGAATGGCTACATAAGACATCAAAAAAAACAATAAAATAAACCCCTACCTCGTGTGTAGTTGAACGAAGGCTCGTCGCGGAATTGAATGTCGCGGAAGAAGGCGACGTAGAAGAAAGTTCTGCACACGTTGACGGAGATCGTCCGAGGAGGAATGGTGTCGCCCATCCTTCAACATGGGAAGAAGTAATGAAGGAATACGCATCGGGTCGTCGATCTCCAAGGAAGGCGTCTCTCACCGTCGCCCGTCGTCAGAGTTCGGAATTCTTCGCATTCTTCGTCGAGGAAGAAGAACTTCAAGACTTTGAGAAAATTCTCCCAAGACCTCACTCACAATGAACCCCTTAATAAAAATAAGACTTGTCTTATTTTATTAACACACAAGCCAAATATTTTTGAAATTCAAAACTGAATAAATCAATTAATTGAATTAATTGAAACGTTTTAACGCCCAATTAAAAGAGGCATTTAATATCTAGTTAAACGCAAGGGTTGACATCATTTAAAGGGGGGTGCGGGTGCATTACTTAATTAAAGGTGGGGGGTTGAAAAAGGTGGGGCTCGTGTGGGCCCCACCCCACAAATATCCTACGTAGTAGAGTAGGATATAGTGGGTCCCACTCCAACCACTTATCTTATGTTAAACAACTTAAATAAAATAAAAATTGGTCGCACCATTTTTATTTTATTCCTTTACTTAACCCAAAAATTTAAAAAAACACACCCGAGCAAACGCAACTCCGTAAAAGTTGTTTATAAGAAGTTACCAGCGCTGCGATTCCATCGGTGTCCTCAGATTTTGATTCCGAGCACTGGTTCAAAAGTTAGGAAAACCTGCTCGTTCATTCACTGAACGTACCCAAGATAAACTTCATAAAATGATTCTGGGCACACCGGGCCTCGGAATCAGGTGCCGTCAGAAACTACGTTCTTGTAAAATCCCAAAGAAAATTAAGAAAAAAAATTTCTTGAAATTTCAGGGTCTTTACATTACTCCCACCACAGGGATTTACGTCCCCGTAAAGCTTTAACACAACCTAGGGAAACAAAAGTGGTACTGAGCACGCATCTGAGCCTTCAGCTCCCATGTGCTCACCTGGAGGTTCTCGTGCTGACAAAGAAAGAGTACAAGAGGAATCGACTGTCCTAAAAGGACCCGCTTCTGTCAATCCTCAATCACCACTGGAATCTCCGCGTATGTCACCCTGTCATCATCGTCCAACTCCCTGAGGTCGATGATGTGTGAAGGATCAGGCACGAATCTCCTCAGCCAAGGTACGTGGATGATTTCATGCACCCGGTGCAACTGAGGTGGAAAGTTCAAGTGGTAAACCACCTAACCTACCCTACTGAGGACCTTAAAGGTTCCGATGAAGTGTGGAGATAACTTGATGCCTCATCCAAATCTCTGTAATTCCACATCGAGGTGAGACCCGTAAGAAAATGTGGTCTCCATCCTCGAACTCTAGTGTTCTCTGCCTGTTGTCAGCATAAGGCTTCTGTCTGCTCTGAGTTGTCCTCATCTACTCTTGGATGACCTAGACCTTCTCTGTTGTGGCCTGGACCATCTCTAGTCCCACAAGAGCTGCTATGATTTCTTCTTTGCCGATAAGAGAAATCTGGTCTCATCCCCTAGATGAACCACGTTCTTTGCCTAATACAGTCAATCCAGACATGAATGATGTATTCATGTCATGGACGACGTTGTAAGACCTCAACATTACTACCAAGAGATCCAACCGTCACTCTCGCCTCTAAGGGTCGAGTCACACTTTCGACATCAGCGTGAGGTAATTGGGTCTCCTCCAGTAGGGATCTCGAAATTGAGGGTCAAGTCAACAGTTTAAACCAGAACCTCTTAGTACACAAAAAGGAAGGAAGCAAATGTCACAAAGGTAACTGTATTTTTATTATTGCAGATCATAGTACAAATACACAAATGTAACAACAACATGGAACTAGAAGTACGAAGAACAAAAGGAAACCACTAGTTCCACTCATGTCCACTTGCTTCCAGAGTTCTGTAGTTGTATGCTTCTGTTGCCTGAAGCTGAGCTCTCCCATATCCACCTGTTCCCAGCGGTCGGGGAGGACCTCCTGGTGGTGGTGGTGGAAACACCTCGAAGCGCCGTCCACCTCTAGATGCACGGCTAGCTCCCCTCCCTCGTCCTTCTGCTCCTAGCGGTCTGCCTCGATCGAACCTCTGCCTCTACCTGGGTGGTTCTTCAATTAACTGCTGGTCATCAGCATGGCGGGTCAGACAGTCACGAGCCATGTGACCAACCCCACCACAGGAGTAACACTGTCCATGCATGGTATGTCGTTCTCCACCCCGGGTGCCTCGCACACATGATCCTGTGTCATGCAGTTGACCACTTGTAGGTTTGGTCCTCTTGGACCTCGACATCATCTGTCTACTACTCGCTGTAGAAGACTCTGCCGCATGTTGGCTAGTGGTGTGTCCTGCTATTGGAGACTGCTCAGCAAGGAAACTATCCACTATGAGGGCTCACTCCAACACCCCTATCTGCATCGGGATGCTGTGATAAACAACAAAAACTCTAATCTCTCGGCTGAGCCCCTGCTCGAAGGTTCGGGTCCCATACCATATCTGTGGAGTAGTGCGAGAGGTCTGTGAACCTCACTGAGTATTGCACCACCGTCGTGCTACCCTGCTGTAGATGCAGCAGCTCTTGTATACGCACTTCTCAAAGGGTGGTGGGTACAAACTCTGCCTAGAACAGGATCTCTAAGTCTACCCATAGAAGTGTCGCCTCGTCATGCATCTGGAGCATCAGGCTCCACCATCTGCCTGATGCTTCTTGAAAGAGGCTGGTAGCAAGGATCACCATGAAGTCTGCTGGTGTCCCCACTAGCCTAAAGACTCTCACCACAGCCTCCATCCAATCCTCAGCCACCTGCAGGTCCGTATCTCCCCTGAACCTGGGTGGCCTCTGGTGCTGGAACTCGTGGAGTGCGCTCAAGCGACCTGCACCCTCTGCTGCTGGGGCTGGTGGAATCGGTGGCCCAATGTGTATTAGTACCTCTTGTGCCTCCGCTGGTGCCTCAACTGGGATAAGGCCTTGTACTGAGTCCATGTCGCTCGGTGGGCTGTCAGTACGTACAACTCTCGGGGCTCTAGCTGGTCGTCCGTGAGGAGGCATCTTGAAAGAAACAAACATGACATAGTAAAATGATTTATACCTAGTGAGATGACCTGGTTTGAGATGACTTTTAAAACTTTCAAAACACACACGCAATCAGTGTTTTCATGCACCAAGTTGGAAATCAGTTGTCAGGGTCCTGGTGTATGGATACGTCGGCCGCCCGCACCAACACTGGACTCCCTGGACTGAAACCACACTCGGTACCCTTAGCACTATTGCTTCAAAGAAAAGAAATATCAGTTACAAGTTCTACGGTAGAACCAACTCATCTGATACCAATTTGTCACGACCCGTCCTCGGGGCCCATGTCGTGACTACCCCAAGCCCACCTTCCATAGGACCGGGGCTGGCGACTAAAACCAAAGGCATAATTCTCGGTAACTAGGAAGGCATTGCCTTTATAAAATTAAACAAAACACCACAGAGTACAAGCGGAAGTAATACACTAAGTACAGAAGGAAGTGTTGAAAAGTTAATGGGCCCGAATACAAACCTAATCGAATGTACTGCTACAACTGAACAAAAGTACAACAGAAAAAGACAAACAACGGGAAGAATGGAAGCAGCTCCTGGGTCGTCCTCCTCGAATCCTACCTGAAGGGTAGGTACAGATAACGCAGCTCCTGGATCATCCACCACGGATCCTACCTGAAGGGTAGGTACAGATAGCCTCCATAATGCACTCACCCATCAACCTCCTCCGAGTGTCGTCTCATCATGAAATCCACCTCCGGATACTGACTCTCCATGGGGTCTACCTCCGGGTACCGTCCAGTCCTCGAACACTCGGCCTCTGTCAGTGCTTCTCGACGTCTGCAACCAACACAACGAAGTGCGGGCATAGCCCGTGCAGGGGTGAGTATATGATAATCAGTAGCGACCTCGAGACCCTCGAGGTCTCACAAAATCCAAAAAGGATAACCACAAAGAGGATCTCAACAGATAACCCTTACTTAGGTATAAGACCATACTTATACCTAAGTTATCAAGTAACCCATCTCAATCATGAGGTAAACACAAAGGTCAAAGACTCAGCTCAAACCAGGATTTTATTCACGATAACGAAACCAAGGCTGCTGAAGAATGCCTCCTATGTTGAGTACAGTGGGACTGCCGCTACAACCAAGCGTGTCCCACTAACCTTGGACTGCTGACGTACTCCACCTGTCGAGTACTGTGGGCCTACTGCTGCAACCAAGCGCATCCCACCGTGGGTCTGGCGCTACAACCAAGTGCACCCCCTCATAGCTTATAGAGATACTCCTTCTGTCGAGTACTGGTTGCGCCCAAATTTACCCTACGGGTAAAAGCGATCGATGTAGTACATGTAGGGGTCGAGTCCACAGGGACCGAAGAAGTAACCTTGAGACGCTATGATTTGGTGAAGGATGGGATATGAAGTAGCCAACTTTGGTTTTGATTTTGGATGGTTTAAATAACACTAAGACACCTACGTGAATTCAATTTAATGAAAATGGGTTGATATAGGATTATGCTCGGGGTGGATTGAATGAATTTTACTTCTTTAAACAATTTTGGTTTTATTAATTCTTGATGAATCCATTCTTCAAAAATAACACTACCTTCATCATTTTCTGGTTTGGTGCTTACTAAACACAATTACTAATCCCCTATACACTTAGAGAACCAAATTCATGATCTCTCCGAGGTATATGGTCATTTAGTAATTGAATTTATTTTGCTCAAACACAGTAAAGTTGAAGAGTAGAAATAACTGAAGAATGGATTTCTTAAATTAATTATCCATTTAACAACAATTCGTTCATAAAATAACATTCAATCCAGCCTTTGCATCCTCCTAAGATCAACCCATTAAGGGTTTAGCCCTCCATTTATGGTATACTCTCAATGGTGGGTGGAAGATGACTAACAAGAATTGGATTGAAGAAATTAAAACCGCGGAAATAACGAGCACTCCTCCGTGTGTGTGAATGAAATTCACACCTATGTGTGAACTAATTCACAACAACACAGAGATATCACTGTGCTTTGTGATTATAATGTTTTAATAAATGAAATGGAAAATATATAAGAGAAGAAGTTGATTAAGAACAAAAAGAAAAACTTACATGGAAATGGAAAACATTACAAAGGAAATTTGGAAGCAAAACATTACAATAAAACAAAGCATCCAAGATGATAAGAAAATTTTCCACACCTATTCCCTTCACCATTAGCTCCTTATATAGGCATATTAGGAGCCTTAGGTACATCCCCCAACAATTAATTCACCCCCCAACAATTAATAGAGTCAAATGGAGGGTGAATAATCAAAAGGAAATTGATGTTTTGAATTTGACCCGGAAAACTGTCCAGATTCATCCACCACATTGACGTGTGAATTCGAAATTGATGATGGCCGAATCCGGAGGGGCTGTAGAAGGGAAATATCTTAATCCATCCGTCCTCTATGAGCTGTAAAAATTTCAGGAAATGTCTCTCAGCCGTTTGGATGTTATAGTCGAAATGGTGGGACGGATTTCTATGCATTAATGACGACTCCACCATTTAAATCTCCACTTCAGATCCCTTTATCATCATGAAAACATCAGAATTAGCTCCGGCCACAGTTGAATAAAATGATCCTCATATTTTTATCTTTCTACTGTATAAATTTGAGCTTAATTGGGCTTGGTTTCTGGGCCCCACATTTGTTTGATGGGCCTTAGGCCCATTATGCTTTTTCCAGCAAGTTTCTGCCTTCAGGCGCAAAATTCTCCATCTTCCTTTGGGATTCATCCATCGGACCTAAAAGATAAAATGTTCCAAACAAAGCGATCAATCATATCCCAAAATTTCAAATTAAAATGATTAATAGTGTAATTTCCACAAGCAAATTATTGAGTGGGCCCAAATTGACATTTTAAGCATGAATTGCACAATGATGGGAAATGAAGTTCAATTTATGAATTGGACTAAAATTGATGTTTATAAACTTTAAAACACATTAATATTAAAAACTTAACAATGAATATTAGCCACTTTAAGTGACTAATCAAGTACCGTGGGTCCTCTTCTACAACCAATCGCACCTCCACCGTGGGTCTGCCGCTACAACCAAGCGCACCCCACTGGGCTATCCGAATCACTCCGAGTCGATCGATCATCAGTCGTCATGTCTCAGTCAACTACTAGGTCTCTGCACACTGCTAGATCGTCTCTGGGAGAGTCTGATCCACGAGCTACTGGTCGATACTCCAAGTATCACAAGTCCCAATAAGAAGTATATCAAAGGAACACCTCTTCATTGGGGTGTCAAAGCAACAGAAGACACGTCAATCGGACTCCCGTTCTGTGAGTTATTAGGCTTTTCGTCCTAGGGGCCCAGTTGGTTTTGTGTACGAACCAACCCGAACACATCTCAACCGTACCCCGAACTCTCATAGGGTATACTCATAGGGACTGATTCCCAATGTGATCACCAACGCTGCTGACGGTTCTTCAAACAGATGTCTGGTCTGAAAGTTATCAGCTTTTTCGTTCCAGGGACCCGGTTGGATTTCAGGTACAGTCTAACCTGTCTATTATCCAACTGCATCCAAAACTTAGGCTAAGCATGACAAACATTTCGTCTCACCAAGAGAAATCCAACAAAGTCTATAACATGTCAATCGGATGTCCGGAGCTCGAGATATAAGCGTTTCCACTCCAAGGGCCCGGTTGGTTTCGGGTTTGAACCAACCCGGCCGTACCCAAAGTTATCTGAAACCTTTAGTGTAATATACTGAAACGACCGTCTCGATCCAAGGATCGCATCTCAGCTGATGGTGAGTCGATCAAAGGTATATATCCCAATATATGGACAAAAGACAGTAAGAGGTCCGCGAATAGGGGGTTCGGGCCTAGTCCGACCGGGCCCGATACCCCCTGGGTCGGCCCGAACCGGTTCGACCCGACCCGGGTCCGGGTCTAGCCCGCTTGGGTGCGGCCCGGCCCGGCCCGGCCTGGGCGCGGCCCGGCCTGGCGTGCTCATCCGGGCCGGTGTGGCCGGCGGCTCGGCCGTAACGGTCGAGCGGAAGGGGTGTGGGGGGGCACGCTGCCCCCCTCCTGTGTGAAACCACGGCCCCCATGAGGGGGCGCTGCTCCTGCTGGCCAGCCGGGGGTTACGACCCCCGACTCTTCTCGGAAGCCAGCTGGCCCGGTTCGGCCGACCGGTTGTTGCCGCCGCAGGACCTCTGTGGTCCCGCTCTCCTACTCCGGTGTCGTCGGCCAGAAGTCGGCCGCCGCTTCCTGCTCCCCCGCGGCCAAAGGTCGCCGCCTTGGTCCGACCGGCGCAGCATGACCGTGCCGCGCCCCTTCGCCGCGGCCCCACTCCGGTCGTGACCTCTTAGACGTTCTCCGGTGCGGTGCGACGGCACTGCTGCTTGTTCGATTTCAATGGCGCGGTGCGACGGCGCTGCGCTTCATCGCCCTTTTTCATAGTTTCTGCGCGGTGCAACGGCACCGCACTGCCTTACACGTGCCGCAATAATTTCAAACAACAAGGGCGGAGGAGGGTTGGCCGTGTTCGTGCGGTCCAACCTCCTCCCGTTATTTCGATAACAGGCGGCCCAATTTGAAATGAAGAATGGCAATAGAAGAGATCACGAACAACAATAAAATAAACCACTACCTCGTGCGTAGTTGAACAATGGCTCGTCGTGGAATTGAACGTCGCGAAAGAAGGCATCGCGGAAGAAAGTTCTGCACACGTTGACGAAGATTGTCCGAGGAGGAACGATGTCTCCATTCCTTTGACGCAGGAAGAAGGAATGAAGGAAGGCGCGTCGGGTTGTCGATCTCTGATGAAGGCGTCTCTCACCGTCGCTCATCGTCATAGGTCGGTATTCTTCACGTTCTTCGTCGAGGAAGAAGAACTTCAAGACTTTGAGAAAATTCTCCCAAGCCCTCACTCACAACGAACCCCTTAATAAAAATATGACTTGTCTTATTTTATTAACACACAAGCCAAATGTTTTTGAAATTCAAAATTGAATCAATCAATTAATTAAATTAATTGGAACATTTTAACCAACCAATTAAAAGAGGCATTTAATATATAGTTAAATGCAAGGGGTGACTTCATTTAAAGGGGGGGGGGTGCGTTACTTAATTAAAGGAGGGGGTTGAAAAAGGTGGGGCTCGTGTGGGAATCACCCCACAAATATCCTACTTAGTGGAGTAGGATATAGTGGGTCCCACTCCAACAAATTATCTTAGGTTAAACAACTTAAATAAAATAAAAATCGGTCGCACCATTTTTATTTTATTCCTTTACTTAACCCAAAAATTTAAAAAAAACACACTCGAGCAAACAAAACTCTGGAAAAGGTGTTTATAAGCAATTACTAGTGCTCTGATTCCATCGGTGTCCTCAGATTTCGATTCCGAGCACCGGTTCAAAAGTTAGGAATACCCACTCATTTTTCCACTGAACGTACCCGAGCTAAACTTCAAATAATGATTCTGGGCACACCGGGCCTCAGAATCAGGTGTCGTCAAAAACTATGTTCTTGTAAAATCCCAAAGAAAATTAAGAAAAACATTTCCATGAAATTTCCAGGACTTTACACAAAATGATATTATTTTAAAAGAATAACTTTTTTAACCATACTCACCCATAAATAATATCTTGTTATTATTTGAGTCAATTTAACCACTTACGTAAACAATGATATAAATTTATATCATGGATGAATATGAAAAATTAAATAATGGAATTATTAGAAATCATTGATAAAATCATTTTTTATGATTCTAGTAGTTTTATATTAATATTTAACTTATTATTCTTGACCTACCCTTCTTTTTGTTAAAAATTACTAAAATGATCTCATCGCCAAATCCATTATAATGAATCATACCTAAAACACTTATCAAATGAAATTGTAAAATTATAAATAATTTTAAAATATATATTAAAATACCTATAATAATCTCATAATGGTAAAATTTGAATCTATAAACAAAAATCGAAACTTCCATTAAGAAACTAATACTAAAAAACATTCAATGCTAATAACTTCTGATGATAGAAATAAAACATAACTAATTAATACATTTCTAATAAATTGTTATAAATAAAGCTTAAAAAATATTATAGGTATGAGTAAGGTTATAAAATAGGATACTTTAATATTTTTATATTATATAAGATTTTAGATCATGGTCGGCTAAGAAGGATTAAAGGTAATGGATTTTCTTGAATCAACTTCTTTTCATGTGTCATAATGATTCCTCTTTGACTATGGTTTTACAAGATAATTTTTATTATATTATATAATGATATTATAATTAATTTCCTCTTTAATTACTAGGTAATATAATTTATGGATTGTTTCCTACATAAAATTTAATAATGTTAAGAATAATTCTCAATTTCTCTAAATGAGTTATTTCCCTTCCATATCCATATTCACTATTCTGGCCAATCTTATCCCAATCATTTATGTAAATTCAAATATTTTTTATTTCTAGTAATCTTAATATTTCTATTTACCACCATTAAAATGAAATATTTGTCATTCCGTTTTTCATATGTGTTTTATTGAATGTATTTTCAATATTTTCTATTTGAATTTCCTTTCCAGTTCTTATTTTCATCGTCCACTCCATATTTCCAATGGAAAAAACATTAATCCATTTTCAATGCTCTATTATTTAGATTTCTTTTAAGGTAGGGTTTTAAAAATATTTTCATGTTAATTTCTTTAAAATTATTTTGGAAATTCATTCATAATTTTGGATCTTTAAGATAATGTTAAAAAGTATTCTCTAAAATCTGTTTTCCACAGTGTAGTTTCTATTTTACACTTTAAAAGATATAACTCTTATGGGTTATGATTTATGAATCACCATATAAATTCCTTTATGAAATTATTATTTGGTGTGGTTGAAAATTGGTATCAATAGATCTAATATATAATTTTATATTATATGATACCATTTGGAAGTTATACGAAACCCATTTTTCTTTCCATGGGTTGTCTATAAAAATATGAATGATTCATTTCAAATGGGACACATATTTATGGATGTTGATGGGTGGGGTATTATGTCACCCTCCAGTACATGGTATGTATATTTATTTCTCATGAGATAATATAGTTCCTTCATTAATAGATTTTCTTTAAAATTAAAGGGTGGACCATCTTATATATTCTCACCAATTAAAAGATGGAACTTCTTGGATATATTCATAATATAAAGTATAAACAAGATTGTTTTGCGAAATTTATTCTTTTTTTAAGGAAATATAACATTTACATGCCATATTCCTATACTTATGCTATATAGATCATGTTTATTATCTTATGATTCCACACACTTTTTCCATTATATATGTCTATTCGTTTGAGATTTCATGTATTTTTATCATGATTTCCAGACAAATCTTATTATTTTATTTTCATATGAATGAGATATTTATCCTCTTATCATGTTGTATCTTGTGCTTATGATCTAACCCTTGATGTCTTGCTGATCATTTTTATTTTACTTAGTGTTTGAGATAACCCCTTTCTTATAGTTCCATTACCAAGGTTATGATGATTATTTTAACTTATAAGAATTTTATAAGAGATCTTAGTGTGGATCAATTATAGAGAAATGTTCACAGCTATCATAAAATAAGTTTCTCATTTAGTTCATCCTCAAAGACACTAAACCTTTTGTTAATGGGATTGTGATATGATCATGAGTTGTAATGTTTCATATATGGATATGATGGAGAAGATTCACGCATGGTTCAATGAAAGAGAAAAGAATTATCCTGAGTACCCCCTGGGTCCCAGACTCAGGACCTGACCATCTCTTTTGCATCAACGACCAATCAAGATCATGTACAGTGATGTCCGGATACCGGCTCACCATTGGTTACCAATCAATAAATTGGGATGGGGGACCCTAGAATTCCATTTTTTAAACTCAACGTCCCCCCAAAAATCAGCCACTGTTAGTGGCAGGTGTGCACGGGCACCCTTCCTACCATGAGCCTTCTCGCCTTCCAGCATATTTCCAGTGACGATTCTTTCCCTTTTTTTCTGAACGTCTCATAATCTCCCTTGGACACCATCATCCAGTGCCCAGGGTCTAAGGAAATTTGGAACAAATGGGGATCTACTTCAGACACTTCACTGGCCATGGCCTCTAACATCCCATCCTTCCTGATGTGATGGTGTTATTCCTTCTCGTCGGCTAAAGCAAGTTCACTTTGCACCCTGGCCTGGATCATTTGGGTATGTCACAACAAGGAAGTTTTCAACCATGTTCACAGAACCCCCTAATTCTGGATTGAGTGGGCCTTTTCTTGGATTGAGGGGTGAAATAACCACAATGGTCAACAAAATCCCTTAGGAACCCCTTCTTTTCCCTACCACTAGAGTCCTCCAAGTTAGGGGATTCTTTAGATTAATGTGGATGCATCTATCCCTAAGGATGGGCATGTCTCCTCAGCATCCGGGCTCGGAATCATTAGGGGCAAGTCGTTGCGTCCAAACAGGAATCACACTTCACTTTTTGGGAACCTGTGGTGGCTAAGGCTGCTTCCATCCTTGTAGGTATGATGCTCGCCAAGGATCGTGGATGGGATAAGATCAACCTAGAATCAGACTATCTCACCATTGTCAATGCTTCCAATTTCAATGACGGCAACCTCTAGTCTTTTGGATCCCTCATCAGGATAATCCTTTCTCTCTGTCAAGGCTTCTCAATCTACACCTTATCCTTTACTAAAATGGAAGGAAACAATTTTGCTCATTAGTTGGCGGCATCAGGCCCCTATGATGTTAACCATCTCTGACTGGACCATTTCCCTTCATGGCTTTGTGATTGTACGTTCGCTGATCTTCGACATTAATGAATCTGTCTATTCAAAAAAATTGTTTGAGTATAGGATAACATCATAATATTTTAATGTCTTGAGAATTTGTTTTTCTTAAAAATTACATCCATTAATGGGTATTGGGAAGTGGATGTGGTTATATACCGTATTCACCTAGGGGTAATCACCATGAAACAGTTGAGTATTTACACGATCTTCACTCAATGCATGATGAGTTAGTCTAAGACTGAAAACATGGATAAACACTCACAAGAGATATTCTTTGGTCAATCACATCCTCGTTACTAGAAAATATAAATGAATTTTTATGTTAAAGAATTAAGTCAAGGAGTTTGAGGGAACCCATCCAAAAGAAACCTATATTGAACCAAGGGTGATTTGGTTTGAACTTTAATATAATGTAATGGTTTCAAATAATAATACATTTCAAGGTGGAGTATTTTATGATATTATTTATGATAATTCTCTTATTATGTTAATTTTTCATCACTCATGTTAACCCCTTTTGGTTTTAATAATGGTTGAAGCCCAAAGGAACCTAGTTAATAATAGATGTCATGGACAATGTGAATATTTTCCCAATGAGCAACATGATAAGATACGAGTTAGAGTGAGAAATTGTGTGGTTATTCCTAATAATTTACCATGAATTATGATTAATAAAATTACCTTAGTTGAGTTTCCAAACATAAAAAATAATATAAGGATAGAGTTTCATGGAATTTCAGGTAATGAATATGATAACGAAAATAAGATTCAATTTCCTTCATGTTAAAAATTTGGGGACATGAACCTAGGGGAATGTCTCAATGGAACTTGAAGATGTTTTATCTATAGTAAAGGTGGGTCTCAAGCAACAATATACCAATTAAAAGGAAGAGACTATTTAACACTGTGGAAGAAAATAATGTTCAGCCTAAGTTACCACTAATTGTTCAATGTCTAAAATATGGGAAACATGGGATTTACCCAAGTCAATTCAATAAAACAAAGGATAACAAGAATGATGAGCATTAGAAATTTATAAGACTAAGGATAAATAGAAATCTAATGTGACCAAAACTAATGAATTGGGTTATGAAAATGATGTTGAGTGAGGAAACCGATCATCCACTCAAGAACTGTTAATATTCCATTTTTATTAATCAACCCACTCCTTTATAATGAGAATATATTATAAAGATATAAAATCTTCACCTCAATGAGTAGATATTGAATTATTAATAAAAAATTATAGTGGTAAGATTATCATATCCCATGTTTGTGTTTATGGGATAGTTCTTTTTATAAATCATATTAGTATTCCATTAGATAAATATAATGTTATTAGGGAAATGGATTAGTTCTCTCCACATATAGTGAAAATTATTTGGAATAAGGAGGTAAAATTTCATATCAACTTATGATAGTCCATCAATGAAAGTATTATTAAAAACATCATTTATAATGAAGTTATATAATGTGGCTCTTGATATCAAATAATGATTGACTCTTCGATCAAATGGATAGAGAAAAACTCCATATTATGCATAATCCTATTTTGGGGAAAAAGATATATTCTCCATGTTTATAAGGTTTACATCTCTCAAGAAATCATATCCTGATGTGTGTGTATATTTTAGATTCCCTTATATATTTCAATTGGTAAGTGATGATTAAAACTGTGAGGAAGAAATTTACTAATGGGGGGAGAATGTAATGCCTCGAGATTTTAGTATTATTTGATTCCTTTAAAATAAATATTACAATCAATATATTTATTTACACACAATTTTGGACTAAAATGAAATCATAATGCTTTAAAATAAAATTATTACTTTTCACTGTAATAATATATCTATTAAATTAATGGGTATAAATGAAAATATCCACACTATGAAAATATATATAGAAAATAGAAGCAATGACATCGAGTAATACGAGTCTTTATTATGAGGATCACCTATCTAAACATTGAAAAGAGGTGGAACCACTAGTGTTTTCTCTAGACCGAGCCCAATCTAAAAACACAAAATTATACTATGAGTAAAAAAATATATGAGAAAAGTTAAAGGTTGCAGAAATTTTCATAGGATCTATGTTATCTTAAATGCCAACTACAATGGCCATCATAGCTTTTATTAATCTTGTGTATTATGTAATTATTTTGAGAGGTTATGTAAGTATAAATTAAGATGATATAGAAATTTAATTATCAATGTAATAAATAATTTCATCTTTTTAAATTTATATAAAAATAATGTACATTTTTAATACTAATACATTGAAAAAAATTCAATTATGTTGTTTAATAGCTAATAAGACCAATTTAGCCAAAAACCTTTTTCTCTAAAATTGGATTTTTATGGTCATTATTTTAATAAATTAAATAAATTATGTCTATATTTTTTACATGAACAATATATTAACACCAATATAATTTTTAATTGATAGGAAATAAGAATAAGAATGGTTAATGTTTTTAAAAAAATATTCCCTATGAAAATAGTTTTCATTATAATTTTACATTTTTATTTTAAAATTAGAATATAAATTTTAGAATTTTAAATTGAAAAAATAACTTCATTTTTTTATATATAGGAAAAATATTATCATAGGATTATTTTTAAGATTTTTCTATAAAGTTTTTTTATTGAATATTGAAAATTCTGTTTTTATTAATTCTATAGCTTTTTTTATTTAATTAGGATCTAAAAGTGACTAACAAATTTTATAAAAAAATTTAAAATACATGAATGTTTTTAAAGGGTGAAATTATTCATTTAAAAATACTCTGTTTAATTTATAATACCCATGTTTAACATTTTAAAGCGTAACTTATCATTTATTCAAACAAAAAAAAATATTCTTCATCTTTTTCTTTTAATTGTGATTTCATGAGGTAGAATTATGTTTTAGATTTATTTTTGGTCCACATAAATATAATTTTTTATTAATGATATAAATAATTTCATGAAAATCTAAAACATTTGTAAATATATCATAAAAAAAATTTAATTCGTAAAATTACACTTTCTAAAAATGGATTTTTACATGTTAAGTGAATTAATATTAAAATTAAAATTTCTCACCACTACATATTTTACATGATAAAATTATTTACATTTTTTAAATCATAATAATAAAATTATTTCCTAAGGGTCTTTTCATTTTTATTCATAAAATTCAGTTTTCGAGGTTAACAATGTAGTTACTATAGTTAATTTAAATTAAGGTAAAAAAAGAGTTTAACCAAGTGTAAAAGAGACAAAACATGTTCAAAAAAATTAAATGATATATTTATATTTTATAGAATAAACCTTATCTATTATCCATTATTTTCTACTTTTGATTCTACTTTCCATGTGAAACATTTATTCCTTTTATATTAATATGATATATTTAGAAAAATATAATTCTGTCCACCTATAAAAGGGTCCTTCCACCACACCCTCATGGAAACTTAAAAATTTTATTTCCTATTCAACAACTACCCTTTTTTACTTCCCCTAGTTACTTATCCCGTGTTTTTTAGGCCCCTTGATCCATGTAAAATCACTAAGGCCATCATGAGCACTAATCTTTACACAAATTATTTTATCCCCTATTTTTCTCTAAAAAATATAATTTTCCCATTCTTATATAATAAAATAAGTATTTTTTTGTATACTTAATTTTATAATTTTAAGGAATAATCATTATCCAAATTCCCCATTTTCTTTATAAATGTAAAAAAAATTCATGGATGAATATAAAAACCTAACTATTTTTATTATTTGATGTAAATGAGAGAATAGTGTTTCTTTTATGGTTATATACATTTATTATGAACATTTAACTTATTATTATTATACCACCCTTTTTTCATTAAAATTTACAGAAATAAGCTTATCACCAACATTATCATCATGAATCATAACTAAATTACTTATTAAATGTAATTAAAAAAATTAAAATTCATTATAAAAATTATATTCCACTCTATATAATTTTATTATAATACGGAATTTTGAATATATAAAACATAATTGACATTTCCATTGTGAAACTAGTGCTAAACAAATAATTGATGATAATAACATCTGATGGAGAAAATAAAATATAACTAATTAATATATTTGTAATAAATTATTATCAATGAAATTTATAAAAGTTTATATGTATGATTTAGGTTATAAAATAGTTGTATGATAGTTATTTTTTCATACATAAGGTTAGAGCATGTTTGAATAAGAAGGGTTAAAGTTATGGATTTTTCTTAACCGAACTTCTATTCTTGAGACATAATTATTCCTATTAAACTATAGTTTCATAGGATGGTTTCTCTTCTATTCTGAGATGATTTTATAATTCCTTTCTTCCTTATTTTCTAGGGAATTAATTTTATGAATTTCTTTAATCATAAATTTTAATGAGTTTAAGAATAATTTTTATCCTCTCAAAATGGGATCTTTTGATTCCATATCTATATTCACTCTTCTTGACAATGTTCTCCTATTCTTACCTTGAAATACAAATATTTTTTATTTCTTGTAATATAAAAATTTATATATACCTATTTTAAAATGAAATATTTATCATTCTATTTATGATTTGGGTATCAAAAAAAGTATTTCTTTAGTGAAAAATCCCTCAAGGAGACATTTCAATGTTTTTGGGTTGGTTGTATTTGTTGAAAAAGCCAGTTGTGATGTTCCAGCATGGTTTTTCACCAAGTATGTTTCAAAGATCCTATATGGTGGATACCAATAAACTCTTGAATCATTTATTCTGAGATATGTTTTTCATTTATCCATAAAAAAGGATCATTGAAGTATGGATGATCTAAAATGTATTATAATGTTTCACATATAAGGTGGAATCATTTTCTAGTGTTTTATAAATATTTATGGTTGAAAATATATAAGAAGGGGAATGTTTTTTTATATATATAAAAGAGTGTTTTCATGCAAGTGAAAATGTTCTGTGAATAGGTGAAAGAGTTTTGTGAAGTTGTGTAAAAGTGAAGATCTGATTCTTCCTAAAAAAACTAAAAAATAAATTATTTTATGAAATTTATATAGTTTCATGAAAGTACAAGATTCAAATCACAAATAGAGTTATGTGAATATGAGACATACATATAGATGTTTTGCGGTGGTAGTGAGTTTCATGTTAAAGGATACATCAAATCATTATAGTTTGTTAAACATATAAATTTATGTGTTTGGTCAATGGCATGAAAGGTAATTTCATTAAGGTTCATTCCTTATTGTAAATAGGTCATTACCCCCCTCATTTTATATTTCCAACCCCTAGAGAATATCATGGCTCTAAAATATCATAAAAGTTGTGTTAAGGAATTTCTTTTCTAATGTAGTTAAAAAAACATCAGTTATCTGAAAAAAATAAACATGTGTCTATATATCTAAGTGAGTTTCATGACACTAAAAAGTAGCATGAAAGTTTTATTTCTATAATAAAATGAATTTATGAATGACAGGTGGAGTTCCGTGAAAAATCAAAAAGTTTTTTGAAAGTTGGGATGTTATGTTAAAGTTGTGAAAAGGTTTTGTGAATAAATGTTGTTGGAACCCGAAATAAATACCTAGATATTATATGATAAATTTATATTCATCATGTGGATTAGGTTAGAGATTCATGATTCACCAAACAGGGTGTAAAAAATTGATTCAATAAATCAATGAAATAATATTCTTGAGGAGTAGTGAACACACTTTAGTTGAAAGAGTATTGAGATTTCAAAGTGTGAATGGTTGTATACTATGTGGAATTGTGATTCCTCTCTAAAAATTATAATAGCAAAGCACTATAGCAGATATGGTACATCATCACATTTCCCTTCTATGATACTTGTATGTATTCTAGTGAGTGTGAACCAAGTAAATTATTTATAACATATGCATGTTTTAATTATTATACATTTGTTGTTATGGAAAGGATAGAGAAGAGTTTTTTGTTTAAAAAAGAAACAATATCCAAAAATGGTAAGTTGTTTTAATTTATCATACCATGACTCACCCCTGGGTATTTTACCTAGTAGGGATAACAATTGGTATCAAAGCAAAAGTTTATAGTCAGTGTTTCTCTCTCAGTGGAAGTAATTTAGTTGTTAATCATAAAGGTATTATGATATTTGATGGAAACAAATCACACATGTAGAATAATTGAATGTATAACTACTTTTGACCATTAGTAATGGGTGTTTTTATTGTTTTTATGTATGGAATTTTAGTTAGTATAGACAATAGAGATTTACCAGAAATAAAGTAAAAATAATTGGATACTAGCACCAAAGGAATCAATGCTTTAAGTAGAGCTTTATCCAAAATAATCTATATGAAAGGTGATTTCTTGTAAGTCATCACAAAACATGTGCGAAAAGCTATTAAATATCCATGAATTTAATTAAAAAGTGAAAGAAGCTAAATTAAAGGTTCTATGGAACATGTATGAGGAATTTATGATGCACCCTAATGAGTCTATTATTTCATTATTAGATCATTTGAATGTTTTTATGTAGGAAATTCTCATTATTAGAGAAATACATGACAATGTAAACATTTTTAATCATATCATGAGAATATCACCACCTTATTTAAAGAAAAAAGTCTCTATACTAGAGTAAAACATACCAAAAGGAGTTGACATTAGATTTCTTTCACAGTACACTTGATGTATAAAATATAAGAAATGATGATAACGGGGTTTTGGAAAAGGGTAAGTCTAAAGATGTTCTATTCAAGGCTATAAATAATATCATAATAGATGATTTATAGGAGTAAGGGAATGTAGATTAGGGGATACAATTTCATTCCTAAAATATATAAATGGAAAATGATTATTTTAAGGGAAACTTTCACTCACATAATTTTGATATAGAAAGGTTGGGAATCTGGTAGAAAAGTGTGCCAAAAATTTTCAAGATGATGATGAAGACAATGATAAAATTATCGTAATGAAGTATTAATCCAATGTAAAAGTTAGGAAAGGAACCAAATGAAATTTATTCAAGAAGGAGAATATTTTCTCTCAAGAAAATATCAATTCATAATAAATTGAGGAAAAAGAAATTAAAGGAGGCAAAGAGAATACCTAAAATGATATGGTTGCAATTACAGACAGTTCCTAGATGAGGAAAGAGAGATTAAATGGTAAGAAGTGTATGGAATATTTTATCTATAGGATGAATTAGAAGTTTCTCTTAAGTAGATAGATTTTTGGAGATCAAAATGAAGAAATAAAATAGAGTGGTTAATGATGCCAAACACTATATAAAAAAACATTTATAAGAGAAGTTCAAGATTACTGAATAAATTAAAAGGATAAAATATAAAAATCTAGAAAATTCGTATAAGGTCATTGATTACAAGCTCAATATTTAAGAAAATACTAGGGATAAAGATAGTTTGACTAACACAATTAAAGATCAGGGAAAATATATTGAAGATTTTGAGGAGGAATTTTTTTCTTATGAAGAAAAGTATAATACCTTAAAATAATATTGACCCTTGGTTTCACATCATGAAAAAAGGTGAAACCAGAGATAAAGAAAGGGAAATTAGAGTATGGATGTCTAGGAAAATAGATAGATAATATTTAAGATATGAAAATGAAATAGCTAGTATGGTCCTCGATTGCAAACCCAAATGACTAATGACTGGTTACAAACCACAAGAACCCACTATATGGTTGAATAATAATTTGGGTAGGAATGAGAATCATATGATTTAGATTAACCAAGGAAAATAACCAAGTCTTAGCTGAAATAAATCCTTCGAAAAATGAGGTCATTTAGGGAAAAAATCAGAACATCACCAACACAGACATAATAGTCCTTATTGAAAAAGAACTTCTAGAAAATATTTGTAAAAAAGTATTTTTGACATAGGTGCACATTTCTAATAGATCTTTGTTGTATCCAAGGGAAGATATGAATTTATATGAGCTATGGTATGGGAACATGACCATATTGAAGTACATTTGACTCTTTGAAATTAAGTGTTTTATTCTCAATAAGATGAAATAAAAGATGTTTCAATAACATGTAAATGATGGGATATTTCATGGACACACAAGAAATAACAAATCATATAAATTTTTTAATAAGTGGTTGGGAAATTTTTTAGAGTGAAATGATATTTGTTTGGTGGAAAATGAGAAAAATATTTAGCCAATCAGTGAATGTATTAAAGAGGTTAGTGATGATGAAATTATCATCTCGTGTGGAATGTAACTACCTAAGTTATATTTAAAATAAAATTCATATAGTTAGTAGGATGATGTTAGACAAATATTTACATAGAATCTAAAGAGATAATTAGAAATTGATTAAAAAACATCCTCTGTGATTAGACAACACCTATGAAAACAAAGAGAATAAACCCCTATAGAAAACATCTTTCATAAAAAATGTTTAAGCAGAATATTAGGATGAATCTATAAGAGATGATATTTGGGTTTAGGTGATGAATTATGATCTTGACCATATTGAAACGAAACAAATGTGGTATATTATGTTAATTATTTTATATAACGTCATCAGGACAAAATAAATTTTTTAAAAATACTGAATGATGGTGGAATTCAAATTCAAAAAAAAGAAAGACATGTGTGAAATAGATACTCACAGATAGAGGTTATTGATATTGACGAAAAATATTCTATTTTTAAAATATGAGAGATAATTTAATTATTCTTTTTGATATCATTGTATAGGAAATTAAACTTTTTCTAAAGAATGTAATGTCTATATTTCTGAAAGGGGTTCTGGAAGAAGAAGTGTATATCAAAAAAATATATAGATCACACAATCATAAAAATTATTAAAAATATTGTTAGTTGAGGAAGGATTGATATGGATTTAAATAGTAACAAAGAGCATGGTATGCATGACTTCATCAGTATATATAGAAGATTATTTTCTAGTATTGTGGATTTTACTAGAATATCCATGTCAATAATGAGAGTAACCAAAGGATGATGGTGCTTTTGTATGTCAATGAAATACTTTTTTATGAAATAAATGAATATTAGTGGAAAGTTTTTATATAATTCCTGAAATGTATGTTCTAAATTCCAATTATTGGAGGGTTGATGTTTTTCATTGGTTTCTTGGTAATGAAAAGAAGGAATTACACATTTATTTATCAATATAAATATTCAAAGGAGGTAATGATAAGATTTATAATGGAAACTTTCACAGAGTTGAAAACTCTAGTTGCTAATCAGGTGAAGTTTTCAGGGGATCAATATAAAGTGCAGTTAATGTCATGGGATATAGGCATATCATTGGAAGCATATTGTACCTAATAGTGACACAACCCGAAATTATGTTTTTCACATGCTAGGTGGTGCAGAATCAAAGTATTCTCAAGAAAATCCACTTGTAGTGAAAAAAAATTGGTATATTAAATTCATGATGGATTTCGATTTTCTATATAAAGAAAAATCCCAGTAATAGTTATTAGTTTATACAAATGCAAATTTAGTCAGCTAATTAGCTGCTAAAACGTCAACATCCGGTGGTGTATTCTATCATTGAGGGTTTTTTATTTCTTTTCCATTAAAGAAACAAGATTACATTTCATTAATCACCATATATGATGAATATATTACAGATACTAAATATTTCATATAGTTACTATGGATAAAGCATCATCTTGAAGATATGGGAGTGGAAAATTCTTTGATAGGAATCTCTTATGATAATTCAAGTTCTATAAATATCAACAAAAATATTTCCATCACTCATAGATGAATCACATTAAAATAATGTATCATTTTATCAAGGAGAAATTGGATCATCGACTTGTGAATTTTGAGTATGTGCCTATCGAACTACAGGTTGTGGAAATTCTGATAAAGGCCTTACCTAAAGAAATGTTTGAATGAAATTGAATTTCTCATAGTGTCCAGTTGATTCCCAACACTATAATGGAGTAGATGTGGAACCAACTCTACCTAAGGTATGGTTTTTATATCTCTGTGTGTTGATATGTGTTATTTACCATATTTTAAAACATAAAAGAGTGACCTTTTGGTTTTTCTAAAAATAGGGAGAAGTCATGTTCAAGAAATTGGGACAATCCAATAGGGGGAGTATAGAAATAAGGGGGGTATAAAAATCTATGAATGATAAATAATTACATTAAATGAAGATATATCAAGAAGGATTATATGATGGTTCCATGATTATAACATTTACCCTTTGGGGTTGATGAAATGGCCTTCTTGAGAGCTCCAAATTTTGAAATGGTTTTCAAACCATTGACATTGTTGCAATTATTGTTTTAAAAAACATTTAGTATCAAGAATTATTTGTTTCATTGATGACATTTTAATGCTACTCTGGTTTCCCAAACCTAGTACAACTCATATAATCTTAGATTATGTGTTGAATAAATCATTGATCACTATCTGCAGTTACAAGATGTGAATTTTTGTTCAAGAGAGAAGAGTGAAATGTTTTTTCAACTAACTAAAAATTGAAGGGTGAAATTAGTATCAATGGGTGAATAGTTTTCAAAAAACCATAAGGTTCATATTTTGGGAAAAAATCACTCAAGGTGACATTGTTGTGTATTTGGGTTTGTTTTGTTTGTTGAAAAATGATAATGAAAAAGTTTGTTGTGAAGTTAGAGAATGGTTGTTTTCAATGTATGATAAAAAAGATCCTAGATTATGGAGACATGTATGAGCTCAAATAATCTATAAAGAGATTTGGGTTGAATCTATCTATGAAGGAGGAGAATTGAGGTATGGAAGATTTGGAATGTGTATAGGAAGTTACATGTATAAGGTAGCAACATTTCATAGTGTTTTTTAAATATTTAGGGGCCAAAATTTATAAGAAGTTAAATGTTCTTTTTGAAGTAAAGGATGTTTTTTCACACAAGTGAAAATGTTGAAAAAATAGGTTAAAGAGTTTCACAAAGTTGTGTGAAAGTGAGTATTTTTGGAGACGTAAAAAAATATGGAAAATGAAGTCATTTCTCCAACATTATGTAGTTTTATGAATGAAGTAGTTACATGATGTAGACAGAGTTTCACAAACCTGATAAATACACATGGAAGTTCAAAACAGTAATGCGTTTCATGCTAAATACGACATAGAATCATTTACGTTTGGTGAAAAAGTGAATTTTTTTAACAAGGTCGATGAGACAGAAGGTAGTAGCATGAAGGTTCAATGATGCCTATAAATCGGCCTCTACCCCTTCATTTGAGAGTTCCAACCCTTAGAGAATATCAAAGAAATGAAATCATTTAAGAGTTTCTTGAAGGAATTTTTTACATGAATCATTTATGAGAACACTAGTTACATTAATAAAAGGTAATTGTGTCTTTATGTCCAAGCGAGTTTCATGAAACTAAAAAGTTTCATGAAATTTGCAGTTCCATGAATCATTTAAAATCTTAACAAAATTTTTATTTTCATGAAAAATTGAAATGTTTTGTGATAGATGGGTTGTTGTGTAAAAGTTATGAAAAGGTTTTGTGAATGAAATTTACATAAACCAAAAGTAATTTCCTAGAAATTTTGTGTTGAATTCATATTCTTCTTGTGGATGATAGTAGATCTTCAGGAAAAATCAAATGTGTTCTTAACTATAATTATTCTTGAAATCAATGAATGGATCTTATAGAGGAGTAATGAAAAAACATTAGTTGAGAGAGTAGTGAGATTTCAGAGTGTGATTGGTTATAAACAAGAAATCATAGTGAGTTTTCTATAAACATAGTAATAGAAGTTCACTATAGTGTATTTGGTACATCTGAATATTTCCATTGTATTCTACAATGATATAGACCAGTGAGGGTGAACTAAGAAATATTATTGTGTCAACTACATGTTTCAATTTGTATTCATTCATTACTACAGTAAAAATAGATAATAGAGTTTTTATTAACAATGAAATAAGATCCACAAAGGTTTGGCTATTTTAATATTTCATACCTTGATTAACCCCATCCTCCTTGGGTATTAACCCTTGTATGGCTAAAAATTTAAAAATTATTCAAAAATATTTCTCTTTGAAGTTCATATTTTTATCTTCCACTCCACATTTCCTATGGAAACCCTCTAAGTCATTTTTAAGGATCCATTATTTGGATTTTATTAAAGTGGTGTTTTAAAAATATTTCCTTCTTACCATCTTGAAAATTGTTTTTGAAAGTGATTCATAATTTCACCTCTTTATGAAAATATAAAGAAGTGTTTTCTAAAAGATCTTTTTTCATGGTTTCATTTTCTTTATCCTCCTAAAAAAATCAAACTCTTATAGAGTTATGTTTTATCAATCAGACTATAAATGAATCAATGAAATAATCCTTTTGGGTGATTTAATTTTGGTATCAATTGACCTAATCCCTAAATTTAGTTTATGTGATACCATTTGAAAATAAATTCGAAGACATTTTTCTTTTCATGGGTTCCTTGTGACATAATGAATGATTGATTTCAAATGGAACACATATTTATGTATATTTAAGGGTGGGGTATTACATATCTCTCCAAAACATTGGTTAAGGTATTAAATGTAATTTCCCATAATTCCATTATTTTTTTTAAATTATATGGTATTATATTGAGACCATGCGCTAAAACGACACATGATTCTGGGCCCCGGTGAGCCTAGAATAAGCATTTGAACTTTTTTTAAGTTTATTTAAAATAGCACATGTGATCGGTTTTGGAAACCTCTAAAAGGGTGCCCGGATTAAAAATATGAGGGCATCGTTGCGTCCGGAATAGTGACTTTACCTAATAATTGAGTTAACCTTGATCGGTGTGGGACAGGGTAAAAAGTTTTTTTTCAGACTTTTTAAGAAATTCTATTAAAATAATTTCTTAAGGGAAAATAAAATAATCCTCAAGTTTATTTTTTTTTAATTTTAAATTAATTGCAATGAAATATAACTGAAATTCTATTTTATAAAAGAAACAGTGTAATGACACTTCAACGCAATGAAATAGAACATGTTTTCTATATTTAATGGATTGACCAAAATCAATCATTGGAACGTTGGAGAAATGCTCTGAACCCTTGGAGTTTTGGTGTTGGTGAATGGTGACTGACTAAATACCGCTAATGACTGATTGAGGAGCAATGAACGCACTGACGCCAATCATCTCCAATGAACAAGCCACCAATTAGGTAGGGGTTCGTTATCATTAAATTTGATTCCCCATTCTTTTTTTCTAAACAACAAATGCAGATCAACCTATGAACAGGTTGATCCATAGATCAGCTATTCTTGTTGGAGGGTTGTATGATCTCTGGGTTTCTATTCGGGGTTAGTCTTGATATAATCATAGTCTTTCCCATGTTTATTTTAAAACTCTAACATGGAGGAATTGGGTGGACATAAACAAGGCCCGGATTTCTCTGTTTGGGAATTTGTGTGTTCTTCATGACTGAACCCCGAGATCGATAGAAATACAACATTGAGGTCGTAGTAGGGAAGATGACAACTCAAGAATTCTAGAGGTACTTGTGGATCAATGAATGGACTATCATAAGAAGTTTGGTGGCCCACAGAAGGACCCGTTGGCACGTCGACGGCGGCACGCGACGGCGGTGGAGGTCCCCACGGCATTGGCCATGGGGAGTTAGAGGAGGGACGCTAGCAACGACTTATGGTGGGGTATTTAGCAACGCGTCATTGAGCCATGTCACATGGCCGGAGGACCATGGTCCAGTGGGACCGTGGCAGGAGGGCTCTACGGAAAATTCATCGCGTTGACCGGGAGCAGACATGA
Source organism: Viscum album (assembly GCA_963277665.1). Lineage (NCBI taxonomy): Eukaryota > Viridiplantae > Streptophyta > Magnoliopsida > Santalales > Viscaceae > Viscum > Viscum album. The sequence continues at coordinate 885,098,246 of OY728125.1, forward strand.
TGATCGCTGCTGCATCCGAGTGAGAGTGGGACGAGGTTCCCCAGTGGGTCAGACCCACAAACTAGTGTGTCAGACCCATGTCCCAGATGGTCCATGCTAGGCCCAGTAGATTGGGTCGGATTTGGGTCACGTTATTGGACCCCAGACTGGGTTGGGCGGTCTGACCGATTCAGACCGGGACCTGGACCCAACCAACCCCTTTTTACAAAAATGTCCATAACTTCCAAACCGTGCATCCAATTGATGATATTTTTGTGGTGTTAGGACCCTTGTGATGACGTGATACTTTTGACATATTTAACTGAGTTTCTAAGGAGTTTGATATATGAACAATGGATTGAGGAGTAGATTCTTGTAGAATTAAGTGTGTTACGAGTGGGAATCCAGTGACTGGTTGTGATGAGAAGGAAGTTTCAAGAAAACCTCAGTGGCCTAATAGACGAGAAGTCATGCGAACTTCAGTGGACTAGAATACGAGTAGTTGTGCGAACCTGTGTGGCCTGACAGATGAGTAGCTGTGCAGACTTGTGTAGCCCGGTAGACGAGTAGCCATGTATACCTGAGTGTCCTGACAGATGAGTAGTAATGTAGACATGTGTGTCCCAACAGACTAGTAGTTGAGCAGAACTTAGTAGCTCAGAAGACGAGCGGACCTAAATGGCCTGAAAAAATTCAGCGACTCATCAGGGATGAGTCCATCAATAGTTAAATTATTCATCTTTACTAATGATAATCCCCCTTTCTATATTTTAAGTAATACCTATTGGAGATGTCCATTACATCCAGTGTACTTTTCCTTTTTGGTCTTTCTTTGTGGTTTGGGGTCCCTACTGAGTATTTTTTTACTCACTCATTCACGTGATTCACCTGCACCTATTGTGTCTTTTGTAGATGAGAAATGTCTTGACGAAGACCTTGGTGGTCCAGGACCGGGCAATGCGCAGTGAGGTTAAACAGGTGAGGCACTTTTCTACGGATTTCGATAGATAATATTCACCTACCCTTCAGGTAGGTTTTTTTACATATATAATTTTTAGAGGCCTTTGTAATTTTTTATTTTCATCTTGTCGTTGTTGGGCTTTTATTCTAGCCCCCTTTACTTTCTTCTTCCACTTTATACTCTCAGTGGTTGTGTTAGTGGTATACATGTTTTTCCTTTCAACTTTGTGGGCTTGGGGTTGTCGTGGCATGACCCCTAGGGGATGGGTCGTGAAAAATTGGAATTAGAGGTGGTTGGTCCTACCTTAAAGACCAAGAGTCAGTGGTTATGTTTTGGGAAAATAGTGTTAAATGTTTCGATTTCAACTTTCAGGATCAGGGAGTCTAGTTTTGGTGTGGCGGATGATATATCCATACACCAGGACCCTTAATTCTCCTTTTCGATTCAATACATGAAACACTGGTTTCATGCATCTTATATGAATTTATAGTGTTCTCATGTCCTTTTTGAGTCAAATTCAACTCACCAAGTATAACCTACTAACCCCTAGCAGAGGATTGGATCGAGGCGGTTATGTGAGTCTTCTGACTAATGAGGATACCTCTCGACCATATGATGATCTTATCCATGATAATTCATTACGTATCAGCATGGATATGGTTGATCTTGAGGATCCAAATTCACGATGAGGTGACCCTCACCTAGATGGACTTTGACCGCCTCTTCAAAGAGGAGTTTTTTCCAGCGACGTTGCGCTCAGTACGCATACAAGACCTACTGTACCTACATAATGGTGACATGATAGTAGTAGAGTACTCAAAGAGATTCACCATGCTATCTGGCTACTCAACAGACATGGTTCAAGACCCATTCTTCATTGCAGAGAAGGTTCCATTAAAAAGAGATACTAGTAGAACCCAGGCGATAGAGTCTTCTTCTATGGGTAGTAGGCAACAGACACAGGGTCCAAGCGGGCCAGGAATTTTAGGGGATGACCCCAGGATGAAGGATCGATGGTACAAAACCCCTTGGGAGGAGGGATTCATTCGAGGGGCAGAGTGTGATACTCATGCAGTGCACAGGGGCACATGTCTTGTGATTTCCCAACTCACCGCACGGATGACCGGAATATGGTCAAGGGACTACCGAGGTAGATGTAGAAGTACAAGAAAGGTGGTCCGCATGTGTGGCAGATGTGGCAGGGGATCTAGCAGAGCAGTAGGTGGTGGGAGGAGGTTTGATGTGCTACAACCACCACCCCCATGTGGTCCACCATGGTCTCCGAGAGTTGGTGGGCAGGGGAGAGGCCAGCTACAGGCGATGGAGGCCTATGAAAGCAGTGCTTTAGAGATGATTGAAGGTACGATCTGTGTCTTCTCAATCTCAGATTCAGTTTTTATAGACACTGGTTCCACTCACTCATTCCTTTCCACAGACCTTGTTCGGGGCTCAGAGATTTCGGTGGAGCCATTGGATCAATACATAAGGGTGGAGAATCCTACGGGATGGGATTAAATGATCACACACTAGTGACAGTAGTATGGGGTTACTCTTGGAGGTGAAAACTTCAGCTAGGATCTCCTAGTAGCGAAGACGAGGCCTTACGATGTAATCTTGGGTATATACCGGTTATCCACAGTTCATGCTCAGATCGACTGTCTTAGGTGCAAAGTGCAGTGTGTCTGCAAGGATGGGACTAGGTTTTCCTTCACCAGAGAGAAGGGAACTCTTGTATAACAGGTTAATCTTTCTCAGAGGAGGGTGCGTCCGATCACTCACCAGTTGACTAGCCTCACCCTTGGTGCGATGGATGAGAAGAGTCCTCACTTTCCTGTAGTGGTGAACGTGTACGAAGATGTATTTCGGGAAGTTGTTCTGAGATTACCTAATCACAGATATGTAGAATTATAAATTGATCTATACCCTGGGATGACACTGATATCCACACCAACATATCAGATAGATCCCTCAGAACTTCATGTGTTGAGGGTGAAGCTTGAGGACTTGCTGGAGAAGGGATTTGTGAGACCCATTTGTTTCACTGGGGCCAGCACCAGTTTTGTTTTTCCAGAAGGAAGAAGAGAGTATGAGGTTGTGTATAGACTTTCGACACCTAAACCAAGTGACCTTGAAGAAAAAGTATATACTACTAAGGATTTATGACCTCCTAGATTAGTTGAAGGGAGCGTGATTGTTTTTAAAGATAGACCTCAGATCAGGCTATCGTCAACTTTGTGTATGGAATGATGATCTACCAAATACATTCATCAGTTGTAGGTATAGCCACTATGAGTTCTTGGTGATTCCATTCGGCATGAACAATTCCCCAGTTATGTTCATGGGACTCATGAGCAGGATCTTCTAGCTTTACATGTATCATTTCATCATGGTCTTCATTGATGACATTCTGGTGTACTCAGCGTCCGAGGAGGAGCACGTGACACACCTAAAGATAGTCCTGGATACACTATGAGAGCACCAGAATTATGGGAAGATCATGAAGTGTCAGTTCTGGATTCAAGAAGTTCATTTTTTAGGACATGTTATATCAGAGGCTAGAATTTTAGTGGATCCAGAAAAGATAGATGCGGTGCTTTCTTCGGAGCCACCTAGGAGGGTGACTGTGGTGCATAGATTCTTGAGTTTCAATGGATACCACCGGAGGTTCATGCCTGAATTTTCCAGGGTAGCAGCACCCCTGTCAACTTTGAAACGGAAGGTAAATCTATTCATGTGGTCTGAGAGATTCTAATAAAGTTTTAATGTGCTGAGGTAGAGACTGACGAGTGTCCCAATCTTGAGACTACAAGAGGAGGGCGTTGGGTATGTAGTTTTCTTCGATGCAGCAGGGACTAGACTGGGTTGTGTTATGATATAGGATTAAGTATTGAATTCCTACAGTTCAGGAGATTTGAGGCAGCATGATCATAACTAGGCAATCCATGAACTGGGGCTAGTAATAGTGGTATTTTCTTTGAATATATTAAAGCAATACTTGATGGGTGAGCAGTTTTTCGTCTACTCCGACCACAAAATTTCTCATTTATATCTTCTCCCAGAAGGACCTGAACTTGAGGAAACAATGATGGATAAATTTCATCCAAGACTTTGACTTTGAGATAGTTTATACTTTTGGGAACGAGAACATGGTAGCATACGCACTCAGCAGAAGATTCATTTTACAGTTACTGAGTAAGGTGTTAGAGTAGTTAGCCACGATTCAGATTTCCGTCATATATGATGATGGAGTAGCTTATCTTTAGTCAATGACTGTCACTCCCCCACTGTTACTAAAACCTAGGGAGGCACATCTTGTGGATGTTGACTTTAAGACTTGACGTGCTTAGTTGTCCTTAGGATAAGCTACAGATGGATATTTTATAGGTGGTGAGAATGTTATACTTTTCAAAAGAAGCACTATTGTACTAGTGGTGTCACGTGAGGAGGTTCTGAATGAGTTCCACACGTCCCCTTTGACAGTACATCCAGGAGTGGTGATGATGTACCAGGACCTCTGACGTCAAAACTGGTGGCCGAGGATGAAGACGGCAGTGACAGAGTTTGTTTCTCAGTGCCTCACTTATGAGCAAGAAAATGTTGAGCATCAGGTTCCAGGAGATTGACCCAGCCCTTGAGGTGTAAAAGTGGAAGTGGGATGGTATCTCTATGGACATCATGATGATTTTACCCCATAAAACAAGGGGGAATGATACCATCTGGGTTATTTTTGACCGACTCACCAAGTCAGCCCACATCCTACCCTTCCGAGAGTAGGGTTCATTAAAGATATTGGGAAGCCTCTATGTGTAAGAGATAGTTTAAGTCCATGGGGTCCCATCAACTATAGTCTTGGACTGAGACACATGATTTACATCCTGGTTCTAGAATGGTTTGCAAGAGGTGTTCAGGACTCAGCTTCTCTTGATCACAGCTTTCCACTCCTATACAGATGGTTAGGTGGAGAGGACTATTTAGGTTTTGGAGGACGTACTTCATGATTGTATCTTGGACATCAGTTGTAGTCGGGAGGATCACCTACCACTAGTGGAGTTATCATACAACAAAAACTACCACTCCACAACTAGTATAACACCATTTGAGGAATATTATGGGCGACCATGGAGATCACCGTTATGCTAGAATGACCTAGGGGAGTCAGAACTAATGGGTCCAGAGTTGGTATGGGCTACCATTGAGAAGGTTTAGGCCATCCTAGAGTGGATTAGGATAGCACAAAGTAGGAAACAATCTTATGCTGATAGGAGATATAGGCCCTTTGAGTTCAAGGATTGAGACCCTGTGTTTCTTTGGGTCTAATATCCAAGGGGATTATAGATATTTTTCCAAGGTGACAAGCTATATCTGAGATTCATTGGCCCTTTTTAGATTCTGAGTAGATTTAGGGAGGTGGAGTAGTGTATAGTTATCCCATCACAAATTTATCAGGTGCATATTATCTTCTACGTATCACAGCTGAGGAGATATGTGCATGATCCACACACATCATTGACTGGGGTGAGTTGTACATCGAAGATGGCGCAACATTTACAGAGTTCCCAATATAGATTGAGGATTGATAGGGGGTCCTTTATGGATAATCGATTCATCTAGTGCACGTCTGATGGTAGCACGAAATATCTAGGACAGCACATGGGATCAGGAGGCTCAAATTCATGCTTAGTACCCCCATTTTTTGTTTGGACCTTATTTTGGATTATGAGGACGTAAATCCATAAAGGTGGGGGTAATGTAATGTCCCATAATTCCATGATTTTTTTAAATTATATTGTATTATTTCAAGACCAAGAGCTAAGACGACAATTGATTCTGAGCCCCAGTGACTCATGAATAAGGGTTTAATTTTTTTTAAGTTTACTTAAAATAGCGCACGTGATAGGTTTTGGAAACTTCTAAACAGGTACACACATTAAAAATATGAGGGGATAATTGAATCCAGAATGAATAATTTACCTAATAATGGACTTAACCTTGACCAATGCGGGACGATGGAAAAAAGTTATTTTCAGACTTTTTAAGAAATTTTATTAAAATAATTTCTTAAAGGAAAATAAAATAAACATCAAGATTATTTGAATTTGAATTTTAAATTCATTAAAATGTAACAGGATTAAAACTGAATGTAATCGAAATGATGTTTAATAAATAAAACAGTGTAATAATGATGCAACACAACAAAATAGAATGCATTTTATATCTTTAATGGATTGACTAAGATCAATTGTTGGCACGTTAGAGAAACACTATAAAACATTGAATTTTTTATGTTGGTGGATGGTAACCAACCAATGATTACCAAAGACAGATTGTGGAGAGATAAATATAACGATGTTGATCATCACCAATGAACGATCCACAAATCAGATAGAGGTTTGTTCTTGTTGAATTTGTTTCCCTATTATCTCTTTCTAAACAACAAACATGGATCAACCCATGAATATGTTGATCTAAAGATCGTCTGTTCTTGCAGGAGGGTTGCATGATCTTGAGGTGTATATTTTATTTTATTCCTGATAGAATCTAAGTCTTCCCCAAATTTTTTTAAAACTATAATGCGGAGGAATCAGGTTAACAGGAACAAGCCCCAGATTCCTCTGTTGGGTGTTCATGTGTTCTTATTGACCGAACAACCAGATCAAATACAAGATGACCTTGAGGATGTAGTATGGAAGGAGATGACTCAAGAATTCCAGAGGCAGTCGTGGATCAAAGAACAGACCACCGGAGCAAGTCTAGTGGCCCGTAGAAGGACCTACTGAAAATGGCTTGTGGAGGTGGCCAGGTGTAGAAGGCGGCACGCACTAGTGGAGCGTTGTGGTGGTGAAGGTCCCCCCAACATCAATGAGGGGAGGTGAACAAGCTCTACTGGAAATGACCGGAAGAGTGGTCTCCAACGACGTGACATCGAGCCGTGTCGTGCGGCCGGAGCACCACGATCCATTGAGACCATAGCTGGAGGACCCCACGGTGATCGTCGCTGCATCTGAGCGAGTCCAGTCAGCCCGCCCATAGTGGACTGAGCAGGAGAAGTCAGGCCGAACCCACAGTCCAGCTAGTCTGGGCTAGGCCCAGGGGATTGGGTTGGGTTGGTGGACCCCAGGCCGGGTCTGGTCAGGTCAGTCCGACCTGGTCGGATCGGGACCTAGACCCAACTGACCCCTTTTTAGTAAAATGTCCATAACTTCCAAACCCTGGATTTTATTAATGATCCATTTGCGGTGCTGGAACCCCTGAGATGAGGTGATCCTTTTGAAAAATTCTAAGTGAGTTTCTGTGGAGCTTGAGATATGGTTGATTGCTTGAGGAGTATATTCTACTTGAATCAAGTGCACTACGAGCAGGAATCCTGTGACTGGCTGTAATGAGAAGGAATTGCTGAGTGGAACTTATTGGCCCAGTAGATGAGTAGGTGTGCAGACCTGTGTGGCCTGGAAGATGAGTAGTCATGCAGGCCTTAGTGTCCTGATAGACGAGTAGCTGTGCAGACCTGTGTGGCTTGAAACATGAGTAGTCGAGCGGACCTCAGTGGCCTAGTAGATGATCAAACCTAAGTGGCTCGAAAGACTTCGACAACTCATCGGGATGAGTCCCTCAGCAGTAGAAACTGTTCAGCTTTACAACTGATAATAATGCTTTATATATTTTAAGTTATACCTATGTGAGTTGTCCATTACTTCAGGTGTAATTTTCCTTTGTGGTATTTCTTTGTGGTTTGCGGTCCCTACTGAGTATTGTGTTACTCGCCCCTACTGAGGACTCACCCACACGTGTCGTATCTTGGGCAGACAAGCAACGTCCTGACAGAGACCTTGGTGGATCAGGACCTAGCGGCATCCATCGAGGTTAGATAGACGAGGCGTACTTCTACAGCTACCAGAAACTACTCTTCACCTACCCTACAGGTAGGGTTTTTTAGAGACATACTTTTAAGAGGCCTTTATACTTTCTTATTTCCAGCTTGTCTTTGTTGGGCATGTATTTTGGACCCCATTACTTTTAGCTTTCACTTTATACTCTAAGTGGTTGTCTTAGTGGAATACATGTTTTTACTTTTAGCTTTGTGGGCTTGGGGTAGTTGCAGAAAGGGCCCCATGGGATGGGTTGTGACAATATATCTCATCATATAATATAGAATGGTCCTCTTGTATATGATCACAAATTAATGGGTGGGCCTTCTTGGATATTGTAGTACCACTGGTTTCGGGTACATAACCCCTTTCCTCAATTTTTTTTTTATTTTGTGTGTATAAAATAGATATTTTCCATAAAATAGAGAGTTTCCATAATATAGAGAGTTTCCATTAAGTTGGGTGTTTCCATAATGTTGGTTGTTTCCATAAAGTGGGGTGTTTCCATAAAGTGGGTTGTTTCCATAAAGAGGGGTGTTTCCATAAAGTGGGATGTTTCCATAAAAAAATGTGTTTCTATAAAAAGGGTAAAGGTTAATGATGAGAGAGTTTGGGGGTTTAATAAGGAGTGTCGGTACAAGAATTAAGGTCACACGATCCATACGCGGTTGGCCCAAACTGTGTAGTCAAACCTTGCGCAGAGGACAAATCTAGATCCTATTTTCTAGGAGCTTACTCGGTTTTGCTCTATATATTTCGGTATAGCATTAAAACGACCCTATTTCGAGATTAATTTCCCTTGAATTCTGGATAACCCTACCCACATGACTTGGATCCATCACAGAGTCTTCCCTTGGTGATTTCGAGTCCGATTCTTGAGATATGTCACCATTCATTTCATATTTGTCACATTTTCTAAGATCTGCAGAGATCTACTTATCTGGTCTCCATTCTTTCTCAGATATGAAACTATAGTTGGTAGTTATACATTTTTTGATTCAAATAATTCAATGTTGAGTCGTGATATTTCTAGTATAAGATGACTAAGTCTATTCTTGGAAAATCAACCCGCTTTCTTGTGCGTTCTTCATCTATTGTCAAAGTTTCATCAAAACCTTTGAGGTAGGTGGATTCACTCTCATATAATATTTCTATAATTAATTATATTAGATTAAAATTAGTTTATATATTATTAAATGCATGAAAAAATCTTCATTAGTGATGATTTATGGTTTTTGTGAAATTGCATGATCTTCGTGAATAGTTGTGCAAAGGGGGTTTAGTTTCTTGACTTTAAAATGATGATTTTAAATTGTGTATTTTATGGAAATGATAAATTGTTGATGAAAAAGGGGCATTACATAGAAATGGTTTTCAATAAAAATGAGGTTTTATTTAATTTTTTTGGTATTGAAATCGTTTGGCATTGAAATCATTTTGACGGAAATGGTTTTCAATAAAAAGGTTTTTTTATTGAAAGCGTTGTTTTGGCATGATCTTTTGGAATATGTGGTGTGTGTTCATGTTTCATATATGGGTCTTGGTTGAAATATGACCTTGTGCCCTGTATCAATGGTTTAATGGCACATGGAAATTTCATACACATGGTTTGGTTGAAATATTACCTTGTGCTCGGTGCCAAAGGGTTAATGGAACATGGGAAACAATTACCTTGTGACGACTTGGAAGATCAATGAGAAATCGGTAATGAGTATGGAACTGTCATAATGTATCATGCATGGCTAGTTTCATGGGTTTGAGGAATGGTTGGGTATGTTGATAAATGGATATTTTGAAATGGTTGTAAATATTATTTAGTTATTTTTCTGGAAAAATAACTTTCCGGGAAAATTGGTTTCAATTTCACTTGTATGATTTTGGTAATAAATGGTTTTGGAAACTTGTTTATATTTAGTTATAATTTTTTTTGAGAAGTTGTTTTATATAAACTTTTTATATAATTGTTGATAACTCTTCTATCCTAGTGGAGTGAGTAGGGAAGTCATTGGGAAAAAAACTACTGAGTTTTATACTCACCCATGCTTTGGAACTTTGGTGCTTTTGCATATGCTATCTTCCAGGACAAGGGAAAAGGTAATGTTTCATGTGTTTTTACCACCACATTGTGATGTATGGGTTGTTCAAAGATTTTGGAGCTTTGATCATGTGAAGCATGGAGTATTGAGGTCTTTGGAGAGTCTTGTGTGGTTTATCTGTTGTGCACTTTGATTCATGGTTATTCTTCCATTGTTACATACTTTGTTGTGGTTGTGAGATACATGAAGTTGTTGAGTTGTCTTCCGTTTGTTCTTGCATCATATAGTGAATGCTGGTTATGGTTGAAAGGTTTGTTGGTTTATTTCTTAAAGGGTAAATCATCCCCCACTTGTATTTGAAACCCTTCAGCATTTATTGCCAGCCTTGGGCATCTTGGTGTTGTCGCTTAAGGCCTAGTAATGACTCGTCATACTCTCGAACCAATGAGAATTGGAGGGTCATTACAAATGGTATCAGTTTGTTCATTCCTTGCCTAACAAGTAGTCATCGATGTTCCTACTTTTGGATATGAAATCCCAACCCATCTATTCCTTGGGTGGGAATATTAGAATGGAGTAGGATTATTGGAACATGAAATGTATCACATAAAAGGACATAATTAACCCTTTTATATTGAACTTCAAGTTACCAGGGATTTGGTTAAATAAGTGTTTGGAGACACTTCTATATTTCTGAAATCTCATTGTCATGGGTTTAGCCAATGAGACGACCATGACATTCATTGTAGAGGAATGACTTCTCAATAGGAGTACATATATCATTTCGTGGAATGATTCATGTTGGGAAAAAAAATGTTAAATTTTGAAAAAAATGGAATTGGTTTTCAAATGAAAGATTTTGAAAAGGCTAATTCTTATCGTATTTGGGAAATGGTATAATTTACAAATGTGTGTGATGCATTTTTGAAAATGGTTGAACATGGGAAAAAGGTTGTTTTGGAAAACAATGTTGTGATATTTGATGTGATATAATTTGAAATGATAATCCAACTGTTGTTAGAGAGTGAGATTAACGGAGTTTGTTGTTATGCTTACAAAATGGCACCTAGTAGGTGTCGTCAAAACCAACCCGCAGAAGCTGCGGATAATGTGGTTACACCTGAACCACATGTGAACCAAGAGTTGGTTCACAGTATTGTCCAAGCTTTTCATGTTGTGTACATAGGGAACTGGAGGAATGATCCATGACATGTGGATCATACCATCCAGTTCATGAAGTAGAGTCCACCTAATTTTCGGGGTGATTCCAAACCCGAGAAGGTGGATGTGAGGCTATGTAGGATGATTTGTATCATTGACTTCATCAGCACACTGGTATAGATAATGTTCAAACTAGCGACGTATATGCTAGAGGATCTTGCATTTCAGTGGTGGGATTTAGCAGTGCAGACGAAATTGGATGAAGGAATTACATGGGAGGATTTTTTATAATTGTTCAACAAAAAATTCTGTCCTGAAATGTTCAAGATCTAGAAAATTATGGAATTCTTAATTCTAAAACAATAGAGTCTCTCTATCATAGATTATGCGTCTATGTTCATGAACTTAGTATGCTTTGCAGCAAAAGTTACGGCAAGTGCCTCTTTGAAGGAACACATCTTCGAATCAGGGCTACTGCAGGAGATTTTATTAAAGATTATAGTACTTTGTATTACATATTATACAGAGATGGTGAATAGAGTGACTCTGGATGAACGTGATATCTCGGGATCTATGGGTGGTGGCATGATGATTCCTATAGGAAACGGTGGGAACTCAACCATTGGGAAAAAGCAGAAAAGGGACACCTATTTCCAAGGTGCAAGAGGAAATCATAACCAGTTAGCTGGATTAGTAAACCTTCCTCCATGACCCCAGATAAAATCAGGTTGTTTTCAATGTAGTTCGCTTGACCACATAAGTCAAGATTGTATGGAACAACATATAGCATGTCATAATTACAAGAAGATGGGACATCTTTAGTGCTATTGTCACAGTGCTCCAAGTTAAGGTGCTCGAGACACTTCTCTGGTGTCGCAAGCATCATATGTTGCGACTGGATGAGGAAAAAAGAATCAGTCTCATCCATAGAGCAAATCTATCCATGGTGATTCCCGAAATACCATGACTCCTCAACCAGGTAAACCTCAGCAAGGAAACAAGGAGAACAATGTAGTGAAGAAACAATTGTATGGAGTTGAGCAGATGATTTTTGATGATCAGGATGGACCATTTACAGTGAGAGGTATAATTATTTTGAATCCTACATTTGTGAAAGTGTTGTTTGATAATAGTGCATCACATTCCTTCATTTTTCCCAGGCTATTGTATTTCTATGTTTAAAATTTGAAATGATGCCTTCTGTTTTGAAACTAAAAACTCCTCTTGGTGAAAGAGAATGTCAAACCTTTGTGTGTAGAGCCTGTGCTATAATTGTTGATGGATATGAGCTAAAATGGGAATTCTCCATGTTGTATATGGATGTATATGATGTAATCCAGGGTATGGATTGGCTAACAACGTTCAAGGCTCTAATCAACTGTTATAATAGAACTTTTAGTTTTATAACTTTGGATGGAATCGAGCATCTCTTTAGAGGAGAGAGGATTGTAAAAAGGGTGCAAAGTGCTTGTTGGAACTAATGGTGGGAACGATATCATACCAATTGATAGTGTTTAATTTGGAATACATGGAAGAGATTGAGGAAAATATTTTTCTAGTTGTTGTGGATCAATTTCTAGATGTCTTTCCCAAGGACTTCTCAGGGTTACCACCTCTAAGAGAAGTGGAGTTTACAATTGATCTCCTACCAGGGAACAATCTTATTTACCTTACGTTTTATAGGATGGAACCAATATAATTAGAAGAATTAAATGTGTAGTTATAGGATATGGAAAGAAATGGTTCATTCATACAAGTACGTCTCTATGGGAAACATCAGTTTTGTTCGTGAAGAAGGAAGATGGAACTCTTCGGCTATGTGTTGATTATCATAAGCTTAACCGGGTTACGATAAAGAACAGATATCAACTTCCAAACATTGATGATCTGTTCGATCTATTAAGGGATGCTCAGTGGTTCTCTCAGATTGACATGCAATTAGGATATCACTAATTGAGATTTTGGAAAGAGGATATTCCAAAGATAGCTTTCAGAAGTAGATGTGATAACTATGAATATATAGTAACATCTTTCAGTCTAATGAATTCAATAGTAGTCTTCATGGAATTGATGAATCAAATATTTCAAAAATATCAAGATTCTTTTGTTGTGGTGTTTTTGGATGAAATTTTGGTCTATTCAAAGGCAAGGGATGATCATGAGGTGAACCTAGAAACAGTGTTACAGATACAGAGAGATTATTGTTTGTATGCCAAATTATCAAAGTGTGATTTTTGGATACAATAATTACATTTTCTTGGCAACCATCGAAGACTATTTTTGAGATACATAGTTTTCTTGGTCTAGTTGGTTACTACCAATGCTTTGTGCATGATTTATCATGACTATATTGACCAATGACAGCCCTGAAAATTAAGAATACTCTATTCAAAAGGAAAAAAGGAATGTTAGAAGTCTTTCCAGGAACTGACAGTTCAGCTTACATCAGCACCTATCTTGATATTTCCAGAATCAGGATAGGGGTATATGGTGTATTGTGATTCTTAAAGATTTGGGTTGGGTTGTGTTATCATGCAAATATATCATGTGGTTGCTTATGGTTCAAGGCTGTTGGGAGTACATTGAGTAGAAATTATTATGCTCTGTTGGAGAAAGAAGCTTCAGATGAATGGTAGTTGATGTCAGTCTAAGCCGACATGCATTTGGAATGTGAATATTGAGGTGATGTTGTGGTTTTCTTTTTATCTATGGTTGTTCCTAATTTAGTAAAAATGACCAAAGAGGCACAAACATATAATGTAGATTGTATGGTTATAAGTTCCAAACTCAATGGTGGGGAGGCCATTGAGGGCTAGAAACATGATGGGGGTTCATTTTGTGTTTCATAGATTGGATTCTTGTTCCTATGGTTTTTAAGGAACAACTCCTTCATTCATAACACTATTCAAGATGGGTTGTACATCTAGGTACATAGAAGATGTATAAGGTGTTGAAGGAACAGTTTTAGTGGAGCAGTATGAAAAAGAAGGTGGTCGAGTTCGTCTTGCGGTGCTTAACTTGTCAGTAGGTTAATTCATAGTATTAGAGACCATCTTGTATGTTACAATCTTTTTCCCATCCTAGTGTGGAAATGGGATTAGATAGAAATGGATTTTGTAACCGTTCTTCCAAGAATGGTCCAGAAAAACGGTGTCATTTGGTTGATAGTGGATTGTCTAACCATGTTGGCCCATTTCATCCCTATTTGTGAAACTCATACAATGGAAGATATTTCAAAAATATATATCTAATAATTGATAAAGAGGAATGGTGTACTAGTGTCAATAGTCTCAGATAGAGATCTGAGGTTCACAACTCATTTCTGTAAATCCTTACAGCAAGCCCTGGGGACTCAGTTGAATATGAGCACAGCGTATCATCCTCAGATGGATGGGAAATCTGAGCGGATGATAAAAACATTGGAAGAAAAGTTGCGGGATTTTGTAATGGATTTTGGTGGCCCATGGGAGGATCATATACCCTTATTGGAGTTCTCATACAATAAAAACTATCAAGATTCGATACACATGGCTCCATCTGATGCATTGTATGGGCATCCCTATTTTTCTCCACTATGCTGGGTGGAAATGGGTGAATCTTCACTAGTTGGGCCAATCCTTGTCCAAGAAACAATGGAGAAGATCCAGTTGATTAGAAAGAGGATAGAGAGAGCTTAGAGTCATCAGAAATCTTATGCAGATCGCTGCTGAGGACCGTTTTCATTCACTATGGGTGATCATGTCTTCTTAAGGATATCTCCAAGGCTTGGACATCGTCACTTTGGGAAGTAGGGATAGTTATATTCTAGATACATTGGCCCTTTGAGATACTAGAATGGGTTAGAGAGGTGGAATATCAGTTGGAATTACCACCACTTTTTAGTTCAGTGCATAATGTGTTCCATGTATCCTAGTTGAAAAAGTATCACCCTGATCCAGACCATGTGATTAGATGGGATCGCGTTGATCTAGAACCAAATGCATCACTGATACATATCCCAGTGCGTATCATGGATAGACAAGATAATGTCATGGGTGGGAAAAGCAACAACCTAGAGTAGTTTTTATGGAAACATGGACAGATTCAAGAAGAGACTTAGGAACATGATAAGGGAATGAAAGAGTATTAGCTGAAACTCTTTTTGGCCAGTGAGGGTTTTCTACATTCTGAGTACATAAAAAACAATGGTGGGGAGAATGTAGTACACCTATTTTCCGGTACATAACCCATTTCCTCATGTTTTTTTAATTTGGCATGTATAAAATAGAATGTTCCCATAAAATAAAGAGTTTCCATAATATGGATAGTTTCCATTATGTTGGGTGTTTCCATAATGTTGGTTGTTTCCATAAAGTGGGGTGTTTCCATAAAGTGTGTTGTTTCCATAAAGTTGGGTGTTTACAAAAAGTGGGATGTTTCAATAAAAAATATGTTTCCATAAAACTGATAAAGGTGAAGGATGAGAGAGTTTGGGGGGTTTTATAAGGAGTGTTGGGACAAGAAGGAAGGTTGCACGATCCATACATGGCTGGCCCAAACCATGTGGTGAAACCTTGCACAGAGGTCAAATCTACATCCTGTTTTCTAAAATATTTCGTGTCTCTGGTCTATATATTTCAGTTTGGCTTCAAAACTCCCCTATTTTTGAGATTAATCTCCCTAGAAGAATGGAGAACCCTCCACACATGATTTGGAGCCATCCCAGAGC
This sequence comes from Viscum album, assembly GCA_963277665.1. NCBI lineage: Eukaryota > Viridiplantae > Streptophyta > Magnoliopsida > Santalales > Viscaceae > Viscum > Viscum album. The sequence continues at coordinate 885,113,957 of OY728125.1, forward strand.
CTTCCCTCTATGATTTTGAGTCAGATTCTTGATGTATGTCACCATTATTTCCGGATTTGTCATGTTTTCTTATATCTTCTTAGATATACTTCTCTGATCTCCATTATTTCTCATATATGAACCTATAGTGGGTATATCTACATTTTTTCATTCCAAATAATTCAATTTTGATTCATTATCTAGCTAGGATAAGATAACTAAGGCCATTCTTGGAGAATCGGCCCGCTTTCTAATGTGTTCTTCATCTGTTGTCAATGTATCATCAAAACCTTCGAGGTAGGAGGCTTCACTCTCATATCCTCTTGCTAGAAATAATTTTATTATATTCAAATTGGTTTGTTTATTTTTAAATTGATGAAAAATCATCATTTGTTATTATTTATAGTTTTTGTGAAATTGTGTGATCTTGGTGAATAGTTGTGAAAAGGGGGTTTAGTTTCATGAATTTAAAATGATGATTTTAATTTATGAATTTTTGGAATTGATAAACTCTTGATGAAAAATTGGTTTCCAATACAAATTGTTTTCAATAAATATGGAGTTTTATTGAAATGGTTTGGAATTGAAATGGTTTCGCATTGAAATGGTTTTGATGGAAATAGTTTTCAATAAAAAGGAGTTTTATTGAAAGGGTTGTTTTGGCATGATCTTTGCGAATATGTAGTGTGTGTTCATGTTGCATATACGGGTCTTGGTTGAAATATGACCTTGTCTCGGTTCCAAAGGTTTAATGGAACATGGGAATTTCATACATGGGGCTTGGTTGAAATATTACCTTGTGCTCAGTTCCAAAGGGTTAGTGGCACATGGGAAACAATTACCTTATGAGGAATTGGTAGATCGGCGAGAAACTTCTCTTGAGTATGGAACTATCATAACATAGCATGCATGATTGGTTTCATGGGTTTGAGGAATGGTTGGGTATGCTAATAAAGGGATATTCTGAAATGGTTGTAAAGACCGTTTAGTTAGTTTTTGGGGGAAAATAACTTACTGGGATAATTGGTTTCAATTGAAATTGTGTGCTTTTGGTAATGAATGGTTTTGGAAACTTGTTTATATTTAGTTATAAACTATTTTTGAGAAGTTGTTTTATATAATTGTTTCTAACTCTTATAGCCTAGTGGAGTGTGTAGGGAAGTCATTGGGGAAAACCTACTGATTTTTATACTCACCCCTTTTTTGGCACTTTGGTTCTTTTTCAGATTCTATCTTCTGGGACAAGGGAAAAGGTAATGTTTCAGATGTGTTTAGAACTACCTCGTGATGTATGGGTTGTTCTGAGATTTTGTAGGTTGGGTCTTTTGAATCATGGATTCTTGAGGACTTTGGAGAGTCTTGTGTGGTTTGTCTGCTGTGTACACTGATTCTTGGTTATTCTTATAATGTTTCTTACTTTGATGTGGTTGTGAGATACATGAAGTTGTTGAGTTGTCTTTTTTTTGATCATGCATCATATAGTGAATGTTTGGTTATGGTTGGTAGGTTTATTTTTTTATTTTTAAAGGGTTAATCATCCCCCACTTGTATTTTAAACCCTTCGACATTTATTTCCATCCTTGGGCATAATGGGGATGTCGCTTAAGGTATAGTAATGACTCGTTGTACTCTCATGCCAATTAGAATTGGCGGGTCATTATAGATTTGCGAAAAAATAAAATGGTGGTCTTTCTTTGATATGATCCCAATATGATAAATCATTTATCGTATGTTTGTTCCAAAGTTCTTTGTTATACTATGTTTTTATTTCATGTTTCATTTATATCCCATATTATTTTGATTATGCTCCATGGATCATTTTTATTATCTCGTTATTTCTCACTCACATACCATGGTATATGTTTTTTCATTTGAGATTACATTTTCTTCTATCATGATTTGTGGACAACTCTTCTTGTTCCATGTTATTTTTAATAATATATTTATCATGTTGTAATGTTTTATAATCTTATTATGATATAAAACATAATGAAATGTTGATATATTTTTCTTTCTTGAGAATTTTTCTTTTCCTTTTTTTCTGTTTACATTCATAGAGTTTTTAAGATGAGTATAACTTATAAAAAGTTTATAAGAGACTCTAGAGTGGTTAAATTATACAAAAAATTTCAAGTCTATTGTAAAATAAGTTTCTATTATCGTTGATCCTCAAATACACTAAAAATTTCATTCTCTATATTACTACATTATTGGAAGATGTGATGTTTATGATATTAAAATGATGTGAAATGTATGCATGTTTATCTTGGTTCATCTCACATTGTATCAAATCCAGTATTTAGAAAATCTATTTTTAGCACCAATCATAGGAGTGCAGGTTTGGGGTGACTCATCCCAAATTATTACTAATTGTACTATGTGAAAACCTCTATGGATACAGCTGCCTCCTCTTTTTTATGAGTAACCAGAATATTACTAGGTTTATATTGAGAGATGTTGAATAAAATTATAAATATAAGTTATTATAGAGGTATAAATTAATATTACTTCTTTATTTCATATTTTAATTGATTATTCCTTCTTATGGACATCTTAAATCTAGTGATTGGGGTTGAAATCATGATCATAATCAAGTCTGTTCCCACTGGAATATAATGATTGTCTTTTTTTATGAAATCAAGGATATAATCCTAATATTTATCTTCCACTGAAATATGATGATGATCTTGTTGAGAGTGGTTTGTAACATAGGTATTCTCTATAGTTTCCACCATAATATATTGATTGGTTTCATGGTTTTGGGAAATAATACTTGACAGCTCAATGCTTTCCATCAAGAAACATTAGGGATCCACCTATATGGGACAAGGTATATGATCTCTCTCTTGATTCATGGTTGGAATATGTTGATGGGTCTCTATATTAATGAGAGTGGGAATATGATTCCACTCTAGTGATTCAATTGCTACCAAGATACGTCGATGTAATTTTTATAGGGAAACATGGATTTGCACCTATTCATGTTCATTAATCATCATATTTCCTTATAGGTTCCTCTTTTTGGATCCCCTGGTTTCTGAAACTGAGTCCCAGATCTTTGGGAAGGCCTCCACGCCATATTTGGGAAGTACTAAAGTCATGAAATTCTAGATATAACTATTACCTATGGAACATATTCTAGGTTTTCCAAGTGATGGTCTTTATGAAATTGACATCCTCTTACACCTCTTTGAGATAAGGGAGGTATTTGTTGTTGTGTTATGGAGATAGTCTCTTAAAACAGGTAGAGGTGGAAACCGATGACACATTCTTGATTATGGTCATTCACTAACTGGATATCTAGTGGGGATTCATCTTTTGAAGGATTTCATGTGACACCTCTAAATTTATTATGAAGCAATTGATTTATTACTCCATAACTAGAGCACTAGCCATCTGGTTCTAGAGGCGTTGGGTAGGCAACAATGTACATCAAAGCTTTAGGACCACAACCACTATGGTAGTTAAATAATATCTAAAATGCATTGAGTAATTGTGCATAGTGATCTAAGATGACATATGATCATTTCCATATTTTCTGAGGGGCCTAGAATTTTATAGTTCACAAGGTGATTCCATTTGGATTGAAGGGATTTCCTAGAAGGGATAATAATCAAAAATAGGAAACTCATTAATTCAACCTCCCAACAGAAATTTCATGGTTGGTCGATCTATTTCACAGGTAAGGGATTCATTTTTATTTCACTTTTATATTTCTATCATTCCCCCATGACCATTACGTTTCGAGTTAGTTTCAACCATCTTTCAAAAGGAAGATGGTCATTAGGGATTTACCATTGACACTTTGGGTTCTACATTGGTCAATTGGATCAGATGCTGGCTCAATGTTTTAGGGTTTTTATTGATAATTTAAGACACTCTAAAATATTTAAGAAATATTAATGAATCCTTTCTAGTGATAATATTAATACTAGTTATCATTTTAAAATTGATCAATTAGAATAGTTCATTTTACTAGTGATGGATTAATTATACCATGGTTTAAAATCTGTATAACTAGGAACTCTAGAATTTATCTCCATCTAGGGAGGTTCTAGGAGTTGTAAAGTTTGTATTGGGTCCAGAGTAGGGGTTTATTACAAGTCCCTATATAGTGAATTGGGACCCATGTAGTTTGATACTACATAATTTGACACATTCTACCTTTTATGTTAATGTGACAGGGACTAATGTCATGACTTTTAAGTATGTGTAGCTGTGACTAGGTAAAGTGAATTTTAAGGTCTTACATCTAAGACCTATGATGTTCCATTAAATTTCATGCATTCCGGACCAACGATGTTCCTTTAAATGTTGTGAATACAAAATATTATGGGGGTGTTAGGATTTAACATCAAAGAGGCATCCTATGTATATTAATTAATATGAATCAAAGCCTCATGATTCGGGTCATATAGTTTAGTTTTTTTTGTTAGATTGCACTAGTACAATTTAATATATTGGGATAAGGATGTGTATATCATGAAATAGAAGAAAATATGAGGTTAAGAAAGGATTATTCATGGTATACCCTTTCTACTTCATCACATTTACTGGTGACTAGATGAGAGAGGTTTTTGTTAGACTCACAGGGGATATAGCTTGGTGAGGAAGTTTTTGGGGATTATACCTAGTAGGAGTCCCATATATAGATGTTGAATTTTGTGGTGTATTAAGATGAAATCATCAATGAGGATATGGTTTTTGATTACACCTAATGTGGAGACCTATATATATACACCTCATGTATGGTTGTAACTTTATAAAGAAGGAAGGTTATACTCATAGGGAATATGGATCGGTGGAGATGATAGACTCATAGGGGATATTTCCCATTAAATATGGATTGGTGATTATTTATGGGTATATCTTAATACATGAATCACACTGATGGGTTGTTTCAATGAGACCATTAGTGAGTATTTGATTGGGGATTATTCAACATATGAGGCCCATATCGGTGGATGGATCATTGAGTAGACCAAATGGATGAGACCAGCAATGGGGATATGATTGGGACTTACACAAGATAGGAGTACCATTTATGTCATTGGCTCATTGAGTGGATAAAATTGGTCTATTGTATGTTGTTTTCAATATGATGCTTGAATCGGTCATCCAGTATGAGCATCATGAGCCAATGAAGGTCTCATCAAAAGCTTAATGACAGATACCCTTATTATCAAGGGAATACATGATTGTAAATACCCTGAAGTCCCTCTTAGTTTGGGATTAAAACCATGTTATATCCATTATCAAAGGAATTAATTATAAAATGGTAGCACTATGATGTGCATAAGTCCTATCTTTTATATTAGGAGTCCTATGAAGTGGAATTATATGAATGTGATTTTTGTGGATTTGAAACTAGTGAAAGGAAACTGGAAATGTAATTTGGTCCAACCCAACCTAGGTGGATGATATGGAAAAAATAAGGTATTATTTGTAGTATTGATTACAAATAATAGGGTTAATTTTAAAAATTCCCCACCATTGGTCAAATATTTTGCAATTTGGGACTAATTGGGAATAAGGAAATGTACTCTTTAGTAACCCAGATTTCATATAAAATTACATTTTTGTAAAAATAGGATTGGTTGGTGATTGTTTTTATAATTAAATGTTGTTCATGAAGGGATTAACATGAACAAAACTATATGAATGAATATTATGAGAGAATTTTGAAAAATAATTTATATGAGAGACCATAAGGAACCCTATCACAGGAGGATCATTATCTTATAAGTGTTTCAAAACACTCCTTCACTCCTCCCGACACTAGAAGTATCATATTTACCTAGATTTTATTCAAAATATTTAACAGAGAGAATGATTCCTGAATGATTTGATTCTTCTTGCATATATCATACCACAAGAGAAAAGAAATTTCAAACTCTATGCCCTTTACCATATCCCAATTCCCAATCAACCCTTTCTTGAATCATGTTCCAAGTATTTATAGGTTATGTTCCATAATTTATCCATGAAATATGTTTCCACATATAGTCACGTGGTTGTAAAAACATTTCATTTTCCCTCTAAAATACTGAAGATCCACAGTCATAAATGATTTTCATCATGAAGCCACAAAGCGAGTCATAAGCCATATAATTGAAATGTGGCCGTAGATGATCAATATTACAACCATAAGAAATGTTCATACATGAATAACTTACATGACCACAAATTGATGTCCAACCAAGAAGATTTCATGTGGATATGAAAGGTTCTAGTCACCCTATAGCAAAGAGAGATTAATATTTCAAAGGATTCACTTTTTTTGGATGGGGTTTCATGGTTGTGAAGGATTACATTAAAAAAATTATGTTTCTTCATGAATAAATAGGTTTATTCCTAAAATTAGACCCTTTCTTGGTTTTTATTCCAATATTATTTTAATGGGAGATCATTGTTTTGTGGGAATTAACACTCATCTAGAATCATGACTTCAAATTCATTATATCTTTATCTTGGAGTCTATATCAACATCATTTATTTGAATTTGACATCATAAAAATGTTATGTGAAATATATTTATATTTTTTATTTCATTAAATTATATAGAATCAATATTATTCATACATGGAATTGATTCTACTTTTTCATCTGATTTCTACTTTTCCTTTGAATTACTCAAATATTTGGATAATATTGATCCCTCTTCTTATTATTATTATACTTTTAGACATCTATAATTATTTATAATTTTTCTTCAAAGTATTTTAATCCACCGTATTCCATTAGATCATTGAAATAAGTTTGATAACTCCCACAGCTTCTAGTGTTCTTATTTCATATCTCTAACATATCCTTTCAATTCTGGATTATGACATATTGCCTTTTAGTCTAGCATATGATCTTCATAATTTTAGATCATCTCAATTTTTGAAAATTTATTTCTTCTTTTATTCCCTTTTCCTCTTATTCTAATCTTTGGGACTTAACTAATTCATCCTCTTGAAATACCCTCCAAAACCAACTCAAAATTTCAATTCTATAACTCTAAATTTCACATAGTTATTATATTACATAAATAAATTCCCTATACTTCTCTTCTTCTCTTAGACATTATAATTATCTTGATCAATAAATCATACTCATATCACTCTGATACCTCATTTTTACATCAACCAATGTTAACAACATTACTGACTACATAAACTATAGGTCTTCAGTATCAGCATTAACTTCAATTACATCTACTTTTGAGTCTACCTTTTGTACACACTCAAGATCATCCTTCTGATACTTATTAAATTATTCATTTCCTAGTTCAATTCAAATAAATAACATTTATGTAAATATTTTCTATTCTTTTTTATCTCATTGTGAACTCTCATAGAATTTTCTAATTATTAATCATTTCTATATAGTGGATTTTCACATTAAATCTTACTTAAAACACTATCATTCGGATTCTTCATGAATAACTAACTGTTATCAAAAAATTATGATATTTTTTATATTGATTGATCAATGTAGCATCATCTCAATTAACTTTTTATCCTTTTAGTTAGTTCATACGAAACAAATATCTTAGTAACCTCTCCATATAGATGCACCTTATCTCAGAAACTATAGCTCATATAGTAATATATAAAGTTTCACAAAGACTTTAATATTCATGTAACATTCCTAAAAAGTGTATTAAATAAAAACTAAATAACGAAATCTACACATATCATTAATGGATTTAACTTTTAATTTTCGAAACATGTGTAACTTTTGGATAGAGAATCAAGAAACCTCAACTCATGAAATACAAATTCAGACCTATGAAAATAATATTTTCATCTATAAATGTTTCTAAAAACCATACTCACATACAAGGATGGAAAAAATTACAATACCTTTAATAATTAAATGGGAAAATCATTAAAAAATAATTTTTTGTAATATATAATGAATGAAGTTCACGTGAATCATATCAAATAGATGTCTAGAATCACCATCTTGTTCATATAAATGAGAATCATTTGATAAAATTATATTAAAAAGGGTATTTATATTCTTTGGAACTCCAACCCATGGATATATGTTATTCTTTTTTACCATTAAAAATGACAAAATCTCAATTTAGTGGAAAATGGGAAAGAACTACAAAGATTCTAGAATTAATTCATAGAGATATGTGTGGACCTTTTCTAGTTGAAGCTTGAAGAATATACACGTACATTATAAATTTTACAAGAGACTTTAGTATATATGGTTATGACTACTTAATGAGGTATAAGTCTAATTCCTTTAAGAAATTTAAGGATTATATGATTGAAGTAGAGAATCATCTTGGTAAAAATATACGGACACTCCACTCAAAATGAGGTAGGGACTATCTTAACCCAGAATTCACCAATTATATAATTTATTTTAGGATACTATCTCAACTCAGTCCTCCTTATAAACTGTATTGGAATGGTGTCAGTAAAATACGGAAACACACCTTGTTAGACATGGTAAGATCAATGATGATTTGTGAAATTATTCCATTATCCTTTTTTTGTATACGCATTACAGATAGTGGAATACATTCAAAACTGAGTGCTAACTAAAGTGGAAAAACAATATTCCATAAAATATTTATTGTGGTAAAAAAACCATTTTTATCACATTTTAATATATTGGGATGTGAGACATTTGTTAATCCTAATCCATGTAAGAATTATCATCATAAGGCACAAAGTACATCTTTATAGGATATCCTAAAGAAACCAAAAGATATTTTCTATAAAATACCTCATATAAGAATTTCATAGTAGATAGATGTTCCAACTTTCTTGAAAGGGGACACATCTCTAAAATACACAGTATGAGAAAATTATACTTTAATGATATTAAATCTTGGTATATAAAAGATTTAGAATCAGAAAGAATTCCACTTGATCTGATGGAAAAATTTATTCTAGAGACACAAGTACTACATTGGATCACTGAAGAGGTTACATAACTAAAGAGATATAGTTTCTTAGTCACTAAGAAAGTTGATATAATATTTGTTAAATATAATTAATCTCTATCAAACAAGGAATTAGTAAAAATATAGGAAGTTACAAAGTGGAAAGAAACCATGAATTATCAAATGAATTCCTGAATTAGAAAAAGTATTGGTTTTGAGATATCCTCCAGTTGATGTAAATTATGTTTGGTGAAAATGGGTATTAAATAAAAAAATAGACATGGATGGTAAATTCATTCCCTATAAATCACAAGTGCTTTCTAATGAGTTTATGTAATTTCTAGTCATAGACTATGATGAATCCTTTTCACAAGACGCTTTAATGAAATACGAAATAATTCTACCATCTAAAATACCATAACATGATTATGAGATTTGGTAAATTATCTTCAAGATAGGTTTCTTTAATGAAAACCTTCTGAAAGATGTCTATATGACACAACCCGAAAAGTTTAGGGTGCCAAAGGATTCCAATAATTTATACGAGTTATAGAGATCCATTTATGGATTGAAATGTAATGACTCATATTTTCCTGGTTTTTTTTTGAAAATTACAAGACAAGGAACTAAGACGGAATGCGATTATGAGGCCCAGTGTTCCCAAAATGGTTAGATGAAAAATGTTATGTTTTTAATAGTGCATGAGTTTTTATCCTGAAAAAAGTGAAGTAACTCTTAAATGTCTACCACGATCAAAAATTTGAGGGCACTGTTGCATTCAGGATGGAAAGTTTACCCTAGGCATGACTTAACTTTAGTTAGAGTGGGTATCTAGTGATCAAACCTAAAAAGGATATAATTGTAAATCAAATTATTTTATTTTACAATCTTAATAACTCATGAACAGTGACTCGGATTAGAATTCTTATACCACCGTTGAGTTCTTAATGTGGAATTTGTCTTAGGTGGGGCCTAATAACGATCAGCATGGGTCGACTGCAAAAGTTATTTCTTGTACATTTTAAATAATAATAAAATAAACTTAAATAAGTATATTTTATTTATTTTTGACTTTTCACGGTGTGGCGACGCAGTGACGCAACAATGGGGAAACCTGTTCTCTTTTATGAATGAAACAACATGACCACACTGAAACATGTTTTATTGATTTAAAAGCTAGACAGGGATATAGGATAAGAGGGACAATATTAGAGATTTTCCCTAAAATCACTAGAGAAAAGCATTGGTGAATAGTGGAAGATTGACCACCTCAAGATCCGAAAAATCTAGGATATACGAATGAAAAATACTCAATCACTCTTCACCAACAATCTAACTGAATCTAGGTAGGGTGTTGTGTTTTGATCCCCCCCTTATTGATATTCTACAGTGAATGTGGACCAATCCACAAACTGATTGGCCTGCGGATCGTTCATTGTTGCGGTATGAATTTTACCTATTTGGGGGGTTATGGGAGATTAATATGTTATTTTTTGTTGGTTTACATTTACTGTTCTAATGGAAATAAACCAAAATCTCCATGAACAATGATTGAGGTCAATTCCTCCCTATTAGTTCATTCTTTTCTCCCTCCATTCTTCATCCATCATGGAAATTCTTTATTTGGCTAGTGACTTGACAATTCGTGATTGATCAATCATTTTGCACTCGATTCTTTGCCCAATGATCAAATATCGCAGATTTAGGACTAGCATGGCACGATGGAGGAGAGATGAAGACAATGTCAGACGAATAAAAGTGGTGAAAAAGATATCTCCATTTGAATAACCATGAATTGGGATAGATTAGGGCATGGATAGGAGCCAATAGTATTGAAGGTGTAGGCCTGGGGATCGTAGAACAACTTTTAGATTGAGAATCGGTGCACCAGAATGAACCCAGTGGCCCATGGAAGGGGCCACTAGTGGTGGTACATGGAGGAAGCTGTGTACTGGTATGTTGGAGGATGGATGCTCACGGTGGTGGACCACGTTGACCAAGTGCACACAGCCGATCCGCGTATAGGATTTTCTGTCCGTGTGAGTGGATTGGGTTGGATGAGGTCGGTGCATCCCAATACTCGGGGTGACGTGGCACGAGGCCACACCATGTACTAAAGAAGATAGCTCATGTGATGTGGGCCGAACCAAAAGAGTTGGGACGATGGTCTAGACAGTGCGGCCCAATGGGCTGGGTGGGTTTGGTCTGACCCAGATTCGATCGGGTTGGGTTGGTCCAACTGAGTCAGGTCAGACCCGGATCCAACCATTCCCTTTTTTACAAAAAATTTCATAACTCTCAAACCATGTGTCCATTTGATGAGCCGTTTTCAGAATTGGGACCCTCGTGATGAGGTGGTCCTTTTGAGATAATCTAATTTTTTTTGGAGGTTTTGGTATAAACTATTGGCTCGAGGAGTCGATGCTTCTGGAGTGAGCATGAAATGAGTAGAATCCTGTAGCTGGTTGTGCGAACACACAAAGTATGTCTCTTTCAAAGATGCAGAGTAGGAATACTGTGAAGAAACTAATAGGTCTGCTGTGAAGATACAAATCAGGTCTCCTGTGATGATGTGGAGTAGGTCTCCTACGAAGATGCGGAGTGAGTCTCCTATGAAGACTTTATATTCCATCGGATCTAAACATGCCTTGAGAAGAATCATGTGGCTAAGGGTTGGCTATGATATCAAGACTCCTTATCTTAGCAAGACTGAATATATAAAGTTACACTATGACGTATCGAGACCAGTTGTTCTCTTGTATACTTTTGGTAGACTAGTTCTACGAGCTTACTATCAGATAACTCAAGGAGTGTGATCTCTTGGATCGATCATGCTACGAGAGAGACCATATGGCTGGAAGTAGATGAGACCTTGAGTCAATGAATCCTTTAAAAGTACACCTAGATGTTCTTGTTATATGTGTTGTTGAAACACACCTGTGTTGAGCTCACTCTATCTTCTTAATGGTTTTTTCTTTTTGGTCTTTTACTTTGTGTTTTAGGTGCCATACTGAGTATTGTTTTACTCACCCCTATATAGGATATTCCCATACATGTCGTGTCTTATGAATACAATTAATGATTTGATGGAGTCCTTGGTGGACCAGGTCCAGGTGGTTCTTAAATTGACCCGATAGATGAGGTGTTCTTCTACGGCTTCAAACAACTATTTATGTACCTACCCTTCAAGTAGGGTTTTTGCAGAGGACTTCCAGAGACTTGTACTTAGAGTTTTCCTTTTGTTGGGATTGTATTTAGACCTCTTTTAATTTAAGTTTCCCACAATCGTAACTTTTGTTTGTATACTTAGTGTTTTCACTTTCTGCCATATGTGGCTTGGAGTTATTTATGTGTGTATAGGTACTTAGGAAAATGCCTCCCATTTTTTTGGGATATGACTACTCAGTTCTAGTCACTATCCCCTGGCCTATGGGAGGCAGGGTTTGAGCAGTCATGACATGGGCCCCGAGAGATGGGTCATGATAGAATGGTATAAGAGGATGTTGGTTCTACCTTAAGAACCCAGGTTCAATGAGTTTGGTTTGGAGAAATAGTGTTATGTGTTTCAAGCTTGGATTTCAGGCCAGGGAATCCAGTGCTGGTGTTGTGTTTGATGTATCCATACACTAGGACCCTGAATTCTGCTTTTCGACATGGTACATGAAAACACTACTTTTAGGGAAAAAACAATGGTACATGATCTGAATAAAACTGGTTTGTGTTTTCCATGTCCTTCTTGAGTCATCTGATCAGGTATAATCTATTGATCATGGTACATCTTGTTTTTTTCAATTTGATTCCACACAGACAACTAGCTAGGATTCCATCACGTGATCACGAGGAAAATAAGCAGGGTGATGAGATCGGTACAAAGATTTGTACTAGAGACAGCACTTCCAGGTGTTGTACTATTTATACACCACCTCTGGAGTATCACATGGTACTCGTTGTACCATCGGATGAGATGTACGGGATGATCAAACTTCATGATTTTCAAAGACAGAGATCCCTCAGGTTCTGAGGTGATCCTATCTCACAGGTGGCTAAGGATTGGCTTAAGGTGGCTACTGAGTTTTCCATCGAGTCAGGGAATCAACAGATCAGATGGTTGTCCTGATGGTGAGCCTTCTATGTGACTCGGTAGGGAAATGGTGGGGATTAGATTACCTAATCTTATGATGAGGTGACTCTTCCATGGATAGTGTTGGTTGGAGTAGTTAACTCAATAGGGGAGGGGTGAATTGAGTTACTATATATAAATTTCTGTTTAAAAGAATATTAGTTTTAAAAATAATGATTTCCCCAAGGATAAATAAATCTCAGTTAATCAAGGTTATACTTTTATAAGAGTTTGATTGTTTAAACAACTTCTTAGAAGATTGATTAATTCTCAGTAATCTTAATTGGTATTATTAAAATTACTTTTGATGTTATCCTATTAAGACACATAAAATATAAATTCTTTCCCAGACAAACAATCAAAGTGAATTTAGTGTTTTTCTTGATTAGGAAGTAAATTAGTAAAACAGAGTAGACTACATTTAAATAGCACAGCAGATTTAAAACAAGTGGTTTAGTCTCAAGCCGAGACCTAATCCACTCCACTTGGTGATCACCTTCCACTAAGAAGTTTATATAAATAAACTCTGATCCACACCCTGTATCAGGGTTAAAAATAGTACATGGACTATCCAAGCCACGCAGGGACCTCTTCCAAAGTTCTTGTGGGTAAACAAAATAATGATCAGGCCACACAGGGACATCTTCCATAGTTTTTATGGGTAAAAAAGAGTAAATAATTTGGTATGAGGATTTTGAAATCCTCCAGTTCAGCAAAGGAGTCATTGTGTGTGTAAAATACATAGATTACACACACTGATCGAAAGTAAAATAAAAGAATCACTAAGAGAGAGTAAATATGAGTTTAGAATGATCTAGTGATTAGTAGTGTAGCTCTGGACTCCTTGGATAAGACATAAATGCTTCTGAGTCCTTCACTGATTTTTGTGTTGAAAAACAGAGTGTCTTGGTTCAGCTTGTGTTCTTCACGAGTGAATATGTTATCTTGATCCTAGTTTACTTCATGTGTACTTCAGTAGAGTTTAATTGTCTGCATGAGACAATTGCTTCTTTGAGGATCTTGCAATATCCTCTTTTTGGTCATGCTTTTCAGCTTGTTTTTAGGTTTATTATGGAGCACACTTGTTTCTTGAGTTGTCGCACGTTGTATTGTATATGTTGTGTCTTTCTCTTGGGCACACTTCTCTTTATCTTTACAATGCAGGAGCTTTAGCTGATAGGTTCCTTATATGTCGTACCTCGTACCTCATACTATTTCTAAAAGAAAACATTAATTATATCAGTGCATTAAAGATGTCAAATTTGACCATTACAAATTTAAATTGAAAGATAAAAAAATGGGTTAAGAAACTGTGTCACAGTATGTTATGAAAATGGTGTCTTCTTAATAGTATATCCCTCACATTGTCTCTTTCACGGTGTCTCCTTCACGGTATCTTGCTTACGGTTTCTGGCTTCTGGTGCCTTGATGACTGTCTCTCGCTAACTGTGTCTGGCACTTAAGAAAATAGAGTTTCTGGCTTACGGTGTCTGTTCTTAGTGTCTTTCTTCACAGTGTCAGGCTTACTATGTCACGGTGTATCGTGGTCACTGTTTCTGAGACTTAGGCTTCAAGCTGTCAGGGTTTACGGTGTCTTGCTCACGGTGTCTTATACTTAGGCAAATAATTGTATTCAGACTTAAACGATAATATTCATAAAATGTATTGAGCATAACCCTTATCAAGTATGAGATAACATGAAACATAAATACACATGATTAATAAGATTTGTGAGATTTGTGATCATTACTAAGATTTTAAATTATTATTGATATTTTTGATCATTAAAACATGATTAATACATGAGGAGTCCAACAATATACCCCTTTTTGATGATCACAAGTCAAATACAGTTAAAGGGTAAATTGAATGCAACTAAAGAGAATATAACATATAGAATAACAGATAACTTCTCACTTTTTATCCCCCTTTTTGGATAATCAAAAAGTTAAAGTAAAGGTATAACAGTGGATATGTCAATTATAGTTTCCAGAATACAACATACAGTAGAAATATAAAAAATCAATGGCATCCCCATCAAAAAATAGTAGTCACTAGGCTTCTTCAGGGATTAGCCTTCTCTTTACCTTTATCAGCAGTTGAAGAAGAAGCCATAGGGGCTATTACTGATGTAGAATAAGGCATAGAATTGGTAGACAAAGAAGGTAAAGGGAGACCTTTGAAGACTGATGGAGCCAATGTAGGAGATGTAGAAGATCGAGGCAGTTGTTGATCAAGGATGACAGGCCTGATCTGACTAAGAGCCTGGCCAACAGACATGGCTGTGGAAGCTAAGGCAGAAGTGAAAGTATGTAAACCAGGTCTGAGTAGAGCAGCCACTAGAGAAATAATTGTTGTGCTTTGAACATGAAGATACAGTCTTCAAAGTTTAATGATGTCTATAATAATCTCCCCTCTATACTACATTTCCTTTTCAAAATCATCTTTTTTTTCCTGAACGTTTCTAACAATCTGGTAAACTCGGTGATCTTCTGAACTTGTTCTTTGAAGGCCTGAGTCACATGAGGTATTTTTAGATTCTATATAGGATATTTAAAGTGATTTGTCATATCAGTTTTAGAGAAAATTAGGTTGAAATATAAGTCCACTTTCTTAGAGATCTCCTGCTGAGTATCATTGGCGATCTTTTAGTGAATTTGAACCAGGTCAAGCACTCTATCATTGTTCTTAACAAATTTAGATAGAGGATCCATATAAATTCCACTTAAGGCATTCTGAAACTCTTCCTTGAATATATATCTGACCAAAGTATTTTCCAAGGAAGGAGTGGAGGTCTAACCAGAGGAAGAAAAAGCTTTAATAGTAGTGGTCATAGATTAGAGCTGTTTCAGGACCTTTTGAAGACAACCAGTATATTCATCTATGAGTTTGGTCAGGTTCTGTACAAGCTCTCTCATGCAGTGCAACATCAGTGTGTGCCTTTATCCAATATTTTCATCAATTTATAAGAGGTATGGATGAATCTGGGACATAATATCTAAAGAGATGTTTGAAACAGAATGTTCAGGAGAAGCAGGAGCAGGTTTAGAAGAAAGCTCTGATCTTGAATGCAGTTCTCTCTGTAGGTCTTCAACCATGCTTTTAAGAGTTGCAACTTCAGTACTGAGCAACTTGTTTTCAACCCTTCTTGAATTTAATGAATCATCTTGGGTTGAATATGATAGATAATCTTTTCTAAAAGCAGGTAGGCATCTTCTTGACTCAGTTGGGTCACAAGACGAGGTTAAGAGGACAAGAGTTTCTCAACTCCAGCTAAGATAATGTCACCAAAGACTTTAGGATCATCCTTTCTTATAGAAGATTGCTATTCTGGTAAAGGGACAGGTGCATGAAGTGGTACAGTTGAAAGCTCAGGTGCTGGTTCAGGTTGAGGTTCTGGTTCAGGTTCAGGTGCAAAGTATGTGTCTAATTTCAGTTGAAACAAAGAAGAAAGATCAATTCCTGTGGTAGTAACCTATTGATATTCACTTACATCATAAATTCTAGGGAATATATACCGATTGTATGCAGAATATGACTCAGTTGGTTGAGATGCTTCAACAGACTCAGTTTCACCAGTCTCAAGATTTTGAGGTTCCTCCCCCTCAATGAGTGCTTCCATTTTAGGACCTTAAGGCTGAGGTACTTTATTAAAATCCACTGTTTCATCTCTGATTTCCTCAAGAATCTCCTTTCTAGACAACTGAAAGGATATCTCCATCCTCTCTTTAGCAGAGGGTATAATCTCAGGAACAGATTGATCTTCAGGGAGTTCTTCTTGACTTTCATCTTCCCTAACATGGATTTCTTCTAGATTTGCTTCTTCTACAGTAGGGATTTGTTCCAGATTTGTTTCTTCTATAACAGGGAGTTCTTTTTTGAGTTTCGTCTTGAACAGTAGAGAGTTCTCTTACTATAGCATCTTCCAGGTCTTGTTGATTATGTTCTGGGATAGTTAATTCTCTTGTAGCCTCAGGTTGGGTTTCCAGATTAACATCATCTCTAGGGGCAGGAGGTTCTTCTTCAAGAACAACAGGATGAATAATTGGCCTTTCTTCCTCAACACCAACTTCATCCCTTTGAGGTACTTCAGACTCTTATCTATGTGATACTTCAGCTGCCTCTTCCTATTCTTCTTCATCTTCTAGATAAACAAAAACTTCATCTAGTTCCAAACTAGGATCAGAAATGTCCTTTAGCCTTGTTGGATAATCCACAGGATTATACTTCTCATAAATCTTATCATTATTTTCAACCCATTCCTTCTTCCAAGGGTTACAGTTTATTTTCATCCTCTTGATGGTATTTTTAGATAAGCAATACTCATATATCCATAATTACTTCTTCATTAGGTCCAACTACTCCTTTGGTAACAAGAATTTCTAAAATTATCCAAGAGTATAACATAGATATGGATTTGGATGTGACCTTGATCATTTCGCACATATGGTGAATGATGTATTTACACAGATTTATCTCGTTTCCATTATTCATAAGATGAATCATAAATACATCCTGATACTTTAAGATAGAAAAGTCACCTTTCCTTGGACTGGTCATATTTTGAACAAATTTAAACAACAACCTTTTCTCCCCATCAAGTTCAGCAACTATGGCCCTTCTCTTGGTGCCATTTCCAGTTAGGCTTTCTAGTGCATTTTATAGGTCAAAGAAATCGGTTGTAGGTGGGGGTCTCTCTGATAATCATCACAAATCTCTTCGTGAGGAATCCTAGGGCAAGCATCCCATAACATCAACGAGAAGGAGTATCTTTGTCCATTGATCCAGCTTCTCACAACAAAACTTTCACCAGCATCAAAAGAAAATTGTACATGTTGATAGAACTGAGCTACCAACCTCGGATAAATGGGTCTATCCTTCCTAGAGAACCATTAGAGCTAGCCTTGTTCTCTTAAAACTTTTAAAACTAGTGATTTTCTAGATAACATCCACTCAGGGAAAATTTCCTTTTTAGGTACAACACTACGGTTTACAAGGTTTAGATTCAAGGGTCTTCGAGCACCAACTTCAATGCTGTATTATTTTTCTTCGATATACGCTTCTCTGGAGTAGATGAAGACAGAGGATTAATCCATGGAATCCACTGATGGTTCTAGAAAGAGAGAGAGAGAAAGGGTTTCTAGTTTGAAAGGCTTCAGACAGAGTGAGTAGGAGAGAATTCAGGTGAAGAATCGAGTAGAAACCTTTTTGTTTTATCATTTGGGAATGTCAAACGTCACAAAAGTAAAAACACGAGAAAGTAAAAAGTGGTGAAATAAAAATTACTGCAACACGGATTAAAAGAAAAACATATATAATTTTCACGGTGAGACTGTGAATAGTCGTTACGGTGCCATGGTAAATGGTCGTCATGGTGAGACAGTCAATTGGCGTCACAATGAGACAGAGAATGGTCATCACAGTGAGACAGTGAATGGTATGTTCTGCCACGGTGAGGTAGTAAGTAAACTTTGTTCAGTCATGGTGAGACAGTGAGTAACAGACCGTGAATACAAATTGTTAACTGTGAGACCGTAAACATGAGATAGTAACTGAGAAATCATGAACATGAAACACTAAAGTAAAAAAGTAGTAAATTATTAAACAGTAATACCATTATGATATCTATTTGTGATTGATCATGCCAAGATCATGTATAATGTCGTCTATTCTCTCATAATTTAATGGTTTAGTGAATATATCAGCAAGTTGATATTCAGTGCCAATGAATTCCAATGTGATATCACCTTTTTGATAATGATATCTCCAAAAGTGATGCCTTACATCAATATGTTTTTTCATAGAATGTGAAAGATTATTTTTTTAAATGTTAATAGCACTTGTGTTGTCAAAATTTATTGGTACATGTCTGAATTGATATCCATAGTCTAGTAAAGTGTGTTTCATACACAAAATTTGTGCACAACAACTGCCAGCAACTATGTATTCAGCTTCTGCAGTAGATAATGCAACAAATATTTGTTTCTTACTACACCATGATACTAGTGACTTGCCTAAAAGGTGACATGTTCCAGAGGTTCTTTTTCTATCTAACTTACAGCCACCGAATTTATCATTAGAATAACTGACCAGTTCAAATGATTGTCCTTTAGGATAGAACAATCCTAAATTGGGTGTATGCTTGAGGTATTTGAAAATTCTCTTTACAGTATTTAAATGAGATTCTTTAGGATTTTCTTGAAAATGATCACACATACACACACTAAACATAATGTCAGGATGGATATCAGTTAAGTAGAGTAAACTTTAAATCATTCTTCTATATGTTGTTTGATCAACAGATTTTCCATCTTCATCAAGATCCAACTTACAGGTGGTACTCATGGGAGTGTCACTACTTTTTGTGCTATCCAATCCAAAATTTTTTAGAAGATCTCTAGTATACTTACATTGAGTCAAAACAATTCCATCATTATTTTGAAAGATTTGAAATCCAAGAAAGTATTTTAGTTCACCCATTAAACTCATTTCAAATTTATTTTTTATCATTTTAGAAAAATAAATACATAATGAATTTTTTGAAGATCCAAAAACAATATCATCTACATAGATTTGAACAACTAAAACATCATTAGAAATTCTTTTTATAAATAGGTTAGGATCAACTACTCCTTTTATAAAACCATTGGAAATTAGAAAAGTATATAATCTATCATACCAATCTCTTGGATCTTATTTTAAACCATATAGAGCTTTTGATAGTTTAAAAATATGATTTAGAAAATGAGGGTTTGTAAATCCAGGGGGTTGTTCAACAAAAACATCCTCAACTGT
The DNA here is from genome assembly GCA_963277665.1 of Viscum album. Taxonomy (NCBI): domain Eukaryota; kingdom Viridiplantae; phylum Streptophyta; class Magnoliopsida; order Santalales; family Viscaceae; genus Viscum; species Viscum album. The sequence continues at coordinate 885,133,744 of OY728125.1, forward strand.
ATACCCATTTAAGAATTCACTCTTAACATCCATTTGATATAGTTTTAAATTCAGATGTACAGCATAAGCAAGTGGAATTCTAATGGCTTCAAGTCTGGCTACTGGAGAAAAATTCTCATCATAGTCAATTCCTTATTATTGACTATAGCCTTGTTCAACTAATATATCCTTATTCCTAACTATATTTCCAGCTTCATCTACCTTATTTCTAAACACCCATTTGGTGCCTATGACAAAAGTGATGTTTGGTCTTTCAACAATTTTCAAAACATTAATTATTTCAAACTGATTGAGTTCTTCTTGCATAGAAATTACCCAAAATTCATCACTGATAGTATCATCAATGTTTTTAGGTTCAAGCTGTGACAAGAAGGCTTGATGTTCAACCTGATTTCTAAGAGAAGCTCTAGTTTGTGTTCCTTTCTCTATGTCTCCTAAAACAGTATCTAAGGTATGCTTTCTAAGGGTTCTAACCTTTCTAGAAAAAGAGGGACTAGTGAATTTAGGTTCATCAATAGATTCAGGTTCACTATGACTTGATTGCACAGAATTTCTAGAATCGGAAGTTTTCACAGATTCTTTCACATAGTTATTTGAGGATTTTGAGTTGATGTTCAGATTTGATACATCATCCTCCAGATTTTCTAGGATGGTTCCAGGATCATGTGGATCTGTTTCATCAAACTTGATATGGACATATTCTTCCACACATTTAGTTCTCTTATTGAATACTCTATAAGCTTTGCTTGAAATTGAATAACCTAGAAAAATTCATTCATCACTTTTGGATTCAATTTTTTCAATATTATACATAGTGTTGAGAATAAATACTTTGCAACCAAAAAATCTAAAGTAATTAACCTTAGGCTTTCTATTATTCTAGAGTTCATATGGGGTCTTCTTGAGAATTGGTCTAATCAATACTTTATTGATTATGTAGCATGTTTTGTTAACAGGTTTAACTCAAAAGTAAATAGGTAGGTCATATTCACTAAGCATTGTTCTAGCAATTTCTTTCAAGGTTCTATTTCTTCTTTCTACAACACCATTCTACTGAGGTGTTCTTGGGGTAGAGAAATTGTGACTATTACCATTTTGTGAGAAAAAGGATTCAAACTCATGATTTTCAAACTCACGGCCATTATCACTTCTTAAACATTTAATTTTAAGTCCACTAAGATTTTCTACAGACTTGGCATACTTAGTAAAATAAGAGAAATCATCACTTTTGTGAGCCTTGAAAAATGTCCAGGTATATCTAGAGAAATAATCTACTAGAAAATTAACATAGTGCATCCTTTTTAAAATAGAAACTCTAGATGGTCCAAACAAATCCATGTGAACCAACTCATTAGGTTGAGACGTAGAAACTGTTTTCTTTGGTTTGAAAGAGATTTTGTGTAGTTTTCCCTTTTGACAGGGATTACAAACTTTCTCATTTGGAAACTCAAGTTTGGGTAAGTCTTTAACTAGGACTTTTCTAGTTAACTTTCTAAGGGAGTGAACATTATAGTGTCCTATTCTCCTATGCCAAATCCAAGATTCTTTATTAAATACACTTAAGCATGAAACATTTTGAGAAGTTAAGGGATCTAGATTAACACAATAAACATTCTCATTCCTTGATGAAGAAAATACTAATTCAACTTTAGAATTAAAGACATTACATGCATAATTTTAAAATTTAACATGATATCCATCATCACATAATTGTGAGATACTAAGAAAATTATATTTTAAACCACTAACAAACTGTACTTTAGAAATTAGAATCGAATCAGAGTTACCAATATCGCCTAATCCAATGATCTTCCCATTTTCATTTTCACCAAATGTGACATGTCCTCCATCTAATTTTATCATATTCTTGAAGCATGAGTAGTCTCCTATCATGTGCCTTAACCACCCACTGTCCAAGTACCATAGATTCTTGCAGGAGCTCTTCAAGAAGATTTCCTATAACATGATCAAGAAAAGACATATTTTGGTACTCATACTTAGTTGGGTCTAGTAACATTAATAATAAGTGATTTAGGAACCCATATTTTTCTCATAGGTTTCCTATAAGCATTATGTAAATTATTTGAAAAATAAACTCTATTTGGTCCACGAAAACTTGAAACAGTAGAATGTGTATCATGACTTGAGCTAGATGAGTTGTGTCTAGAATTGGGGGCAAAATTATATGTCCTAGTCTTTGAAACAAATTTTTCTCTACTAAGGTTTCTTTTACCAGGTTGATAACCAATGCCAGTATTATATTTTAGAGCAATTTGTTTTACTAGTATTTGGGTAAGGGTATTTTTACCATTAGTAAACTTTTCTAAGTCACTTTTTAATCACTCATTAGACATTTTCCGTTAATTGTTTTCTTTGAGTAGTTGATAATTTTTCTCCTTTTCAGTTTTAAGTTTAGATTTAACAGTTACAGTGAGAGCATGTTGTTTCCTCAATGATTTATATTTATCCTTTAATTCATTGCATCTTTCTTCAACCATGTTGAAATATTCAAACATTTCTTCATTAGTCATATTTTCAGAGTCCCTTTCCTCTTAATTATAGTATGAATTATGCATATAAGAGTTTAGTGTTACCTCATATGTGTTTGTCATAAAACATATATTGTCTTTGTTAGCCTGCTCATCATGTGATGTGTCTGAGTCACTTGAACTATCCTCATAGGCACTCCAGGTTTCCTTCATTGCCTTTTTGTACTTCATGTCCTTATCCTCATATTTCTTCTTATATTTGAGCTTTGGAAAGTCAACATTTATATGTCCTTTGCGCTTACATTCATAGCATACAATCTCATCAGTTTTTTCACTTCTCTTCCAGTCCTTTTTCCAGTTTCCTTTTTGATCATACTTTTCCTTGAAGTTAGGTTTTCGGAAAAAGTTTTTCTTATTGTAAAATCATTTGAATCTACTGGCCAGTTGAGCCATCTCCTCATCACTGTCTGGTGATGATTGTTCAAGTGTGTAACTCTCTATATAATCATCCAGTTTTACTTTGTCTTTGTGCTTTGAGAGGGTGGTCTTGAATGCTATTGATTTCCTCTTTGGTTCATCCTCCTCTTCTTTGTTGACTTTCAGTTCTTCCTCATACATCATCAGTTTCCCAATGAGTTCCTTTACAGGTAGCATGATGATATCTCGTGACTCTCTAATTGAGATAGAGGTTCCCCACCATCTTTTAGGTAGACATCTAAGAATTCTCATGATCTGTTCATTGGCAGTGACTTCTCTTCCTAGAGATATCATTGTGTTGAAAATGACATTGAACCTAAGATACATATCAAAAATAGGCTCATCAGGTTTCATCATAAAATTATCGTACTTTATAGTATAAGTATTAAGTCTCATTTCCTTTACACTATATGTGCCTTCATGTGAGATAGACAAGTTATCCCAAATTTCATGGGTAGTTTTACAAGCAGAAATCCTATTAAATTCTTCATCTCTTAAGGAACAGTATATAAAATTCATGGCTTTGTAATTATTATTATAATAAAGTTTGGTAGGTTCATCCCATGTAATTCTATCAGTCACAGGAAGTTTGTATTCATCTATAATTGATGACCAGATTTCAAAGCTCATACTCTCTAGATGAATTTTCATTTTAATTTTCCATTGAGAATAGTTTTTTCCATTAAAGAATGGTGGTCCGTTAGTTGCAGCACCTTCTAATCTATTGTACATACTAACAAATTAATTTAAAAGAGAAATAAATTTAGAATAGATAGAAATTTACAGATCTTTAAAGTACAACTACAATCATAGTTGAATGAGATTACACAAAGTCCTAATTATACACCCTCTGATACCAAATTTTGGTCGGAGTAGTTAACTCAAGAGGGGATGGGTGAATTGAGTTACTATATAAAAATTTCTATATAAAAGAATATTAGTTTTACAAATAATGACTTCCCCAAGGATAGATATAGCCCAGTTAATCAAGGTTATACAGTTATAAGAGTTTGACTGTTTAAAAAACTTCTTAAAAGATAGATTAATTCTCAGTAATATTAATTGGTATTGTTATAATTACTTTTGAAGTTATCCTATTAAGAAAAATAAAATATAACTTCTTTCCAAGACTAACTATCAAAGTGAATTTAATTTTTTTCTGGATTAGGCAGTAAAGTAGTAAAACAGAGTAGACTAAATTTCAATAGCACAGCGAATATAAAACAAGTCGTTCAGTCTCAAGTTGAGATCTAATCCACTCCACTGGGTGATAACCTTCCACTGAGAATTTTATATAAATAATCTCTAATCCAAACCCTGGATCGAGGTTAAAAATAGTACATGGACTGTCCAGGCCATGAAGGGACCTCTTCCACAGTTCTCGTGGGTGAACAAAATAATGACCAGGCCACACAGGGACCTCTTTCACAGTTTTCATGGGTAAAAAAGTGTAAAGAATTTGGTATGAGGATTTTTAAATCCTCCAGTTCAGCGCAAGAGTCAGTGTGTGTGTAAAACACAAAGAGTACACACACTGCTCGAAAGTAAAATAAAATAATCACTCAGAGAGAGTAAATATGAGTTTAGAATGATTTAGCGATTAGCAGTGCAACTCTAGACTCCTTGGATAAGACAGAAATTATTCTGAGTCCTTCTCTAGTTTTTGTGTTGAAAAACATAGTGTCACAGTTCATCTTGTGTTCTTCACGAGTGGAGATGTTCTCTTGATCCCAGTGTACTTCGTATGTTCTTTAGTAGAGTCGAATTGTAAGCCTGAGACAATTTCTTCTTTGAAGATCTTGAAATATCCTCTTCGTGGTTGTACTTGTCAGCTTGTTTTTCTGTTTAGTATGGAGCACACTCGTTTCTTGAGTTGCCTCACGTTGAATTGTATATTTTGTTTCTTTCTATTTTGAACACTTCTCTTTATCTTTACAATGCATGAGCTTTAGCTTACAGGTTTCATTTATGTCATACCTCGTACCTCGTACTATTTCTTCAAGAAAACAATAATTCTGTCAGTGCATAAATGACGTCAAATATTACCGTTAAAAATTTTAATTTAAAGATGACAAAATGGGTTAATAAACGGTGTCACAGTATGTTATGAAAATAGTTTCTTCTTCACGGTATCTCCCTCACAATGTCTTTTTCATGGTGTCTCCTTCATGGTATCTTGCTTATGGTTTCTGGCTTATGGTGCCTTGATGACTGTGTCTCACTAACTGTGTCTGGCACTTAAGAAAATAGAGTGTATATCTTACGGTGTCTGTTCTTAGTGTCTTACTTTATGGTGTTAGGATTACTATGTCACGGTGTATCGTGGTCACGGTGTCTGAGACTTAGGCTTCACAGTGTCAGGGTTTACGGTGTCTTGCTCATGGTGTCTTATACTTAGGAAAATAATTTTATTCCAACTTAAACTGTAATATGCATAAAATGAATTGAGCTTAACCATTATCAAGTATGAGATAACTTGAAACATAAATATACATGATTAATAAGATTTGTGAGATTTGTGATCATTACTAAGATTTGTAATTATTATTGAGATTTGTGATCATTAAAACATGATTAATACACGAGGAGTCCAATAGATAGAGTTTGAGAAACTTTTTCAATGAAGGAGTTCTCACCTTATGAGATAAGATATATGTGTTCCCAAGAGCTTCTATAGCTCCTAAAGGATGACATGTCAGTAGTTCACTATTCATCGAGATATACTGACCTTTACAGGTACTCGATGAATATGATATGACCAGTTCTTTAGGTATTGGAACTTCAAGCGATGTGTGTTTAGGGACATCTTACAAAGTGATATTCCTCTATGAATTCTTACATATTATAGGGCGCTAGAGAGAACCTTTGTTGTTGAAATTACATTGGATGAGTAGATGCAACTAGTGGATGTCAGCAGTGGGAAAGCAGGAGCAGAGACCCCAGAAGAAAGAGTCTGATGTCAGTATCAGAGACTTGGAAATGTGAGACATTCCGAGAAGAGGTTACGAGATAGGGGATCTATTGATCATGGCTCATAGGGTGGGTCCAGTCGGCCTAGAGAGAGGCAACGCTTTTCAAGTGATGGTAGGGGACAACTTGACAGATATTGTCCAAACTATCATGCTGATGATAGGGAAATTGTGGATGGGCCACTGAGGCAGAGACAATGATAGAAAAAGATGGATTTTAAGGGTGGAAGAAGTTGAAGAGGAGTTGGGAGAGTAGTAGTAGAAGGTATACATTTGGTCATGTTACCACCACCACCCCCATGTAGTCCACACCAGGATTAGAGAGATGGAGGGCATCAGAAGGGGAAACTACATGTGGTCAAGTCATATAACCCAAGGGCTCCAAGAATTTTTTGAGGTATCATATATGTCAACTTTTAGCTGTCGTGTTGATAGAAACATGTTCTAATCATTCTTTCCTTGTCACAAATCTTCTACAAGGCATAGAGTTTTCGATTTAACCATTGAATTCACACTTATGTTGGGATATAACTTTGGTAGGATAATCTAAAATCACACTTATACCAATAGTGTTATCTTTCCCTTGAGGTGAGAGTTTAAGTTGGAACCTCTTGGTGGCAGCGTCGAGGCCTTACGACATCATTATTGATATAGATTGGTTATTTACAGTCCATGCTAATTTTTACTATTTTAGGAAAAAGTGTGTGGTATGTCTGCAATAATAGAATGGTGTTTTCTTTAGTAGACTAAAAAAGGAAACCCAGGAAGCATGGGATAGACTCATTCAAAGTAGGGTGTGTTCGATCACTATTGAGTTGGATAGCCTTACCCCTAGGGAAGTGGATATTATGAGTTTTTAGTTCCCAGCTGTATTGATAGAGTATGAGGACATATTTTCAGGATATGTTTTCGGGTTTACCTCCTTGTAGGGAGATATACTTATGTATTGTTCTACAACCATAGATGGCACTGATATAAAAATCTGTATATTAGATGGATTTTTTAGAGCTTTGTGAGCTTAGGGTACAGGTGGAGGACTTGAAGAGGAAGGGCTTAGTAATACTCAGTGTTCGAGGTTATGTGTCGATTACTAGAAAATCAACCAAGTGACCATGGAGAATGAATATCCACTACCAAAGGGTCAGTGAACACATTGATTAGTTGAAATGGTAATCCTTTCACATGGATTGAACGGTTACCTTAGACATTTCAGTAGTTAAGACAGAGTTTCATGAGCACCCCGATTTTGAGTTTTCCAAAGAAGGGAGTCAATAAGATGTATTCTGCGATGCATCAGGGAACAGACATGGTTGTGTCTGGATTCAAAGACAATAAGTGATTACTTATGGTTCATGTTAGTTAATACCACATGAGTTTAAATACAAAACCCATGATCTTGAGTTAGAAACAGTAGTATTATCATTGAAGATGTGGAGACACTACCTGATGGGAAGGTAGTTTATTGTTTACTCAAAATACAAGATTCTCATCTATATCTTATCTCAGTAGGTTCTAAACTTGAGATAGAGGTGTTGGATAGAGTTCCTCATAAACTATTGCTTGGAGACAGTCTATAATCCTAGTAAGGGAAATGTGGTAGTGGATGCTCTTAGCTGGAGATCCATTTTGTAGTTGTTGAATGAGGAAACAAAGTAGTTGGAATTGTTACAGTTATATTTTGTGGATAGAGACGATGTATCTCACCTCTAGTCAGTGGTTGTCACCACTCCACTCTTATAGTGAGTTAGGGAGGAATGACTTGGTGATACCTACGGTGAAACTTTATATGATCAATTTTCCATGGGAAACTCCCCTGATGGATATTCAAAATGGGGGTAGCATGTCATTCCTTTCAGCAGATGCACAATAGTAGTAGTGGATGCCTAGAGTGGAGAGATGCCTCGGGATATTCATGTGGGTGTCAAGATGAACATCGGTGATGAAATAACAGGTTGAATTTGGGATTACATATTGATATAAAAAAAGCTAATACCTTGTTTGAATTATCTTTGTGTTCTTTTTCAACTCACTGTGTTGAGACCTTGTGCTTGGAAGGGGATTCTCTTTTCTTCATTGGGGTTATATGAAGGGAGTGATAAAATATATCGATGGACCTCATGATGGGTTTACTATGTATGTCCAAGGGACACAATACCATATGGGCGATCATTGACCAACTCATCAAGTCATTCACTTCATAGCTTCTTGGGAGCAGAGTTCAGTAGAGAGCTTGGGATGCCTCTATGTGAAAGAGATAGCCCGACTCCATGGAATCCCATAGACGACGGTTTCTGATCAGGATTCTCACTTCACATCCTAGTCGTGTAGATTGAGGATTGAAAAGAGAGGAACCTCTGTGGATAGTCAATTCCATTAGTACGTGCTCGGTGTTAGCACGTGAATATCTGGAAGAGAACATGGGATTGGGGGGCTCAATTTCATGCATGTACCATCATATTTTTTTGTATCAATTTTTTTGGATTTTGGGGACGTAAATCCTTAAGCTGGCGAGAATGTAATGACTTGGATTTTCCCGGTTTTACTTTTGGAAAATTTTTGGAAATTATACAAGAGAAGGAGCTGAGACAACATGAAATTTCAAGGCCCAGTGTGACTAGAATGGTTCAATAAACAATGTTAAGGTCCTAATAGCACGTGTGAGTAGTTTTCCTAAAAAAACGAGAATAACTCATTGATGGGTTCTGGAATCAGAAATCAGCAGGCACCGTTGCATTCCGGATGGAGGGTTTACCCTAGACTCGACATAACTTTAGTCTATGTGGGTCTCTAGTGATAAAACCCCCAAAGGATGTAACCATAAATAAAATAATTAAATAAAACTATTTTATTTTAAAATCTTCATAACTCTTCAATGGTTACTCATATTGGAAATCTTATACCGCTATTGAGTTCATAATGCGGTATTTTTCTTCGGTGGGGCCTAAAATCGACCGGTGCGGGTCGACTAGGAATGTTTTTTTGGGAAATTTTGAATAAGAATAAAATAAACTTATAGAAGTTTATTTTATTTATTTTTAACGTTTCACATCATAGTGATGTTGTGACGCATCGATAGGGAATCTTGTTCTCTTTCATGAATGAAACAGTGTGGAGATGCTGCAACGCTACAGTTGTGATGATAAAACATGTTTTCTTCATTTAGTAGCTTGAAAGGTATACATGATTAGAGGGAAAATCCTAGAGAACTTCTCTAAAAGATCTAGAGAAAAAGTGTTGGAGAATGGTGGAGGATTTACCACCTCAGGATCCGATGAATCAAAAAACAAGGATAAATGATCAAGGATTGAGGATCAAGGATTTACGAATGATGACGACACAATCACTCTTCTTCAATGATATAACAAAATCCAGGTAGGTTGTTGTGTTTTGATTTTCTTCCCCCCATTATTTATATTATATAATGAACGTGGAACAATTTACAAACAGATTGTCCCACAGATTGGTCATTGTTTCAAGATGAGTTTTACATATTTAAGGAGTCGTGGGACATTAATATTGTATTTTTTTTGGTTTACACTAAACATTATAATGGAAACGAACCACGATCACCACGAACAATGATCAAGGTCCATTCCTCCATGTTGGTTCATGATTTTCTACCTTCGTTCTTCATTCCTCATGGGCGTTCTTCGTTTGGCCCACGACTCAAAAATTAGTGATCGATCGATCATTGCACACCTAATTCTTAGTGCAATGATTTGATATCATGGATCTGGTACTGACACAACCTGACAGAGGTGCAATTTGGATGGTTTCAGATGGATCAAAGTGGTGCAAAATATATTTATATATGAATTAACTTTCATTGGGATGGATTTTGGGCTGGATATGATCCCATGACGGTGAAGGTGGAGGCCCGAGGATCACATAACAACTTTCAAATAGAGAATCAGAGCACCGTAGCAAACTGGTGGGGGACACTGGTGTGCCGGAGAATGGCTGTCGGTATGACGGAGGATGGCCACCCACAGTGGCTTCCATGGGATTCCAAGGTGATGGTTGGATACGGTGACCTGTCGCATTGACTATGGCAGCACCCGTACTGACCTGGTGTATGTGTTTGATCCGCGTGTGGGATTTTTGGTTCCCATGAGCATACTGGGTTGGACAGGGGAGGCATTCCCCGACGTTTAGGGTGACACAACATGTAGCCGAGCCATGTGCTGGAGAAGTTGGCCCACTCGATGTGGGCTGGACCAGGAGAATTAGGCCACCGGGCAACCCAGAAGGCTGCGGTCAAGTGGACAAATGGTTCTGGCAGTTCAGGAAAGCCTATATTTGGCCAGGTTGGTGCGACCCGATGGGGTAGGGTCGGACTCGGAACTAATCGACCCCTTTTTACAGAAAAGGACATACCTCTCAAATCGTGTGTCTGTTTAATGTGAAGTTTGCGGCATTGGGACCCTCATGATGAGGTGGTCCATTTGAGATACTATACATGAGTTTTCATGGAGGTTGGAATATGACTTATTGGCTTGAGAAGTCTATGCTCTTAGAAGGATTGCGCTAAGAGCGGAATCCTATGGCTGGTTGTGCAAAGACGTGGAGTAGGTCTCCTATGAAGATATAGAGTAGGTCTCCTATGAAGAGGAGAATTAGGTCTCCTACAAATATGTGGATTATGTCTCCTGTGAAGTGATAGAGTAGGAATCCTATGAAGACGTGGAGTAGCACTCCTATGAAGATGTAGAGTGAGTCTCCTGCAGAGACTATATGTCTCATCAGATCTGAATATGCCTTGAGCAAGATCATGTGGATAAGGATAGGATGTGATATCAAGACTCATTGTCTAATCGAGATCAGATGTCTCAGGGATATTTGTGATGTATCGAGACCAAATGTTCTCTTAGATACTTTTGGTAGACTATTTCTTCATGCTTACTATCAGATTGCTCGATGAATGAGATCTCTTGGATCAAGCATGCTACAAGTGGGACCAAATGGCTAGCAGTGGATGAGACCTTGAGGATTGGAATTCTTTAAGAGTATACTTGGATGTTCTTTTTATATATTTTTGTGACACATACCTGAGTTGAGCTAATTATATCTTCTTAGTGTTGTTTATTTTGTTATCTTTGATTTTGTGTTTCAAGGTTCCCTACTGCGTATTGTCTTACTCACCCCTATACAGGATTTGTTTTCACGTTTCGTGTCTTGTGAAAATGATATATGCTTTGATGGAGTCCTTGGTATATTGGGGATAGGTGGTCCTAAGAGTTACCTGATTGATGAGGTGTGATTCTGCAGCTTTAGGTAGCTATTTCTGTACCCACCCTTCAGGTAGGGTTTTCTATGAAGAAATTCTAGATACTTGTACTTTCACTTTTCCTTTTTTATGGGCTTGTATTATGGACTTGTTTACCTTCATTTTTCTACTATCATACCTTGTGTTTGTTTACTTATTGTTTTTACTATCAAGCATCTATGGATTGGAGTTGTGTGTGTGTATAGGTACTTAGAAAAATTCCTCCCATTTGTTTGGGATATGCTTACTTGACACTAGTCTCTAGCCCCTAGCCTATGGGAGGTGGGCTTGGTGTAGTCAAGGAATGGGCCCCAGGGGACAGTTCGTGAAATAAGGTAACCATCTATGTCATGGAACAATATTTTTTGATGAAGGTATAAGTGAATTTTTTTTATAAAGAATGAATGTGATCTCTATGTCTAAAAGAAGTTTAGTGGGAGTGAAGTTGTTTTGTTAATATAATATGTGGATTATATATTATATATGGGAAACTAGATACCAATCCTACAATAGGTTAAGATATAAATAAAAAATGAGTCTTCATGAAATACTTGATGAACTAGACAAAATTATATGGATCAAGATCCATTATGTTAGAACTAAGATAATTCTTGGAATAAGTCAAGATATATATATTATCATGGTATTTAATAGATTAAATATGGAATAATCAATGAGAGGATTATCTATAATGTCACATGGTATATATCTCTCTAGGAAAATGTATCCTCAAATAAAAGAGGAGAGATATATGGAATGAATAAAATCCATATTGTTTCACTGATTGTATATGTCATGTAAGTCATACTATATACCAAGATTGATGTTTCATATGCCTTGATCATCATAAAAACAAATCAAGAAGACCAAAGAGAGTTTAATTACTTAGATATAAATACTATGTTGAATTATATAAGGCATAAAAAAGATATTTTCATGGTTTATGGATGAGATGGGGAACTAGTTAGGTAGGGATACACAAATGGTAGTTTTCAAACATTTAAAAATGATATCAAATTGTAGTTGGGATACAGGTTTTTCTTTAATTGAGGAGAAATTAGCCTAAAGAGTTATAAGTTTCTTGTGGTTATAAATTTTATAGTATATTCTAAGTATATATCATATTCGGATGCATCTATATAAGTAATATGGATATGAAACTTCATCCATAAGATTGATTCCATTCTTAGAATTAAAGATGTTATCACACTGTATTATGATAATACTATTGGAGTAGTGGTTCTAGCTAAGAATCCTATTTCACATCAATAGAAAAATCATATACATTGAAAGTATAACCTTTTGAGTGATTTTTCTCAAAGGGGTGAACTCATTTTAATAAAGGTGGACAAAAAAGAGAACATGAAAAACTAATTTACCAAATCATTATCTCAGAAGACACATGAATTTCATGTGATATCTAGCAGACTAGAAGTTATTAAAAAATGGATCTAGTGAAAGTGAGTGTATGTTGTAGTTGGTTCCCTAAAAAAACTGACTTTAAACCTTTGATTACTAGAATTAATAAATATCTTATCACATTATGAGTGTTCTTTTATATAACATTTTTATGATAATATCCTTAGATTATTTATCTCATTAAATGTTTACAGAAGTTACCCTCTATAATCAGAACGTTGAAATGATATACAAATATTCTTTTATATAACATTTTTACTATCAGGTACTGTAATCTAATAATACATTGAGACTTCTTCTCATGAAGTTATGACTTGGTGATCTACAAGAGAAGAGATTATGTGGACATGCCTACCAATATGAATTTTACATGTTATATTTTTCAATGGATATTCCAATTAGCAGATGTGTGTATTGGCCTATAGACATGATATTATTATTAATTTATATCATGAATCACATACTTTGATGTATGGATGAAAACTATGACAACATATACTCATGGCGAGGTAGTATGCATTGGGTTCCTCATAAGTGATATAATATTAATTGAATAATTCAAGAAAGGATTTATACCATTCAAGATAATTTATAAAGTTATATTTAACACTTTTGTTTAAATTGAACTATCTTATTAAATACATGGTCATGGTATTTTATTGACAAGTTAATTTTAGATATTCCAAGAAAACAAAATCAAGTATATAGGTTGATGGAAAAAGTATAAAAACATACTTGATACGATATTGAAACAAAAGGATTATATTACACAGTAGTATTAATAGGAATGTTTTTTCCATTGTGAAATTAAGTTCTTTCCATATGTGTGAATTGGCATATTGGTAGATAATGATCTTGGATTTTATACAAGTTCACATAATTCCACTGAGAAAGAGTCATGGAGGGTTACACACTAAGTTTATCTAGAATCTCATTAAATTATATTAAATTTAATATTAAGAATAATAATATTTATATATTTTAGAATAATAATTATTCTTATATCATTGATTGAATACATTCAATAACCATATTCTTTAGTTTAGAATACTTCAACTGAATTTGAAACTAAATATTTATTCACAAGTTTAGTGAATATAATACTTATTTATATCTTGTTTATTATTCGTAAGGTAAAAAATAAATATTTATTTATTCACTGGTTTAGTGAATATATTAATATATGTATTTAATATGTTACATATATATTTGAATAAATATTTACTCATTTATTTAGTGAATATAATATTTATTTATTTATGTATATATTTATTATTAATGGTTTGATAAATTTTGAGGAAGGTATATATTCTAAGTTAATGGCCCCATAGAGATGATTTATTAATAATAATTTTTAGTGTATGTCAGAAGAATATATTATTGTTATTATTAATTGACATGTGTTTTATATATAATAAACAATTTGATAAAGGGTTAATATTTAATTATTAATTATATAACCCTAAGTATAAATTCATAATTATATAATTTTAGAGATCAAGGATTATTGTTTATAAAAACAAACATAAAAATTATATCAATCCCCAGATAGAATATCCTATTACATCCCTCCTAATAATGAGGAGTGAACATAGGAAATACCTTGTTACAATTAACAATGATCAATGTGAAGCAGTAGGTTCCTCTGCAACGGTACCTGGAATATCAAGAGCATTGTTTAAGAGATTCATGGAGATCATATAGATAAAACTAGAATAATATTCACTTGGATTCTCCACTGAAATGAGGATTGGATAAGATTAGAAATTTAATTTCTCATAAAAAAACTATCTTGTTAGAGGTAATTCTTGTTTAAAATTAAAATACACTCTATAAGATTATGGGGTTACTTCATCAAGTTATTCAGATGTTATCCATTGAAAATGATGAAAAGAAACATTGTTGGGAATTGACTTGATGCCTCCACTACATCCTCAAACCTTTATATCCATGTTATTTGTATATAGTTTAATTGATTTTAAATTACTATCTTAACATCTTATCCATGTCACTTCAATGATGGTTTCCATGTTTTTTAAGGTTGTTTTAAAACAAAATGTGTGGTTCAAAACTATTAATAAAGGGTTTACATAATAATAACACCTTTGTATTATAACCATATTGGATAATTTTTTTTTATTGATTTTGATGGTTCTAAAAATCTAGAGTAATTTAATTTGACTTGTATTATTCATGGGAAAAGGAGAATATTTCATAAAAATCTATTTGAAGGTGAAATATAGGATTTTTTTTATATTTAATTGGGATTTGTGTTCACAATTTCATGAATTATATTACTCACATCCATTTGATTAATCATGGGAGCCTTGGGTACTTTGACAAGATCCTAGTATATGTACATGTTGGGTTGCAATGAACTGAATCTTTAAAGGTTGATAAAATCAATAGAAATTTTAAAAAAAATCTTCAGATTGTTTTAAGGAATAAATAGTATTATATCCTATTAAAATATCTTATAATATCTTCTTGATGACTTTTTTAGTCCCAAAATAGTGGTTTTAACCTAATATTGGATTTTGGTGGAATTATGAGCTATTTATACTTTCAAATAATGTTTAACTTGTTAAATATTAGGTATTCCCACATGTTCCAATAGTGATATCTCTTGAATAGATTCTCACATTAAATTCATATTTTTCCGTTGAGTTCTAAATGGGGGATTTTTTCTTGGTGAGGTGTAAACTCATCTTGGTGTTAGGCCTAAGCCTGGGCCCCTTTTACCATTTTTCTTTTTCCTTTTTTATTTCCTTTTTTTTTATTTTTTTCCTTTTATTTTCTTATACACTCTATATATTTTTTGCATACCAAAGAGGGAATCTACCACTTTTTCACACTCTACTGAGAGAGAATAAGGATTGGTATGGGGGTCATGCATTTGGGTTCTTATGAGGGATGAATCGATGTTTAGCAGGTGCATGTCGTGAATCCACACTCAAAGATTTAGTGTTTTCACCAATATGTAGACCTTTATTTTATTTTTAGCCACATATACATATAAATTGTTTTTTAGTTTTAATTTTTATTTTTGTTGCTGGGGGGCCATTGAGGTCTAATCTACAGAGTTTTTGGGTAAATGGGGGTTTCATTTTTTTGAAGGTCTTTCTATTTGGGAAATCTCGATCACACAATGTTTAATTAAAAAAGATGCATCATGTGTCTATTTTTAAGGTAAAGGAAAAAATAAAAAGAAATAAATTGTGTTTATTACATATCACACACCATATAGGGGTGACTCAAGGTGTTGTTGGGTACTCAAATAGACACCCCATGTTAGTGTGCATGGCCATGTAGGGTACATGGAAAAACCCTGTGGACAGTATATGACTAGAGGCCATGTGGGGTACTTGTCATGACCCCATGTGAGTTAAATACTAGGTACACCATGTGGGATACATGTCATGTGTTTTTAGTACACAACATGTAATTGGAGAAACTGTGCATACAATGGGTTTTCATATACAGATTGAGATGATCTTTGGGGGTATACACTATGCACATGAGGTACAAATTTTTTACTCTCCCCTTGAAGTTTTCTTGCCAATTTTCTCACACTATAGTCAAAATTAGACTATTTTGTAGTCCATTCAGGGTGTTTTTATCATAGTAGATGATTGTTTGGACCATTTTTCAAGTAAAGTATGAGGTGAGTTTATTTTGTTGGATTGGGTTTAGAAAGAGGATTGATTCATGATTTTGTTTTAGAATCATCACAGGGGTAGTGAGGGGTGATGTGAGGATTAAGGGAGAGTTATAGACTAATATATTGTCTGGTCTTGATTAAAACAATGTGTTTATATATAATTTCTTTCAGATTGTTTTTAAAATGCAGTACCAATTATTTTATTATATAGGAGTCATGTTTAGTCGTTTAAGGTTTGAATAGAAGATTTGGTAGACTTAGTTGTTTGAGGTTTATCTAGGTTATGGCCTTCGGGCCATGGTGATGTCATGGGGAATCAAGTATAGTTGAGTTCCATTTATTAGAGTATGAGATTGGTCTAAAGTACCTTTGGAGGAATTCCCTTGTGGATCTAGTATTTTTTGATGGTAGGTTATGCATTAGGAGTATTGATGAGATTTATTTTGATGGGATTGGCTTAAGGTTCACTTGTCCTAGAGGAGCATCTCATAGGGTTTTCTGTTCTTATTTTAGTTCAAAGAAATACTGAGGGTGCCTTATAAGTTGTTGACCTTAGGAGTACCAGTTCTACCTTTGAGGGTTTTAGATAATGGTTCTCAGCATTGGTCTACCCTTTTTCATATGACTTTGGACTTGGTTGTTTATGGGAATTTCTTACATAGGTTTAGATGTGAGGGTAGACCTTTAGGATATTTATTTATTGGGAGTTGGCCCTCATATTTATTGGATGCACTTCTCGATTGGTATTATCATGTTAGGTGGGTATATGGAGCTAATGGATAATATGGATGAGTTCATACCCCTTAATTGACATGGAAATCTTGTTATGGTTTTTTTATTTTTGGGCATGGTGATCCAAGATTTTGTGTTATAGACCATGGACATGGTGCTCTGAGGTTCGATTATATTGACCTAACTATTTTTTAGGACTTTTAAGACTTTGATAGGTTTACTATTTATGTTTACCAAGAGGTTGTTATCATAAGGTTAGACTATACTATTAGAGTCATAGAGCTTAATAGTTTTTTGTGTTTTTTTGTATTATTAGGATGAGATCCTAGGGTTTTTATTTTGTTAATTTTTGTGTGTTAGACACCTTGTATCATCATTTTTTCTTATGGTTGTTCCTCACCGTTTGTTTGGATCCATGAAAAATGTGTTATAAGGCCTCTAGATTTGAAAAGAGTGGGGTTGAACAATATCAGGTGTCTTTAAAACCCAATATTTTTTTGGTCTTGTTTTTATTTCCTTTCAACTGTTTAATTTTTTTTAATTTTATGATATTTATTATTTATCTAGGCTAGATATATCACGTGTTTCATAAACTTACTATGATAGCATATGATAAGAAAACTGTTAGTGGTGTCCTATTGAGATTTATTTATTACCCCCTATATGATAACAAAAATGATCATGCATACCTTATGTTTACTTATAAGTTAAGCATAAGACAAATTTTAGATTGAGTTGAGGTCTTGTGTTTCATGATCGATTATTAATTCTCATTTAAAGACCGAGGATCGGGATGGAGAAGCTTGGTAGTTGTAGAAAATGGTCTTGAGATATAGCTCGAGGATGTAAATTGAGCCTTGTGCATTTTATTTTATTTATTTATCTATTCTATACAGTTGTTCAACCCAGTGGGAAATAAATTAATGTGTATAAAATGAATTTGATATTGTATTTTGAATTCCATTTATTATAGAATACTTATACTTTAGTTATTTATATTATATAATCTAATGACCATGGATGTGTATGTGCTCGGTTATTTTCTAGTATTACAGAACTCTAAATTGAAAGAATAGTCTCCCCACTGCATCTTGTTAATACTTCATCATTGGTTGGAAGCCTTAGGCATATAGGGAGGCATGCTTGAGACCTTGTCATGATCTATACCAGGCGACATGTCAAGATGACCCAGGTTAGTTCAGGAAAAATGGAATCAAAGAATTTATTTTCTTATGTCTTACTGTTTAGGGGGTGGTATACAAGATATCTAGTAATGTGACAGATTTGGTGATTGATATCAGAATCGTTCATAGAGAACAGCTTTTTCGATCGTAATTCCAAGTTACAATGGGTATGGAATCATTGTTCTTGATTTTCTTTGTTACGGTTGTATGATTTAACCTAAAGTGACACCCTTTTTTTTTAGATTTATTTAGTTATGGTTTACTGGTTCTTAGATCTTGTCCTGATGACATGAGGCTAGTGTATATAAATCCCATTATGAACATAAGATCCAGATGACATGTGATTTAATGTGATTTTATGGATGATGGAGGATTAAAATTTTAAAGTTTTAGCAACAAACTATATGGTGTTATCCCATATATATTCTTGGTGGAATTCTAATCAACTGAATTGTGATTATTTTAATCTTATGAATGGTCATTTTTATCATGTGGCAAGATGTTCTCCACAAATAGAAATGCAATCTATTCATTAAGGGATTCATTGAGACCCTAGTGGGTCTGTTTGGGATTTAGGTTCCCAATTGGTGGATTAATTATGGATAGGATGCCAGAGAGGTGTTTTATGTTGGTTTCAGAATTCCCTATTGTTTTGATTTCCCTAAGAGGTTTTGTGGTCAGGAATGAGGTTATATTGGTCTTGAGAATTGGATCACTATGAGTACTCTTAGTTTTATTTTTGGATTGAGAGGTAAGGTTTGGTTCTATGACTATACTTGTTATTTCTAGTTGCAATTCTAGAGGCATGGTAGGAAAGTGTTTACACTCTTCTGGTTTTGGAATAACATTCAGGTGGTGGGTGGTCAAGTGGTTAGTCATGTCATTATGGGGATGTATTATTTTTTAAGACGGTCATCTAGGGTTCTCTAGCTTGTTGGAACTATCATGAATGGTGATCATATTCATTGGTTTAAAAGTGTTATCCTATGATCAGTTAGATATTGTTCGATTCTTGGGAAAGAATGATTGTTGTAGTTTGTATGGAATTTTTATTGTCAATGATTGGGGATAATTGTGAGGGAATTATTATGGTGGGGACCACAACATTGGACATTAGAGGATGTGATCCTCATTGTAAGTTAGTTATTGAGAATGGTGGATGTCATTACTAGTGAGTCAGAAATGATCATTGATTGGTGTCTCATGTTAGAACTTGAGTGTGAGAGATTTAGCCACACCCACTCATTGTGTTAGGTAGTGAGTAGAGTGTGGGTTGTTTTTTAGTTGTAGGTTGAAAATAAGAATACTCTTAAGGTGTATTTTTTCTCATTAGTCATGGATAAATGACCTTCACATTATAGAGGTCAAGGTATCCCTGATGCACGGTGTGGAGCATGTCGGCTAGTTGTCCACTAAGGCTTCTTGGGGGGGGGGGGGTAAGTGTTATCATATAGATTTTGTAATTATTATAATCATTATGGGTTGATAAAATCTACGAAGTTTTGAAATTTTGTTCCTTTTTGTTTTTTGGGGAAATCATAATTTGTTTTATCAAAATATCTCAAAATAATATTATGATTACTTCATTGGTCTATGAATAAGTTGTTGACACTATATTGGGAGTTTGGTGGAATTATGATTCATTCATATTTTCATGGAATATTTAATATTTAATTAATTACATTTTTATTATCCCACCATGTTATAATTGTGATATATCTTTAATAGAGTCTCGGATTTAAATTTTGGCCTCATAGTTGAGTCTAAAATGGGGTTTTTTCTAAGAGAGGCATAAACTCATCATCGGAAGCAAAGTCAGGCCCAAACCCCTTTTTTACTTTTCCTTTTTTCTTTTTTATTTTCATTCCTTTTCCTTTTTCCATTTAATTTTACACCTCCCCTTACGGATTCATTCATGTATAAGAGGGGATCCCCATCACTTTTTCATGCTACGATGAGAGAGAATATGGTTAGGGAGTGGGGATCATCTTATGGGATATATCAAGGTTTATCAGGTGCACGATACAAATCTAGGATCGATGCTTTATAATTTTAACCAATATATACACTTTTGTTTCATTTTTATCCATATAACCTTGTTTATTTTTTATTAATAAGTATTAATCCCTTGTTTACTTTTTAGAGACCCCTTATGGATCAATCTAGAGAGTTTTGGGGTGAATCTAGGGTTTCATAGTTTTTTCAGGGGTTTCTAACCATGAAATGTAAAACCCTGGGATTTTATGAAATATATTTTTTGAATACATTTAATATTTTTGATATCCAACATTACACAAAACACTGATTTTTCACAAACCATAATATACTATTAACATTATTATTTAAACTTGACTGATATAACCTAACCATTAAATTTAGAGGTATGAATATGAATAATCACATTTTAAAAATTATGTATAACGGTTTTATAAAAAGAAAATTTATTTATAAATAATTAGTTTTTTAGTGAAGCCTTTATATTCTTTGAAAATAACATTCTTCTAAAAAAATGATTTGTATTGATTTTAGTGAATAAATAATAAAATTAATTTTTGACCTTTTAAGAAATATTATTTGAAAAAACTAACTTTATTTTTTAAATAAACATGAAAAAATTATCTTAATGTGAAATTTTGAGAATTTTATGAAAAGGTTGATTTTTCAGGGAATAGTGAAAAATACTAATTTTGATTAAAAACTGTCATTTTGATTAAATCATATAGAAAGTTTCATAATGTTAAAAATGTTTTAAAATTTAAATTATTGAAATTAGGTTATTATTAAACCTATTTAGGATATTGGAATCAAATTCATATTTAATTTTTATATTAAAACAATCTCTACTTATGAATACTTTCTCTTTGGAAAAACGCTTTATCATCGCATCTGTGGTTTTAATTTTAAACTCTAATTTAAACCTATTTAAATGTAAATTGAAAAAATGTATTAAATAATTTTAATTATTTTAATTATTATTATATAATAACTTATACTTAATTATTCATAAAAATAAATAATAAAAATAGTAAAAAATAATTAATGTGGTTATGGTTAAAACTTATTTATAAGGGGTTAAATTAAAAATACAAGTTTTCAAATGGACAAAAACATGTCCAAATACAATTTTAGGGATATATTATGACTTTATATAATATAAGTTTCTATAATTACCATATTTTTCTTTTTTTCATGTTAGAAACATAGATACACTCTATTATTTTCAAATATTCCGTGTGTGTCGTCTCCCCCACTTATAAAAGAGAACACTCTATCCTCTCCCATTACCATTTATAAATCCTATTTTTTTTTTGAAAAATATGTATCCAAATAAAATATTTATATCCCTCCTCACATCCTATAGTCCTTTGTTTTATCAGTAATCCATCCTAGTAAGGATTTTGGTGTAAACCTAAGGAGGGTATCCAAAGAAGAGGTATTGTTCCCATCTGAGTATTTAAATTTTATTTACTATTCCAAATCTTTCAAATTTTCTTAAATTATTCTGATATAATGACACAATTATCTCCCATATACTTATATTTTATTATATTAATTTCATAAACTACATATATCACTACTTCCATCAATTGGAAAATGAAAACGTTGATTGTGTTTACGATGGACTTCCGGCACACAAACTGATGTAATTCGTTTTCCATCACCACCTATCAAGAAAGGATATAATAATGTATATAAATTATATATATGATATTAATAACATAATTATAATTTTTTAATTATAATATCACATATACCTTCTTACATTCCATTCTATAGGAATAAGATATTGTCACTCATGTATACGGCAAACCACTGCCTTGGAAGCGATGTGATTCAATTTTCACATACACTCTACATGGAAGGTATTAAGGTTAAATTTAATGAATATATTTGAAATATATAAAATTATAATGAAATTTTAAATTCTATATATTATTTACATTCCTTTTATTCCATCTTTTGAGAAAATGGAAACATCATTCATGGGTACGTATATCTTACCATCTCCAAAAATAATGTAATTAATTTTCTATCATTAACTTATATCGATAAATATAAATACATATATAATTAATATATATGATATTTATATCATTTTTAACTTTAAATATATGATTAAACTATGATGAAAGTAAAAGAACAGAAAATAAGAAACTAAAACATACTTGGAAAATAAAGTAGTTATTAGCCAAAACATGATCTCAATAAAGAGTTATTAATAAATGGGTAATAAAAGGCCATATGTAAATAATATATGGTATTACATATATATGAGTATGGTTATATAATATATGCATAAAAAACCTATATTTATTAGATAGGAGGCTTGAATGAGTATGAATGAAGTTAAGACTTAAGGTAAGAGATTTTCATCTCACTTTTATCTCTGTTAGGCATAATCCATATTCACCACATGTTTCCTTTATGTGGTGTATATACTACCCATGAATTTATTTTATGATTATTATTATGAATTTTATGCGATATAAATATCTATACGAGCTTCTTTCTTTCATGTGGCTTATGATTCAGAGTTTACCAACAAAGTAAAAAATTTATGTTACAGTTTCACTATTTATCGAGAATGTTTATGATTAAGTTTCCAATGATGAAATATCATACTAATTAATATTATAAAACCCATAAAAAATTTACCTTTATCAAAATATTCTTCGATCATATGAAATAAATCATTTCCACATTAGATACAAACAACTTTTTCTCAATGAAAACATTTGAACCCCATAGAATGAAGATAAAACCCATTCTAGAACCTTAAGAATCGAATTCATAACCCATGAATAAAATAACAAGATCCAATTAAATATATTAGATAAGTATCCCTATTTAACTCCCTTTTTTCCTATAAATACAAGGAACATCATTGAATGCATTGGAGCACTATACAGGCTTACCCATCATATAATCTATATCGGGATCACCCATCATACAAGTTCTATCGCGATCACCCAAGGTATAAGAAATATCAGGATCACCCATCTTCATATATAATTATCATGTACCATATAATGATTAAAATATATCTATGCTTCTATATTTTGTCATAAAATCCTTAAAGAACTCTTCTGAACTCATAAAAAAAACGTTCGAATATTGAAATACCATTTCATTTAAAAACAAAATTTCAAAAATGAAATACCCATAAGAAAGTGTAAGAGGGGTTTTAATTTAAGAAAAAATTAAATATTATAAATTAATCCTTGAATAAAATAACAATCATGGTGTCTGGAAAAGTCATTGTCGTTGTATACATTAAAATAGAACATTCCTTTTTTCCCTTTTGTAAACAAAGTCAGAACATTTAGTAAAAATATTTCTTTTGAAAACGTTTGAAAAACATAAAAAGTGATATAAAATTTCATTCATAATAATTTTATGTCCATATAAGAAAATTAATAATATATTTTTAAAAATATGTACATGGAATGAAAGAAGTTGGAAAAGGAAACTTTAAAAGAGGATTGTTTTTAAAAAAACTCTCTTACTTTGAGTTTGACTCATCATGTGTGGTTTTTATCTTCTTGAATAGAAAAATTATGTTAATTATTTAAATTATTAATATTTTTTATGTTATTATTATTTTTTATTTTATTCAATACCATTTTATATTCAATTACTTAATCATTTAATTTTTTGATGGGCATTTTGAAGATAACTGACTCATATGTCCAAAATGAATTTGGTAGTTTGACTATGTTCAAAGGG
Organism: Viscum album; assembly: GCA_963277665.1. Classification (NCBI taxonomy): domain Eukaryota; kingdom Viridiplantae; phylum Streptophyta; class Magnoliopsida; order Santalales; family Viscaceae; genus Viscum; species Viscum album. The sequence continues at coordinate 885,157,668 of OY728125.1, forward strand.
GTAATTATTCCATATTCACAAGAATAATAACAATGATATAATTAACATTTTTATATATAAATTATACATTTAAAACTAGTGATGAACGATGGTTATGAAAAATGAACTATGTTACAATCATGGAGATGGTAAGTCATACGTACGCATGAGTTATGTTTCTACTTTTCAAAAACCATTATGGAAAGAAGGTAAGTATTACATTATAATTCAATCATTATCATAATATCATATATATCATAATATTTATTTCTATATACTTATATATATCATCCATATGTTGTGGTGATTTAAAATGAATCACATCGCTTCGTGGAGGTGGTAGTCCACATGTATGCACAAACGACATTATCATTTTTTATTAAATGAAAAGTTAAGAAAATAGATGGTATATTACTTATATAGAATGATAAAAATTTCATTAATTCCATATATATATATATATATATTAAACCCCCATTATAACCATCTATGATATGTGGTGATGGAAAATGAATTACATTGGTTTGCGAGGCCGTAGTCCATCGTACACAATAATGATTGTTTCATTTCCCATTAGATGGAAGATGAGATGGTTTTAGGTAATTTCATTAACATAATAACATCTTAGTATATGGAATTTATTTATTTTACAATTTCAACATGTTTCAAGAAATTTTTAAAGTAGTAGAAGAAGAAATAAAACTAAAATACTTGATTAATAACTATACATCGTCTATGTAAAACCTCTTAAGTTTTACACCAAAAGATTTGCTAAGTTGGATTTATGATCAAACCAAGGACTCTATGATGTGGGTATGGAATTAAGGAATGTATTTTGTTAGGTATTTTCCAAACTAAAATGATCTTATTTGTGAATAAAAGTGGATCGGAGGTGCCCATTTATAAAAGAGGGGATGGACACTCTTGGAATTTCTTAAAATATTAAATTAATATAAATTAATTTTCATATTAAACTCAATAAAAATTGATAAGATTAAAATATAATCTCAATTTTAGTATAAAATTCTCATAAAATATTTTTTTACGTGTTTAGATGATTTTATTTCCTTGTCTTTTTTTAACTCAGGTTAACCCATTTTTATAATTACCACAATATTGAAGTTTTTACTCTTTAGGGGTCAAGAAAGTTACAATAAATGAAAAATTGGTCCATAAATGAAACATAGTTGATATTAAAAACAATATCATATTTAATTTTCTGAATATAATATTTTTAAGAATACTAAATCATTTAATAAAATAATATTTATTATAAAATATTATTAATTTCAATTTTTACCCTATTCATTAAATTTGAATTTAAAAACATCTAGACAAAGATTTATTTAGACTATAATCCTTTAAAACACTCCAAATATTTTATAATTATTTAAAAAAGTCTAACTCAATAATACAATCAAATTGTTTTACTTTTAATATTTTTAAGAACATTTATTTTATTTTTCTTTTAATTAGTTAAATATTTCACCGACTTTGCATAAAGATTTAAGGTAATTATGTATTTAATAAAAATTATCAAAAAAATTATCAAAATGAAAAAAAAAATCATTATTATCAAAATAACCATTTATAATAAACCATTTATAATCATTGGTTACTTTATTTTTTCCTTTTGTGAAAAAATAAAATATATTTAAATACATAAGGGTGACATTTTTTCTTTTTCATTACATAAAATATTAGATATGTAACATTCCTGGATAATTGTCCCATAAACAAAATCAATTTTATCCTTAAGCGATAGGAGTATAAATACATTCATCCAATAATATTTATGAAAGATCTCGGATCTTCTTTTCAGGTATGTCTTTCCTTTTTCTGGAGTTTTTGAGAAAAATGGGTTTTTGGGAAATTGTTGAAGTACACGCCGTGTACTTTATGAGTACACGCCATGTACTTTCAACTCAAAGTAATGTGTTGTCCGTGTCTGGGACACACACACAGTGGGCAGAGGCGATGTGGTGGCCGCTTAAAGCGGAGTACAAAAAAAACAGGTTAAACGATGTGTACGCCAGAAGGACACGCCATGTACTTTCTTTTTTTTCGTTAAATACACTGGGGTCACACCTAACAAACAGAACACACCCCTTTTTCAGGTTCTTCATCCGAGAGCAACCTGTATGGCCATGATTCTTCTCCGGATTCCTGATCCTCCGTCTGATCTTCATTTCAGCCATCGTCGATTGCATTGGAACCGCAGCGGTGAGTTCTTCCTTCTCATATAGCTTAGTTTTCCAATTTCTCCTCTTTCTCAAGGTATCGTGGGTTGATCGTTTTTGATGTTTTCTCATATCCTCAACGTTATAAGGAGAATCAATCATCGTGGTTCACAAATATTGTTCTCCTAGCATCAAGGTAGGTGGTTTGTTCCTTTCTGTAGGAAGTCTGTGAATATTTTGTGCAGATTCCACCAATACCCTTGAACGGGGTATTGCGTGTTTCCTATTTTTCCCTTGTTTATTGCTTGCCTTATTGATATACTTTTGTAGAGGTCATTGCTTATGAATAGGGTAAATTTTAATGTGCTCTGGATGTTTTTCCATGCTTGTTTTTCTTGTTTGGCGTTTGCCAGTTTCCATGCCTAGTTGTAGGATAATGGAACTATTGGACTATTATGTTGTTGTGCCTTAGAATGAAAGCTAAGTAGTTCATGAGGTTTACATGGGGTGATACACACGTTATGTATGTTTGTTTTACATAGGTCTACGAGAACCTAGTGTAGTGGACCATAGGTAGAATGGACGTAAGGGCTTATCCATAGTGTCTTTAATTTATGATGCGAGACCACATAGGGAATTGACGTTGAGTGCTTCCTCAGAGAGTCTGTAGTTCCTCGACATGGGATACAAGGGGAATTGATGTTGATTGCTTCCCCATAGAGCCTTTAGCATGATATGAGACTATAGGGGTAATTGACGGTGAGTTCTTCCTTAGAGAGTCTATTTCTTAGCTGAACCAAAGGGGCGAGACTGTGTGTGCTTCCCAGAGGGTTTCTAGTACTTGTAGGTTGAACCTTAGGGGTTAGACTGTGAGAACAACCCAAAGGTTACCTTTTTGTTATACTTGATTGAGTTCATGTTTCTTGTTTTTAGATTATATGCTAGAAGCTGTGGATTGTTACTGTTGTGTATTATCCTGTTTACTGCTTATTGTTTACTGTTTACTGTAGTTTACCTGCCATATATTCACTGACTGTTAGGCACAGATCATTAGGTGGTTGCCTATTGAGACTTTGTTTCACACCCTATTTGGGTCATTCTTTTGGGCCCAAATAGTTTATGTTGTTGCATGTATAGATAAGGGCAATCGCCCTTCTACATCATGTTCTTGATTGCACTAGAGCTGGAGAGCATGCGACCAAGACGAGGATTGCAATGATGAGGAGTTTCTCATCTGTTTTTCTTTCGTACTTTGGATTAGTACTGTATTTAGCATTGTGACATGTTGTCTTTTTTCCTAGAAATATATGTATCATGCATCATTTACATATATTTCTGCTCCTGTTTTTTATTTTTTAGTCTTCCGCTGTTTATCGTTTACTCGTGTATGTATGTCTACTGATTCTTCTATTGTTGTTATTTGTTTTCTCTTCCACTGTGTACTCTACCAATGAGGGTATAGTTTCCCCACTATCACATCCAAGGCCCTCGCTTCTAGTCGGTAGCCTCTGGAGTTTGGGGAAATGCACTTGAGGCCATGTGACCAACCGGGTACGGGGCACATTTGGGTAGCTTCTGGAACCAGGACGTTACAAAGTGGTATCATAGGGGTTCTCTTCTCTTGATTTACTATTTTCAGCCTTTAGACAGGGATAGGACGGATTCGGTACTTGGTAATAAGTTGTGCCTAGGAGTATCTAACCTGCGTACAGGGAAAAGCCATACTACCTCAATTATTGTAGTTTTCTGGTTTTGAGCTTTTATGGTTGTTATGATATCACCTAGAGTGATCCAAATGCCTTTTGTTGTAAATTTTGTTACTATTCTGGTTATATTTCTGTCGCAACACGATGAGATGAGGGTATAACATCTCATGCATCATATAGGAACTTGCTAGAAATCACACGCCATGCATTCTTTCTATGCCATCTATGGTGTATTAGCAATTACATTTTGTTGTGATAGAATTTGTGTAGATTATGCATGTTGTTGTAATAGATTCTTGATAGAGTCTCTGTGGTTTGATAGAAAGGTTGTTTGTTTTGTACCTTGTGTAAATGAACGCCAATTTTCGGTTCTTGAGGTGTTGTGGGCCCTCTTAAATCAGAAATTGGTGAATCATTGGCTTTTTTTTCCTTATTTATGAGTGTATTGGATGCCAAGATTTGATTCGTGGGGAGTATGGGCCCTCACAAATTGGAATTTGGCACCTAAATGCTCGTTTTTTAGTGTTTTTTGGGCTTCAGTGCAGTTTCAGAGCTACTACCAGAAACAAAAACCCAGAATAAACGGCGTGTACTCTATATATACAAGCCATGTAGTTTTAAACCATGTCACTGAATGTGTGAGCAGAAACATGGGTCATGAAAACCCTCCAGGAACACGCAGTGTATGGTAGGTACACACCATGTAGTAGTGAGCATGTACCTAGCTGTGTAACTAACAACACGGGTCGGGGAAGCTCGTGTCATACACACCGTGTTTTTTATGAACACGCCATGTATCCTTGTCCTTAGTACTCGATCGTGTCATGAACCACAGGGTTCGGTGTTCTCTCCTCTTATACACGCCGTGGTTGTTTGGAACACGTCTTGTAAGGGTCAGGTGTGTACTTGGCCGTGTCACCAAAAACACGGGTCAGGAAAATCTTCAAGTACAAGCCTTGTTTGTTCGGAGACGTTTTGTAGTCCCAGCCGTGTAGTTGGTCATGTAACTAAAAACACGGGTCATTGAAACCTTGTATACTACACGTCATGTCCATATGGGAACACACCGTGTAGTCTCAGATTAAGAAGACCATGTGGGTTAGTTGTGCAAGGAGACACGGGTAGGGGAGTGGAGTTAAGTACATGCCGTGTAGTCATGTTTTGTAAATCTTGAGTGTTTCCTTCTCCTGTTTCCGTTTTGTAATCCTTTATTCTATGTCCTTGTTTTTATAATCTCATGTATGCTTTTGATCTTTCAGAGCCATGCCTCCGAGATATCCTCTAGTTGTTCGTCAGTTGTCAGGCAGTGATCAGATGCCAGAAATGGCAGATCAGGGACTTCCTGCTGATCCTCCGGTCGGGACACCCTTGGCACCAGCTGTTATACCAGTTGCAGGCACTGATGCGCAGCTCAGGGAAGGTTTTATGTGGATGAGGCAGACCTTTCAGGGAGCACCACCTCCTGCCACGTCTATGGCAGACTTGACGCATGTTTTTTCAGCAGCAGCATCCTCCCACTTTCTCAGGGGAAGGAGGACCACAGGCTACAGAGTCATGGCTGGAAGCCATCCGGACTATCTTCAAGCATCTGGAGACACCTCTAGAGAGTCAGGTCAAACTCGATACCTATATGCTCCGAGAATCTGCCAATAGGTGGTGGAATGTGATCTCACAGGTGGGTCATCAGTAGGTTATGGATTGGGAGGAGGTCCATCGCGTGTTCTACGAATACTTCTATCCGGAGACCCTAAGGGCCGATCGATCCCTGGAGTTCATGAGTATAGAGCATGTTACTCTTTTTTTCATGGAGTATTCATTTCATTTCACCGAGCTATAGCATTTCACAGCCCTCTAGGATGGAAGTGGGGTGTTCTTGGCAAGGAAGTTTGAGGATGGTCTTAGGCAGGAGATCCGCTCGCAGGTGAATCTCTTCCAGTTGACTTACATCACTTCCATCATCAACCAGGCACTAATTAAGGAGCGCAATCTGAGAGACTTTGGAGCTGCAAGCCAGAGCGGTTCTACTTCTAGAGCTAGTGTTCCTCCAGTTGACAGCAGGAAGCACCGTAGAGAGACTACGCACGGTGATCCGAGGAGGTGAGATACATCTTCAGGTAGCCAGGTAGTATGCTACCAGTGTGGAAGGGCAGGTCACACGAGGCCGTAGTGCCAGAGAGACCCATTGGAGTGCCGATCTTGTGGCAAGATGGGTCACCTTCAGCGTTTCTTCCAATTTTTCTCACCAGTAGATGGTGATGGGGGTTCTTCCATGACTCCTCATTCAAGAGAAACACCACCAGTTTCTCACCATTTGGGCCGAGGTGGAGGTCGAGGCCGTGGCTGTCAGTCACCATTCCTTCAGCGCCAGCAGGTAGGATCAGCTCAGAGTGGTCAGGCAGGGTCACAAGGCTTCAGGGCATGCCAACATTTTTGCGGTGGAGCAGACCTATTAGGAGCAGAATCCCGGACCTTCTACCGTTCGAGGTATGATTTTAGTAGCCTCAGTTTTATCTTTAGCCCTTTTTGATGCTGGTCATATACATAGAATTATCTCTGTTGCTGTTATAGAGAGCCTTGGGCTCTGTATCCTTTCTTCTGCCGACTTGTTAACACTGGACACACCTTTGGGGATGAGGAAATCTAGTGTGCGTCAGTGCAGAGAGTTCCATCTCAAGGTTGCAGGGTGTCGTTTCTTATGGGATATCCATGTCATAGAGATGACATGCTATGATGTCATTCTTAGAATGGACTGGTTGGTTCCCTTCCAGGCAATCGTCGACTGTTATCACCGCAGGGTGAGTTTCATCTCACTAGAGAGTGAATATTTTCTTCATAGAGGCGAGTGGGATGTCCAGGCAAGTCGAGGAGGACTCGAGCATCTTGGGATAGAAAGGGTTACATCCCAGATTTCTAGTCTTCATCTAGATGATTAAGGGACTTCACAGTTGGACTTTCCTCCAGTCGTGGATTGTTTTGGAGACATCTTTTCAGAGGACTTTTCTGGTTTTCCTCTAGAGCGTGAGTTAGACTTCTCTATTGAGCTCAGGCCAGGAGCAGCACCAGTGTCCATTCCTCCCTATAGGATGTCTAAACCTTTGTTTCAAGAGCTCAAGAAGCAGTTGGAGGAATTTCAAGTGAAGGGTTTCATCCGACCCAGTACATCTCCTTGGGGTTCGCCTGTCCTGTTTGTGAAGAAGGAACACGGTACCCTTAGGCTCTCTGTGGATTAATGGAAGTTGAACCAGTTGATGGTAAAGAACCGATATCCCTTTACATGTATTGATGATCTCTTTGAGTAGCTTTGAGGAGCCCGCATGTTATCAAAGATTGATTTGAGGTCCGACTATAATCAGTTGCATGTTAGACCATCAGATATACCTTTCACAGCCTTTAGGAGCAGGTACGGTCTTTACGAGTATACGGTCATGTAGTTCGGTCTCACGAACACACCAGTAGTTTTCATGGCACTAATGAACCGAGTGTTCCATCCTTACTTGTATTCCTTCTTCGTGGTCTTTGTGGATGATATCTTGGTGTACTCTCACACTCGACACGACCATGCTACCCATCTTGAGATCGTTATGAGTACACTGAGAGAGCATCAGCTTTATGAGAAACTCTCAAAGTTCCACTTTTTTATGGACTAGATTCACTTCTTTGGTCACATCATCTCCGAGGCAGGAGTATCTGTAGACCTAGAGAAAGTGAGAGTTGTAGTTTCCTAGGAGCAGCCGAAGAATGTCTTTGAGGTATAGAGTTTTGTAGGGATAGCTGGATACTATAGAGGCTTCATTCAGGAATTTTCATGCCTTGTAGCACCTTTGACTGGTATAACCAAGAAGGGGATGAAGTTCTTATGGTTAGATTCTTGTGAGTAAGCTTTTTATGAGCTAAAGGTAAGGTTGACATCAGCACCGATACTAGTCTTGCCAGAGCTAGGCAATAGTTATACCATTTATTGTGATGCTTCAGGTATCGGGATGGGCACTGTGCTTTTACAGGGAGATGGAGTCATTGCGTACGAGTCTCGGTAGTTGAGGCCACACGAGAGGAACTACCCGATACACGATCTGGAGTTGGCAGTTGTGGTTCATGCCTTACGTTGTTGGAGACACTATCTTCTGGGAGAGCACTTTGTGGTTTTCACTTACCACAAGAGTCTCAATTATATATTCACTCAGCATTATATGAATCTTAGACAGCGCAGGTGGGTCGAGTATCTTCAGTATTTCGACCTCGAGCTCGCCTATACGCCGAGAAAGGGCAACACAGTGGTAGATGCATTGAGCAAGAGAACTCAGATTCAGGCAGCTCAGAAGGCCAGCAGTGAGTGGCATATTATGGCTCTGTTCTCTGAGTTGAATCTAGAGGTGCACGACAGATAGGGATAGACTTTCCTATCTTCTGTAGTTTTTACCTCTACGCTTCTTGATCGGGTACGAATGAGGAAGCTATCAGACTCAGAAGGCTTAGTCCTGTGGAAGAGTGTGTCAGGAGAGAACCTCTTCAAAGATGGACAGTGGGCGAGGATAAGATCTTGAGTTTCCAGGGATGTGTATGGGTGCCAACAGACATATGTGAGGAGATGATGTAGGATTTTCATTCCTCAGTTTGGGAAGTTCGTCCTAGCATCACCAAGATGTATCGGGATCTTCATCGCCAGTAATGGTGGCCAGGTATGAAGAGGGATGTTGCTGGTTTTGTCTTGTGGTATTCTACTTGTCAGCAGGTGAAGGTAGAGAATCAGTGACCAACATGCCTCTAACAGTAGTTACCCATTCCAGAGTGGAAGTGGAACGATGTCATGATGGACATCGTGACTAGATTGCTGAGGTCGCCTCGAGGGAACGATGTTGTTTGGGTTGTCTTCTAAAGGCTCACAAAGGCTGCCCAATTCTTACCGATCAAGGAAACCTTCTATGTGGATGATCTAGGATGAATATAAATTTGAGATAATGTACGTCTGCATGGAGTTCCATAGTCCATTGTTTCAAACAGGGATGCTCACTTTACTTCTCGGTTCTGGAAGGGACTTCAGAAGGCCTTGGGTACACAGGTACTTTTGAGTACAACATACCATCCACAGACTGATGGCCAGTCCGAGCGTACGATCTAGGTGCTTGAGGATATGCTCTGAGCATGCATTATAGACTTTGGTGGTTCTTTGGAGAAGCATATACCTCTGGTGGAGTTCACCTACAACAACAGTTTTCTGGCGACTATTCAGATGGCACCTTACGATGCTTTGTACGATAGGCCATGCCGATAACCATTATGCTGGCTAGAGGTAGGAGATGTAGCTTTACTGGGACCTTATCTTGTTCAAGAGACCTCAGAGCAGATAGAGTTGATTCGGAAGAGGATGGCTACAGCACAGTCTTGACAGAAGTCTAATGCTGATCAGCGGAGACGACCTCTGGAGTTCGAGGTTGGGAATCAGGTTTTCTTTCCTGTCGCACTGAGGTTGGGACACAAAAGGATTTGGAGACAGGGTAAGCTTTCACCGTGGTACATCAGGCCATTTGAGGTTTGGAGAGAGTTAGGTCGGTTGCCTATTTGTTTCTGTTACCTTAGAGGTACCGAGCCAGGCCCAAATTCTTCCACGTCTCTCAGCTCGGACGTTACTTTTCATAACCGTCTCATGTCTTCAGCCCAAGGAGGTTGAGCTCAAAGAGGATGCACCTTTTGAGGAGCATCCTATATGGATTTTTGATCGCAGTATGAAGGTTCTCCATGGGAGGTCTGTTCCTCTAGTACGGGTGCCATGGCAGCACGGGCGAGTACAGGATGAGACCTGGGAGAGGGAGGCCAATTTACGATCTCAGTGGCCGGAGTGGTTCGTGATTTCTTCTTCTCCACCTCGTTAGGGAAATTCAGGGATGAATTTATTTAACGAGGAAGTTTTTAAGAACCCGGATCTTCTTTTTAGGTATGTCTTTCCTTTTTCTGGAGTTTTTGGGAAAAATGGGTTTTCTGGAAATTTTTGAAGTACACGTTGTGTACTTTCGGAGTAAATGTCGTGTCCTTCCTTGCCACTCGAAGTTGTGTGATGGCCATGTCCGGGCCACACACACGATGCGTAGAGGCGATGTGGAGGCCACTTAATGCGGATTACGGAAAAACAGATTACACGTTGTGTACCCCATAAGTACATGCCATGTACTTTCTTTTTTTTCATTAAATGCACCAGGGTCACGCCTGATGGACAGAACACACACCTTATTCAGGTTCTTCATCCGAGAGTGACCCATACGGCCGCGATTCTTCTCCGGATTCCTGAGCCTCTATCTGATCTTTATTTTATCCGTCGTCGATTGCGTTTGAACCGCAGCGGTGAGTTCTTCCTTCTCTTAGAGCTCCATTTTCCAATTTCTCCTCTTTCTTAAGGTATCGTGGGTTGAGTGTTTTTTTACGTTTTCTCATTTCCTCAATTTTCTAAGGATAATCAATCATCTTGGATCACGTATGTTGTTCTCCTAGAGTCAAGGTAGGTGGTTTGTGACTTTCTATAGGAAGTCTGTGAGTTTTTGGGGAAAATTTCACCAATACCCTTGAACAGGGTATTGCGTGTTTCTTGTTTTACCCTTGTTGTTTACTTGCCTTGTTGATATGCTTGTGTAGAGGTCATTGATTGTGAATAGGGTAAATTGTACTGTGCTCTGGATGTTTTTGACATTCTTGTTTTTCTTGTTTGGTGTTTTCCAGTTTCCATGCCTAGTTGTAGGATAGTGGAACTGTTGAACTGTTATGTTGTTGTGCCTTAGAATGATAGCCAAGTAGTTCATGAGGTTTACTTGGGGCGATACGCGCGTTATGAATGTTTGTTTTACACAGGGCTATGAGAACCTAGTGTAGTGGACCATAGAGAGAATGGACATAAGGGATTCTCCAGAGTGCCTTTAATTTACGATGTGAGACCACAGGGGGAATTGACGTTGAGTGCTTCCTCAGAGAGTCTGTAGTTCCTCGACACGGGCCACAAGGGGAATTGACGTTGAGTGCTTCCTCAGAGAGCCTTTAGCACGATACGAGACTATAGGGGGAACTGATGGTGATTGCTTCCTTAGAGAGTCTATTCCTTAGCTGAACTAGAGGGGCGAGATTGTGTGTGCTTCCCAGAGGGTTGCTAGTATTTGTAGGTTGAACATTACGGATTAGACTGTGAGAACTACCCAGAGTTTACCTTTTTGTTATACTTTCTTGAGTGGCTATTTCTTGTTTGTAGATTATATGCTAGAAGATGTGGATTGTTACTACTGTGTATTATCCTATTTACTGCTTACTGTACTTTACCTGCCATATATTCACTGACTGTTAGGCACAGATCTTTGTGTGGTTGCCTATTGGGACATTGTCTCACACCCTGTTTGGGTCATGATTTTGGGCCCAAATAGATTATGTTGTTGTAGGTATAGATAAGGGATAGTTCCCTTATACTTCATGTTCTTGATTGTAATGGAGTTGGAGAGCATGGGACCAAGATGGGGCTTGTGATGCAGAGGAGTTGCTCATCTGTTTTTCTTTTGTACTTTGTCTTAGTACTGTATTCAGCATTGTGACTTGTTGAATATTTTCCAAGAAATATATGTATCATGAATCATTTACATATATTTCTGCTCTAGTTGTTTATTTGTTAGTCTTCCGATGTTTATCGTTTAATCTTGTATGTATGTCCACTGCTTCTGCTATTGTTGTTATTTGTTTTCTCTTCCGTTGTGTACTTTGCCAATGAGGGCATAGTTTCCCCACTATCACATCCAAGGCCCTCGCTGCTAGTAAGCATCCTCTGGCATTTGGGGAAATGTGCTTGAGTCCATGTGACCAAACGGGTACGGGGTGTCTCTGGGTGGCTTCTGGAACCGGGACGTTATAATTTATGATCAAAAACTAGTGGCTTAATCACTTAGTTTTAACCTAAGTAAATCCGATTTACCATTTTACCGTGGTGATTTTTAACAATTTTATTATTCATTATAACCAAATATAAACTTGGCCTTATTAAATATAATTAATTATTCTAATTTAATTTATAGAATTAATTTTTCCAAACTCAATATTTATAAGTGACAAAATTTCATTTTATAATTATCCTACAATGCATGATGAAAAACGATTTTCTGAAAAAATATCTTTTTAAGTCAAAAAGTATTTTTATACCAAGATCCAATATAATATTGATTATTAGGTAATTATTTAGATTAATTATAACTAAAGTATTATTATATTAATTTAGGAACTAATAAAAGATACTATTTTCATTTTTAATGAAAATACTTGATAGTTATACAAAAATTCAGTATTTTCACTGTTCACTGAAAAATATATATTTTTAGAAAAATTCAAAAAAATCATATTTAGAAAATTTTAAAATTATTAATTCAAAAATTAAATTAATTATTTAAAATTAAAATTCTATAATTTTAAAATTAAACTTATAAATAAAACCATATAATAAAATAGTTTAATATAGTTGTTTTCTAAAAAATTACATAATATTTTTATGATGAATATAACTATCTATTTTAGGAATAATAATAATATGCAAATGATTTATTCTATCATTACCTAGGGAGGAACATTATCCCCCTTATTTGAAATTTCTTCCTCACAATTTTATTGACTTATTAAAAAAATTTATATCTTTCCCTCATATCATTTTTAGATACCCTTGTTGCTTTTTCAACCATATAGGTTTCCCAAGAAACCTTAAGCTGGTGAATCAGATTATTATACAAAAATTTATCTCTATGTACAAGGATATTTGTTTTATATTCCCCATAATAAAGGTTTTATTATAACTAATATACCTCAGGGATCAAAATATAAGATGAATTGAGCACATGTTTTCTTAACATCAAAACATGAAATATATTATCTACTTGGGATAAACTCAATGAAAAGGACACTAAATAGAAATTTGACCTAAATTTCTAAAGGATTTTATATGGTCCAATTAAAATCAAAAATATCTTCAAATTATTACCAAAATTCATTACACTTTTCCATTGAGATACTTTAATAAAAACAAAATCACCTACCTTGAAAGAAAGATATGTTCTTCAATTATCCCAATATGTTTTCTTCCCTCTCTAAGATATCCTCATATGTCACTAAATAATATTTATTTGTTCAAAAATTTCCTCTAATAACTTTATCCCATCAATTTCCTTTCCCTTAACTCATCCCAAAATCCAGAAGTCTGACAATTCTTTCCATATAATGCCTCAAAAGGTACCATTTGTACAATAGAATGAGAACTATTATTATAAGAAAAATAGACTACTGAATGATTTTGATCACAAATTCTCAGTTAGTCCATTAAACAAGATCGAATCATTTATTCCATGGTTTGAATTTACCACTCAGACTATCCATCAGATTGAGGATGAAAAGTTGTATGAAAATTTAGTTCAATATCCAATGACTTCTGAAGTCCTTTCAAAAATTAGAGGTGAATCTGGGATCATGATAGGTACAATTGAGAGTGTAACTCCTTGTAACCTAACTATATCTTTATCATATAGTTAATAAAGTTGATCTAAATACATATTATATTTAATGGGAAAGAAATGTGCATATTTACTTAATCATCCAACCATAACCCAAATCAAGATGGTGATGGTTTTCTCGATGAAAGTTCCTCAAGGAATTTATAATGGCCTTAATGACGGTTTCTTGTTATGGATGGCATGACTATTCAAACCCCAGTATAAATTCAATATCATCTACAAATCTCTTAGTTTGATTTGGATTAGTGGTGACAATTCGGTTTTGGGTTGTGTGGTTTGTCAGCCTACAGTTTTCCAGGCAACCTTGAAGTTAGCCTCTTGATTTCCTACCATAACCTCAAGTTCCTATGCTTCAATCCTAGTTGGATCTGGGTTTGTGGGATCAAGGAGGTTTTGAGATGTGGGATTTGGAGGCCAATGGATTTCATCACATGTTCTCAGTCAGATTTATCCTATGAAGATAGTTTTGATTCTCTTTCCCTTCATGAATAGAGAATTCCTATGGTGGAATCGGAAATGTCAATGGAGTTGGTTTTGGTTAAAAGGAATTTTTATTATAATTTCTTTCTCAAAGTTGTAAGTGAAGTTTTTTAGTGTTTTCTATAGAGATAAATCTTTTTTAAATTTATCTGGAAATCTGTGTCTCTGGTTTTTTTCCTTGTTCATTCCTTACTTTGGTGCAACTGTCATTGTTGTTCACAATGATTATATAATGATGATTTTTCATTTTTATGAGGTGGGGTCAATCTATGAGGATGGTTTGAATCTATGGTTGATTACAGGTAGTGGATCTCACCAGTATTGTTGTGTTTTTGATTGAATGTGAGTCTATCATGGGTGTAGATCGAGGCGGCTCTCTATTCGAGAATTTTTAGTAGTGGTTTGAATGTGACATATGGGTCCCTTTAAATGTTTAAATTTCGAAATTTTTCTAGTTTGGTTTGAATCTATTAAATTTTAGATTACCACTTAACCATAAATTGGATTTTAAAAATACAAAAAAATGGATTTTGGAATAGCGAACACATAATCTCTATCCAAATCTAACAATGCCTAATTAAAAAAAAACTAAAGAAACTAACCATTCTTAATTGATTCTTCCATTTTATTATATAACATGGTCTTCCATATAGTAATTCAAAATTATTTCTAAAAAATATATTTTACTAATACCTGAAACAAAACCGAAGAAATTCCAACACCACAAATTCTAGTCCCAAATTAATCAATTAATTAAGAAAAGGGTCATGTTCTAAACATAATATGGTTGATGTAGCATTATTTTTATAACTCAATGCATCAAATAATTTGTTTTATTTTATAGGATGATAATGAATCATGTACTCATAGTCCTTAATCAGTTCTAACCATCTTATCTACCTCATGTTAAACTTTTTTTGGTTAAATATATTCTTCTAGGTTTTGTGGTATATAAATATTTCATACTTTAATTCATATAAATTATGCCTCTAAATTTATAAATAAAAACCACATTAGTTAATTCCTAATAATTTTTAGGATAATTTAACTCATCAGGATTCCATTGACAAGAAACATGAGAAATTACCTGATCATTTTTCATTAGAAAACAACCAAGTACCTTCAATGAAACATCACTTCATATGAAAAAATCACCATTTCTGTTGGTTAGGTACAATGTTTGAGCTCTCACCAATAATATTTTTATTTTATAAAAACAATATTTACATTCTTTCATATATATGAATTTATATCCTTTTCAAGTTAACTTATTCATTAGTGTAGATAACTGATTAAATTTTTCAACAAACCACTGAAAGTTACCCTATAATTCATGAAAACTATGAATATATATGACATTTTTAGGTCTTGGATATTATTAAAAAAATTTTGGGCCCACATTTATGAAATATTTAGAAGAAATATGTACAAAGAAAGAATTTTTTGCAACAAAAATTTACAAATATGAAAATTTACATATAGTTTATTTTCTTTTAAGTTTTATAAAACAATATTTAGGGGTATTTTATGATCCTCATGAATTTTAAAATATACCACTATATCAACAAAAAACATTACCAAAAACTTATCCAAGAACTAATGGATAAATATATTCATACTATCCATGAATATAGATGGTTCAATAGACAACCCAATAGAAAAAACAACAAACTCATAATGTGCATATCTAATCTGATATATTGTCTTAAAAATACCTTTTTCATTCACCTTCAACTAATGGTACCTTTACTTGATATCAATCTTCAACAAAAAGTGTTCTATTTGTAACTTATCAAACAAATCATTGATATGAGTAAAATGATACTTGTCCTTAACCTTGATATTATTCAAGTATTCTTAATCAAGAAATGTATCATTGAACCATATTCCTTTTGAAAAAATAAAACATGGGAACCCCAAAGTCATGTTCTAGGAAAATTAAATCTTTATCAAGAAGCTCTTGAATATTATTTTTCTATTTTAAAGGTTTTACTTGAGAATTTTTATAAGGGGATTTTGAAATAGGATTACAATCAGGTAAGAATTTAACAATAAATTTAACATCCTATTCAGAAATAACTGTAGGAAAATTATAAAAAAACATATATTCATTTATTACTAGAACATCACTAATTTGAATTGTTTATTTGTTTTAAAAAAATAATTTAGGTAACATTAAAATCCATCTCTAATCACTTTATTTTCTTCTTGGACGGTTATAAAAGGTATTAAATCATTGAATAAAAATTTTTTGGATTTAAATTCTATATTACCATGATGAACTGAAATCCAATGAATACCCAAAATAATACCAAACTCAACTATGGGTAGTTAAACAATATTTATAGGAAATTAAATACCACTAATATAAATAAGAAGACTCATATAAATCATGGTTTCATTAATATTCCCCTTGTAGTTTTCACCAGAATTTCTATCTTCTTTTTTTAAAGAGAAATTCTAATTTTACTTGGAAAATTTCTCATAAATAAAGGAATTGTAAGATCCATAGTCAAATAGGGTATTTTAATAATTTTAATAGACAAGTAACAAACATTTCATCACTTCATTTAATGGCCCAACATCAGCCATTTTAGTAAAAAAATAATTTGTCCACACACTTTTTATTTTGATCATGATTATTTCCACCCTGAGTAAAAAAATTTGGAAACATGTTTGTATAATTACCCAAAACATTTCAATTAAAACATCCCATAATTGGTTGGATAACTGTTACTTAATTTTTGTGTTGTGTTGGTCTCTTTTAATTATTTTCACGAGACTTATTACCAATATTAACACACTAGTAACCCTTTATGAATCCTGTCAAACCTTCCCAGAAATGTATTTTAGTTTACTTGGAACATGTTGGTATCTAGCCTCTATATTTGTTAATTGAATGCTTATTCATCACTTTCCACTTTTACCACTTCTTACACTTGTCATCATGAGACACATACTTATCAACAAACTCCATCTCCACATTCCCAGCATAATAAAATACATTATCATAACATTAAAATTATTATGAGGTCAAAGTTCTTCATAAACATTGTTTCAATACAGAGTAAAATCAATTAATATTACAGTCAACGTCCTGCATAAAATTTAGTACATACCTAACTAGTATTGTAAAATTTTCTTCATATATGGATACTAAATCTTCATATTTTTTCCTCATTTACACAAATTGTTTCTCCATTATTTGTTAAAACATTAGGAAAACATTTATTCAGAAATATATTCTCAAATGTATCTCATTATAGGGAATAAATATCATATATTTCTCTACTATTATTTACAAAATACCCTTATAAATTAGTTTCACATTAAAAAAAATAATAATAATTGGAAAGAGTTGAGTTTCTATGTTCTGAACATCCAATGAATTAAAACTTCTTTTCTATAGTACCAATCCATCATTAGGCTACAACTGGATATGTGGTTGCACTGAAAGTCTAAGGGAGTTGTTTTATGAAATTCTAAAATATTGAAATTTTACTCTATGTTAAATATTTAGCTATCTAACATGGATTAAAACACAATTTATAACATGTATCAACTGATCAATAACTTTAAAAAATTTATTAATACCAATTCCAACCATTTTAGGATACTTTTTTGGGAGGATATTTTCCTCTTGATACCTTCCTACTCCTGTTTCCTTATTTCATCTGTAGAAATCCATTATTAATGGACATAGATAAAAGGAGGTAACATGGTAATATTCAAATTATATATCATGATAACCATTAATTAGAATTTCATAAGGACATTTTCTTATATTATCATAATTTATAAAATTATCTAAACCTTCCTTCAGATACCAACTATAAGGACCTGACCTTAAATATTACATAGTCCAGACTTTTATTTAGGAATTAATCTTCTTACAATCCCAATGATTTATACGGTTTAGTTTTTTAGGTAATTAGGAAATAAATCGTATATAAAAAACCATATCTTATAAAGTGGAAACTTCTTAACATTATCCATTTTTTATCATAATATAAATTTCTCATAAATAATCATGTTTTATATTCATGAAAAATCTTCATGACTTTCATATTGACTTCTTCTTTGTTCTTACCCATCCGTAAACCCTGTGAACAAAATTTTAAATCATGGGAAGAGTACAAAAATCTCAATAAGGGGAATAAAAAGAGGAAATTCATTATTCTAGTGAAAACATAAAAACCCATAAATTTCTTACCTTTATCACAATATTCGTTAATCATATAAAATAAATCATTTATACATGATAAACACACTAATATTTCTTAGATAAAACCTTCAAACCACATAGTAATAAAACGAAAACCCTTTTTAAAACATAGAGTATTATATTAAAAACTTATGTCAAAGATAATTGGATCTCAGTTAAATCCATAAGAGAAACCTCCCTAGTTTACTCCATATTTTCTATAAAGATATGTAAAATTTCCCAATTTATTAGAGAATTATCAAAGAAAACACATTGTATTATCTATATAGAGATCACCTATCAAACAATATATATTGGGATCACCTGTCGCATATGCTATATCAGTTCTCACTACCTTTTAAATAAAGGGACATAAATTTGTTTCCATAATCTCTAAAATAAAATGGAATAATTCTCTTTGAGGTTTCTAGATACAACCATTAAAAATATAAGTGTGATTTTATTTTGGATTCTTACTATAACCTTTAAAGATAAATGGAGTTTTAGTATCTTGAATACTGTTAAAGCCAAGAGACTAATATATTAAATCCTAAATCCATTGAGCAAGGAGACATAGGGACTCTTCATAATTTATTTCTAATCTCACTTAATAATTTTTGTGCCTTATTTACTTACCAATTATTTATTTGTTATTCACTTTATTTCAAATATTTAGTCATTTATTTTACCCATAAATTAACTTAATCATTTAATTTACAAATCACACTTTCTTATAATATTTTACATTTTTAAACTAATAATTATTCTATTGAGCTTTCTCTTTCATTTTTATTTGATAAATTTATCTTTTTAAATATTAAAAAATATTTAATTATCTTAAATTTTTGAAAATAGTTTTTTATTCCTTGAGACATTATCTTTTCCTTTTGATTTTTAAAGGTAAATTAACCCCCTCACACCATTTTAACCAACCCTGACCTACATTAAGTATCAAATGGATATTAAATTAAAGGAAATATTTTTTGATTTATTTTTTTTGTTTTTAACTACTTTAAAACTTATTTTTAAAAGATTTCACTTGTTTTTCATAAAACATTATTTTTTCTAGAACTTTTCAACGTATGGTGTTATTGAAGGACATTTAATGGGTCGTTCTCCCATTATTGATGGTTCAAATTATGGTTATTTAAAAATATGGATGTATGTACTTATAAGATCTATTGTTTTTCCAATAAGGAAGATAGTTATTCTTGGTTATACTCTAACAACCGGAAAAGAAGAAAAATAGACTCACTATGATATTTTTATTTTTGAATTAGGCGGTGAATAAAGAAATGCCTTGCATTGTGGTTTATACAAAAATAAATTAAATTGAATTTTTATATGAAAAATAGGTCATGAAATCTATAAAATCTTAGAAATAACTCATGAATTAATAAAATAATGTTAAATATACTATATTATATATGTTTAGAAAATACTTTGAGAGTTTCTCAATGCATATTAATAAATCTATTACTAAAATATTTACTAGATTCTTTAAAATTTGTAAAGGTATAAAGGATATTAGTTTTAATATTTCTATAGAGACTATATTCATAAAAATTATTTATATTTTACTTTGAAATTGGGAACCCAAAGTCACCACAATCCAAGAAGATAAAGTCATAAAAAAACATGCCAGTTGAGGATCTCAATGGATCTATCATGACATATGAGATAATTACAAAAAGAGAAGCCTAAAAGAAAGAAAAGGAGGTGAAATAAACCAAAAGGAAAGTTTATTTCAAATAAATAAATGATGAAACATTCAAAAGATAAGATTTGATTGGTCATATTTCCATAAAGATGATCAAGTACATGAAAAAAATATTCTAAATTATTCAAAAAGGAAATTCAAAAAATTTAAGTTACATTCTTCGGTTGAAAGAAGAAGGATCATATAAAGATCAATTATCCCTTGAACAAAAAGAATAAGAAAAATAATAAGGAACTAAAAGTGTCAACTTTGAGTTCTAGTAAGGATTCAATTTATATATCAAAAGTCCTAAGTTCCTCATGGAAAATATGAAAGTTTTTAATGAAATAAATTCTACATGTTCCATTTCTTACTCTTATACTTCTTCAACGACATCTTTAGGTTATGTAGATTTTATTTATGATAGAGATAAACTTCAAAATGTTTTTTTTTAAATTCACAATTTAAAGGTCCTAAAAATAATTATAATCAAGTTGTTTTTGAAAATTTTTTATTTTAAAAGAAATAAATTATTTCATTTTAAAAATAAATGTATAACTAAACATTGACAATTTGAAATCTCAGATTAAAGATCTTAAAATTTATATTTCAAAATTTACCCATGGTGATAAATATCTAAATAATATTCTGTGATATATTTTTTTTAAATGTAAATCTAGTATTAGTTTTTCAAAACAATCTAGTTTTCTCAAACAATTAATAAATACTACTTTTCTAAAGGGAGTTTCCCATAATAAATTTTGTATATTATATGAAATTTAGAAATATTGTTTATGAATAAAATTTTAAAAATTATAGATATGGTAGACCAAAAATCATTCATCTCACATCTCTTATTTCAAATACAAAAACTTTTCTAAAAATTTTGGATTCCAAAGTCTTTATTAGATAATTCAAGTGGATCCAAGATATGTGTACCAAAATCATTAGTATCATGATATTTTATAGATCAAGGGTATAATGATAAAAACCTAATAGGATTCTCTGTATATGGATATTGGGTGATCTAGGAACATTTGTGGTGATCCTCAAAAATTTATTAATCTCAAATACTTTGATGAAGGACATGTCAAATTTGGAGATGATTCAAAAATAAAAAACATCGGTATTTGGTATAATTGCTTTATCTGACTCTAAATTAATTAAAAAAAATTCTTTAATTGATTGAATCATAATTTATAAATTATTAGTCAGTACTATAATTGTGAATTTAATGTTTTCTAATTAAATTTTAATTTTTTAATTCTAAAGGAAAACTTTTATTTACCACATCTAACTTTTAAAATGTTTATATAATTATTTAAAATATATTTATTGTCAAATATTCAAGTGTTTGAGTGCATAATATAATGAATCATGGATTTGTAATCAATTATCGGGTCACTTTAACATTCACTCTCCTATAAATCTCATATGTAACCAACTAGTATGATATTTACCAAAATTTTCGTTAAAAGATAAATTAGTTCGTGAACCTCTCCCAATTGGAAAGAAAAAAAATTATCTTTAAATATAAAAGTATTGTTTCCTTTTCTAAATCTTCTAAACTAGTCCAATTTAAATTTTTTTGAACCAAATTAATTTGTAGTGTCTGAGGTTGATCTTACACCATTATAATTATTGATGAATATACTAAATTTATAAGTGTACAATTCATAGCTCATAAATATTAGGCATAGAAAGTATTTATAAGTTTTTTCATCGAAAGATGAAAATTAAAATGGATAAAAAATAATATCCCTTATAAGTGACCATGGTCAATATTTTTTTGAGAAACACTTATATGTGTTTTGTGATTCTTAAGGTTTTCATCACTCATTTTCTCCTAGATAAGCCCAAAAAAATGGGACGGTCGAAAGATAAAGTAGGACTATCCAAGAAATCTATAAGGTTACATTGAATTATTTTCTATAAATACATTTGGTCCATGGAAGTCAAAATTTATTTCAATACCATTAACCATTTTCTCATAAGACTTATCTTTATAAAGACCCCTTATGATCTTTAGAAAGGAAAAATTCTTAAATTTGTATTCTTTAATGTTTTTTTTGTTAAAAATTATTTATCTGTAATAATAAGGATATTATAGGTATTTTTTACCACAAATCCTATGATGGTATATTTAATGGGTAATAAAACTCATGTAATGTTTATCAGGTCTTTAATAAGTGGACCAAGACTGTAGAAGAATCAATTCACATCAAATTTGATGAGAATCTTATTAAACCTCATCCACAAATCGATGATGATGTTGAGAAAGATAGTTTTACCTATAATAAACCTCAATATTATAAAGTAACTAAATATATTAAAGAACCTAATTTTTTTCTTTTATATAAGGAATTGGTTTAATTCAGAGGCCATCCTCTAGAGAATGTTATCAGTTAATTACAATCCAGAACTCATATTAAAAGGTTGGCCTAAAATGAGGTTAAACATCATGCTTTTATCTTTCATATTGAACCTCAATACCTTGATTATTCTATTAATTATGATAATTGGATAATTTTTATGCCAGATGAGTTGAAATAATTTCAAAATAATAATGTTTTGACTCTCATGGAATGACATGATAATAATTTTATTGTTGAAATTATGTGTATTTTTTGAAACAAACTTGACGAACAAAGAATTATCACCCAGAAAAGGATGAATTTTTTTTCTAAAGGATATAGTCATGAATAAGGTATTTATTAGGTTCAAAATACTTCACCCATAGAATGAATAGAATCTATTTGAATATTTTTGAAATTCTCTGGTCATTTAAATTTTAAAAAATTTCATATAGATGTCAAAAAATAATTTCTAAATCATATTATTTATGATAATGTTTTAGTGGATCAACCAACTAGTTTTGAAAATCCAAAATTCCCAAATCATGTTTTCAATTTAACCAATGATCATCATGGTTTAAAAAAATCCCCTCAGTCTTTGTATGAAATGTTAACCAAAGTTCTTTTATCGAATTATTTTAAAATGGGAAAAGTTGATTTCACTATTTTTATAAAAATCTTTTCAAATGATTTGTTAATTTGTAAAATTTAGATTGATGGTGTAATTTTTTAATCCTCTATTGATATTAGTTTTAATGAATTTTCTAATTTAATGAATAAATATTTTTAAATGATTATTATAGAATAACTTAAATTCATCCTTAGTTTTTAAATTTCCCAAAATTTTGATGGAACTTTTCAACACAAAATTAAATACACTATTTAGCTTATACATTAGTTTGGAATATAACATTATTAGAAAATAATATCACCCAAGAGTTAAACTTATAAGTTATTGTTTGATGAATATGGTAAAATGGTTGAAAACAATATTTATAAAATAATTATTGGAAGTACCCTTTCTCTTACTATGACCCAACCATACATATTGTTTAGTGTATTGGTTTGTGCCTATTTTAAAATAAATTCAAAGTAATCTCATTTAAAATATTTCAAAAATATTTATTAGATATTTTAAAGGATCTAAAAATCTGGGATTATTTTATCCAAATAATACTTCTTTTGAACTTACTTATTTTTATAATGTTTTTTGCTGTATTCCTACTAGATAGGAAAAGTACTAGTTATACTTATCACCTAACAATAAAATAATTTATATCATGAAGTATTAAGAAGAAAAACATTTTTTCTCTTTCTATAGATAAAGCAAAATACATAGTCATTGGGATTTTTTAACCCATAATATATGAATAAAAAATACTCTCTTAGATTTTGGGCTTACATATAACTACTTCCATATAAACTGTGATAAAACTTGTGTGGTCATTATCTCTAAAAATCCTATGAAACATTGTTACACTAATTACATTGATTTGAGATACCATTTTCATTGATTTCACTATCAAAAATGTGATATCATTCTTGACTTTTTTAACCACCCTTCAACATTTTGATATCTTCACTAAACCCCTTATTATTGATATATTAATGTTCATTAAAGTTGATTTAAGAATGGTTATATTGTGATATATATATCTTAACCTTTGAAATGATGAAATTTTTTAAGATTTTCATTTAAAAAAATTTCAAATTGTTTTTAAAAAATTATATATTTTATAACTATGTTTTAAAACTAATAATTATTTTAAAACATTTCATGATTTTGGTAAATTAATGTGAGTGTGATATTATATGTAATACATTCCCCTCTAGATATAAAATAGTGCATGTGGTTCTCAAATAGATGCACCTGGAGGTTATTACCTTGAAAAGGTCCATTTGTATTTTTAATCTAATCTACACCCTGGGCACGAGTAGTGGGCCTTTATGGTACACCTTGTTTGACACTCCTAGGAAATTTTATTTGGTTTATTAACATAAAATTTTCTAAAACCTCAATGATGGAATGGTTTTTCAAATATATTTGCAAAAAATCTATTATTAATATTTTTTTTACTTATTGGATACACATATTTAGGTTTCATTAGTTTTAGGGAGATAATCTCATTAATGTAAAAAAAATTAAAAGGGAAAAAAATTCAATTTTTTTTTTGAAAATTATAATATTGTTTATATTTTTAAAAAATAAATATTTCGAACTTTTTATTTGTCCCTTGATAATTATTTTAAAAATAAAAAATTCTTATTTTCTTTTATCTTGAGATTTATTAAAAATATCTATTTATAAATTTTTATTTTTCTTAAATTTTGAAAACATTTTTTTCATCTCTCTTGACAGATCATTAATTATAAAAAACAAAGTTTTAAATTATATATCTGTTATTTACTCTAAACTCATCCGTGAATCCTTTTTGATAATCTCAAAGCGGGAGAAATTTTAGTATTTAGAGAAATCTTAGGTGATATAATTTCTATTATATTATGGGTGGGGGATGAATTATCTTAAATGGGAGAAATGATATTGTTTTTTCTTTTTAGAGAAAATATATCTCGCTACTATTGTTATATTATTTAATTATTCTATTTTTATTCAAGTGTTTGTGATCATTAAAAAGTGGAAGATTATTTTTCATCTCAACATATTTTCTTAATACCATAAAATAATTTTACTGTGTTTAATAATTTATTTTTGAGATGATTTTAGTTATAGTTTTGATGAAATTTAAAACCTTGAATGATCCTTAAGGAATCCTTGTTAAATTCTAGATAGACCTAATCAACTTTTATAGTGAAACCTTATAAAGGAAATGATAGAAAATTAAATTTTGTGGAGTTGTTTAAACACCAACAGGTATAACTATATTGTTTTTTCATATCCATCGGTCAACAGGTGGTAAAGGTAGTTGAATCCGTTTGCTGTAGAAGCCCACCGTCCAACTAGTGGAGGATCATTAGTATGATGTTGTAGATTCAAAATAGCACCCCTTTGAGGAAATTGTCATAATCCATTTTTTGGGAACTCACCAGCCAAACGGTGGGTTCATAATGAATCTAGAGACCTTCAGTAGCCACACTGACTACATAGTGGAGGATACCAGGTATCCTATGGCATCAGTCCAGTAGCTTTGAATCAGTATTTAATGATGGTCAGAACACTCTAAAATGGTCTTCCTTGACTTTATTACCCCCAGTTAATTCAAAATGTTTGTCAATAATTCATAAATCTATGAATAGTCCTCATGGGTACCTTGTAAACTCACCTTCCTACACTCTCAATACCAACATGCTACAATATCCATATTACTCTCAAGTGATCTCAATTCCAATGTGCTACCTTTATCTTATATAGAGTGTGACCTTATATCAATATTCTTATCAATTTCCTCCATCTTTCTCATTATATCCTATTAAATATTATTATTTTTTGAGATAATTGATACCGTGATTATGTTTGATTTATTTAGGAAATCATCTCCATATTCTTCTATCTTATTTCAACTCTCACTAACTTTTAAAATGAGGGACTCGGGTTTCATACTTGAACTTCTAAAAGTAAAGTTACTACTTCTATTTGAAGTTTCAAGATACAACCGCTAAAAATATAGTGTTGATTATATTCTAATTTCATGTTATTAACTTAAAATGGAAATCTACTTTTGGTATCTTGGCTACAGTAATCCAAGGGAATAATATATTAAATCCTCAAGCCATTGTGGTGAGAGACATAGGGGCTCTTATTGATATATTACTGAACATCATTAAGAACTTTTGTGCCTTATTTACATTACACATTTTTATTTATTAATTAATTTCTTTCAATTAATTAATAATTCATTTAATAAATTAATTTTATTAATCATTCAATTTATGAATTAGTATTTCTTATATGATTTCACTTTTATAAACTTATAATTATTCCAGTACACTTTCTATTTTTTTACATTGATCAATTGTTATTTTTAAATATTTAAAAGGTATTAATTATTTTAAATATTATAAAAAATTGTTTTTAGTGTAAAAGAATTTTATCTTGTTCATTTGATTTTAAAAGGAAATTCACCCCCATATCTTTCAATTTTATCCCAATACAACCTACACTTACTTTTCTATATGAGTTTATGAAGGTCCTAGTTATGTGATTTGAGATATTCAACCCAGACTTCCAATTGTTGGATCCTAAAAATGAGCATCTAAATTGGTATTTATAGGCCTCTGCCTCATCAAGGGAGATGTTTAATGAAATATTAATGATCTTATAGAAGTCCTAGTTTCATCGTACTATTAAAATTTATTCATAAAACCACAATTTTTGTGGTGTCCCAACTTTCATTCATAGAATTTCAAGTTTAATGAGCTATATTACTTTAACCTACATTTTACCTTGATTATTCTATAATTTATCTTATTCACCATTTTATCATCTAATTCCATTCTCAATGTAATTTTTAGTGTCAACAAATTCCCCTGGATCATCAAAATAGGAACCAAAAGGGATGAGGAGGATCAAATTCTTAGGAAAAACACTAAATTTACTAATCCAAACCTCTTGGTATATATAAATCTAGGAAAACCCTAGCCTATAAAAAGGGTTGGGACCCATAGAGTACCATGAAACTCTGATTTAATATAGAATTTTTTTCTCTTTTTGTGAAATTCAAACTTATGAAAACATCCTTTGGTAAAAATACTTGGTTTTTTCCTAATTTCTATTTGAATGAAATATATTTTATGTATTAGTTTCTATGAACTAACATCCATAATGGTAAACATTAATGAGTCAAAAAATTCTCTAATAATACGTAGATATTTTTAGTAAAAACCTATTAATAGTTTCTCAGGTAGTTGAGGCCATTTTAGGACATTTTAGAGAGATTGAAGAGAATACATAGATTAGAAGAAATATCAAGATGTTTTATATTCATGATACTCTATTCAAATTTATCAATAAAGATCAAAATGATTTTATTTTATGAAATAGTTTTTTTGTACATATTTGTGAAACAAGATGATTTTGTGATCCATAATGCAAATCATGATACCCTGTGATATTGGTTCATAATATATCTTGGGTATGTTTGGTGGAGTAGGATTGCTTTGGGGAATTTTATAAAGTATCACCAAAAATTCATGGAACGAATCCTAAGGAACCCATTCAAGATGACCAAAAGGAAAGAACCTTCTAACGATCCATATTTACACTAATATTCCAGCATCTTTAGGGAAGACTTTAGAGATGGCCACCTAGGCTGCACATATGAATATGACCTATGATTTAGGAGAATAATCTCAAATTACTGTCCCAAGAATACTAGATTTGTCAATCAAACATTGATTTTAGGGGTGAGCTTCAAAATATTAGGCTTTATTAAGTTTTACTAACCTCCCAGTTCAACATTTGTAACTACCCATGATTTATGTCGGTTTTTCTAAGCTAGTGGTCACCTAATAACTCTTTCAACTTTAATCATGGGGAAGTTGGAATCAGTATGTGGGACCTCAAACAAATTGGTTATATCCCCATCCTAGGAGTGATATATGATCAATTCCTCCTGGTAAATAATATCTAGGAGGGACAACATCAAGTACTAGTGCCTTATAGGTAACTATTGGGAGTTTTAATAGGAACTAAATGTGTGATGCATGGGATATATAAAGGCATGCAACTCAAATAATGATTAGAAATATTTCTAATCATTTATCGAGGTCATATTCTAGGAAGACTGAGGATGTTCCATGGAGCTCTATAATGTGGGATGATTTGGTCTTTCTTAGTAATTTTAGAAGAGGTAGAGAACCAAAAATTTGGATACAACAAGAAGAAGTATGTACCTAATGCGAGGTTGGAAGCTTTCATCATGGACATCATCAACAGATGGTTTTTGACCCTCCATAATGCACATATGGGGTTGAACATGGGAACCTTCTCCAAGGAATTATCACTAATAATGGTACATCGTATCAATATAGTTGTCACAATACTTGAGGATTTATACAAAGTAATAAATCACATAACCAATAGAAATCCCCCTCCATATGTGTATCTAATTCCAATTCTTGTATGAGTGGGTTGACACCCATAGAGTAGGTTATAAGTACATGAATCCCATCATCCCTCTACACACTAACGACCGATCATCGCAACTAAACATCACTATTATTCTATATCATCTACTTGAGAAGGTTGGGTCAATGGTAAAGATTAATGTGGAATGGTTATTCATATTACTTCTATTATCTACCCCAATTGGGGTTATCAGGTACAGTGACCAAGGAAACATTATGTGTCATTCATGCCTTATGGCCTTTCAAGGTGGGGTATTAGTCACACACGTTGATGTAATAATTTTTTTGTGAGTCATATAACTCATAATGGAGTGATCACAAGTTCTAATATCTTTAGTATCTCACACAATATGTGTAAATTGGATTTCTCTATGAGATTAAATCTGTGGTCCTTGGTTGTTCATTATTTTTTTACCTATGAGGACAATAGGTACCAGATCCATTCACAACTTCCTGACACTCTGGTCGGGTTACTCTACAACTATTCTCAGTATTGGGGGAAGGAGTATACCCAGGGGGCATGTTGAGGAAACTGATGATCCCAAAATAAATGGTCATGGGGGTCCAAGTTATAAATGTTAGGAAGTGTGTTACACTGGTTCAAGCATAGAGGTTAAGGGGGTGATGTCTTATGGAATGAGAAACAAATGAATAGGAGGCTACCAAGGCTCCCACTCCTCCTAAAGTTTGGAACTCTAGATGAGTCATACATGGGAGTGGGATAATTATAGGGAATTATTTTTAGGAGATTGGTAAAGCTTATAAGGGGTAACTAGCTACTTTATGTGTGGCTCTAATGAATCACCCACATCCAACTGTAGAGGATCCAAAGGATGTGATATTCCCTAATGGATAGGAAATTAGATACCAATACCTGTGAAATTAAAATGATAATATTATGTAGGATATGATTAAATGAAAAGGGACAAACCTTCCTATCCTTTATAATATAAGATCCAACTTAGAACCATGTCGGTGGGATGTCAAGGTATACATCATTGAGATGGAGAGGGTGGTTTACTCACAGGGTTAGTTTAATTATTTGACTGACCAAGTATAGGTGTTGTGAGACATGATTCCCCTAAAATATCTCCATAAGGATAATCTATATGAAGATAAGGTGAAGGGGGAATCTGATAATGAAGAGTCTTACTGATTCACCAAAAACCATGGGACTTCAGAGAAGGGTGAGACAAAATGACAGTCTGATGATTCAAGTGGGCTAAATTCAAATGAAGAGGTAAACTCACAAGTCTTATGAACTCATGTCTATTTTTGGGTTTTAGGTTATTAAAACTCCTAGACATTGATTTTATTAGGTTTTAAAAAACATAGTGGAATGGGATATACTTACTGGATCCCTGAATTGTTTACCTCAAATAAGTAATGATAATTTAGTCCCATGAATCCAAGAAGTGGGGATAGTTCTATATTCAATATATTAGGGTACCCCTTATCTTATTTAAAAGGTGAAATATCCAGATATTCCTAAAATAAAACCTCTGCAGGTCTTATATGGTAACTTTCCTTCTTTTTCATTTTCATTATACATGTTTCCCTTTCTTTCATACTAACTCATCTTTTTTAATTATTTTAGATCTATCACATCCAATTGGGGCCCCTTATATAGTGGTTGAGGGGAGCATGGATTTTTATATCCCCACCTCCATCATGGAGAATGTCCTTGAAACCCTCTATGTTATACACACGTATTTTTGTCATTATTTTGTGGATTTAACTACCTGATTCTTGACTCATTTTTTACCCTTATTACAGTAGGGGGATCAAAGGCTCCCAACATACTCCTAGTGATAGTGGGGGTATAGTAGGAACCTTCATCACCAATTTTCTAGGATGGTTTCTCCACCAGTGAACCAATGGTGGGTAGGACTTGAAAAAATATGCTGGTCATGATAAACCCTTGAAGATAATAGAAGAGAAGTCGATCGAGTATGAAGAAACCTCACCAGTAACTAAAAAGGATGTAGTAGTGGAACTATCACTTGAAGAGGGAACTGAGGATTCCTATTACAACTTGGGCATGTAGCTTAGTCCCATAATTCCTAATTTGGACCCAGTTGTAGAGATGCAGGTGGCCTTTCCTAAGTATGAAATTTATCTTGAGTATGTTGACGACTCGAGATCAGATGTCGTCGAAGAGAATTGAATGACATACTAAGAGCATGGAGGATAATTTTTAACTTCTTCACTTTTATGACATCATACCAGGGGATGGGCTAAATCAGGTCCCTTTATCATTAGCTGGTGAACCTAGGAACAAGTGGGGGTGGACTATTGTGCACTAAAAACACTGGTTCAAGATTTTATAACTGTGTGTGAGAGTTTAAAGTTGTGATGATTCAATGATGGTAGGAAATATTCCATCACCAAGGGAATCACTTCTAATTAAACTAATGAAGAAGTGTTTTCTTAGGTAGAGGAATAATCATGCCAATAAAGGTTGGTACTTTTATCCATGGAAGAGAAGATTCTCATCCTAGAGGCTCATTTGGTGATATCATGGGATGAGGTGACTCAAGAAAAATTCTAGATAGAATAATGTGAAGTTGGGTAGGGTAGGATTCAAGTGTATACAGATGATGTTCACCACTAGATAGAGGAATAACTGGTAGAGATATCTAGATTGAAACAATTCATTGAATCATCATGAAAATTTCTAGCAAAGCATGAAAATTCCATCACCTAGAATTATCCATAAGAGAAATATTTTTGTAATAAAGAAGAGGATCTAATGTGATGTTAACTCTCCGTTATATTCTTTTAATAAATACAAAAATTATACTTGTTTAAATTTTTTATGTATATTTTTTATCTAAATCGCATTTATGAGACGACAAAAAAATATTCAGGCCTATAAGAGTCATCCTAAATGTAATAAATAGAGATAAACATAATATTTTTCAATTATATGAGATTGAAAGAGAGGTGTAAAATGATTTAGGATTAGAATGATATGAAGATCGAAATTAAAGACCTATGTGGAGGGGAAATGTGTTGGTGTGATTTTATGAGTTTGATGTCTTATAAACATACAAGATGCATAAGGAGGAAACACCAAGGGTGTCATAATTCCATGTAAACCAAGGGAATATAGAGAGAGGTAAATTGTTACTCTAAGAGTTTGAAAAAATGGGTGAAGGATGAATATCGGTTAAGTATGTATGTTGGATGCATTTAAAACTTGATATTCACTGCCATACTATTGAATAGGTATCCTTTGCAACGTGTACTCTAGATTGGATTTTGGCCTTTAGAGTGTTTTTTCACCACTATTGGATAGTGTTTTTGGACAAGAATGTTGATATTGATCTAAATTGAGGGATAAAACATGTGTTTGTTGAAGATAAGGTTTCTCAAGAAGATTTAAAACACCCGTTAGGTTACACCATCATGTGACAAGAATATTTATGTGTCATACTGAACATTTGGAAGGCATGAAAGCTAGTGTGGAAAATGAAATTTCTAACTAGGTGAGGGGCATGATAATGAGAAATGATCTTTATCTAAGAAGTATATTCAATATCTATTTAGTTTCTTGGTTTATGGTCTCATATCTTTGACCAATATAGGGTTAAAGGAATAAGGTCACATAGATTAGACCATGGGGAATTCCATTTAAAGTCTTGAAACCAGGACCAAGGGTTTATTCCTATTAAATCTGTGTAGCAATGACCAAATATTGAGGTAGTATGTGCAGTGATAGGAGTGAAAGCAACAAAGGACATGAATATGAAAGAATAACACTAAACATATATCCTCAACAAGGGAATACACAATTTCATGTTTTAATGCTCAGACAAGATGACTAATGGATTTTAAGTTTATACCACTTTAACCATAAAGGGGATAAATATTTATGTTCATGTAACATTTTCCAATGTAATGGATTTTAGGGACATGCAACCAAGACCATGTTCAAGAAATGTTAATATCATAGGATGAGGATAAATTACCTTTAGGTAGTTTATGTGGAAAATTGGGTGCATAAGAAAACATGAGTTGGTGGCCTGATGCTAAGAAAGATAACCCCAAGGATTTATGCACATAGTTTAAGGTCATGGTTATTAGACCAGTAAATCTTTATAAATATTTTTTCATATGTACAGGATAAGTATGGTGAAATGCATGGATTCTCTAGAGGATAAGTGAAGTTATCCAGACATGAATTAGAGTAGTTACTCATCATCAATATATAATAAATAAAAATCTATCATATAGATCTATATCACATGTTGTGGATGAAACATCATCCAAGAATTGGGGTGAGGAAAGGGGCTCACCATGAGTCCATTTAAAATCATGAGCATTCAAAAAAATTAGTTGTAATTCATGGATAGATCCATGATAATGTGTTTATGCATCATTACATATCCCAAGGGGAAATAATCATGACACAATTTGTTCTAAAAGGTTGTGCAGTAGTAGACCAATGCCAAATAGAGTGTTTTCCCCTTGGGTGATGGCCAAGGTGTCACATAGCTTAAACTAGTATGAAAGGTATGATACTATGAAGTTTAATTTAATATGGTGGGGATGATGAACACATAGTTTAACATAATATGTTAATCACAAAGAGGAAGGAATTTTAATTTTTATAATAAGTAAAATGATCCAAAACCCCTAAACCCACATGATTCCTGCTTAGTGTAAGAAACAAGGGGCAATCGAGGGACACTCTTATCACATGATAGTGCAGACAAGATGAATAGTTTAGGGTGGAAATGATGTATTGAAAACATGAGAGGACCCATAAAGATAGGGAGACCCATTAGGAGTTTCTCTATACATACAACCACTACAACAAACAATATTTTAATAGCATTGTTCTTCATCAGTTCTTTTCTTTAGTACTGATAAAAGGTACCCTTTATAAATGCTTTATTTTTAGTGCTGATAAAAGGGATCATTTATCAACACTTTTTAACATTGATAATTGTCCCAAATAAAATGATCTAATTAAATAAATAAAAAATAAAAATGAGTTCAGTAAAAAAATGTAAAAAAATTTATTAATTAAATAATTATTAATAAAAATGAATAATTTTAATATATTATATATAAATAATAAATAATAATAATTAGTATCTATTAAATATATAGATATATATACAATAAAATAATGAAGCAAATAAAAATTAAAAAAAAGTAAATCAAGAAAAATATTAAACATTTTATAAATTAAATAATTACTGATAATATTAATAAATAATATATATTAAATATAAATATATATTAAGATATTTAAATATATGATTTATTTAATAACAAATATTTATTTACATTAAATAATTCATATATTAGTGAAGAATGGTTTATAATTACAAATTAATATGAATTAAAAATACTGACTAATTGAAAATAGTAATGGACATAATTGAATGTCAATTTATTTTTAAATTGAACATATATGAAACATGTGTAATATTTATTTCACATACATATACATAATTAATTAATTTCTATATACAACACACACATAAAAATATTTACGTAATTAATGAAATATTATATAGAAACACATACACCTAATATTTATGTTCTTTATTCAAATTTTTGTATTCTTTTTAGAATTTATTATAACATGATACATTTAATATATCATGTCTTTAATTGGTAAATTTTATTTATTTATTTATAATTTATAACATTTAGGTATTAATTAATTTTTAATATTTTTTTATTTTTTTTGAATTTTAACCATTTTTTACTATATATATATATATATATTAAAATTTTTTTATATTTTCAATATTTATTCAATATATATCCATATTTTTTTAATAATTTATATTTTATTAATAAAACTTACCTATTTTTTCAATATTTTTAATGTATAATCATTTTTAAATGTTCAATTTCACTCATTTTTAACGTGCATGCACTTTAGATTAAATATTCTATAATAATGTTAAAAAAATATTTGTAAATAAATTTTTATAAATATATATATCTTTGAAATATGTATTTACTATATTTATACATTTATATATTTATAAATATAAATAAATAAATATTTTTTTTAAAAAATTATTTATATAATTATAAATAAATATTTATATATATTTAAATAATGAATATATTTACTATATTTATATTTATATATATTTAATAATATATATATATAATTATATAAATATATATAATGATATAATGATATAAATAAATAAATTAATTAATATTATTTTTTAAAAAAAATTATTTATGTAATTATAAATAAATATTTATATGTTAAAATAATTATAAAATTATAATAAATATATTAAAATAATGAATATATTTTCTATTTTTATATTTACATATATTTATTAAATATTAATATAACTATATAAATATATTTACAAATTTTTTATTTATAATTATGATTATAAATCCTTTATGAGCATTTAAGTAAAAAATGATGATAAAATGCATCTTTATGAGTGTTTTTTTAGCGCTGATAAAGATATAGCTTTATCGGTGCTAAAAAAACACTAATAAAGATGGATTTTATGAGCGCATATTAATTTAGCACTGGTAAAAGGGATCTTTATCAGCATGTTTTTGGAAGCCTTGATAAAAGTGTCTCAATCTATTTAGAGAACCGTAACCAGTCACAAACCAATCTTGATATCTGAAGCTTTCTATATAAGCCACATTCTTTTGGTGCTCCTCCTCATATAATCCAAGCTTGAATCAAGGATAGAATAAAGTCGCAAACAAATCCAAATATTGAATCCATGGATGGAATGATTCAAAGATCGAACGAATCCAAGGCCCAAATGAATTCTAGGTTTGGAAATAACTTTACTTTTTCACAGATGATTCAAAGCTTCAATATGGTGCATGTTATTTTCTCTTCTTCCTCACTTGTTGATTGCTTGTTTGGTGATATATAATTTCATTTTTTATCGTCATTTTTTCTTTTATTCATTACACAACCATTTCTTCTCACACCATAGTTTGATAAATTATTCCCCTACAAAATTTATCTTTTATATTATAGATATTGTTGACAATATAGAGAATGACATAGTTACCACTGAACATGTACAATAGGGTTCTCTTCAATCATTCATAATGATGGATGTAGATGCCCAGGGTTATTCTACATAATTGAGGGATGCCTCATACCATTGGACTTAGGAAATACTTATCTTAATTCACATGTGATATTAATTCACTATTTCTTTACATGGGATAAATAGTTAAAGGTGTTTAGGTGAATGATATTAATCGTTTCTATATAGTAATAATTATGATGGGACAACATATTAAGAAAAAGAAATTAAACACGTATATGGTAAATCCCCCAAGGATTTATCATTGTTTATGATAATATTATATTCATAATATTATATTTTCATTATTGATGTTATTTTTTTACATGAATTTTAAAAATCCACAATATTTTTATAATTTTTTAAGAAATATATAAAATACCATAAATATAATAATTTTGTTTGAATAGTGAGTGATCCAAAATAAAATATTTTAAGGCAATGACCATGTCCATCGACTAGTTGTACTAATGAAGAATATAAATATTATTTTTTACCACCCCGTAATAGGTGTGTCATATACTCAACCACATAATCTAATATAGAATTCTTTACCATATAATAAACTCATTATTAATATTTCTCCTTAAAATTGTTATCCCCTTTAAAGAATTATATACATATAACTAAAACATAATACATATTATTTGTGTATAATTGTAAATGGGTGAAATTAAATACTCACAATAAATTTATTTATACATTGAGGGTCCATATATATCATGGTAAATAAACTCCAAGGGTTGTTTCATTTAAACATACAATTTATTATTTTATTTATTAACAATCTCTCCATTCTAATTAGTAGAAAATATCTATAAATTTTATATTGTTATTATAAAAAAATCTCAAAACACTCTTTTTAAGTCATTATTTAAATGTCTCATTACTTTATGTGATCAATGTTTCACTACCACAAATCAATTTCCTCTTTCAAACATTAACATAAATTATTAATAACCCCAAATTAGAATTTTGTTCAAATAGTTTTCTATACATTTGTAAAAATATATCTATCTTTGA
Source organism: Viscum album (assembly GCA_963277665.1). Lineage (NCBI taxonomy): Eukaryota > Viridiplantae > Streptophyta > Magnoliopsida > Santalales > Viscaceae > Viscum > Viscum album. The sequence goes on from OY728125.1 coordinate 885,193,944, forward strand.
AATTATTACCCAATTATTAATAATTCTTAAAAATCACTTCATTTTTTTCATTACACATATAATAAAGACTATGTATGTTTTACTTTTATCCATCTAAAAATAAATCATTCTTTAACATGTCCTTTTATTTTAAACATATTTTAAATGCAAAAAAATATATATTAAGAGATCCACTATTTCTAAAATAATTAGTACCCTTTGAACTTTTCAAAAATATTTAATTACATAAATTTACTTGACATGTGAAATGATAAATTAATATGTAATATAATGGGATGTTTCTTTTGTAAATCCTTTATTGTGACATCAATAATAAATTCATATTACATTCCATTATTATTCCAAAAATACATTTCCAATTATTTCTTCATGTTCATCTATGTTTTTAGAAAATTTTGACAATACTGCATAAAACTATTTAATTTTTCACATGTTCAATATATTTTATTCAATTGTTTAAATCCATCATCCAATTTTACTTATGAAGATTCCTCTAACTTAGAATCTTTTTTTAAGAGTGGGTCACCTCCCCTTTAACATAAAACCTCTATATCTTACATAATTACTATTATTTATCTCATTATGATTAAAATTTTGTACTATGTTCCTAAAATAACCATAGAACCCATAATGGCCATGAAAATGAAATTTTCTTATAAATACTACCCTAATTCTTCTTGGAAATAATTCTCTTTTTTTCAACCGGCTTATACATAATTCTTGAATCAATTTATCAATTAATATTGTTTATAGGTTTAAAACTTTTATCATTATTAGTTATATTATTTTCCTAAAATTATTTTTCCCATTACTTATCAATTTTTAATTAAAATTTTAAATATAATTTCAATATGTTTTTAAATATTTGATATACCATCAATATTAAATGTAATAATTCCTTAGGTTATTACATCACTTATTCCAAAAATTAGAATGGAGGTTATCAAATTATATATATGTTGGAATAATTATTAGAAATTATTTTTAGGTATTCATCATTATAAGTCTACATATATTGGTTCCACCCCTAGGAATATTTTATTACCATCTATGTATATGACATAAATATTTTTTTAATAATTTTTTTATCTATAAATTTTTATATCTTCTAGTTGATGGAATGAGATTTTATTATTCTTGTTTATAATATTTGGGTTTCTAATTACTCATTTATTACCTATATTATATTTTCATTTGTTTAGGGGATTTATGAAAGACTTTATGGATCATTTTGATAGTGGTATTACTAGTATTTGTTAAAGGATTTAAATTACTAAAAGTTATATTTCTCTTATAAAAAAAAGAATTCATTACATATCCTAATACTAATCATGCTCTTGATGAACATGGGAAGGTTCTTAGCTCAGATTCACCTACTGTATAGGGAAATAAGACAGCCATTACCTTGAATATCAACACCAAGGGGGATGCCAACCTTGTTATTTTTGTCTCTACTCCATCATTGGAGAAGGAAAACACTCCCTACTCTATGGAAGGACACAAATATTCTTTGTCTATGAAGAATAAATCTTCTATAAAAGTAAGTACGCACAATTCCATTGAGATACTTGGTCCAAGAAGTAGAAAGGATGATGTTCAAAGAAACGTTTTGGAAACTGAAGCTGTTGAGAAGATGGATATGGTTGATGATCACCTACTTGATGATGGTGGTGGTGGTGGACCCTGGATGCAGGACAAATCATGGAGAAGAGGATGACATCATCGAGGTCGTGGTGGTTGCTCCTTTCACCACAACATGTGTACAAGATCTTTGGGAAGATATTTTTTTTATTTGTCTTATTTTCATCCTTGTTCTCCTTGTAACGCCCTGACCCCAATTACCCAGAGTCGGTGCATTACTTCATAACATTGGCATGATAACAAAAGATCATGTCTTGAAAGACCGATTAGTTTAGTAGCCTTGGAAACACTAGATACATTCATAAATGTTACATTACCTCATAAAGTGAAAAACTACAATAACATAGTCTCCATTTTCCACACTCATATCCCCTTCAGACTATCCCTGCAGGCCATTCCTAAAATACTTCTTCACATCCTGGAAAAAATTAAAACATTGAAAGGGGTGAGCTCAGATGCTCAGTAATGATAACAATATAGCAGAAGCTTTCATAAATAAACATAAACATTTAAGGCAATGTATAACTAAAACAAAATCTTTTTAAACTTCAACTTCAACATAATATGTCAAATGAAAAATGAAATAATTTCATTTACTTATCCGCATGGATATTATACTGGTCGAATAATAAAATTCAATATCAATAACCACTTTCATAATGATGGCATACATAATTCCAGACTATCATAACCACGTAGCCAAGGCCTCGTTCCAAGACTACAAATAAGATTTTGTCAAGGCCTCGTGCCAAGACACTAGTTTGTCTCATGAGACCTGCCGATGCATCGAGGAGCTATAGCGGGCTCCACCCGTCACTTATTAAGTCCAATGCATTCCTCATATGAATGGATTTAAACATATCGTAAACCATAACATAATCGTATCACATAAAACATTCATAAAGGAAACATAACATTTCCACATTTCAATCACAAGATATCAATACAACACATTGATATAATAAAAACACTTTCAAAACCATTTTCAATACCAAAATAAAAGAAAATTAAAACTTGATATTTATTTTTCATTTTAAAAAAAGTTATGTCTTATAGAGGAAGCTGGAACTCGAATAATGGTCACGGCGGTGGAGAAGTCGTCGCCGCATACGTACAACAAGAAAAACATTCCTTTTTGTCGTTTAGTAAAATTCTTCGTATAAAAAGATTCATTTTGAATAAATGTAAAAGTCGAAGGGGTTTATACACCGTATAAAATAAATTTGTCTATAAAACAAAATATGCCTCAATAAATGGAGATTGAGACAAAGTACCTTACAAAGATAATTTTTAAATAAAATAGATCTATTATTAGTATTCACTATAAGTATACATAATGAAATTACAAATAAAAGATAGGATATAATAATATCATGACATAATTTGAAAGTAGGAAATTAACCCAAAGAATGGAAATTGGGCTAAGAAGTTCCCTTACAAAGATTATTTTTTAAATAAAATAGATATATTATTTGTATTCACTATAAGTACACATAAAGAAAGTACAAATACAAGATAAGACATAATAATATCATGACATAATTTGAAAGTAAGAGATTAACCCAAAGAATGGATATTGGGTTAAGAATTTCACTTACAAAGATTATTTTTTTAAATAAAATAGATCTATTATGTGTATTCCCTATAAGTACACATAAAGAAAGTACAAATACAAGATAGGAAATAATAATATCATGACATAATTTAAAAGTAGGAGATTAACCCAAAGAATTGAAATTGGGTTAAGAAGTTCTCTTACCTTGTGTCCGACTTGACTCGATCGTTCTTTAACCTCCAGAATAATAAATTAGAGTTAATCTATACTTTCTTAAGAACCTTTTTCAAGTTCATTATCCATTTTATATCACATATTACTATGTTACGAAAATTAAGTAGTCATTTAAGTTAATAACGGTCGTTTTGTCGATCTTTGGTACTTGAGTCAAAAATAAACTTCTTATAATTACAAGTTGTTCATGTGGTTAAATGTCCATTATATCCAGAATTATATTCATGATTTAGATATCATATATATCAAGTATATACATTCATTCATAATATTATGTAACATTTAGAGATAAGAAATGAAATGCACCGTTCATGGAGACGGTAAGCCGTACGTACGCATAAACGCTACTTTCATTTCTATTTCGTATTTAATGGAATGAAATCATAATGATACAAAGGTATATTATAATTCCAGTATAATATATTATATAATATCATTTACTCTAACCTTTATAAATCCCACATATGTCATTAACGATTCAAATGACTTTGAGGGGGCGGTAGTCTGCACTTCCTAAAATGAAATTATCACGTTTACCCATAATAGAAATCATGAAGGTATGAAATAAATGAAAAATACAGAATCATAAGGAAAAAAACATAATATATTTCATATATAAAAATATTTTCATCATAATGACCACCATTAGAGGTGTTAAAAGAATATTGAACAATCATCGTTTTGTGAGGCAGAAATTCGCCATCCACAGAAACAGTATGTTCTTTAACCATTAGATGTAGGTGTGTGTAAGTTTATCTTGAATCCTTCTTATAACAACATCCTAGTATATTTAGGATACCATTTTTGTTACAAAATAAATGAATAAAAAGATTTTAGGGGTTTGGAGAAGCAAAATAAAACATAAGAACACAAGAGAAAACACTACCTTTAAAACGGGTAACTCTTTTATATTTGAGCTCAAAGGCTTCCTTGGGAAGATTTCATCCCACAGTGAGTCTTCTAGGAGTAAGAGTGGGATGTGGAGAGAGAAAATGGGTATGTGTTGGCTGAGCCAAAAGCTTTAGAGGTGTGGGTAAGGTGGTAGAGGATGGGGCCTTTTATAAGAGGAGAGGAGGGGAACTCTTGGAAACTTATAAAAGGTTACTTTAATCTAAAATGATTTTCAGATTTAAAAGGTCCCAAAATTATATATTTATAGGATAAGATGATTATAGTTTGAAATACACCAATCAAATAGGTTTTTGACATCTGTAGGTCCTAGATTTTACATTATCGTTTCATTTTATTTAAATCGTTAATTAATGAGGTAATCGCTGCATCACCATGGTGTCATAAATAATTTAATTTATTTAATGTCTAAAAATTATAAGAAAAAATATCATGATGTAAGAAATCTTTTTATATTTCTAATGAATATTTATAGTAAAAAATATGACTCGTGTAACCCCATTTAATATTTGTTTTAGTAAAACAACTCATGTTTGTGACATTTTTATTTTAACATTAAATAAAAAGTTTTTAATGTCATTTTCCAACCAAAGTGGCTCCATGGGGTCCCCAAGTTGACCCATGGATTTTTATAGTCGTACATGACTCATCCAATAGGGGTAGGACAAGTGTAAAGGTATTTTCATATTTTTATAATATCATTTTTACCTTAAATTTCACTAATTACCTTTAATTGCGATTAATTAAACTTAAAAGTTACTATTCACCAAAAAATTATTTTAATCCCATTGAAACAAATTTTACATCCTAATGAAAACCATGTATGTTGGATTTTTGAAATTCAAATCACATAAGTGGTAATGTTTCATTTAAACGAAAAATCAGTTTTTTAACTACCACTTAGTGGTTTCACTATTCATCAAAAATTGAAGTTTTTCAGAACAATGCCAAAATTTCACCCTAAGCTATAATTGATATTCCGAATTAAAAAATGATGTCTATTTTAAAAAATTCCAAACATATAAGTTTCATTAATTAATTTTATAATTAATTCCCGTTGTCACAACAAATAGTGTGTTTTTAAGAAACAATATATATCAAAAGATTCAAAATTGTTTATGTCCAATTTCAAAGTCAAATTAATTATAATGACCACCATTAGATAAAATGGTATAAATATATTCTAATTATACTTTAAATCCACTAAATAGTATAATTTATCACTATAAATTATTTTGATTAAAAAAAAATTAAAGTATTTTTCACTATTCATAAAAAATTGGAAGTTCTCAGAAAATTACAGAAAATTCAACTTAGGGTAATTTTGATATTACGAATACAAAAATGAAGTCCATTTTGAAATATAAAATTTATCTAATTTCAATAAGTGGGTATTACTATTCATAACTGCTACTTTTATTGGTCGCGGTGTGTTATAACCTCAAACTTGCGTACAATGCAAGCTATTGCATTATTGAAAGAGAGGTGTATCGTGGAAGATCGGGGTGTTACATTCTCCCATCCTTCAATAAATTGCATCCTCGCAATACAGAAATTTTTTCTTTGAAAATAAAAGGTTGAAAATAGAAAATACCTTTGTGGAAAACCCACATCGGAAATAGGGTTAATAAAAATATAAATTTAAAAGAAATAAAGAGAAGTACAAAGGTCAACCGAGATAGCCCATACAGGGATTCTATGAAAATATGGATATGGAGGAAAAACAAACCATCAAGGTCTGATGGAAAGTTGTATAAAATTGTATTAGGAGAAAGTTAACCGTAAGAAAATCACAAACTTCTGATTGGTTAAACGGTCATTGAATCCCCAGTTGGAAAACTTAACTGGCAACGTTTTTGTTTTAAGTTACCTTTTATAATGTTATGGAATTTATTTAAGAGATTTACGAAGAACGTAAAGAAATGTACTTACTTGTCATGTAGACTTTCATTCTTTAATAAATTTTTACCACAAACCCATCATTCACTCCAAAAGGTAGTATAACTCAAAAATATTCTATTTATCCTAATTGTATAAGGTTAAAAATATTAACACATATCATTTAGATTAGGAAAACTTTTTTGTAATAACCAGGGACTTCCTGTAGGCTAGTGGTAGGTAATAAAGGCATGTCGCACTATGGTTGTGGGTTCGATTCATGCAGCTTTGTCAGACGCGACAGGTTATCTCTCGACCTGTAGGTTGTCCTTTTCCTAAAAGTATAGTATTATAATATTCCAAAAATAATCTTCAAAAATGTTTTAACCTTAAACAATACTATCCAAAGTTTAACTTAATTCATTCCAACCTTTACAGTTATCCGAAATACCTCTATCCAGAATTTCTTTAAAAGGTCTCTAAATTCCAAAATCAATTGTAACCTCAGATTCCCCAAACAAAGTAAAGTTTCTATTATTATCACATTCTAAAAATATGATTACCTTCATCATATTAAAACCTTAATGAAAAAAAAGTACTATATTACAATCCTTATATATATCACATTATTCTTATAACCAGAATATATTCCTTGAGTCCAAAAGCACCAATACATTAATTATTCCACTTCAACTGTACTAACATCATAAGATTGTCCTTGATCCCTTGGCCTTTTCTGAGGTAATTTCCCCTGACACTTAGGAAATTCATTTGCATAATTCTCCATTTCCCTACAATTGTAGCATTCAACATTGATAGCCTCTTTCTTTCCCTTGCAATCACGAGATTGGTGACCTTTTTCTCCACATTTATAACAAACTCTCATTCCTTTTAGGCATGTACCGGGGTGATTCTTCCCATAATTATCACATAATGGAAAATCCTTCTTTCCCGTTTTCCCTTTATCTGCCTCTTGTTCCACCGTTCTCTTCTTCTCTTGCTTTAATTTGTTTTCCTAAGACTTATAGAATTCCTTTTCTATCTTGATAGCACATGAGACAATATCTTCATACGTTGAGAAAGATTTTGATACTAAAACTCGATGGAGAAATGGTTTTAACCCATCAAAGAAACAATCAATCTTACTTCTTGGGTTACGTATATAATCTACAGCATGTCTCGATATCCTTGTAAAGTTATCCTCATACTTTGTGACATTCTCATCCTCCTTTTGTCTCAGACTCAGAAATTGCCATTCCATATCTGCTCGATGGTCACGAGGGAAGTATTTTTCTAATAAAAGCTCTTTGAACTACCTCCATTCCATATTTGGTACTTCATCATCTTCCTTTGTGTTTTGAATCAATGACCACCAATGATCAGCATCTCCTGTGAGGCGGTAAACTTCCATGATAACTTTTTCCCTTTCGCTACTCCCCAAGGCGTGGAATATTTTCTCTAAGGAGTTTATCCATTGCTCAGCTACAAACGGATTTGTACCCCCATTATATGATGGTGGTTGTTGCCTCATGAAGCGTTCTAACATTGATCCTCCACGTTGCGGATCAGGGTGCTCCATATGAGTAAGGTTATTATTCATAACCTGAGTGAGTTGTCCCAGTATGGTGAGACGGTGATGAGCACCAGTTGTATTTCCAGCTCCACAATAATTATCTTGAGTAGGAGGGAAATCCCTACATGGAGTGCGTGCATTTATATGGTTTCCATTCCTCCCACTAGGCACCATTTCTAAACAATGGCATAAACTAGATTAGTTTATGAATCAAAATACATAATTCCATACTTGTAAAACACTTAACATAAATTGAACTATTTATGGATATAATCCATAATCATAAAAAGAAATGTTTTCTTTGAGGATGTATATATTCATAAACTCTTCATAATTTTTTGTAAAGAAAATGAGAATTATCCTAAGAATATTCCCCAGGAGTGTCGTAACCAAGAGTGCAGTAAGGCCCATTATCGTGCACCAGTTTCTGTTCGAGTCTAGTTCAAAGCGGTGTTTTCGGGTTTTAACCCTAGTTACATCTGTTCCAGAGTCGCCTCTACATACTCGTATCTAGACAGGGATGTATTTCTCGGAAAACTCACAAAATCTCTGTAATACCAAAATTCTAGGAATTCCTTCTATACTAATCCTCAAAGTCTATCATAGGTCTATGTGATCTAATCATAGTTTATCTAAATCTAGCTTCCAATATTAGTATTAAACTGCCTCTGATACCAACTATAACGCCCCGACCCCAGTTACCCAGAGTCGGTGCATTACTTCGTAACATTTGCATGATCACAAAAGATCAATTCTCGAAAGACCGGTTAGTTTAGTAGCCTTGGAAACACTAGATACATTCATAAATGTTACATTACATCATAAAGTGAAATACTACAATAACATAGTCTCCATTTTCCACACTCATATCCCCTTCAGACCATCCCTACAGGTCATTCCTAAAATACTTCTTCACATCCTGGAAAAAATTAAAACATTGAAAGGGGTGAGCACAGATGCTCAGTAAGGATAACAATATAGCAGAAACTTTCATAAATAAATATAAACATTTAAGGCAATGTATAACTAAAACAAAAGACCTTTAAACTTGAACTTCAACATAATATGGAAAAAGTAAAATGAAATAATGTCATTTGCTTATTCACATGGAAATTTTACTGGTTGAATAATCACATGAAATATCAATAACCACTTTCATAATGATGGAATGCATAATGCTAGACTATCATAACCACGTATCCAAGGCCTCGTGCCAAGACTAAAAATAATATTTTGTCAAGGCCTCGTGCCAAGACACTATTTTGTCTCATGAGACCTGCCGATGCATCGAGGAGCTATAGCGGGCTTCACCCGTCACTTATTAAGTCCAATTCATTCCTCATATGAATGGGATTGAACATATTGTAAACCATAACATAATCGTATCACATAAAACATGAATAAAGTAAACATAACATTTTCACATTTCAATCACAAGATTTCAAAACAACACATTGATATAATAAAAACACTTTCAAAACCATTTTCAATACCAAAATAACAGAAAATTAAAACTTGATATTTATTTTTCATTTAGTAAAATTTTATGGCTTGTAGAGGAAGCCGAAACTTAAATAATGGTCATGGCGGTGGAGAAGTCGTTGTTGCCACATAGGTAGAACAAGAAAAACATTCCTTTTTGTCGTTTAGTAAAACACTTCGTATAAAAATATTCCTTTTGAATACACGAAAAAGTCAAAGGGGTTTATACACCGTATAAAAGAAATTTCTGTATAAAAAAATATGCCTCAATGAATGGAGATTGAGACAAATTACCTTACAAAGATCATTTTTTAAATAAAATAGATCTATTATGTGTATTCACTATAAGTACACAGAATGAAATTACAAATACAAGATAGGATATAATAATATCATGACATAATTTGAAAGTTGGAGATTAACCCAAAGAACGTAAATTGGGTTAATAAGTTCCCTTAAAAAGATTATTTTTAAATAAAATAGATCTATTATGTGTATTAAATATAATTACACATAAAGAAAGTACAAATACAAGATAGGACATAATAATATCATGACATAATTTGAAAGTAGGAGATTAACCCAAGGAATGGAAATTGGGTTAAGAAGTTCCCTTACAAAGATTATTTTTTTAAATAAAATAGATCTATTATGTGTATTCACTATAAGTAAACATAAAGAAAGTACAAATACAAGATAGGACATCATAATATCATGGCATAATTTGAATGTAGGAGATTAACCCAAAGAATGGAAATTGGGTTAAGAAGTTCCCTTACCTCGTGTCCGACTTGACTCGATCATTCTTTAACCTCCTGAATAATAAACTAGAGTTAATCTCTACTTGCTTAAGAACCTTTTTCAAGTTCATTATACCTTTTATATCACTTATTACCGTGTTATGAAAATTTTGTAGTCATTTAAGTTAATAATGGTCGTTTTTTCAATCTTTGGTACTTGAGTCAAAAATAAACTTCTTATAATTAGAAGTTGTTCATGTGGTAAAATATCCATTATATCCAGCATTATATTCATGATTTAGATATCATATATATCATATATAACTAGTATAAACATTCATTCATAATATTACTGTTTCCCTCATAATCCGGGGATGACCGCCTTGATGGGAGGTTCAAACGTTCCGATCGGTTTCTAACGGGTTTGTTCGTAGAACCGGAAACATCCAATGATTACACATCCATTCAGACCTACTTTCCAAAGGTAGGTGCTCATTAGTTTGTGGACTGATGAGGCTTATGAATTTGCATTGGTCGAGAGGATGGGAGGTCGGACTCATCACACCTTTTTTAGGGGAATTATTATCTACTCCGTGACTCTCTTTATAGATTTAATTTATGTTCATGAATCCTTATTACATTACCAAATATAAAATGATTTTTCCTTTAAATCTGAAAATAAATGATCGATATGTAGGAAATTTATAGAATATTTTGTATGTATTTGAGGCTCTTCATCGATAGAGAATCATCTGTATTTTTTAGAGATTCTTGGTCAATGGTACCCTTCGACACATTTATACAGAAGTCTCTCGGTCATTATGATGACCATGCTGGTTTTAAAGCCACTCATTTGGGCACTTGAAGTTTATTGTCATTCAGAAGGACATGGATTATTTTAGAGTTGGGATAGAACCCACAGATGGGCTACCTACGTATCCTTTGTTTATAAAAGGAATCATAACCCACGTAGTTCGAGTTAGGGAGTATGATTTTTATGATCGATGGCTCAAAGAAGGATGTCACAATTACTTTTACACTTTAAGCTCACGTGATTCATGATCGGTGTGGGAAACAAGAGGTATTGGTAAAAAGAGACAATTATTCCATGAAAGATGCAATCATAAGAAATAATGTGGGGCTTATGCATGTATGACTGCCTAGATAAATGAAGGTTAGGATTTACTTTAGGGAAGAAATCCAGGAACAGGGTCCATAAAGGTATATGTGCTTCATAGAGATTTTGAAAACTCTAACTTGGGGATTACTCCTAAAAAGGAGGCCTAAATTAAGAGAAGACTTATGATTGGGTTTTACTCCTAAAGAGGAATCCCAGATCAAAGGTAAATTAGGACTGGTTAAGAGAGATTATGACTGGGACTTACTCATGAAAAGGAGGCCCAGGTTAAGGATTAAGGTTTGGGGCTTATTCCTGAGGAGAATTCCCAAATTAGGGAATTGGGGCTTACTCCTAAAAAAGGAAGCCCATGTTAAGGGATCTGGGGCTTACTCCTAAGAGGATTCCCATATTTTAAGACATATGACTGGGGATTATTCCTGAAAAGGATAACCAGGTTAAAGATTCTCTCATCTTAAAGGATGAGGTTTAATGAATGAACTCTCACTTTTTAGTGACATATAGATATGTAAATCACTAGGTTTTGAGAGATATTCCACATAATTCCTTTCAGATAAGGAAGTCAAATCAAGAAATCATGCCATAAATGGCTTTGAAGAGTGTCTTGAAGACATAATCTTGAATAGGAAAGGTGTAATGGCTTAAGAGGGGTGAAATGGGTAGGAAAGGCACCCAAAAAGGCAGGGGCACGCAAGTCCTAGTAGGCGCGCAGGTAATGCGTGGGCGTGTAAGTCCTGGTCGCGCAGGTCCTTGTCGTGCTGGTATGCCTGCGCGACACATGGTGTACTTGCGCGGCAGTTAACCAGAAGGGTAATACTTGAGCGACTCTTCATTAAAACCTTTATAATCCTCTTGAGGTTTTTTCAGAAGAAGGGCACGCAAGATCTAATGAAGGAGTAAGGCGGTGCGCAAGTGTGGCCCTTTTCCCTTAAGGGCTGGCAACTCAAGCGCGCAAGTGTTGATGAGTTTCAACACTTAGGCCTTCCTCCCCCAATTTAGATCTTCCGTTCTAGGTAATAAATTACCTTAGAAGTGTTCCGGAAGCTTTGATAAGAGACTAGGGCACCGGGAGCTCAAATATGGGTTTCTGAAGAAAAAAAAATCCTCATGAATGGGGGGCCCACAGGGTCTATTTATAGGCAGGATAAGTCCCCGGGCGGTTATCACTTAGGTCGTGCAAGTCACTTGCACGACCATAAGGCGTCGCGCAAGTGGACTTGCACAAGAGTGATAGAACTTGCGCGGCACAGGTGTTTTTGATCCTTTGTTCATGCCTTTGTCGATTTTTGATATTTTCTTCAAAGGTTGAATCACTTTGTGCTCAGATATTCCCTTTTTCCGATCTTTAGATTTTGTGACGAAAGGAGCGTCAACAAAATTCCCCCCTCAGAGTTGGATCCGAAAGAAAATGAAGATTTTACTCTGAGGAAATCGAATACATCCAAAGGAAAGGGGGCATGCAAGTCTTGATGGCATAGAGGCAGTGCGCAAGTGTGCATCACGTAGGGATACGACCCTCGATCTCGTAGGGTACGGCGCGCAGGGTCCCGGCCACGTCTATAAATAGAGGGCCTCACTTCCGTACAAGCATCCGGATTTCCAGACTTCATACCTTCGAGCTCTCGACACGCAGGTCCCCTTAGTCGCGCAGGTTGCTCTATTTTCCAGTGTTTTCCTTGATGTCGCGCTACTATAAAGGTATGTGTACTTGTGTGGTTTATACTTGTGCTTCAAAAACTAGCGCGGCAAAAGAACACTTGCGCGTCATGTTTAGACTTGCACGCCTTAATGCCTTTTGATATTTTTTTCGAATTCTTTCACAAATTTTATGAAAAATAAACCCATTTAAGAGTTTAATTTATTAAACTTTTGTGCAGATTCAATGGCTCCTAAGGGAATTAAAACGTATGATGAACTGGCTATCAAGTGGATTGATGACATGATGAACATCATTGGTCATGATTACTATGATATCTGCAACATCACTCTCCCAGATTTGGCTAAGTACTTGAAGAAATATCATCTTAATTTCCCACAGAGCATCTACCTACCTCTATATGGTCATGGTTATCTGCAAGGAGTCAATGTTCCAGATGCAAAGAACTATACACCTGAAATGCAGCTGCAGTGCTACTCCTTCATTTCAGTTATGCTGTGTATTAAGAGAAACAACAATGGTGTGAAATTTCAAATTCTTCCTCCATGTCATTTCCTTGCAGATATGAAAATGGCGAACCCATGGGATGAAATGTTTTCCACTTCCGATTGGTGGAGAGAAGATAAACATGGTATTAGAGAAATATCTGAAAAGAGTACTCTCTCCAAATGGCTCTATACTTCCAATGCTCCATTCTCAAATCCATGTATCTATCTTCCAAGTCTCTTGGACAGAAACAGAGTCATTGTTTGATCAGCAGAAAATTTTCTCAAACTGCACTCAAGAACATCCTTTTACAATTGTCCCAAGAAGATTTGGTATCACTGCATCTCTTATTGTATCCAGTTTAATGAATGAATTCCAGGTGGTTGCTAATGAAGCTCGAGATTCCGTAAATCAAATGAAGTGTTATGTTGAAAGCCTCTTGTAAATCTTGAAAAAGAGAAGAGACTCCAGTCTGTGGATGTCCTTCTAACTCTTATGTATCAATGAAAAACACTTTCAACTTCACTTATTTGTACCTGTATTCTCTTTTACTACATGATTTAGAGTTTACCTAATCCAATGGGCCTAGTAAGCATAGTTTGATTTTTACTAGGATTAATGTAAATAACCCTACAAACATCGAACCTTTTAATTTCTCAATATTACCTAAATCATAAAAAAATGTATGTTTAGTGAGTTGGGAACTTGACTTTTATTCAGAGTTCCCCTGTCTTTTGTGGGCAGTTTAAAGTCATGCTCGTCGGACAAACAAAGGCTAATGTTTAAGGTCGAAATAGCTTTGACCGAAATGGATTAGAATTGTCTCAATTCCTTGACAACTCATATGAAAACATAGTACCATACTCAAGTATAAGGGAAAATATGTAAGCTATGACTTAAGAATATTTGAATCTAAGGAATGATATAAAAAAGAGCTAAAAGGCATTAGTAGAAGGAGTCCCTAAGAATGAAGTTACCATTATTTAACAAACCCGTTAGGGGGTTTAATTATGCAGGGCCACCTAAGGGAATTGGCTGTATAGTTAAATAAAAATAGTATCTTTTGGATAAAAATTCTGTTATGTAGACTGTTTATGCAAGGCCACCTATGGGAACGTTTTTCATAGTTAGCAAAAAGAATTCTCAGGAATTTACTTTCCTAGTGCTAAAATCCAGTGAAAGTTTATGGAGATTCAAATCTTCCAAAGTATAGAGTTTGTTGTATGGAAGGAGGTACTTGAATATGGAGAAGATATTTCCAAACAAGATAATCGAAGAACTGGATGAATATCTCTCCTACGAAGGTCTGACCCAAACGTAGAGAAGGAGAATATAAACCATAGACTTGAATACATTCAAATCATGAAAAAGGATATGGGACAAATATATTAAGGATGGCTATTTTTGTGGATCCCTACATACTGTTATTTAAGACAAATAAGGACAAAAGAGGCATTCTTCCCAAGAATGAAGTTACCACTATCCGAAAAACCCATTAGGGGGTTGAATTATGCAGGGCCACCTAAGGTCATTGGTTGCATAGTCAAATAATAGTATCTTTTGGCTAAAAAGTATATTATGTAGACTGTTTATGCAAGGCCACCTATGGGCACGTACTGCATAGTCAGGAAAAAGAACTCTTAGAAGTTTGATATTTTTGTGACTAGAAGTCATGAAAAGGGTTATGAGGATCTGGAAATATTTAAGGTTAGGATTATGACACATAAAGATGGGTATTGTTCAATGTATACAGAGATACACAGATCAATCCTAACCATAATCATGTTGTGGCTGGGTCCTGAATTAAAATGTTGGACTTCACTATGTATCCCATAAGGATGATAATCAAGCCATACGTAGTTCTTATACTACAGTTTAACGTCGTGTGGGACAAAAGGATTAGAGATCTTAGTTTAGGTTCATAGAGCTTGGACCATTGTAAGAAATACACAGTGTGTGTTTTCATGGGGACTTTTCAGCCAAGGTACTGAATGTGGAATTTGGGGTTAGGCCCAAAGACTTGGGGCTGGATTCAAGGGACACTCGAACGTTCCTACGTATCCCATAAGGATGGGAATCAAGCCCACGAAATTCTAGAAATACCCTTTGTACAAATTTGGTTCGTATATATGAAGGGTGAAAGGGGACTTTAGTACAATGATGGTTTAACCCAAGATAAAAGGTTTGGGTGTTTCTATGTATGCATGTAGTCTTTGAGATGAAACATGATTGAAAAATCAATGTAAATAATGGTTCCCTCTCAGGTGAGGGTATCAAAGAATATTGTAGTTTATTGTCATACTGGACAAAAGTGTTGTATAGTTTAACGTCGTATAACAAGGAAGAATGTGAACCAATGTAAAGATATTGATTCTAGGTGAGGTTTCATGAATCCACATCATATGAGATGGAGGTGAACCGATGTGAAGAGATTGGTTTTGGGCTTGAACCTTGGGAGGATGCCTACATATCCAGCCTAGAAGGCAAGGATCAAAGTCTTCGTAGTTCAATTAATGAATGAATTAATGACCAAGTTGTTCTTGGGGACAACGACCTAAAAAAATGATGTTGGGACTTACACATGGTTAGCAACCCAGAGAAAATATTATGGTTGAGGTTTTATCTAATCTCACGTGAGTCATCCTCGGTGTGAGAAACAAGAGGTAGCAACAACCTTAACGATACATAGTTTAACGTCATGTAGGACGTATAAAGGGACTATTTAGTTTAAATTCATGTCATTAGGACTATTGGTGTTTCACAGTTTAGTGTCATGTAGCAGGGACAAAATACAGTTTAATTTCATTTAGGACGTATCACGAACTTTCTATACAGTTTAGAGTCATGCAGTTAGGACGATGGGAACAATAGAGTCTAACGTCATGTTGGACGAAAGGGGGGGGACTGTGCAGTTTAATGTCATGCAGTGAGGACAAAAGAGTGCACCATTTTAACATCATGTTGGATGCATTGGGGATTTTCCAATGTTTAACGTCAAGTTGGATGAAAAAGGGATGATACAGTTTAGCGTCATGTTGGATGAAAGTGCGAATAGTTTGAGGTCATATGCATAGACCATGGATGGTGCAGTTTAATGTCATGCTGGACGGTGGTGTAGTTTAAGGTCATATAGGACCTTTGATGATTATGTAGTTTAACGTATTTCCGGACATAAGGGACTTTTATACATTTTAGCGTCATGTAGTTAGGACGTCATAATTTAACGTCTTGCTGGACGTAAGGGACTTGCAAATAGTTTAGGGTCATATGCATGGACCGTTGATGATGTAGTTTAAGGTCATACAGGACCTAGTTGCAGTTTAAGGTCATACTGGACCATTTAGGGAACTTTTTTTTTACAGTTTAACGTCGTGTGGGATGAGGTTGCAGTTTAAGGTCATACTAGACCATTGCTGTATAGTTTTAACATCATATAACAAGGATGAACTGGTGCCGCACAGTTTAGTGTCATGTTGTAGGGACATATACACAATTTAATGTCATGTAGGACATATGAGGGGACTTTCTGTATAGTTTAGCGTTATGTAGTTAGGACAATGGCTTTTTCACAGTTTAACGTCGTGTGGGACGAAAGTACAAATAGTTTAAGGTAATATGTGTGGACCGTTTCCATGTAGTTTAACGTCATATAGCAAGGATGAACTGGTGTCGCACAGTTTAGTGTCATGTTTCCGGGACAAAATACACTTTTTGCGGTTTATACAAAATACTTCTTAAAAAATATGGCATTGGTTGGAGTAGTGATGAGTTCTCCATCCATTGAGATTAATGAAAAAGCTCCATTGAAGTAGACCCTATGTATTGAATAAGGTCCTTCCCATTTTGGCTCAAGCTTGGGAGGTTTATTTCCTGGTATCATTGGAGTTCTGAGAACTAATACCAATTCTCCCTGAGTGAATGAACAAAGACAAACTTTTTTGTTAAAAGCCCGTGTTATTCGATTCTGATAGACTTCCAAGTGGTGAAAAGTGCACAATCTTTTCTCATCTAACTGTTCCAATTCATCCAATAATTTTTGAGATTGTTCATCTATAGATGATTAATCACAAATGGAAACTCTGAGCAAGGGTAGTTGAACTTCAATGGGCAAGACAGCTTTCGTTCCATATACCAATGAATATGGAGTTGACCAAGTTTCAGTGCGGGTGGTAGTCCGATAAGCCCATAAAGCATGAAAGAGTTTATCAGGACATGACCTCTTATCTTTATCCACCATCTTTTGCAGTATATTTGAAAGAGTCTTGTTAAAATATTCTATCTTTCTGTTGGCCACTGCATGATACCGAGATGAATGGTTGGGTTTGATGTTGTATTCTTGATACAATTTGTTCACCTCGGATGAACATAAATTGGTGCCATTGTCCATCAATATGGTATGAGGGACACCAAATCTGGTAATGATGTTAGACTTGATGAAGCTAACAATGCATTTAGAACTGACTTCCTTGAGAGGTATTGCCTATGCCCATTTGGAAAAGAAGTCAGTAGCAGTAAGAATATACTTAAACTGCTTAGCCGTAGCCGAAGGGTAAGGTCCCACCACATCCATTCCCCATGTGGCAAATGGCCAAGAGTATTTAGCTGTATGAAGAAACTCTGGAGACTGATGAATGAAGTTGGCATGTACTTGGCATGAATGAAACTTCTTTGTGAAATCGACACAATCTCATATCATTGAAGGCCAAAAGTATCCAAGCCTTCAAACCTGATCAGATAGTCTATGTCCAGACTGGTGGGCACCACAGACTCCTACGTGCACTTCTTTCATGACAGCCATTGTCTCTTCACCATCAATGCATCTGAAGATAACTCCATCAAAACTATGTTTTTAGAGAATTTTCTCTAGGTGATCTGGGCTATCATAAAGAGTAAAATTGACCACATGTCGCCGGATTTGTTCTTTCTCGGCTCTATCTGGTGGAAGTGTTCCATTTTGAAGGAATTCCCTGATAGGTGACCTCCATCCTGTAGTATGACCATACGGCTTAGGAATGGGACTAATTTCATTAATTTCCTCTATTCTGATTTGAACATAAGGTGAAATTGCACGACGGTGGGCAATACCGATGGTTGTCTTCTCCCGATTTGGATCTTCCAGAGTTGTGGCTATATTATCCAATGCATCAGCTTGAGAATTCGGTGATCTTGGGACATAAGAAAATTTCAGTTCCAAAGGTAATTCTTCCATTAACTCTCTGACGTAATCATACAAAGGGATTAGTTCTTCTTTTTTGATGGCATAATCCCCATTAACTTGTTTGATTACCAGGTCTGAATCACCCTTCACCTTTAAGTGATTCACTTGTGCTTGAAGCGCTAATTCCAAGCCTATGATAAAAGCTTGGTATTCGGCTTCATTATTGGTACCACCTTCCCACAATAATAAGGAATAAGGTTACACTGCCTTTTCTAGATAAATGAGTACATTTCCTAAGCCAACTTTGTTGAATTTAGGATTTTCCATTTTCTTCCCTGTTGGACTTCTGGAAGCACCATCAAAATACATTCCCCATGCTTGAGGACTTTCTTGAATAGAGAAGACTTCCTCATCAGGGAGTTCAATATCTGAAGATGTGTCTTCCACTGAAGGGTGTTCAGCCAGGAAATCAGCCAGAGCTTGGCCCTTTATCGCCTTTTGAGACACATACTGAATGTCGAATTGCTGCAAATTAACTGCCCACCTTGCTAGACGTCCTGTAAGCATTGGATGACTAAGGATGAATTTGAGCAGGTTATTGTGAGATACCAATTGGACCTCTTGATGTTGCAGGTAATGTCTCAATTTCTGAACTGCAAAGATTAATGCCAGGTAGCACTTCTCAATACATGAATACCGGGTTTCTGCTTCAAGCATAGTTCGACTGAGATAGTAGAGGTTGTTTTCTTTCCCAACATCATTCTTTTGAGCAAGAAATGCACCCAATGATCGCTCTAGAGCTGTCACGTAGAGGATAAGTGGTCTTCCTTCAACAGGTGGCATGAGTACTGGTGGACTCAAGAGGTATTTATTGAGAATATCGAATACTTCTTGACATTCTTCAGTTCACTGGTAAGTGACTCCCTTCTTCATCAATTTGATAAAGGGTAAATGTTTGCCTTCCAAATTAGCGATGAAACGTCGAATATAGGCTAAGTGTCCTTGAAGTCCTCTTAATTCTTTGAAATTTTGAGGAGGTGACATACCAAGGATTGAATTGGTCTTCTCAGGATCGACTTTAATACCACGATGGCGTACAACAATGCCGAGAAATTTTCCTGAGGTTACCCCAAAAGAACATTTTAATGGGTTCATCTTCAAATTATGTTGTCAAAGCTTGTAGAATATGAATTCCAAATCATCCAAGTTATTAGAACATTGTTTGGATTTAACCACCAAATTGTCTATATAGCATTCAACAATTTTTTCTAAGAAGAGTATGAAGATACGATGCATGGCGCGCTGATATGTTTCACCTGCATTCTTTAATCCAAAGGGCATTACCTGGTAACAAAACACACCCTGAGGGGCTATGAAGGCTATGAATTCCTCATCTTCTAGGGCCATTCAGATTTGATTATATCCAGAATATCCATCCATGAAATAAAGTGCTTCATAGCCAGCTGTTGCATCAATTAGAAGTTCTGTAATCGGAACTGGGAAATCATCCTTAGGACAATGTTGATTAAGATCTCTTAAATCGATGAAAACTTTAATTTTTCTGTTCTTATTTACAGGGACAATATTAGCCAACCACTTGGGATACTGAACTTCTCTGACGAAGTTATCTTTGATAATCTTATCCACTTCAGCTTCAATTTTAGAAGCATAATTTGGGTGTGTTCTTCTTGCGGCTTGCTTAAATCCTCAATGTTCTTCTGGTAAACCCAAATGATGAGTATCAACATCAGGATCAAGCCCGGGAATTTCAGTATAGTTCCAATCAAAAATATCTCTATTTCTCTTTAGAAAAGAAATATACATCTCTTTCTCTTCAAGGGTCATGGCCGCACTGATTAAAGTGGGGCGTGGATCTTCTTTTGTACCCAGATTTATTTCCTTGAGTTCATCCACAGTGGTAGAGATACCATCTTCAAATGCTGGAGGAGCATCTCTGAGATCTTCCTCTTATTCTTCATCATGTGTTATTTCTTCCTCGTCTACCTGCATAGTATATGACAAATAAGAATTTTCATGACTAGAAGAGATGTCAAAATTTGCATATCTTGAAGAAGAAGCTTCCATTTCCGACCCGATTGATGATGAAGGGTATTCTTTAGGTAATAAAGAGGAAATGATGGATTGAGAATCGACATCATTGTTCACCTTTGATGTTGCTATAACTTCTTCTGGCCTAATTGGAAAATCATAGACTTGTTGGATTTCAGCAGATGAAATGAAGACGTAACCATTTTTGCTTTCATCACTGCTTGGTAGATTACCAATTTCTCCCATGTTTTCTAGCTCGATTGCTGTAATTGACATTATGGATCTTTCCATAAGAGTAATTTGATTTGGGTCTATCTTGTCAATTTGACTGATAGGCAACACATAATCTGTACTCGCATGTGTAAATGGATTTACTAGAATTTTTTCCAAACCATATGGAGTATTAACTTTGGTAATCTCCTTTGTTATGGATTTCTCCCTTTGATTCATGTGATAGAATTCTGCCTCAATGTATTGAGACTCACATGTCTTGAATGGGGCTTTATCCCCATACAACATCCCAACTTGACCATCGAAACAATATTTGAGACATTGATGGTATGAAGAAGGGATAGCCGCATGTTGATGTAACCAGGGTCTTCCATGAAAAATGTTGAAGGCTGAGTCTTGATCAACAACCATGAAATCTGAAGTGGATACAAGATCTCCAAACTGAGTTCTGAGTGTAACTTCACCCAGTGTTTCTTGTTCATTTTTATCATATCCCTGTAGCATCATGGTGGAGGGAGATAAATCAGATTCTGTGAGACCTAATCGACGAAGTGTACGAATGGGCATGAGGTTGACTCCTAAACCATTGTCAATGAAAACTCTTCGAACATCCACGCCATTGACTTTGCTAGACAAGTACAATGGTCTAATATGTCCATGAACAACATCATCTTCATCTTCATCAGTAAAGGATATTATTTCATGGCATTCTGCAGGATTATTCTCTATGTGATAGACTTCAGCTGCAACAATTTTAGTTTCAAACTCCCGAGGACTTGACAAAGCCTCGATGAGTGCTTCCCGAAGATCTTTTGACAGATTCAAAGCATCCAGAATTGATAACTTGGCTGGTACTTGGGCCAAGTGTTTTAATATATCATACTTTTGATCCAGAAGTCTGCGTTTCCCAATAGGAATATGTGGTTTAGCAGGTACCTTGGAAGCATATGCTTTGGAAGTTGATGCATCTTGTATAGGGGTTGGAAACATTCCTGGTTCTGGAATATTAGACCGATTAGATCCATTTACTTGCTGAGATGAAGAAGATGGAACCTTCAACCGGTCATCCAAAATAATTGTGCCAGGACTGAATTTGTTATTGGTAGAAGAACTTGCTTGTTCTTGCTGAGCTCGCTGAAGGGCTCTACCACGATTTTCTATTGCGTACACAGTTCTAGCAGGGGTATAATTGGAATATTGGATTCTGAAAGATCCACGTCTTCCCCTGTATCCTGAGCCCCTAGAACATCCTCTAATTCCTCTTTTTGATATAAGGAATTCAGGCTCATTAAAATCGAAATTGTGACTAGCATTTGGATCTGTTAATTGAATAATATTAATAGAACCAAAGATCAACTCTTCATCTGATGAAGACTCTGCCTGATTAGCCTGTTTAGGATGTGTCGTTTGGTGGGGCAGTGCCCGTGGATTTGAAGTAGATGGCATGAAGTCCGCCAAAGTCAAAGACAACATAGGCTTTGACACATACTCATCTTCTTCTGATTCTTTTTCTTTCTTTTAATCATGTCATTTCTTTGAGGACTTTCCCTCTGACAGAGAGGGTTTTTCCGCAACATTCATGGCAGAAGACACAATTGGTTTCCTTAATTATGTTTTCAAAATAGCATGAGTTCGATTGATTTTCTTTCTGACCATCCAATCATCATACTTTTGTGCATTTTTTCTTTTGACTTCCTGCCATTCATCTTCCTCCTCTGGAACTGTAGTAGTGACACATGCTACCTGGGCTGAGGAGCCTTTCAATGTTACGTGTCCCGAGTCGACCATATTTTGCAGGAGGACTTTAAAGAAAAAACACTCCTAGATGGGATGCCCCAACATTTGATGAAAAGGTAAATAATTAGGATGATCTTCATCTCCTTTCTGTTTGGCCTCTTGGGTATTGTCAATTGAACAAAATTGTTTTCCAGAGCCGAAATGAAATAACCAGGAACTTGTTCATTTCATAAAGAGTATGTTTTGCTCTTCAAATCCTCAAATTTTTTTCGTCTTTGATCTTTTTGATCATCTAGACAAAAAGGCCTTTGTTTTTTGCGCTCATAAGGGGGAGCCCTTTGAAAATATGAAGGTTTTGAGGTAGAAATAGGTACAGGTGCGTGTTTAATCATAACTGTATAAGTTTCTGCTTTACCCATTTTCCTTCCTAGAGATGATGGAATTACACAAGATTTAGCCTTAGCCTGTATAATGGAATCTTCAATCTGCTGAGTGATTGAAGTAAGGTCTTGAAACCGTCTTGTGTATTTCACAGGGATTAATGGTGTGAGTAATTCATCACGCAGATTTTCCACACAGATTGGCAACAATTCTTCTTGAGGGAGTGCTAAACTCAAAGAATATGTTAATTCCTTCCATCGAGCAATGAAATCAGAGACCCTTTCATTCTCCCTTTGCTTACAGTTTGTATGATCGAAAACTATTGTCTTTGTCAAAGTTGATCTAAACTGAAGGAGGAATTTTTGTCGAAGATCCTCCCTTCCGGTAATTGACCGGGATTGCAAGATTGTATACCAAACAAAAGATGGTCCTTTCAAGGTTCGCTTGAAGCATCTGAGTTTCACTGCTTCTTGCTGCTCCGGAGTTCCCATCATAGGATCGCAACAAGACATGTAATGTGTCAAATGTTGTTCTGGATCACCTGGTCCATTGAAAATAGGGAATACAGGGTTCCCAAAACTGGATGGAGGAGAAATTGAATCTACCCATTCAGGGTAAAATTTCTTTTCTGATTGAACTTGCGCATGATTCCCTTCCATAGTTTCTAACCGAGCTGTTAATGACTCAATAGTAGTTATTAACTTTTGAGAAACATCCGGTTGAACTTGGACTTGAGTAGGTGCAATGACTGGAGCTTGGAAAGATGTGGCGACTGGCACTACAACTGATGGTAGCACTGCCAACTGTTGTTGCACTTGACCCGTAGGATTAGACCTGTGAAAGTGTACTGATAGAGGAGGATATTCTTGATCCATCTCAGAAGCTGTAACAAATTTCTTTGGCTGACTGACTCCAGCATGCTTAAGAAGAAGACTACTCTGAAGTAGTTCTGCATTCAACCTTCTTAATTCCTTCATTTCTTCCTCCTGTTGTGCAAACCTCTGCTCTAGTGAGAGTGATTGACCTTCTCCAGAGGAATGATATGTAACCTGGTTCTTTCCCTTCCCTTTGTTGGATACTTTTCGGAGAGGGGGAATTCGGTTACTCGAAGGATTACTTAAGTTCTGAGTAATCCTTTGACGTCGTGTACGCACACCTTATTTATTTGTGTTGGTGTATACATCTTCTTAATCAGGAACCTCTTCATCTGAGTCCCCTGAGTGAGCCTCATCTGGTGGATTAGCAACAATGGAATTGATGACATTAATCGGTGAATAACTCATTGCATCGCTTCTATCAGCATTTCTATGATATTGTATTCTTCCATGTCTTTGATGAGACATTGCCTTTTGTTGATTCAATCCCTCAGGAACTTCTTGATGAACCATAATTTGGAGGGAATCTCCTGATAATTTGGCTCTTCTTTCCTCTTGATGTTTCTTCCCCAATCGAGAAAAGACCAAATTTCTCTGAGGAGGGGATTGATGATTTGAAAAAGTCCCCAGTCCAGTGGACTGGGGCTATTCCTTCTGTTCTCGCTCAGCTCCTTGGAACCTATTTGTTGATTCTGAGGGTTTGTTTAAAAGAGTCCCCAGTCTGGTGAGCTGGGGTGGTTCTTGACATGCTATGTCTAAGACTTTCTTGAAAGTCCTCCTGATATTGCAAACCCTAGCCCTGAAATTAGCTGGATGCATTAATCTGTATCTGCTTTTATTACCCGGTTCAAAAGAACGTTGGATGATTTCCGACACTTCTGTCATTTGGTGACATGCTTGCTCCAAATGAGAGGCCTGTTCAATATTATTGTTTTCTTGATGCAAGTGTAATTCAACAACTTGTTCTCTGTATTCTTGATTTTGAGAGGAATTAGTTGAAGCCTATTTTTGGGCAAGCTTTTGATTACAAACAAATCCCATTGACTATGGCCGGCTATGGGCAATAACATTGCATGAGACCATTTTTGGCGGGCTTTGCTGACTGGAGAGCACCGTCAAATGAAGTGCTCCATGAACACCCAATCCTCTGATAAGAATACCAGATGGGGAATTGAAAATTAACTGACACAATCTTCTTAGTGCACCAAAGCATGAACGTTGAAGGGCTCTCTGCTGCTTTTCAGCCTTCGGATATCGAGAGACTGATAGAGACGGCAAATCAATCTGATGTTGTAACCCTTATATTATCTTAAGATGATTTTCATATTCATCATAAGATAATAATTTATTTTTCAACTGAAAAAGAGTTTTCCATATGTTGAGACGAATATCATGAATTTCATCTTCCGTCAACATTTCAGGAATATTATACTGAGAGTCAGCCAGAGGCCAAAACATAACTGGCACCTCACCTTTCGCCAGTTGTTTTCTCATGTTCAGCATTTCCTCTTTATCATTTGATGAAATTTCTTCTACCTGATTTGACCAGAGTTGGTGTTCACTTGTTTATTCATTGGATTCAACAGTATTGGTAGAGAAATCATTGATCAAACTAGAAGATTCATGACTTAGGGGTGGTTCGGAGAATGACCAACACCCTGGGCTATCTTCTAATTGAGAAAGTATTTCACCTGCTAGCGATGAAGCTTCAGACATGACTGGTTTCGCATTTTCAAGTGCCTTAAGATAAGAGGGCTTTATCAGAACTACATTGTCCACTGGAGCATTTTCCAGGAAATGTGCATCACTACTGCGGAGAGGACTTTCGCAGCGAAATTCATCATCATGGGGAGGACCACCGTAATGGGTTATAACAAAAGATGAGATCTCTTTCTCCTTGGTCTTCTGACCACACAGAGGGTTCCTGTGGCTCTCATCTGAAGATGAAACTTCGAGATCGACCGAATTGTCATGAAGCAAGCCTTTATGAAGAAGTGTCTGTTGAAGACCTTCGAAATTAATGTTCCTACTATTGGGAACTGAGGGAGTAGAATCTTGAATTCCAACAGATAATTTTCTGAGGGCTTCAAGAACTCCAGCATCAAGAAAGGCCTTGTTATAGATTGGAACTTAATCTCCTGACTGTACTGGGTGGGTCTTTTTCTTAGACGAATTCTTACTCGACTTGGAAACCACTTGTTGACGAAAGTGGCTAATCTGACCAGGTGTATGTGCCTGATCAGGAAATATGGCCAGGTCAGGCTGACGATCTCCTCTCAAATCAGGTGTATGTTCCTGACTTGGTCGAAAGTATGCTACTCTGAGCAGGTGTATGTGTCTGTTCTGGAGTTAATTATTGATGTATCACTCCACTGGTAGGGATAGATTTATGTGTCTTTCCCTGAGATGCCACTGAAGTTGTTATAATATCCTGGCAGGCATCCAGAATATGGGTAGGGATTTGCTTCTACTCTTTCACCATTGATAGAATTTTCTTGGTGACTTCAGCTACCGGAACGGGAATATACGTCCATTCTGGGCTTGGAGCAGGTGTATGTGATTGCTCGTGTCCTCCTTTTCCTGTCAGTGAATCTTGGCATTACTCAAATGTGGGGGCAGAGAATTGAGTCCGCCTCCTATTTGTTGTTGGGGATTTTCGACTAACTTCTCCGAATGATACCAAGCGAGACTGTTGGTAGGCTTGATTAATACTAGTAGGTATATGTGCCTGGTGATTACACTTTGCCAAACGTGGTTGACCAGATCCATCATATGTAGTAAGAAGAGCTTGCTGACTAGATGATGGTGTATAAATAGGTGTATGTTCTTGCCTATAGTACTCTGCCGGAATTGCCTGGCGGGATTGGCGTGATGCTGCCAGACGAGTCTGCTGGACAGTGGAATTAAAACGGGCAGGTGTATGTGCCTTCTCATTGCTTGCCACCAAGTTAGGTTGGTGGACTTCTCCAGAGATGGAAGAGATGAGAACCTGCTCACTATTGACCGGATTCTGCCTCTGGTGGTTCGTCTTGCTTTCTCGGGTCCGAGGAACCTGAGCCGAACGCCTGGAGTCGGTACCCTCGTCATGTTGAGGGTGCACTGTCGCACGTGTCTGGCTGCGATTGTTGGTGGGATCCCTCAGGAAGGACTCATGTCTGTTTAAATTAAGGTCCTGAGGGACCTTCTCATTCACCTCCCTAGAATAAGGTAGTGAATGGTGATTGTGTTCCGGTAATAACGACCCAAAATTGTTGGAGACGGTAGTCAGCACCGCCTGCTTCTTGATCACTGGTCGTCGTTGTCCGAACGACCGATGTAAGTTGTTTACTTGAAGGGCTTGTCAGGAAACCTCCAGAGTTGGTATGGTACCGTGTTGACGGTACTCCTTAACCAATGTGTTTGATACCTAGCATTGAAGACGCTGAGTAGGTGATATCGTCCTAAGAGCGGACGACGATCCGGCAGGAGTAGCAGCAGTGGCATTTGCAGCAGCAGTATTAACAGGTGTGAATTTGAGAGCAGCCATTATGGAAATGCAGATGATCTGGGAAAAGAGTGCATGTTTTATATAACAGACGTAATCAAGATAAATTCAGCTACTACATCTTTTGGATGAGCACATATGTTATTGACTATCTTGTTGTCCCTATCATTTAGTTTAAATAGGGACCTAACAAATAGGTAAAACATCATTTTTAATTTTGTTAAGGATTCACGTGGGGTTCACCATTTTTGTTTCCCTTGGAATCCGAGGATGACCACCTTGATGGGAGTTTCAAACGTTCCGATCGATTTCTAACGGGTTTGTTTGTAGAACTGGAAACATCCAATGATTCCACATCCCTTCAGACCTACTTTCCAAAGGAAGGTGCTCATTATTTTGTGGACTGATGAGGCTTAGGAATTTTCATTGGTCGAGAGGATGGGAGGTCGGACTCATCACACCTTTTTAGGGGAATTATTATCTACTCCGGGACTCCCTTTATAGATTTAAGTTATGTTCGTGAATTCTTATTACATTACCAAATATAAAATGAGTTTTCCTTTAAATCTGACAATCAATGATCGATATGTAGGAAATTTAGAGAATCTTTTGTATGTATTCGAGGTTCTTCATCGATAGAGAATCATCTGTATTTGTTAGATATTCTTGGTCAATGGTACCCTTCGACACATTTATATAGAAGTCTCTCGGTCATTATGATGACCATGCTGGTTTTAAAACCACTCAGTTGGGAACTTGAAGTTTATTGTCATTCAGAAGGACATAGATTATTTTAGAGTTGGGATCAAACCCGTAGATGGGCTACCTACGTATCCTTTGTTTATAAAAGGAATCAGAACCCACGTAGTTCGAGTAAGGGAGTATGATGTTTATGATTGATGGGTCAAAGAAGGATATCACAAATACTTTTACACTCTAAGCTCACGTGAGTCATGATCGGTGTAAGAAACAATAGGTATTGGTAAAAAATAGACAGTTGTTCCATGAAAGATGCAATCATAAGAAATAATGTGGGGCTTGTGTATGTATGACTGCCTAGATAAATGAAGGTTTGGATTTACTTTAGGGAAGAAATCCTGAAACAGGGTCCATAATGGTATATGTGCTTCATGGAGATTTTGAATACTCTAACTTGAGGCTTACTCCTGAAAAGGAGGACCAAATTAAGAGAAGACTTATGATTGGGTTTTACTCCTAAAGAGGAATCCCAGATCAAAGGTAAATTAGGACTGGTTAAGAGAGATTATGAGTGGGACTTACTCTTGAAAAGGAGTCCTAGGATAAGGATTAAGGTTTGGGGCTTATTCCTGAGGAGAATGCCCAAATTAGGGAACTGGGGCGTACTCCTAAAAAAGGAAGCCCAGGTTAAGGGATCTGGGGCTTACTCCAAAGAGGATGCCCAGATTTGAAGACTTATGACTGGGGATTATTCATGAAAAGGAGACCCATGTTAAAGATTCTCTCATATTAAAGGATGAGGTTGAATGAAAGAACTCTCACTTTTTAGTGACATAAAGATATGTAAATCACTAGGTTTTGAGAGATATTTCACAGAATTCCTTTCAGATAAGGAAGTGGAATCAAGAAATAATTCCATAAATGGCTTTGAAGATTGTCTTGAAGACTAAATATTGAATAGGAAAGGTGTAATGGCTTAAGAGGGGTGAAATGGGCGAAAAAGGCACCCAAAAAGGCAGGGGCGCACAAGTCCTTGTAGGCGCGCAGGTACTGTGTGGGCGCGCAAGTCCTGGTCGCACAGGTCCTAGATGCGCAGGTATGCCTGCGCAACACATGGTGTACTTGCGCGGCAGTTAACCAGAAGGGTAATACTTGAGAGACTCTTCATTAAAACCTTTAGAATCTTCTTGAGGTTTTTTCAGAATAAGGGTGCGCAAGATCTAATGAAGGAGTAAGACGTCGTGCAAGTGTGTCCCTTTTCCCTTAAGGGCTGGCCACTCAGGCACGCAAGTTTTGATGAGTTTCAACACTTAGGCCTTTGTCCCCCTCTTTAGATCTTCCATTCTAGGTAAAACATTACCTTAGAAGTGTTCCGGAAGCTTTGAGAAGAGACTAGGGCGCCGGGAGCTCAAATATGGGTTTCTGAAAAAAAAAATCCTCACGAATGGGGGGCCCATAGGGTTTATTTATAGGCAGGAGAAGAACCCGGGTGGTTACCCGGCAGTTATCACTTAGTTCGTGCAAGTAACTTGCACGACAGTGATGAAACTTGTGCGACACAGGTGCTTTTGATCATTTGTTCATGCCTTTGTCGATTTTTGATATTTTCTTCAAAGGTTGAATCACTTTGATCTCAGATATTCCCCTTTCCTGATCTTTAGATTCTATAACGAAAGGAGCATCAATAATTACGTAACATTTAGAGGTAAGAGATGAAATGTACCGTTCATGGAGACGGAAAGCCATACGTACGCATGAACGCTACATTCATTTCTATTTCATATTTAATGGAATTAAATCATAATTATACAAAGGTATATTATAATTCCATTATAATATATTATATAATATCATTTACTTCATCCTTTACACATCCCACATATGGCATTAACTATTTAAATCACTTTGAGGGGGCTGTAGTCCGCACTTCCTAAAATGAAATTATCGCGTTTACCCATAATGGAAATCATGAAGGTATGACATAAATGAAAAATAAAGAATCATAAAGAAAACAAAAACATAATATATATCATATATAAAAATAGTTTCATCATAATGGCCACCATTAGTGGTGTTAAAAGAAGATTGAACAATCATCGTTTCCTGAGGCAGAAATTCTCCATCCGCAGAAACAGTATGTTCTTTAACCATTAGATGTAGGTGTGTGTATGTGTAGATCGAATAATTCTTATAACAACATCCTAGTATATTAAGGATACAGGTGTTGTTACAAAAGAAATTAATAAAAAGAGTTTAGGGGGTTGTAGAAGCAAAATAAAACATAAGAACACAAGAGAAAACACTACCTTTAAAACGGGTAACTCTTTTTAATTTGAGCTCAAAGGCTTCCTTGGGAAGACTTCTGCCCAAAGTGAGGCTTATAGAAGTAATAGTGGGATTTGGAGAGACAAAATGGGCAGGGTTTGGCTGAGCCAAAGTCTTGAGAGGTGTGGGTAAGGTGGTAGAGGTGGGGTCCTTTTATAAGAGGAGAAGAGGGGCACTCTTTGAAAGTTATAAAAGGTTACTTTATTATAAAATGATTTTCGTATTTAAAAGGTCCCAAAATTGTATATTTCGAGTATAAGGTGATAATAGTTTTAAATCCACCCATCCAATAGGTTTTTGACAAGTGTAGGTCATAGATTTTACATTATCTTTTCATTTTATTTAAATCGTTAATTAATGAGGTAATCACTGCATCATCATGGTGTCATAAATAATTTAATTTATTTAATATCTAAAAATTATAAAAAAATTATCATGATGTAGTAAATATTTTTCTCTTTCTAATGAATATTAGTAGTCAAAAATATGACTTGTATTACCCCATTTAAAAATTGTTTTAGTAAAACAACTCATGTTTGTGACATTTTTATTTTAACATTAAATAAAAAGTTTTTAATGTCATTTTCCAACCAAAGTGGCTCCATGGGGTCCCCAAGTTGACCCATGGATTTTCGTGGTTGGCCATGACTTATAAAATAGGTGTAGGACAAGTTTAAAGGTATTTTCATATTTTTATAATATCATTTTTACCTTAAATTTCACTAATTTCCTTTAATCGCGATTAATTAAACTTAAAAGTTACTATTCACCAAAAAAATTATTTTAATCCCATTGAACCACATTTTAAATCCTAATGACAAACATTTATGTCATAGTTTTGAAATTCAAATCACAGAAGTGGTAATGTTTTATTTAAACGAAAAATCAGTTTTTTAACTACCACTTAGTGGTTTCACTATTCATCAAAAATTGATGTTTTTCAGAACAATGCCAAAATTTCACCCTAAGATATAATTGATATTCCAAATTCAAAAATGATGTCTATTTTACAAAATTCCAAAAATATAAGTTGCATTAATTTATTTTATAATTAATTCTCACTATCACAACAAATAGCGTGTTTTTAAGAAACAATATATATCAAAAGATTGACAATTGTTTATGTCCAATTTCAAAGTGAAATTAATTATAATGACCACCATTGGATAAAATGGTAAAGATATATTCTAATTATACTTTAAAACCACTCAATAGTATAATTTATCACTATAAATAATTTTGATTAAAAAAGTTGTTTTTAAGTATTTTTCAGTATTCATAAAAAATTGGAAGTTCTTAAAAAATTACAAAAAATTAAAGTTAGGGTAATTTTTATATTACGAATACAAAAATGAAGTCCATTTTTAAATATAAAATTTATATAATTTCAAAAAGTGGGTATTACTATTCATAACTTCTACATTTATTGGTCGCGGTGTGTTAGAACCTCGAACTTGCGTACAAAGAAATCTATTGCATTATTGAAAGAGAGGCGTATCGCGGAAGCTCGGGGTGTTACACTCCTCCTTTATACTTTGTGTTTTTTATTTAATAAAAGGGATATAGTTCCCCTACATTTTCAAAAAAAAATTCATAAAGGCCCCAAGGATTCATGTAAAATAACATGTACCCTCCAAGACCCTCTGAATCATAGAAATGAATGTGTATTCTCTCTAAATATCACCTTCAATAGGCCATGATTTAATAACTATTTCCAATTTTATATATATCATCCCGTATTTTTATAACATAAACTTTCATTACATTTTAAAAAACTGAGGATCTTTAAGGTTTAGTGTCTTGGAAACCAGGAACATAAAACATGAAAACATAAAACATTCTTCTTAAACACTTGAAAGGCTTCTCCTTAAGTTCATACTAGGTTCATTACTGCATCTCATAACCTGGGGACACACATAAAAAGAAAGGGTGAGCAGAAGGCCCAGTAAGGGAAACAAGAGAAACATTTTACAAGTGAACTTGAGATACTTCAATAAGGTCATAAAAAGAACTTTAAGACATGAGAAAGAAATCATGAGGCATATCATAATAAAAATAACATTTTTCATAACTTTAAGATGTGGCTGCAACATTTAATATTGACAATCATTTCGTTTCACCATGGTCCGTCCCCAAGGTGTCATTAAAATTACCAAGGTTATTCACCAAGGTATTAGTCTAAAAAAGTCATCTCTAGAGATTAAGCCTTTACCCAATGCATTAGAGCGCTATCTGGGCACACCCTTGACATTTATTTATTATCATGTGAGACACATATATCATCATCAATCATTTCATAAACAACCCATATATCATAAAAGAAATGGGTTTCATTTCATAATCATAACGTTTTAAAAACTGCTTTAAAGAAATGATCTTTATGCCACTTTAAACCCACGGAAAGGGAAAGCGGGTTTCATGTATGTAAATACCAGAATTTAAAATAGAACATTTTGATATATATGTGAAAACCCCTTTATAAATAAGAGCTTTGATTATTCACTAAATAAAATATTTTTAAGATAAAGAGGGGGGCATTTTGAGACGAAAATTATGCAGCATAACGGCTATGATACATGGATTTAGAAAACATTGAAAAGTGAGGGGACATGGGTCACTCACTCAAAATGAGACATAAAACAGTAGGAGAACATAATATAAAGTATTTAAGAACATGGTAATGAAATTTGAATGATATACCATATGAAAGGAAGAACTTGAAAGGAAGAAAAAAATAAGATTTCTCTTATGAGAATTCGGCAGCCTAACGGCGTCCCTTATAACTTCCAAAAATGGATTGATGAGATCAAATAGGGTCTCTCATAATATGAAAATAAATGATCCGTATGATAGATATAGAGATCATATCCCAACATAATAAAAAGGAACTTGAAAGACTTGACATGAAAATAGATCTTGAAAACGAGAAGGGTGAAAGAACCCCTTGGAAATTCAACAGCCTAACGGCGTCACTTAAACATCAACAAAAATTAATTGCTGAGATCAAATAGGGTCTCTCATCATATGAATATAAAATATCAGTATGATATATTTAGATATCATACCCCATCATAATGAAAAGGAATTTTCAAGACTTGACATAGAATTAGAACTTTGAAAAGGGAGAAAGGTGCAAAGACCACTTAAAAATTCAGCAGCCTAACGACGCCACTTAAACTTCAAAATACTGAATTGAAGAGATCAAATGGGGTCTCTCATCATATGAACATAAAATATCAGTATGATAGATATAGAGATAATAACCCAACATAATAAAAAGGAACTTTCAAGACATGAAATGGAATTAGAACTTTGAAAAAGAGAAGGGTGAAAGAATCCCGTAAAAATTCGGCAGCCTAACGGCGCCACTTAAAACATCAAAATGCTGAATTGAAGAGATAAAATGGGGTATCTCATTATATGATCATAAAAGATCAGTATGATAAATTTAGAGATCATACCCCAATATAATAAAAAGGAACTTGAAATACTTTACATGAAAATAGATCTTGAAAAATGAGAAGGGAGAAAGAATCTGTTACAAAAATTTCGGCAGCCTAACGGCGCCACTTAAAACTTCATAAAAAGAATTAATGAGAGTAAGAGGGGATCTCTCATTATATGAACATAAAAAGGGAAGTAAGAGGAGTATAAAATAACATCCTAAAACATAATAACATGGAGCATAAAAGGAATGACATAAAAGAGATCACTTGAAAAGAAAGAGAGGGGTCAGATCCCTTACCTTAAAACGTAACTCTTAAAACTCAAAGGTTGGGACCTTGAGGGCTTGGGGGAACCTTGGGAGGACTACTTGGGAGGTAATGAGACCAGAAATGTGATGGGGGAGAGTGGGGAGTCGAAATGGATGAGAGGATGGCTTGGTATTTATAGGGAAAGTGAGGGGAGAGGGCATTAATGGCCAAGTGACACCTCACATGTGCTTTTCTCAAACCCATGTGCTCTCTCATGATATTTCCCATAAAGTTAGGCCAAATGGGGCCCCCAGTACAAATATCAATCACCTTAGGTCATACAACCCTTAAAATATCTCATGACATCACCATGACATAGTTATGATGTCATTAAACATACCGAAACCCTAAAACTGTATTTTTACTATTCACTGAAAATTCAACTTTCTCAGAAAAATCCCAAAAATTTCACATTAACCAAATATTAATGCTATCATTTCAAAAATGAACTCCATTTTAAAAAAATAATTTTCTAAATAATTTTAATTTTATTTTTAAATAAATACACTATTCACTGAAAATTCATTTTTTTCAGAAAAAACCCCAAAAATTACCTTAACATAATATCGATGCTATGAGTTCAAAAATAAAGTCCATTTTATAAAAATAATTTTCTAAATATTATTAATTTAATTTTTTATTAAAAAACACTATTCACCCGAAAAAATTAATACTTGAATAATAATTTATGAAACCGTTATTTAACCATTTTATTGAATCACATTACTTAATCAAGGTGCGTAGATTATTTTAAAACTCTCTTTAAGTGAGATTACTAATCCATTTGGTCACATTACTAATCCTAAGTGTAAAATCACTATTCAAAATTTACTATTCATCAAAAATCAAGTTGATCTTATTAGACTCTAAATTTCGTACTGGACATAATTGTAGAAGAATAGTTTTTGAAAATCATTACACATTTTAAATTATTTAAGGTTTACATAAACATTTTTTTAAAATATCCTTTTGAAAATTCATCAAAAATATGCAGACTATTTTTATCTGATCATTTGAAAATTCATAAACTTCATCATAAGAAGAAATACCAATTTTATTTAAAACAAAGGATTACAGAAGGCAGTTACGGTCTCCTTACAAAGCCCCTTATCACACCAGCATAGGACCTAAGTGTAAGGTGTGTTATGGTGAGAGAATCTGAGGGAGGCTCGGCTAACATCGCACGAGTAGTAATTTCTATCAGTTTGAACTTCTCGCAAAGGTGATTCCCTTCTAGCTTCACACGATGAAGTTCGGCTTGGGTTTGGTCCAGAGCAAAGCCCAGTGGTGCTACCTCCTTCCCAAGTTCTGTTAGATGGGCTTCGATCGGTCCAAGACTACTGGGTGAGGCCATCAAATCTTCTTTCTATAATAATTAACCAAGGTTACCTGTATTTAGAGACAATAATCAAAACATTTTGTTCACAGCGTTCATATTGACCAATGGTCATATAACAGTCAAAACCCAATGGTATCATTTTAATTATAATCATGTTTATCAAATAAAACATTTTTTGTGAGTATAAAAATAAAATAAAATAACACATGAAATTAAGAAACAAGATTTATTCAAAATTTCGGGCCATTACAATCTTCCCCCCTTAAGAAATTGCGTTCTTGCAATTTTTTTTTAAAACAATTGGGTTTTGAAATTTCATTGAAAGTCCCAAATCGGAAAAGGAGTCAGTAAAACTATTACTTTAAAAGAAAGAAAGGGAAGTACAAAGGTCACTCGAGTTAACCCACACTAGGATTCCATGTAGGAAAACATGGACATGGAGGAGAAAACAAAGGGTCAAGTTCTGAGGGAGAGTGATAGAAAACATGATTAGGAGAAAGATAACAATAAGAAAATCCCAAACATATGATGTGTGTAAACGGTCTTTGATTACCTAGTATGAAACTTACACCAACAACGTTTTTGTTTTACGTTCCTTTTTATAATTTTGAGGAATTCATTTACAACATAAAACAAAAACATAAGAAAATATACCTATCTTCATGTAGAGTTTCATAATTTAATAAGTTTCTACCAAAAACTAATCTTTTTTCCAAACTATGAGCATTAAAAACTATTTGGTCTCATCAAAACACAAGAATCATCTTCTAGAGAATCACATAATCCACAAAAGACTAACTATCTATTTCTTCTATCTTTAAAAATTATCCCAAAAATAGAAAGGGTAAGGTAAAACAACTCTTCAAAAATAAATAATCCCATAGGACTGGAAACTACTTTTAAATCTTCAAAGTTCCATGGTAATACCCAAAGTTCATCATAGACCATTCCATAAATAACGGTCCTTCAAATTCTTCAAAATAAACCAAACTAAGATTGAAACCCAAATACAAGAAGGATTTGATAACATAGTCTTCCAAAATAAACTTCATTGTTCATCTCCAAAACACATCAACCACTCCTAACATCCTATAACAAAAGTAGCTAACCTAAACATATTTTACCCAAGATAGGTTAATCATTCCCATAAGTAACCCAAATTACTATAAGTCCACCTTAAATTCATCGATTCTTCAAAATAAAAGTCAACCTTACTCCTCAATGAAAATACCGTAGTAATCTATTTACCTCGATCAAATATGGTTCCCAAAATAATGAACATCTTCCAAAATAATAATCATCTTTTAATCCCCTAATCATCTCTTTCATATTAATATGGCAATCATTTAATTTCCTATCACATTGGTTTTTAGGACATGTTCTTCCATCTCCCACCATTAACTAAGAAGAGAAATTATAATTAGAGGCTTAAATACTTAACCAATAATCATGAAAAAGAGCTTAAAGCATATAAGGATAACTTGTAGAAGAAAAGTATACCCTAACTTGTGATACCCTAGGTTCCAATCTTGGTTATCCATGATCATATATTCTTATGTGAATCTTTGTTCCTTTAACAATGGTTCATACTAAGCTTATAAATTTACCAAAGCATATCCCCCAGGAGTGTCGTAACCGAGAGTGAAGCAAGGCCCGTTGTCGTGTACCAGTTCCCGTTCGAGTCTAGCTCAAAGTGGTGTTTTCAGGTTTTACCCCTATGTACATCTGTGCCAGAGCCACCTCTACCTGCTCGTACCCAGACAGGGATGTATTTTCTTGGAAACCCCTTACTCAATACTCACCAAAATACCAGGAAGATTTCCTATATAACAACTTTTCTATAGGATTCTTCCAAAAGTTTTCATATCCTAATTTCCACAAATAACTAAACCATCCTTTGATACCAACTATAGCATCCCGTCTTTTTATAACATAAACTTTCATTACATTTTACAAAACCGAGGATCTTTAAGGTTTAGTGTCTTGGAAACCAGGAACATAAAAAATAAAAACATAAAACATTCTTCTTAAACACTTGAAAGGCTTCTCCTTAAGTTCATCCTAGGTTCATTACTGCATCTCATAACCTGGGGACACACATCA
Organism: Viscum album; assembly: GCA_963277665.1. Lineage (NCBI taxonomy): Eukaryota > Viridiplantae > Streptophyta > Magnoliopsida > Santalales > Viscaceae > Viscum > Viscum album. The sequence continues at coordinate 885,231,373 of OY728125.1, forward strand.
AAAGAAAGGGTGAGCAGAAGGACCAGTTAGGGAAACAAGAGAAACATTTTACATGTGAACTTAAGATACTACAATAAGGTCATAAAAAGAACTTTAAGACATGAGAAAGAAATCATGAGGAATATCATAATAAAAATAACATTTTTCATAACATTAAGATGTGGTTGTAACATTTAATATTAACAATCATTTCGTTTCACCAAGGTCCATCCCCAAGGTGTCATTAAAATTACCAAGGTTATTCACCAAGGTATCAGTCTAAAAAAGTCATCTCTAGAGATTAAGCCTTTACCCAATGCATTGGAACGCTATCTGGTCGCACCCTTGACATGTATTTATTATCATGTGAGCCACATATATCATCATAAATCATTTCATAAACAACCCATATAGCATAGACGAAATGGGTTTCATTCATAATCATAACATTTTAAAAACTGCTTTAAAGACATGATCTTTATGACATTTTAAACCCACGGAAAGGGAAAGTGGGTTTCATGTATGTAAATCCCAGAATTTAAAATAGAACATTTTGATATATATGTGAAAACACCTTTATAAATAAGAGCTTTGAGTATTCACTTAATAAAATAATTTTGAGATAAAGAGGGAGGCACTTTGAGATGAAAATTATGCAGCATAACGGCTATGATACATGGATTTAAAAAACATTGACAAGTGAGTGGACATGGGTAACCCACTCAAAATGAGACATAAAACAGTAGGAGAACAGAATATAAAGTATTTAAGAACATGGTAAGGAAATTTGAATGATATACCATATGAAACGAAGAACTTGAAAAGAAGACAAAAATAAGATTTCTCTTATGAGAATTCGGCAGCCTAACGGCGTCCCTTAAAACTTCCAAAAATGGATTGACGAGATCAAATAGGGTCTCTCATCATATAAAAATAAATGATCAGTATTATAGATATAGATATAACACCCTAACATAATAAAAAGGAACTTGAAAGACTTGACATGAAAATAGATCTTGAAAACGAGAAGGGTGAAAGAACCCCTTGGAAATTCAACAGCCTAACGGCGTCACTTAAACATCAAAAAAATGAATTGATGAGATCAAATAGGGTCTCTCATCATATGAATATAATATATCAGTATTATATATTTAGAGATCATACCCCAACATAATAAAAAGAAATTTTCAAGACTTGACATAGAATTAGAACTTTGAAAAGGGAGAAAGGTGCAAAGACCACTTAAAAATTCAGCAGCCTAACGACGCCACTTAAACTTCAAAATACTGAATTGAAGAGATAAAATGGGGTATCTCATCATATGAACATAAAATATCAGTATGATTGATATAGAGATCATACCCCAACATAATAAAAAGGAACTTTCAAGACTTGACATGGAATTAGAACTTTGAAAAAAGAGAAGGGTGAAAGAATCCCTTAAAAATTCGGCAGCCTTACGTCGCCACTTAAAACATCAAAATTATGAATTGAAGAGATAAAATGGGGTATCTCATCATATGATCATAAAAAATCAGTATGATAAATTTAGATATCATACCCCAACATAATAAAAAGGAACATGAAATACTTTACATGAAAATAGATCTTGAAAATGAGAAGGGAGAAAGAATCCGTTACAAAAATTTCGGCACCCTAACGACGCCACTTAAAACTTCATAAAACGAAATAATGAGAGTAAGAGGGGATCTCTCATTATATGAACATAAAAAGGTCAGTAATAGGAGTATAAAAGAACATCCTCCAACATAAGAACATGGAGTATAAAATAAATGACATAAAAGAGATCACTTGAAAAGAAAGAGAGGGGTCGGATCCCTTACCTTAAAACGTAACTCTTAATACTCAAAGGTTGGGACCTTGAGGGCTTGGGACACCTTGGGAGGACTCATTGGGAGGTAATGAGCCCAGAAATTCGTTGGGGGAGAGTGGGGAGTCGAAATGGATGAGAGTATGGCTTGGTATTTATAGGGAAAGTGAGGGGACAAGGCATTAATGGCCAAGGGACACCTCACCTGTGCTTTTCTCAAACCCATGTGCTCTCTCATGATATTTCGCACAAAGTTAGGCCACATGGGGCCCCCAATATAAATATCCATCACCTTAGGTCGTCCAACCCTTAAAATATCTCATGACATCACCATGACATAGTTATGATGTCATTAAACATACCGAAACCCTAAAACTATATTTTTACTATTCACTAAAAATTCAACTTTCTCAGAAAAATCCCAAAATTTCACATTAACCAAATATCAATGCTATCATTGCAAAAATGAACTCCACTTTATAAAAATAATTTTCTAAATATTTTTAATTTTATTTTTAAATAAACACACTATTCACCGAAAATTCATTTTTTTCAGAAAAAACCCCCAAAAATTACCTTAACATAATATCGATGCTCTGAGTTCAAAAATAAAGTCCATTTTATAAAAATAATTTTCTAAATATTTTTAATTTAATTTTTTATTAAAAAAACAGTATTCACCGGAAAAAATTAATACTTGAATAATAATTTATGAAACCGTTATTTAACCATTTTATTGAATCACATTACTTAATCAAAGTGCCTAGATTATTTTAAAACTTTCTTTAAGTGAGATTACTAATCCATTTGTTCACATTACTAATCCTAAGCATAAAATCACTATTCACAATTTACTATTCATCAAAAATCAAGTTGATCTTATTAGACTCTAAATTTCGTACTGGACATAATTGTAGAAGAATATTTTTTGAAAATCATTACACATTTTAAATTATTTATGGTTTACATAAACATTTTTTTAAAATATCCTTTTGAAAATTCATCAAAAATATGCATACTATTTTATCTGGTCATTTGAAAATTCATAAACTTCATCATAAGAAGAAATCCCAATTTTATTTAAAACAAAGGATTACACAAGGCAGTTATGGTCTCCTTACATAGCCCCTTATCACACCAGCATAGGACCTAAGTGTAAGGTGTGCTATGGTGAGGGAATCTGAGGGAGGCTCGGCTAGCATCGCACGAGTAGTAATTTCTATCAGTTTGAACTTCTCGCAAAGGCGATTCCATTCTAGCTTCACATGATGAAGTTCGGCTTGGGTTTTGTCCAAAGCAAAGCCCAGTGGTGCTACCTCCTTCCCAAGTTCTGTTAGATGGGCTTCGATCGGTCCAAGACTACTAGGTGAGTCCATCGAATCTTCTTTCTATAATAATTAATCAAGATTACTTGTATTTAGAGACAATAATCAAAACATTTTGTTCACAGCGGTCATATTGACCGATGGTCAAATAACAGTCAAAACCCAATGGTCTCATTTTAATTATAATCATGTTTATCAAATAAAAAAAATTGAGTATAAAAATAAAATAAAATAACACATGAAATTAGGAAACAAGATTTATTCAAAATTTCGGGCCGTTACATTATAATTCTCAAAAATGGAGGTATAACCCCTTTTGAGAACATAATGGAGTACAATTTGTATCCTCATCAACTTCATCTCCACAACAATTATTATTACAATTTGTTACTTGGGAATGATCCCCCATATCTTTTATAATACTTGTACTACTCTAATAATTAGTAATTCCATGGATGAATAATTCTTAGTGTATATCAAGAAACATAGGTGGATGGCCAAAAGAGATGGCAGATGAGTGTCAAACAACAAGATTCCATGATAACTATTCAGGAGATGAGTTGGTGAGGATAAAAGTTGTTTGTAACATTCACCTTTGGATGAATTAAGAGGATAACACCTACCATAGTAGAGTAATTATTTTCTTAATTTCAATTACCCATTTTCTTCAAAACATATTGAAATTCTTTAAAACAATCAAATGTTGGGTTTCCCTTATTAAAAATATCAACTGTAACCATTGATAATGAATATATTATGTGTATTTATTTATTTATTGAAAAAATTAATATTTTATGAACCCAATAGGATGTATAATAATTTACTTATAGTAGATTATGAATATGGAGTTAGATATATATTCATGTTTTTAATAGAGAATGAACACGAACCTTCTCAAATCATTTGTTTGTATTTACATTGTTATTATTCAAAAAAATTAGTCTAGAATATTTGGAAGAACATTTGATTTGTCATAGAATATATCATAGGAATAAATTTTGGACTTAAAATGGGAAAAATGGAAGGTTGACACCAATTGGGATGATACTTCATTTTATAGATCATTTGATATTAATACCGATGTAAATTATGGCAGAGATTTCATGGAAGAAATGATAATGGAAATTAAAGATAACCTTTATGATTGTACAAAGTATTTTGAGAAGTAAAATAGATATTCTAATAGACCATTTTTTACTTATTTTAGTAAATACACGACATTGTAAACTGTATTGAAGTTATATAATTTCAATGTTGGAAACATAAGGAGTCACACCAGATTTACAGAACTACTTGGTATTCTAAATGATATGCTACGATAAGAAATTTAAATACCATATTGAAATTATTATGATAATTGAATTATATATTCAATGTTCATGATCTATAAAAAAATAGATTATTATCTAAATTATTTCATATTGTTTCTCAAGGACCATAAATCACTCATAAAATTATTTAAGTGTAGTGTCGATCAATACAAGAAAAATGAATCAAGTCCTTTGAAAATTTTATGGTAGATTCCTATCATCCCATGGTTTATTATACTATATGTATTTCATAAAATTTTGAGACAATTAAAATGTAATTTAGATACAAGAATTAGACACACCACAATATGAAAAATAGTTTGATCGGTCGGACTCAAAGTGCTTATTTTTATTTAAAATTGACATTAATTTTAGTAAAAAAGATAACATACATACTCAAAACAGAGAAAACAAATTAGTATTTTTTTGATACATTAGTAAAATGATCCATAAGTCAATTTTTACATGTAGGAATCAGACTCACCTCAATCTGATACATGATGTTCCTGATATGATTCAAAGATTCTGTTATCAATTTAAAATTGAAATTTTCATTCAAAAATTTCCACTCACTAAGAACCAAAAAAATGTTCTCATATTATCATTATAATTTATTACAATTATTTATAAGTCATTTTTTATGTTTTTTAATCAACCTCATGTAAAACCGATACACTATGTGACTTGTGTGACTCAAAGTGTGTGTTTCCAGTTTAAAATGACATTTTAGTAAGAAAGAAAAGTAACATACTCAAAACCAAGAAACCAATTTAATATTATTTTTATAAATTATAAAAATGATCCATAAGTTATTTGGGACATTTTAGAATCATCCTCACCTCAAGGCGTTGCACGGCTTGACCGGTATGATTCAAAGTGAGCCTTTTTATTTAAAATTGACACTAATTCTTGTAAAAAAGACATCTAACATACTCAAAACTAAGTAAAAACATTCATATTATTTTTATACTTTAGAAAAACAATCCATTAGTCAGTTTGAGGTATATAAATAATCTATATCTCAATCTGATACATGATGTGTCCTGTATGACTAAAAGGGCATGTTATCTATTTAATATTGACATTTTAATTCAAAAAGTGTCACTCACTAAAAAAAATAAAATGTGCTTATATTATCCTGATAATTTTTTTAAAATGTTTCATAAGTCATTTTTGAAATGTTTGAAATATTCTCATATCAAACTAATACATGATGTTATTGGTATTACTCAAAGTGTGTGTTTCTAGTTTAAAATCTCATTTTAGTAAAAATACAAATTACATACTTAAAAAATAATAAAATGCATTCATATTGTTTTGATACTTTAGTAAAATCATTCATAAGTCATTTGAAATGGTTAATAATCTTCTAAATTTCAATCTGACACACAGTGTGACTGGTATGACTCGAAGTGCATCTTTTTATTTAAAATTGACATTAATTTTAGTAAAAAAGAAAACTGACATACTCAAAATTAATAAAACACATTCATATTGTTTTTATACTTTATAAAAATGATACATAAGTCATTTTTTAATGGTTGGAATATGCCTAACCTAAATATGACAGACGATGTTCCCAATGTGTCACAAAGTACCCGTTATCAGTTTAAAATAAACATTTCAGTTCAAAGAGTGTCACATTGAAAACTAAGAAAAAATAGGCAAATGTTTTTGATAATTTAGGAAAACAATTCCTAAGTCATTTTTTAATTTTATGACTTTTCATCATGTAAAACTAATACACGATGTGACTATTATGACCCAAAGTGTATGTTTCTAGTTTAAAATGACATTTTAGTAAAATAATACAAGAGACGTACTAAAAAATAAGGAAAAACATTCAGATTTTTTTTTATAATTTTGGAAAAATATCAAAATGTCATTTTAAACATTTTTGAATCATTATTACCTCAATATTACGCACAATGTGATCTTTATGACTCTAAGTGTGTCCTTTTATTTTAAATTGAAATTAGTTTTAGTAAAAATAACAAATGACATACCCAAAACTGATAAAACACATTTGGATTGTTTTGATACTTTAGAAAAATTATCCATCATTCATTTTTTGATGTGTAGGATTGATCCACACCTCAATCCAATACAGGATGTTCCTGGTATGACTCAAAATGTTATTTATTAGTTTAAAATTGACATTTCAATTCAAAAAGTGTGACTTACTGAAAATAGAATAAATGGAATTTTATTATCCTTATAATTTAGAAAAATTATTAGTAAGTCATTTATGAAATTTAGGAATTAGCCTCACATTAAAATGATACATGATGTGAACGATATGACATAAAGTGTGTTTCTAGTTTCAAATTACATTTTAGTAAAAAAGTCAATTGGAATAATCAAAATCGATCAAACACATTTGGATTATTTTGATACTTTATGAAAAAGATCCATAATTCATTTGAGACATGTAGGAATTATCCTCACCTAAATCTGACGCATGGTGTGACCAGTATGACTCAAAGAACATCATTTCCATATATAAGTTTCATTGTTGTTTAAAACACACATAACATCACCAAAAAATAGAAAATGAACCATGATTGTTTTTTCATCATTATATATGATATTATATAGTTGATTTACTTATCATTTTTATCCAATAATTATTTAGTTAATTTTCATAGAGATAATTCATAAAGATGATGAAGAAATGTTGTGATGTGAAAGAATAAAACACAACTTAATCTCTTACATGGTGTTCCTAGTATTACTCAAAGTTTAGTCTAAAACTAATAATTTTTTTAATTTATTTATTTATATTATTAATAACATAAGCGTTTTTTTCTTATACCAGGGCATTCTTTTTATCTAGTAGGGGTGATTTTTCAGTAATAGCATGAGTCGAGGTTAGGATCAAAAGTGAAAGGAACATTAATATTTTGGAATATATGTAATAAATTGTACTTATTTAATTTTATAAACCAATATTTGAAATATATATAATATTGTGTGTTTTATTTTATTTTTTTTAATTTTAATTCATTTAAATTCTATATTGGTACTCGATTTTGCTGATTTCTGGTGGAGTTTATCGCTCCATAATGTGTTGTTACAATACAATGTATAGGTGTTGTAGTGTGATGTGACAACATAATCCATTATGTACCTTTATCATCCACTGTAAAAGTGTTTATAAATAACCCATTTATCTGATATTTTTTAGAACTAATAAAAGACCAGGGATTTTAATCTCACTTTGGTAGTCAGTGCTGACAAGTCCGACTTTTAGTGATGTTAAAGGCCTATTTTTTAGTAGTGAAACCACCTAAATAACATACCAAAAGGTATGAAAGTGTATCATCTAGGGTTTTAAGAATCCACTTCTGAAATGGTTAGTTGATAATGGTAGATTACACTTTATAGAAATATAATCTGAAATTGTCTTGATTGATAAAATGAGGATTACTATTAACCAAATTAAAATCGAGGACTTCAATTCCATATCATCCAAACAGTAGAAAAAAATGCAGTTCATTCAATAATAGTTATTTTAAATCCCAAGGCCCTCTATGTTATTATCGATAATACCCTTAGATTTTTTCCTGGGATAGGAATCAAGACTTTAGAGCATTTTGTTTTCAACATAGGGGAGTCTATTTAGAAATGAAAGGTTAATGGGGAAATTAGAAATCCAAGGACACAGAGTGTGGAAATGAAGGAAAAATCTCAAGTAAATGTCTGATCACCCTAGGGATAAACTATTATGCATTGGGAATATTAACAAGGTACACTAGGTTTGATGGGGTGTCAAACCCACTAGGTATATTGGGAGAAGATTTAACCATTCCTTGGGAGGACCACATTGGTCCCTAACACTATAGAGTTTAAGTTCATCTATATCATACAATTTGGTGTATTAGTTTAAAGTCATGGATCTAAATCCAAAATTGGAAGAAAAGTTTTTTTCCTTCATAAAAAAACTCGATGTAAATTGGAGATCCCAATGCCAATATGGATGATCATGAGGAGAAAATACATGTAGATTAAGGTCATTATTCTTGGATCTTGATGCATGGTTGTATATATAGTAATGGATGGAAAATAATATGATGTGAACTAAAACATGATTCAATTATAGAAAAACCTCATACATTGTGCAAAAGGTTTAAGGTTTTGATGCTTGGAAAAAAGGGGAATATATTTTAAGGTTCTGCAACTAGTATACAAAACATTTAGGCTAATATATTTCATATAAGATGGGATTATATATAGTTTAAAGACAAACATCTAGTACTGATAAGGGAAAATGTAAAAAAGTTTCAATCAAAATATTACCTGGACCAGTGGATCTAGTAAGCATAGATCAATTCTTAATAAGGTTTAATGATAAGACTCACAATATTTATTCATTTTCTATTTGTAATCTATCTTTTTACCAAGAAATAATTAAGATGAATCAGTGAATAGAGGATTCAGTTTTCCTTGGTCTCCCTATATGAGCTTTCCACATGAAAATCCATTATATATATTTACTAGTCAATTTAAATTCAATCTCATTGGATAGTTAAAGGTTGGGGTTGAAGATTTGATGGATTTGACCATGATATTACTGGGGTTTAGGGTCATACAAGTTCAAATATGTGATTATACTGGTTTGAGGTCATGGATCTTGGACCAGTGAGGAAGATGTTCTTGTATGACTAGACCTAATGTCAAAGGCATATATTTTAGTGTCATTATTCATGGAACAAATGTGAGGTAATATACATAGTTTGGGAAGAAAAAAATTAATGTGAATGGAGAGACTTATTTTCTAGTATATATAACTTATGGGGGGAAAAGGACATAGTTTAAGGTCATGATTCATATACCAAGGTTAAAATGATGCTTTGGGTTATACAAATTATATTACATCTATCTTGAAAAAGCATGACTTAGCATGAAATAGGGAAACACAACCAGGTGAAAATGTTTCAGATGTTGAGAAAATGCGATGGTGAAGATAGATTTATTCTTGGGCATGAGAGAGGGGATCCATGAGTCACTTCTTGTCCCATGGAATGGGAATCAAGCTACACATAGTTCTAAAGAGGGTTATGAATATAAAAAACACTAAAAGATGAATGTGGTTGGAGACTAATACAACATAAGCGGAAAAGGATTCTACACATATATGAATCACATACATAAGTTCTATCCGAAATAGATGGGTTTTTTTGGTGGAAAAGAAGGGAGAAATCCCAATATAAATCCACAAGAATACCATTACAATAAGAAACAATGTAATAGGCACATAACCCACGATATAGTTGAGAATATGAGATCCATGTATCACTATGGAAACCATGAGGTAAAAATAAAGCCACATTTATTTATATAGGTTGCTGTGGTATGAGACAATAACATGAGGGGGAATCCTCTTGAGCGAGGATCTAGAATATCACATAGTTTAATATCATTTAATAAGGAATATATAATGTAGTTTAATCGAATATAGTAAGGATATTGTACATTAAATTTAATTTTATTTGGTGAGGATAATAAATGGGTTAGTTATCTTGTGCGACATAAAAATTAATACAACCCCAATGTGAATAGAAGGTCAAGAAACATTGTTCAACAAAACATCCCCTATGGGGGATGCCCACATTTTTTGGTCAAAATGATTAAACCATAGGAATTCTATGTGGTTTATAGTCATGAAACCTGAACTAGGGGTAAGTTAGTTCATATGGTGAAAATAATTAAGCAACACGCAGCTTGAATGGTTATTCAACACTATATGAACAACTATATAAGGTCCAGGTAATTCAAATTTTATGGTAATTGAATATATACCAAGGATGAGGTATCCAATTTAAAATTGAGTGAGGACAATACCTATTGTAAATTATAAATTAGAAATATAACTATAGATATCCATAAAATGTAAAAGGTTTTGTGTAGTTTTAAATTCATTCTTCCAGGACTAAGAGGGATACTTGATCACAAATATGATGTTCCCCAATCATGTTGGGGAACAATCAGCTAAAAACCCTAATCCCATATCAGTCATGGTTGGTGTGGGAAACAAAGAGTAATAGAAAGTATCCCAAGTAACATGAGGGTAGAAAACATGGGAATATTGGTCAAGGTCAAAACATGTCATGGACCACTATGAGTGACCCAATGATGGAGAATCTAGATTAAGACTGGTTTTCTCAACTGACAAGCATGAATGCATGAGAGGTGTAATTTTTAGGGTATTAAATTCTAATGGAATAAAGGATGATAAAAAAATTATATCATGACTTCCTAGATTTGAATAAAAAATGGGGAATAAAAAGTTTAGTGAGGATGATTTTGGACCATGTCTTCAAAATAAAGGTTCCACTACTTCACCATCAATGGTAGGGAAATAAAAATTAGGGTTGACCATTAACCATATTTTCAAATCATGTTTATCATCATGTTAATATTCATTGAGGCATGTATCCTAGATGATACATGGGAATTTGGAGCACTATATGTCACTATAGGGGATCCCATTTAAATGTGGAGGATGTTGCAGATCTAAATTGTTGAAGAATTGATGTGTAATGGTGAATTAAAGAGGCCATTTAGGTAGATTTCAACACTCTGGGTGTACATCTCTAAATTTATAGAACATCATGGGGTCATATCATTATATATGAGTTTTAAAACCTTATCATAAGGGGAGTGACATCTCAGTGTCAAGTGGGAATAAAGAACCCAATGGAAGGGTATTGATCATTAATACATGATGAATATAATGAGATGTCAATGGTTTACTGGTGGTTTAGCTCAAAATATTAGTCTAATTATCTCAACCCATCTCAGGAAGTGGTAATCAAATCATACATAGTTCTTGGTAATTGTGTAGTGTGAGACTAGAACCAATGGGGGTGCATCTTCTTGAGTGAAAATTATAAGATGATTCAATAGTTTAAAACATCATACAAAATGATTCCATCTACATTATTTAAGGTAGTGCATCTTAGACTAATGTTGGTGTTTTTTAAAATTATGAAAAAATGATGTTGATCGTGTAGTTTTTTATCATATGATAAGGATGATACATTACGAAATTTAAGGTTATGTATTTAGGACCCATTACAAGTAGTATAAATTCATATAGAATGAACATATTACAAGTAGTTTAATTTCATGTGGAAATGAATTATGATATGTATATTAGAATCATACATATTAGGATTTGATTACATGGTTTAACATATTGTATTGAGAATGTTGAATGTGAAATTTAATATAATATCATGATTAGTGAGTGTTATACAGTTTATCATCACCCAATAATGAAGTTGTTTACTGATGTGAAGGTTATATAATTTTATTTTTGAGAAAACATCCATTAGTGGGAGATCTGATGTTCTCTTTATCCATAATGATCATCAAGTATTCACAATTAGGGTAAAACTTGTGAACCATAAGGTGAAATTACCATATAGTCTCCAACTTTGACCGTTTCCTTTCAGTTATCAATACTATTCTTAAGGCTATAGGAAAGTCATCTTGGAGGAAGGATTATAGGTGAACCATCATATTGAATGCTTATCATGTATAATTATAATATACTTTAAGGTCATTTAATTCTTGAATAATGTTCTCATTTAGGGATCCATTCTTGTCTAGAAGGTATTATGATCTTTTTTTGGAATCAGTTGATCATAGACAACTATCTATAATGATGGTCGCTGAACCTCAATTTGAAGATCTATATTTATTCATAAAATAGGGGGTAATAATTTGCATGGGTAGAAGTAAAATTCATCATTCAATACACCCACAAGACATTTGAGATATTTTGGAGATATATCTTATTATTCTATTCCACTATATTTTAAAAAATAGGGATATTTTTATTAAACTCATTGAATATCCCATTCATTGACATGTTATAAAAATAAATATGGTTACATCAAATGTTATCATTTGAGTAATAATTCTTCAACTCAGTGGATTAGATGTTGGTATCTCTTTCAAAGATAATTATATGAGGAATCATAAACTATTGGATGAAGTGTGATTTCATGAAATCGAACATGGACCTGTTCTTAACGTCCTTAACAGAAATTTCCTCAACACATATCCAAAATAATTCATTGGTAGTTTGAATAAATCTAAACTACCTCAATGTAATTTATGGGTAGGAACCCATGATATCTATTCCTTGTATTTTGATGTTCCAATAATATATTTTGGTATGAAGAAAATCTAGAGGTTTATATATTAAATTTTGATGAATTTTGCATTCATGAAATTTTGTGGTGAATTACATACAGCCACGAGCCATGGTGGGATATAATTAGCATAATATCTATATCTAATGGGTGAAAATAAATAAAGATTGGTGGGCCCCATATGACCCAATATGTACCTCTTGAATAACATAAGGTATTTATTTTACTTGAATTAAAAATAGGTGGATTCCATCAATGATGCATCTCTAAGTTGGGGCCACCACAGAGGATGAAATTCTCCACATGTTGGTGGATTTTATTATGATAAGATTAGTTCGATGGATGAATTTCATATTAAATGTACTTAATAAAAAGATTCATCCATGTAGAATCCTATTCTTAGATAGTGCAATTTATGTTTCCACCTCAGAAAAACTGGAAATGAGATTATTTAACTCTCATCTCTCTTTGTGGGAGAGATGGGGGAGATCACTTTATGATGTTCTTCATCAACAACCAAGTTGTATGAATCCAGATTTTTGTGATATGTGGACAATATTCCTGGGAAATATTCTTGATTATTATTGGATCATGGAACATGTGGTGCCTTCCTCTCGAAGGAAAAATGGACCATTATCTAATGAGTACACACAAGAAAGGAAGTGTGGTTCTATATTACAATAGGGTACTCACCATTAATTTTCTTGATGAGTATCTTCGAGTCACCTTTCAAATATAATTGTGGAGGTTAAATATAAAGGGTTATCTCTAGACTGGTGATGTGGTATTGGTAATCGACCTCAACGTTGAGGAATTCATTTAAGAGGAGGAATAAGAATGACATGAGGTATTTCGAGGGAGTGATGAAGAAAAATCCAAGGATAACCCTATTGATCTTAGGGTTTTTAATTCTTCTCCCAATCAATATCCATAAGAAAATTTTAAAGCAGATATGATATCTTTGTGTCTATTGATCAATAGAGAGAATGGCCTCATCAGGGAAGTAGAAATCTAGAGGAAACTTATTATATTTTGGTGTACAACCATAAAATCTATCACCACTTGACCCTTGATTTCCTTTTGGGGGATGAACATGATATTGAAATCTTATAGGATCACTTACCATCAATATAATTATCTATTAAATATTGGATGGTAGGGTATATACTTTAGTAGGTTAAAATAGATGATCAACTAGATATCATGGCGTTGAATATAGTGATGTAGCTTCTTAACCATGAAGACCAAGGTAGGATAGTTCTTCTCAATGGGGGAATATCTAGTTTCAATGTGACAAAATATAATACATTGATAATATATCCTAATTTTAGTAATTTCTTTATTCTTATGAGATAAGGGGGGATCGAAGGATCACTCCAAGGAGGTTACATAAAAGACTAAAGGCTTACCTTGAATGGGTGGAATCAGAATCACATGACATATAAAATACTCCTTGTTTCCATCAAATGTGGTCATATATTCTTTATCTCACTGATATATCATTGTTTTCTTCATCATCTTGGAAACAGGTTTTCAATTTCATTCTTTATTAATGAAAAAATGATGTATGTAGGCTATATAACTTTGGATTCCTCACAAATCATAATGATTTCATGGAGAAAACAATCCACTAATGGATTTGATATTCTTAGGGCCGCTATCAATTCCTCTGCATTAGATTATGAATCCAATAAATATCTTAGAGGTAACCATGAATTTCCACTACAAGGTATTAATTATCATGTAGTTATCACTGAGCATGCCCGGAACTTCCTTGTGTACTTTGAGGTGGTCCTAAATTTTGAAGGAATCTCCCAAAATGTCGTCCACATAACTCTACAACTTCAATATGAGGAGATTATTAAATATATAATACATGGATAGATAGTAGGTTTCTCTAACATTATACAATAAAAAGGGTATCACCCAGTAGTAGTAGGTTACTTGAGGTTCCTTGAATAGAGTGGATTCTTCATTCATTGGATCCAGTTTAATTTTATTGTACTCATAATACCCTTCAATGAATGAATGTCATTGAAAGTTGGAAGTTGTGTCAATCAACAACTTATTAATCTGGATGGGGAATTTAACCTTTTATAAACAGCAGTTGAGGTCTCAAAAGTCAATATAAACTCTAATTTTTCCATTCTCCTTTCTGACTAGGTTGATTTTGGATAACCACATGGGGTATTAAACTTCCCTAATGATGTTTTCTTTGATAATATTATCAATTTCATCCTTTAACTTGGAACCATGGGAAAGATACATATTTTTAGGTTCCTATTAGAATCCACGGTGGATGAAGCGAAGGAAAAGGTTGTGGATTACCTACAGATCATTGAGTCTTGGTATCTCTTTGTAATTATATAAAAATACAGCACAATTTTTTTCAATAACAAAATTTATTATTTTTACTCATTGGGAGACATGAAGAAAATAATTAGTGTTTTCCTTAGATCCTCATTAGTTTATAGAATCACCTATTTCATGGCATATATGGTGTTGGAGTATTCTTCTTCAAAGGTAGTAGGAGCATCATATAGACCCCCTTTATTAGAAACATGATGAATGGAAGGAGGTTATTACACCTTAATCATGGGGGGATACATTGTGGAATCATCTTTCTATGTGGGGGTGGAATATTCATAATAAAACTTGTGACTTCTAGTTTTGTGGATACCATTGCAATAGAGGTTTAGGATTAAATTCTATAAAGCCTTAATCAATGAGGACCACCCACAATATCAAAAAAAATATTTTTATTCAAATATTAATGGTTCAAATGTGCTCTTTATTAGACACAGTAGAGATAATTATTTCTCAGTAGAGGATAGAGATTATGTGGCAGAAGATTTCTTGGGATTTAAGGAAACCTTCCCCTCATATGATAAAGAGGTGATTTTGTAGAACTCATTCTTCATCACAATGAAATGGTGTATAAGGTCCAGTGTTATCACCTATAGATAATGGATGGGATGAATGGAACTACTCTTCAATTCATTCAAGGGATCTGCTGGGTTAGGTGGTTGTTCATTGGGAACATTGAAACACTTGGGATCTATAATATGAATTTAATTACACTATATAAATTAATACCCAACATCAAGTTAGTAATAATCACACGAGTCAAAGGGAGTGTAATCTCCATGGAGCACTCCTACTCAATCATTGAGGGGTTAATTAAAGAATTGGTGATACGATGATGGTATGCATATATGTTGGAGGAGCCAAGGACTTCTCAATAAGGTGTTGAAAGTGGTTTTCTATGAGATAACCATAAACTTGGTATTTGATATAAAGTCACAAAACTATTCCTTCAACTCAATTTTTCTACATAAATTATTCATTATCTAGTAATATCTAGGAACTGTCAACTTGGATGGGGCCAGATTAGTCTTTGTGTACCCAATCATATAGAGCATCTACATCAAGATAATATTGATCTTATAGATAGTGTCTTACAAAAATTGGTATACTTATATTCTATTTATATTACCTTAGATGTAGAGTGGGTAGATATTCCCATGTCTATTCACACCTTTATCTTCCCTAGAGAATGAGGTAATGTCCTAATATTCTTCTTACTCGACCTATTTAGCATAGTATACCTCATTCACAACTACATCAGTCTCAAACATTAAAGGGATATTTAAGGCCTCAATGACTATTTCATGTATCTCCTTTGATAGGTGATGAATGCCAATGATAGAGAGTTAGGTTAGTATACTAGAGAGGTACTTGAGTAGATCATACTTCTAAACCTAGGGCATGTTATTTTCCCTAAGTGGAAACTCCTTTACAAGAAGCATAGAGGATCCATATAGTTGATGTCCAGATTCATAAATAGCATATAAAATTTTCTTATGGTGTTTGGTGAGCTATAGCAGATCCTTGGATGATTGTGTCAAATAAAAATATTTAACCAATTAGATAGGTTGTGGATTTGGACTGGAGGATGAATCCTGGGTAGGTTGTTCTAGCTAATTCTTAAGAAATACTTGTTGTCGAGTCTCCATAATTTATAAAAGATTATTTGGGAATGCATCTTGGGTAGTATTTCCCTTATTCCATTTTTTCCTTACCTTGACAACATCTTCTTTAGGTTCCTAAAGGACCGGACTCGTGTGATTCATCTCTAAGATCCACACAATGGTCCACTACATTGACGTCATAGACCTAGTAATACTCTTTCTCTTTATCATAGAAGTACTTTAGGATTTATCACATCATGGAACTTTATGCTAATGTGTGGTGGGGTGGATAAAGTCAATGAGAAAACATAATATATTCGATAATAGAAAGGGTTCTTTACTATGACTATGTTATTGTTACTAGTTCATTCAAGCCTAAGATAGATGTGGAGTTGATGAGTCCACTAGATAAAAATCTAATTTCATGGGGTATGGATAATTTATCCAAGCATAGATGATCCTTTGGGATTAAGCGATCGACATTCTGGCTATCCAATATTTGGAATTTTGAGATCCTTTATCAGATACCTATTTTGATTCTTTGAAATATTAATAATTATCAATGGGAGAGGTTATACATATAAAATGTCTCAAAGTTTCACCCAAATAAAAAATTAAAAGATCCAACATATACTAGAGCAATTCATTAATGATTAATCACTCCTTGATTGTATACATGAAGAACATATGGTAGGGGTTGTAGTCAATATGGTTCTTTTAATAAAAATATTTGGTATTTTTGAAATATGGTAGATTGAGAAAGTTATTCAATGGGGAATATAAGGAGAATTCCAATAATATTTCATCATTAATGAAGTAAATCTTTATTTTATACACAGTTAATTGGATTCTAGGTTCTTAGTCATAAATAGTGCCCAATGAAGCATTCTCTATGTGAGGTTGTTCCTATAAAGGATTGTATTAAGGGTCTAATTAGAGCTGGATCAAATGAGGGTTTAGATTAGTTTTTAATGGTATATTCTTCTTATCTCATAAGCTTTCAAACTAGTATGATTGGAGGTAATGGGTTAGATTATTCCTTGGTATGATACATGGATTCCCCAAGATGATGGGCTCTCTCAGTTAATTCATGGAATCAACCTTGATACTTTAGGTAGATGATGGATAAAACCATATCATCTCATACATTATCTAAGAATTACCCAAATAATTTATCCTAGCTAAACTATATATGTAGAGAGTAATACAGTTCATTACATTGAGAAATGAAGTTAGTAACAGGTTTGTTTCCTTACTATATTAACATTGACTGATTAGTGACACTCATATTTATGAAGGTAGAGAAGAACTAGTGGAGAAACTATTGGTTGAGATCCTACCAATTGGTGATAAATCTTGGTGTCAAATGATTGTACCAGAAAAATATTTGACCTTCTATATTCTATAAAACTCACTCGAGTTTGGATGATACCTACCACTCTAGAATTACCAACATCGGGCCATACCAGGAGGAGAAATGGGTAAGGAATTTCTCTAGATCACCTATTTTATTGAAGAAGAAGAATATAAGGTTTCTAAAATCTAGTAGTAGCTGATTATTATGCACCCATTTCAGGTATGGATTCTTCTTTTTCTAATATTCTTTGTGTCTATATGACATCGATATAGCTGGTGTGAGAAATGATAAAATCATCATGGAGGAAATCAGTATGTGTCAAACACGTAAATGGTCTATAATCTCATGAAATAAAGATTCCATGGTCCAATTATGGGAAATCATGTGGATCCAATGGAGTGGGATCTTCTAGGAATACTAGTTTATGACTTGGATGGGAAGAAGCACCAAATTTATCACTTTTTGGATGATCATAACAACCCACCTTTTTCCTAGTATAATAACTAAGGATTATCAGTTTTTGTAGATCTGGAGGGAGAATGGTGGAATAATATTTATTTTCTCCCTACTTTGGATGATAACTATTGAAAATATCAATATTGATCTACTTATAACCTTAAAGTACCTAGATTTGTATAGAGATCATGACATCATATTTGGTTCCCTATGCGGTCTCATGAATATTGAAACACTCGGATACTCTATTAACTCTATCAAGCTTTTGGGGGTGATTAAAAGTTACTCATTAGGACTCCAATGTCCCTTTACAATCTCTAATAATGTTTATGAATATTGGTTAGAGTGTTTTCGGATGTTTAAAATCTTCTTATGGAAGTTTATCCTCCTCATGTTCCTCATCGCTGACATCATGCTCATATTCAGTAGAATTTATGATGGTTAAAACATTTATTATGGTGGTGGTCAATGATGGAAATATGCAATTATCATATAGTTGGACAACTAAAAGAACAAATTTTTTCTACATGAGAGGAATAAAGTTAAGGGTATCATACTTTTTCCAACCCATGATCTTTATATTTGAAGATACTTATTCCATGATGTGATGCAACACTATAGTGACCCAGGATTAATATATATGGATATTACATCATTTTCAATGAATATTTAGCACATTACAAAAGTACATGCCTAGGGACTATAATTTTTTACTATATTTGGAAACTTGGAACAAAATATTCTAACATGGTGAAAGATCTTCAATGTTTCCCACAATGATCTTCCCCTTTATTACTTCTACATAAAACCTTTATTCATACCCTGGGTAAAGGAAACATAAGAAAGGGGTGAGCTAGAATGCCCAATAAGGGTAAATAAAGGAAATATTTAAGCATAACATTAACCTAAGGGTACGAGAACATGAACATATCATTTAAATATTATACACTATATATCAAAGATCAAAAACACGAGACATGGCAAAAATATTTGAATTTCATAAGACATGAACAATAATTTAATCAAGAAAATGTAACATGTGAGAATATCATAGGTATAAGACAAATAATTTTTTAAAAACACATAAACATGTAGTATATTTCGTTATAATTCAAGTAAAATTTCCAAAAAAAATTATTAGGGCACTTCGTGGGTACTACTTCTATTTGGTAGGACAAACCACCATCCCCAATAATATTCATTTTCTTATAAGGGACTAGGTTAACCCATATTCCCATAGTGGATCAGGTTTCCCCATATTCCCATAGTGGATCAATACCATCAACTTCATTCCTATCATTATCTCATGATATATAAATCATTACCTAATTTATTGTAGGGGGATATAGGTCCCACCCATCTCATAATGAAATCATACAAACATGTACCAAAAATTCATAAACAATAATATCATAACCCATGAAATGAAATGGGTTTCATAAAAATGTAATAATATATTAAACTATGGAAAAAATATATATTTCATAATAATATCATCAAAGTATAACCCATGAAAGTAAGTGGGTTTCCTAAGTATATAACCTATAGAATAGAAATAGGATTCATAAAAATCATGTCATCAAAATATAAACCATTTAGAGAAATAATATGAATGGAACATTTGGATCATTTACCCATAAAGGAATTATTAACACCAATTGATGTTATCTTATATGAAAAATAATTTTTGAAGGCCTTTTAAAAACATTTCTTGAGGAAAATATTATCTTTTCTTTGAAAACTTTTTTAAAAGATATAACATTTTTGAAAACCTTTTTATTTTAAAATAGATATGAAAACATATAAAGGAATCTTGGAAAACATAAAAAAATAAATCATTTTTCTTTAAAATTTATATTTAAATATAACCTTTAAAACCATTTTTAAAACCTTTTGAAAACATTTTTAAAACCTGGTTTTTGATATTCATTAAACGTTTCTCAAATAATACAAATTGAGAAAAAAATACTTTACCGATTTGGTAAATTTTGAAACATAAACCCCATGAAATAGATATCATAAAATATATATATGTAAATACCCATAAATTATAGTATAATAATCATATAATATATTCATAGGAATCATATACACTAGATAAAACAAATTAGTGGTGAATAATGAAAAAATCTCACTAAAGTAAATGCCAGATTATAAATCCCATTACTACTTGAGTAACTTTATAATAGTGATACCCATGAAATTATAAACTCAATTAAATATTTTAATATAAATAAGTTAATGATATAACATGTCATATGTTAGTATATATACCACACAAAATAATCTAGTGGTGAATATGACATGTATCTCACAGAAATAAAAAGTGAGATGAAATTCCCTTAACTTAAGTCTTGGATTTATTCGTAAAGATTCAAAAATCATGTATAATAAATATAAGTTTATTATAAATCTACCAAAGTACCATATTATTATATCTAATACTAGATATTATTTTTTATGACCGTATATTACCTGTTTATTAACAACTCCTTGTTAAAGTTACATTTTAGGTAATATCTTCTTTTTTCGTATATGATTTGTCTTGTTATTATTGATCCTATTACATAGATCAGGATTTAATTATTTATAGAATATTAATAATGATATAAATATCATATAAAAAATATTTTCCATCATAATTCCCAAACATGAGAGATTATAAAGGAAAAATGAACAACGTTATTCTGTGAGGCAGTAGTTCTCCATGCACAAGAATGATAAGTTTGTTACACATTAGATGGATGTGTCTATAGGTATAGGTAGAACCATTATAATAAATACATATCATCATATTTAGGATACTTAATTTATTATATAATCATGTAATAATAACATTTTATGGGGTGGAGAATGAAAATAAAGAAAAATATCTTAAGGAAGGATGTTAACTCTTCTTGGGGTAACTCCTTTTGTTTTGCACCAAAGGGATTCCTTGGATAGATTTATACCAAAATGGAGGATTATATAATTAAGTTAGGGATTTTGGGAACTTATTTAAGCATATTTTCGGTGATACAAAGGGCTTTATAGGTGTAAAATAAGTGTGAGGGTGAGTTTCTTTTTATAGTGTCAGAGGAGTTGAATTCTTATAAATTTTTAAAAAGGGAATTCCAACCAAGTTTTTCCAATTAAAGGTGGACCAATAATGAAAAAATTAGATCCAATGGAGTATAGGTTATAAATATATCTATAAAATGGAATTTTTATAAGTATAAAGGTAACTTTTTCCTTTAAGTGTAAGGTTTAGTCTCTAGTTAAGCTAATTTTTCTCTTAATCATTGTAATTAATTTCAATTACTTTCACTATTTTTTGTCAAAAACTAAGTTGAAATTATTTTAAATTATATATTCTTATTATTAAAAATATGGAGTCCATTTTTAGAAATTCTAATCACAGAAGTGGTAGAAATTAATTTAAATCTAATCTCGCGGGCATGACACGAAAGCTAGTTTTTAAGAGAAAAGGTCCAAAAGTTTGAAATGTTTTTATAACCAATTTCAATAATAGTTCCAATGACCTAAATTGGATTAACTGATTTAAAATTTATCTAATTAAACTTTAAAATATCACTAAAATATAATTAACAATATAAATAAATCATACTAAAAAGAATTTTTAATTAAAATTCATTGTTTTTCATTATTCATCAAAAATCATATTTAAAATGGGATCTTCATTAAAAGGTGGTACAATTACCTTTTATAAAAATACATTTTTTATTCAAAAAAATGGATTTATTGTTATCTTATAGTAATAGAATCTTTTGGACGAGTATAAAAAATATTAATTGAATATATAATTTATAATTCTTATTGCAAACATTAATCAAAAGTGGTTCTTTTTAATTTATTGAGATAAGATTATGTTCGTAAATAGATAAATAGTTATCCTAGGAATTTATTTATTCTATAATTGTTCTTTCTTTCATTTATAATGGATTAACAGCCAAAGGATTCATTTTATATACATGTTTAGATCATAATTTCCCAATTTATTTAATATTATTCATAACTACCATTCCAATGCCTATGTGGTAAATATAATAATATTTTTTAAAAATATTAATAATATATTTTAGTTTGGTAAAACTGTTCCTTTTGTGTTATGAAAGATATCGAAGAAACACATCATTATTTGTAACACAATAAAAACATAGTGTTTCGTGTACCGAAATATAATATAATTATTGTGTGTAGTAAAATATATACATGGTTTTTAATATAACACAAGTCACACTTAGTGCTTTTGTTTAAAAAAATCTATATTCAGTATTGTGTGAAATGTTAAATATCAAAATATTAAATTAATTCAAAATAAAATAATTCAAAAAATCTTGGGGTTTTAAAGTATACCCCCTTAAAATGAATTCCACCCTTGAAATTCATCTGGGATATCAATGGTCTAATACATGAAAGTTCCTTTCACTGAAACCCACATCATAAAATTGAATACTAAAACTTCATTTAAAATTGTAATTTAAGAAACATAACAGTTACCCAAAGTAACACGTGACATGGTTTCCATATAGGAGAACTAATGTGGGAAGTTAAAATATGGACATGGAAGATAAATCTAAATATCAATTTCATATTGAGAATGTTATAGTACAAGGTTAGGAGAAACTTAAAAAATAAAAAATCCACAAATCCATGCTTATATAAGGGGATATGTGATTCATTGGAAATAAAGGTACTTGGAAAACATTTTTTTCAAAAAAATCCCTAAATTTGATTAATTTTCTTGAAAAGATATACTTACTTGATTTTAGGAAAATGTTTCCCTTTATTGTGCCTTGATCAACTCCCACTTCATCTCTCATTCTAAGAAATTAAGGTGAATTTTTCATTCCTGGAAAATTAACATATCATGAGATACATGAATATAATGACATGTCATTCCATCTATTTTTATCACCACAAAAGTTTATAACACATGATACAATATTCATAAATCCTCATATGGTGATTTAATACTTTAATCTTTGAATCTTTATCATAAGTTTGAAATTAAAAATTCCATAAAAATATAACCTTATAACCCTTCTGTAGGATGAATGTATAAAATTATATAAATATGGTCACTAAATTTCTAAAAAGAATATTAACATTAAACCCCCATATATCACAAAGTATCTCTTGGTTGTCACATTCCAAACATGTGAATACCCTCATTGTATATTATCATGAAACATGGTAGTAACCTCAATAACCATTAATCCTTTTTGAAAACATGCATTATTAATTATTCCAAAGTATATTGGATATATTCCTTAAATAAAAAATGTTATAAACTTAATCAATGATAGAATAAACCACTTTTCAACAAGTCATTAACTTTTTATAAGGTAATCAGTACCATCCAATTTACTTATTCATATCTAACATATATTTATCCATAAAACATTATGTCAACATAAGGAACAGATTAAGGGTTATATTTCCCTTAGTCATGTGTTTTCCATGAATATAACATTTCTTTTAAATCACTTTTCTATTCCATAAAAACCATTAAACGTCTTCTTTTAAATACTTAGTGAACAAAACAAAAAATGAAAAATTCTAATATATTTCACCATTCATATAACATAATTCTTAAATCCAAATACATAAAAAATTTTATTATTACACTTCATCCTTAAGACATAATAAGGCTACCTCATCCTATTACCTAATAGCTATTTCCTTTCACATTTCATCTATAGTTTCATTATCATCAGCAATATAACAATTATTAATACCACCTTTCTGATTCTCTTCAGGATATTTCCAGTTAGGAAATATATTTTTATAATCACCATTCATTACACAATAAAATAATTTATCCTTTGATTATGTATTAGGGAGAAAAATATTCCCATCCATTTAGTTAACCAAACCATTCATTTTTCTTTTGTAGTCACTCGCTTTTTGTACTTATTTTCCATAGTCATATTCTTATTCCTATAATAAATTATCTTAGTGATTCTTTCCACACTATTGATACAAATAATACTAAATCTTTATTCCTCCATGTTTTCCATTACCTAAAATCTTATAAAACTCATTCCTTCTATTATTAGGTGAATCTGAGAGTTAGTTAAAGTACACATTGTTAATCATGTTTCATGAAAACTAAATAGACAAGATCACAACATCCTTCACTCCCGTAACCATCCCCAGTGACTAATCATCAGAAACTTTTATGTCACATTCAATGTTAACCCAGTTTATTTTGGTTCCTATCATTGACTAAAACTAGAAATAATTTTTTGAGAAACACTTATCATGGTGTAAAACCAAAAAAACATGACAAATAACATATTGTATGTCTAAATTATGTCACCTTATAAATATAAGATATCATAAAATTATCATTAGATACATCCATAGACATTTCCTTAGAAATATCCATAGGCATCTCAATAACATTTTCTCCTCATAGTTTCCAAAGTTGACTAAACCTTTCTTTTAACACCAATTATAGAATACCAGGCTTAACATACATGGATATTGCATTGTTTTTTATGAAAATTTAGCACATTAAAAAATTACATGCCTAAGGGATATAATAGTTCAGTAAATTTGTAAACTTAGAACAAAATATTCTAACATGGTGAAATATATTCAATGTTTCCCTCAAACATCTTCACCTTTATTACTTCTACTTAAAACCTTTTTCATAACCTGGTGAAAGGAAACATAATAAAGGGGTGAGATCAAATTCTCAGTGAGGGTAATTAAAGGAAATACGTAAGAATAACTTGAACATACTATTATGAGGACATGCGAATTATATTTGAAGATCATAACCTATATATAAATGATTAGATACATGAGACATGTCATAAATCTTTGTATTTATAAGACATGAATCATAAGATAATAAAGAACATGGACTATGTGACCATATCATAGGAATAAGACATATAATTTTTGGAAAACACATAAACATGTAATTTCATTTCTTCTAAGTCAAGGATTATTATGAAAAATGTATCAGGGCACTTCATGGGAACTACATCTACCGGTGCGACACACCACCATCCCGAGTCACAGTCCTTTCCTTATAAGGGATTGGATTTCCCCATCTTCCCATAGTGGATCATGTTTCTCCATCTTCCCATTGTTGATCAATCTCATTGACTTTATTCCCATCATTATCTCATGATATATAAATCTTTACCCAATTCATTATAGGTAGATAGATATCCCACCCGTCTTATTATAAAATCATACATACAAGTTCCATAAATTCATAAACAATCATATCATAACACAAGAAATTAAATGGGTTTCATACAAGTTCCATAATATCTAATCCTACATAAAATAATGGTTTCATAATCATTTTATAAAGGTTTATCCCATGAAAGGATATGGGTTTCGTAAGAATATAACCACTGGAAGATAAATATGTTTTATAAAAATCATGACATTAAAACATAAAACATTCAGAGAAAGAATATGAATGGAACAATTGGATAATATTCACATAAATGAATGAGTAATACCAATAGAGGTTATATTAAATGAAAAATAATTAAGGAAGTCCTTTTAAAAACCATTCTCTAGGAAAATATCCTTTCTTATTTGAAAAAACTAATTTTTTTAAAAAAAAACTTTTTTGAAAAACTTTTTATTTGAAAATAACTTTTATAACTTATAAAGGAATATTGAAAACCATAAAAAAATTCATAACCATTTTTAATTGAATGTGAGATTAAAATATCATCTTTAAAAAAATTTAAAACATTGTAACAACATGTTTTTGAAATTTATGGAATGCGTCTCAAAGAAGAAGAATTGATACAATACTACTTTTTTGATTTTGTAACTTTTTAAACATAATGCCCATGAATGTGAGATTATAAAATGGATGTGTAAGAACCCAAAATTTTAGGATAAAAATAATAGAATGTATTCATGGTAAGTTAGGGTTCCCACTTATTCCCTCAAAATTGGTTTAGAAATAAAAATATACTTTTCAGTTAGTATTCATGGTAAGTATATACACCACACAAAAAGAAAGGAGTGGTGAATAAGGTATAAATCTCACATAAATAAAAGTGTGACTAGAAATCCTGTTAATACTTGAGTAACTTTATAATCATGATATAAATGAAATAATAACATAAATTAAATATTTTAATATAATTAAATTAATGATATAACATGACATATTTTAGTATATACACCACATAGAAGAAGCGAGTGGTGAAAATGGAATGTATCTCATAGAAGTAAAAAAGTGAGATGATATTCCATTACCTTAAGACTTGAAATTATTCATACATATTCAAAACTACTTTATAATAAATATAATTT
Organism: Viscum album; assembly: GCA_963277665.1. Classification (NCBI taxonomy): domain Eukaryota; kingdom Viridiplantae; phylum Streptophyta; class Magnoliopsida; order Santalales; family Viscaceae; genus Viscum; species Viscum album. The sequence goes on from OY728125.1 coordinate 885,258,074, forward strand.
TATTAATAATATAACAAAGAACCATATTATTCTATCTAATACCATATATGGTTTGGTTATGACTTTATATTTCCCATTTATTAACAACTCAATATTAATGTTACATTTCGGGTAATATATGCTTTGTTTTTCATATATGTTATTGCTTTTTATTATTGAACCTCTTACTTAGATCACATTTTAATTATTTAAATAATGTATATAATGATATAAATATCATGTAAAATAAAGCTACCATAATAATTCTCAACCATGAGATTTGGTAAATGAAAAACAAAAAATGTCATTTCATAATGTAGTAGTTCACCATACACAAGAATGGTAAGTTCGTTACCCATTATATAGAAGTGTATTTAAGGGTAGGTATAACCCTTATAATATCAAAATATTAGTATATTTATTATACTAAGTATATTATATAATAATTTAATAATAAGAATTTATGGGGTGGATAATGAAAATATAGCAAAAGAGCTCGAGGAAGGATGTTATCTCTACTTTGGGTAACTTCTTTTGGTTTGCACCAAAGGGATTACTCAGATGGATTTATAACCAAATGGAGGATTCTAGGATGAATTTAGTGAATTTTTCAGCTTATTATATCAGATATTGGGCGATCCAAATGTATTGAGAGGTGTGAATAAGTTGGAGGGGCGAGTGCCTTTTTATATTGGAGGAGGAGTTTCATTCTTGTAAATTTTTTAAAAGGGAATTCCACAAACATTTTTTCTATGAAAACTGGATCCAATAATAAAAAATTTGAAAATGAGGATAGGGTCAAATTATGTCCATAAAATGTATTTTTTACAAGTTTCGAGGTCATTTTGTCTCTTACATGTAAGGTTTAATCCCTTGTTAATCTAATTTTTTCCTTAATCGTTGTATTTAATTTTAGTTAATTTCATTAATATTTTTTTCAAATACTAATTTGACCTTATTTAGAATTACATAATATTATTATTCAAAATATTGAATCTATTTTTCTAATTCTAATCACATAAGTAGTATAAATTAATTTAAAATCAATACAGTAGACGTTCCATGACGACTGGCTTTTAAACAAAAAAGTCAAAATGTTTGAATTTTTTTATATCCAATTTCAATGTAAAATTGGTTAAAATGACCTAAATTGTATTAATTTATGTAAAATTTATCTAATTAAAATTTAAAACCAACCTAAAATATAATTTAACTACATAAATAAATTAGACAAAAACACGGTTTTGAATTAAAATTCAGTTTTTTCACTATTCATCAAAAAATAAAACTTCTCAGAAAAATACCAAAAATTCATCAAAAGTAAATTTTGATATTCTACTCAAAAAAATCAATATTATTTTTTAAAATAAAAATTTCAAATTTTTTATAAATCTTATATAAACTTGGTTCTCCATTAAAAGGTGGTAAAATTACCTTTTAGAAATATATATATTTTTTATTCATAAAATTGGATTTATTATTATCTTATACCTATAAAATCTATTGGATAAGTATAAAAATATACATTAAATATATAATATATAAATTTTATTGAAAAAATTAATCAAAAGTGATTTTTTTAATTTATTGAGGTAAAATTGTGTTTGTATAGAGAAAAATAGTTTTCTTAGAAATGGAATATATTCATTCTCAAATAGTTCTTACGTTCAATTTTAACTAATTTTAAATTGAAGGATTAATTTTATATAATTTTTTAGATATTATTTTGTCATTTTTTTAATGTTATTTGTAACTTCCATTCCAACTATTAGGTGGTAACTATTGTAATATTTTAATAATATTATTAATATTATATTATAGTTCAGTAAAACTTGGTATTGCGTGTCATGCAAGTTGTCGAAGAAACTTATCATTGTTTATAACACATTCCAAATTTATTTTTCCATGTACCTAAATCCAATAAAATTGGTGTGTATTGTTCAATCTTGACTTGGTGTTGTGTATAACGTAAGTCACACTTAGTGCCTTTGTGTAACAAAATCTATGTTCAGTGTCATAAAAAATGTAAAATAACAAATTATTAAATTAATTAGAAAACATAATTAAAAAAATATTGAGTTTTTAAAAATACCAAAAAAATCTCATCACAAACCCATTGGATAATCTTTAAATACACATATGATTCAGGATTTTAAGCTACATGATGTTCTAAGATGTTGAAATTTATATACTACTAGTAGAGGGGATTTACGTTCTTGTAAAATCCTAGGAAGATCAACTAAAAATGTTGAAGACGCTTGAAGACTACCTAATTATTCTTCTGAAGTAATGATACATGATTTTTAGTGAGTATCTATGGGGTAGATAAGTTTATGGTTTTATATGTCCATAACACAACTAGAAATTAGTTAGCGGCTAGGATTTCCCACAACATGTCATCATCCTTAGCTTCATTAAGATGGTACTACTTCTCTTGATCTCCATGGGTTTCCAAAATAAATAACCATGTCTTTAGATAAGGGATTGAATAATACTTTCTCTGTTATGAGCCTTCATATTGGTTATGTATCACCTAGTACATCATTTTGTGGGATGAGGAATTTTCATGTTTAGGTGATGTGAGATTTATCAATGTTTCCATGTAGGGTAAGGATTATATGTAATTTTTTTAGTGATGGAGTTCACCAAGTTCCCATGGATCGATAGAATGATTTTACTCAATAGACTGTGACAATATAGACACATACATCTCCCATACTTCTAATGTGGAGTTTGAGAAGAAGGATGTTGATAGAGGTTAGGATAGTTGAATGGTGAGTCTCTAAAAAGTTACCAGTAAATCCTCTACATATAGGTTGTTAATGTGGTACCGAGAGACATTTGGACCTTAGGTCCAATAATATACATTATCAAATAAAATTATCTACCACTATCTATAGTGTCTTAGGTGTGAAAATCATTCCTAATTTATCAAAAATAATATGATTTTGGAAGATCATGGGGAACCTAGGGTTGGTTCTCCCTACCCTACCGATGGCTTTGATGTAAAAGGTCCCCAAGTGTGAGCTTCAGAGAGTCACTGGTGGTTGGTACTATGGTGAATACCTTCACGATGGTAGGTATACCATCTTCAATAGAGAGTAACTTTAGGTGGTAGACCTCTTAGACATTGGGAAGAACTCCATGTCAATCAGTGGTATTGAAGAGAGGTACATCAATGTATGTATCTTAATCATGGAGAGGACCTCCATGATGGTAGGTGATGAGACTATAGGCTGGGTGAGTCGAACTAGAACCCATGGTGAGTATATGTTGTCTCTATCCTAGTTTATAGATAATTTATCCCAATTCTATGGTGAGAACAACAATGGGTTCATTAGTGGAGAAAAAGGCTACAAAATTTGTATAAATGATGTTTTTTCATGTAGGGTTATTATAATTCTTCTTGAGTGGGATCCATACTGTTTACACCAAGTTATGTGGATTATTATTCATATCAAACTATTCACCTATCGGTTATACTGCCTTATGATTTCAGCAATGTCCTATGGTGGGAACGCTCATCGACCACTCCTAGTAGGTAGTTTGAGATACCATGGCTTGATCTTCCCCTATCAACCTATCATAGGATAAATTTCTATCTGTTTATTATGAGAAAATTATCTCATAATGATTATTAATGGTGATGGTGGTGATAATTTCCCTCTTCATGTAGACCCCTTGAAAAAAATATTATCATGATTCCATATCTTCCTAGTCTTTACAATCCATCTCTTGGGTGGGATGAATCCCTCCTGATCAAATTGGGATACAAGGGAATTGATCACCATTCACTGAAAGAGATTTCATAGGGAGATAGGGATAGGTAATTGAGGTTTCATGGGTTATCATTATATAGTTTCTTGTTCAAAGGTATATGGTATTGAAATATAGCTAGATCTCTTACCCCATGCATTTTTATAGCATTTAGGGTAACGTTTTTAGCATAACCATTGGCAACATTATACAGGAAACATTTCAAGTTAACTGTGTGTATATTTATGATGATGATGATGGCTAATGTGCTCAATGTTGGTTATTTCTCCCATGGATAATCCCAATATTTCTCATCCTTTCACTATTTATGGAGAATTAATTTAAAATTAGGTCAACCTTTCTATTTTTGAATGCTTTCAATAGGACATACTTTTTTGTTTTATTGTATCCTTGGACCTATTATTATCCTTTTCGTCCTACATTCCCTCTTTTTAAAAGTCAGTGGCCTTCACCATAGAGGGTGATAATGTCATCTCCTTTATCAAAACAATGTGATTTGATTTAATCCCTTCCATCCATATATTATTACATAGATCTCACTAACTAGTCTCAGTATCCCTCATATTTTTAATACATACTCATGAATCTTATAACTAGTTCTATATTCAAATGGATACTAGTTAATTAAATCATTGGTTTCCTAAGTAAGTTGAATGAATTTTTTGTGGAAAAATGTATTCGGTATCCTATGTAAATATTCACATACATTGGAAATTTTTATATATATTTCTCATGATGGGACATGATGTCATCCTATATTAAACACACAGTTAATCATAGTTTCAAGACCCAAGGAATCCTATGTCAATCACACAAGGAAACATTTTAATAATCACATAAGGAATACTAAGATCTTTTCCTTGGAAAAATATTTATTATCACTAAATTATAATTATGATAGTCACATGAGGCATGTTGTACTCATCACAAAAATAAATTTAGGATCACCACACGAGGCTTCCCTGACTCATTACTAGAGGCATCATCTACTCATCACACAAGGTAAAAATATTAGGCTCATCACCTAATGAGAGAATAAAAAGATCTCATTATCATCATATAGTATTCTATATATGTCATATAAGTTATCTCATGAACATCACATGAGGAATGAAATTAGTGAATTTACCTAAGGAAAAGGATAAGATATCCTATTATTGGGACATTGGATTATTATATTTATCATATAAGGTATCTCACACTCATATCATAATGAACCCTAGGATTGAAAACTAAGTTTGTGTTTTTACAGAATCATATTGGGTTATCAGAGTATATTCACAAAGGACCTATTATTATTTTCACACAAGATATTGTCACATGTTTAAATTCTAAGTGGTATTCCTCCAATATTAAATGATGATTTATTGGTCCAATCATAGTTTTAAAGTCTTGTGGGGTTGCTTCTCAAATATTCATTTCATGTACTACGCCAGTAATAAGTTTAAATTTTAGTATGGATGACTCCCATATACACAAGTTATATAATGTAATAATAAATGTTTTAAATTCTAGTGGATACATTCAAATGGTAAGGTGAGAGGGTTGGAATACTCTAGAAAGATGTCCAGGCTTGGTAGATACCACCTCTTAAGGGGGATATAGAATTGTGGCGACATCAATATTAAAACTCAATGAATTTTCCTACATAAACTATTGTAATATTGGGTTAATGACCCATGTAATTAGAGGTGTTTAGTTTAAAGCCTTGTGAAAGGATCGTACCATACAGTTTAATGTCATATGGTAAGGATTCTTGTGTTGTCAGTGTAGTTAAAATAGGGGATGGAATAGATCTTATTATTTGAGCTTCCTAAAATATGGTGTTCATTTCATTACCATCACATGGTTCATCCCATGATCATCTCATGGTGATTCTTGAGCTCATCACATACAAAATATTATGCTTATCTCGTAGGGTAAGATCGTAGTTTAACATCTTGCACTAAGGGAATTGGAATTAGTTTAACATCTTATGATGAGAATGTTAGTTATAGTTTAACTACTTTTATTGAAGATTTTAATGTTGAAAAGGGAAAAATAATTAAGGTTAATGTGGGGGTTATTCAGTAATCTATCCAAGGGATAAAATATATTTTTATGTGGACTGAGTTTGTTTCCCTCAAAGATGACATGATTGGGGCTTACACCTACTAGGAGGATTATGTGTTTCTTGGGAGATTAGAGAGTGTGAGTGGGGATTAAATACATTTTTTCCACTAAAACTAATATTTGGAGAACTAATAATGGATATTAAATAGCCATTTATTAGTGTGAAGGATCTAGTGATGATTGTCTCTATGCTTTGTATAAAATGGAAAGAGGGTTTTCCAACACATTCTTTGTGTATAGGGATTGGGAATAAGGATATGTGACACAAGTTGTGCATATGGAATTTTCTTGGGTAATCTTGGGTCAACTGTATGTGGATACGATAATCATCCAACTTTCGATAATCTAGGTTTTTTTAAAGGAGGCATCAAATGTAAGAACCTTGTATGTGTTTTGTGAAACATGGTTGTTTCATAAAATTATGAGTTACGAAAAACAAGGATCCCTTTCGCAAGAATTATACCTAATAGACTATGGTATAAGTTTCACAAACATATTTTCATATTAAACATTTAGTTTCACAAATCATGTGCCTCTTGTATGAACTTTGATTTTTTATAGATTGGATTTATGTGAAATGAATCTCGAACACAATCCAATACTCTATAGGACACATATGAGATAATTCATGTAATATCATCACATGTTGAAATCTATTTCCTACCTTGGTTATGGGAGTTTTATAATGTTTATGTTTCATATGATAAGATATGAAACCTATAATTTTGAAGGATAGATCCTTAAAATGAGTAGCTTAAAGGTTATTTATAGGCGTTCACCTTATTAAGGGAGTGTTTTGGTGAAAGATTTATGATCCCATGGAAGTCCAAGATTCATGGATCTATGAACTATATTTATAGAACCATAATTTTAATAGTTTTTTTTACGTTCATTAATGTATGTGTGAGTTTTGAAAAATATTCAATTTTCCCCTTTGCTTCACTTTAATCAGATCAGAATTTATCAGATTATTATATCCCCTTATACTTCTTTTATTGATGCAACATTTGATGTTCAGAATGAGGTCTTATGATAGTCACATCAATAATTTATGGAGAGTTGATGTGGTAATTTCATTCCTTGAAATGGGATATTCACCAAGGTCTTGGTATTTGTTCCATGGGATGAATATGGACATAACGAGGTTTATTTTATGATTCCTCAATTCTCAGAAGGTGATATCTAGGCACTAGTGGCCAAATATTCTTCTTCATTCATTACACAATTTTTATTGGAAAAAGTAGGATGTGATAATGGACTATAAAAAATTATTTTCAAGTACATATTGGGGAAGTGATGCATGATTATTTATCATGGATAAGTTATAGAAGGACACACATTTCTTTCATTTCTAGTAGATAAATTTAATTGAAGAGTTAATAAATATGAATGTATGGGAGATATTAAATCTTTATGTGGTGATTACTAGAATCACTTATGGTTGGTATTATTGTTTTACATCATTATTCTATCATGGTCTCTAGAATGTTCTTCTTATGCAAGTAAAATTGAGCATCGTCTTGCATCCTTAAATAGATTGACACACTCCACAGACCATCTGAGTATTGGAGGTTATGTTGTGAGAGTGTATCATTAATTTTAGTGGTTGATGAGAGAACCATCATGATCTTAAGAATTTTTCACATATAAATTGTTATCAAGCATCAATTTAGATGGCACCATTTGAGGCCTTTTATGGAATTCATGTTGATCACCTTTATGTTGGTTAATAGTAGGGGAGTCAGTTTTTATTAGGTTAATTATCATTTAGAAGGTATGAAAACATATCTTTATGATCAAGTAGAATTTAGTTACCAAAAAATAGGTATAAATGAGACACCGAATAGAAATTCCATCTTTTAGAGTTTGAGGTGGTCAAATGGGTATTCTTGCGAGTGTTTCCTTGTTTGTGGAAATGTCATATTTGTAGGTAGAAAAAATTGGTGCACATATTTATGGGTCTATTTGAGGTTTTTGAGAGTATTGGTATCTTAGAGTATCTATTATAAATGTTTCCATGATATAGTATTGTTCTTGAAATATTCCCTTTATCTCAGGTTCAAAAATATCATCCTGGCACTTTTTATGTGATCAACATTGATGATGTTGATTTTGAGCCTCATTCATATTTTAAGGAATAATTAGTTTAGATTTTGGATTAGAGTAATAAAGCTTTATGTAAATAATTTCCATTTGGTACATGTGTAGTGGCAGCATGATTTCATAAAGGAGGAGACTTGGGTTTGGGAGTTTGATTTGCAGGTATGGTGGATGGAACTTTTTTCCAGTGTGGACCATTGATGTATCTCTGAGATAGGGTACTATATAGTGGATAGGTTATAACACACCTCTCAATATAAGGTATGAATTTCTATTAATTTAAATCAGATCTCATGTATTTTGGACTATTTTTTAAGGGGTCAGTGGACGATTGTTCTTGTGTATGAGGAAAATGAAATATTAGTATCTACAAAGTAGCATATTTCACACCAGAAGTCCAGTGGTAATTCATCAAAAAATTTGTGGGAGAGAAAATGGTGGTTGTAAATCCCATTATGGGTTTCCAGGGGTGTATCAAAACCCTAGTAAGCTACCAAAGTTCTAGTGGATGCCCACCAGAGTTCCCATGGGTCTCATTTTTTAAAAAAAATTACTTTAATTAATTAAAATAGAATTAAAATTATATAAAACTATATCCATATAATTTTTCTCCTCTCTAGTAGGTGTGCGAGCACCCCCTATACCTCACTTGGTTCTTCCTACTCTATCATTAATTCTCATTCATTCTTGATGGGATCTGAGTGTCATCTTCCACAGGGCAGTTCTATGGGTAAGTATAGAATTATTCTTCCCCCAATTATAGTTTTCAATATTTGTTTTACCAAGTTTCATCATTTAATCCCTAATATGGGCGGTTTATTTTTGTTTTTTATTTTCATTGATTATGGTTAAATTAGATAGTGGTTTTCAATGAGTAAGAACCTGCTAGGTCTAGGTAGTGGATACCTTTATTTACTATTGGATTTTACAGGAGTGACATGTGTTATATGAAATTCAAGATTCCCAAACCATGTGCATAGCCCATAATTAAAATTCTAAAACGAATTTCTTATCTATCTTATACTGATTGAGAAGTATTAGGGTCATGAATGGGACTATAGGTAGTGCGTTTCAACACAGTGGTCACGGATAACCATTTTCCATATGGTTATGTTATAGAACCATGATTTTTGTACTGATTTGGGTGATATATGATTGAAAATTTCATTTTTATCCTTGTATGGTGTCCTAGGACATTCCCTAGTGGGAATTAATATGATAAAATGATACGTTAGGGGTTACCTAGCCATGTTATGGGACATATAGTGGGTTAGTTGATTAATATCATGACCCTTTATGTGTTATATTATTTTTAATGTCATATATTGATTTTAGATTCCAAATTGTTCTTTATTATGATTTTTTTGGTATATTGGTGCTATTTTGTCCTTATTGAGAGATGGTTTAAAAGTGAATCATCCTATTTAGGTTTTTTTGGAGTTATCTCATCCACCTCAATTGATCTATAAATCCATCATTGACTGTTAGGTCAATGTATTGGTTGTACCCCATTCACCTAGAGATAGTTATTGGTAGTGTGTCATCCACCCTTGATATGTTAGTGGTGTATCATCCATAAAGAGATCAATACCAGTGGTGTATTTTCTACCTATGGAAGTTATATCCATATTGAATCATCTACTTGGAGACTTGGTGTCAATCGTACCTTTTAAACCTGGGAGTTGATAGTGTTTTTTATCTTCAACCCATGAGACTAGTTTGGGATGTTCCTCATTAACTTTGAGATTGATTGTTATAGTTATATCATCCACCTGAAGAATGATATATGTGGTACATAATCCACTTAGGTTTAACATCTAAATGGTGCATCATCCACTTAAAGACTGGTTTTTATGGTAAATCATCCACATAGAGTTCATAATATCTCAGTTATTTGGGAATTACTCATTCTCCATTATGGTTTGGATTTTTCATGCATCGTTCACATGTTGGGACTTGATGGTGAAAGGTTATTCAAATTAATTATGATATCATGAGTGATACATCATTAAACATTAAGGTGTGTTCACAAAAGGGTATATTATCCCATTTTTCCAATATATGATCCAGTTTTAGTCACTCATGGTCAAGCTACTAATAATTCTATTAGGTGATGGTATATTTATTTACTTTTTGATTAGCATTATATAACAAGCATACACTTGAATTTATTGATCTTGTTAGGGACACTATTTGGAGTGGACTATTGAGTTATAATCACACCTTTATCAATAAAATTAGTTCTCGAGTCGATGTCATGGTTTGTGACACATTCATGACATAGTTAAGGGGAAGTTACCCCTATTAGATAGTTAAGTTGACATGATGGGTTGGATTTAGGGATGAGACTGGGCCATGATTCCGGACCATTATTGCAGTCTTCTGTATTCTTTTTCCTATTTTAAACATTAATTTGTATGATTTGACTACAATTGATCTTGTTTATACTTTTATGAATTTTATGTAATGTACTATAACTATTTTTAAATGTCCTCATGTTTTATATTTACTTTTGTATCGATATTTAATGTCATATCTATCTTATGTTATAGTTATATTGTGATGACTATTTCTTGATATTAATTTTGTTTTATTTTGTGTTTATTTATACATAAGGTTATAATCTCCCAATCCATTTCATGTTGACCATCATTGTTAGTTGGAAGGCTCCAGAATATAGTGTGACATGCTTGAAATGTAATTCACCAGGTTCATTCATGGTGGAAGTGAACTAGATTGAGTACTTTATAATTAATGATTGATTGAAGCACTTTTAAGGAAATTTATTAATCATTAAGCTGAGTATGTTGAGATAGTGTAACATACATTTAATTTCTAAAAATGATCCTTTTTTGGCTACATATGCATTGGTATTTGTGGTAAAGTGTTTTTTAGAAATATTATGAAGTCTAAAACTAATTATTAGTGTTCTGGGATGAGGCGAAGTAGTTTATAAAGTTTATAGAGGTATAAAAAATTATTATAGATAGTAAATATGAAAAACTTAGAAAATAAACTATCTATATAAGATTAACATATAATTTATGAAATATTATCTCTAAATTCTCAATGTCTACAAATATTTTTTGAGTTGACTGAAATATTCAATGTGGGCATGCATGCATGAACAGAAATGTCTGATAGCCATGTATGAGTAACTGAGAAATTTCAAAAATCTTGTAAGAGTAATATGGTTTCAAATATGAGTAGATAGTATATTTATGAATAAATCTATTGGTTCAAATCTTACATAATATTATTTTTGAGGATATGTAAGACTAACCTATAGTTTCTACATATATAAATTTGATGATGTTATATTAATATTCATGTATGATTAAATAAAAGTTTTCTCTAAGGGATTAAGATTAAATTATAAGAAAATTTATTAATTTTGATGTGTTAAATATGACAATGATTAATGGTGTTAATTATTCAAGAAATTATTAATAATGTGACATGACACTTTAACTAAGAATATGGTACATGACTAGTGGTGTGCACATAACCTTGTAGATGTTGAAAAAACTGCATGTTTTATGAAAGTTTGATTGGATAAATAAGAATAGAGTAAAATATAATATCTATAATTATCTTAAATGAAATTTATTTGATCATTTTATATGATAATTGAAAATCAATGATCATGGGTATTTGAATTTCAATACTGAAGTCATCACATATGATCTGATGTAATTATAAAATTTAATGATGATGAATACTTGTAAGGATAAATGGATTATAATTATGGGGATTCAAAAGAGAATATTTATATCCTATTTTTTAGTATCATTTATGGGATTTAAAATTATTTATATTTGATAAATATGAAAATTTGATTACATTACTTCAAATTTTTAGGGAGTTTCCTTTTTAAAATAATAAAAAATATCTTGGTGGTGAATTTTGTTATTATAAAAATAATATTGGTTAAATAAGAAGTATATAAGTTGAAATTATTGAGAGTTTAAAACTACTAATACAATTGAATATCTTATACATCAAGTTTTTTGATAAAAATAGGGATATGATGTTCATATTGTTATATATCTTAAGGTCATAACCAGGGAGAAGGAATAAAACATAGAATTTCTAATTTCATAATTTCATTGATCTTTGTAAAGAACAATATATTTACTTTAGTTTAATAAATAAATGTTTTTGGTGGAGAAACACAAATTTTCATGATACTATTACTGATGTTTTAGTAGTTTCAGTTATTTTATAATGGATAATATATATCCTTTAATGTCATGACATCCAGAAGTGTTGTTAAAATATTATTTAAGAAGGAGGTTTGAAAACCCATTTTAAAATGGAGGTATCTTATATAAAAAATATATTTGGATAAAATAAATTTATTTGGAAATAAATTTTAGGTCAAGGATGATGTTTTTCTCATGTATATTCAAATTGTGATATTAATGAAACACCTGAGTCACTGAGTTACATCGATCACAATAAGGACATAGTCAATCACATCTGGGGTGAACCTTGTAAAAGTATCACATGTTTTTGTTAATTATTTTTTTATCTTACATGTGGTGTAAATTGTTTTTGGATATTTTCTATACACATTAATTATAATAGGTGTATAGCCTAAATTTATTAAAAGGAAAAGAAATTTTTAAAATCTGTCTACACCAATTCACACCCTCATAATGTGGCTTCACATGTTGATTGGGAACCTAAAATATAATAAAAAATTTCAAAAAATAGTTAAATAATTTGAAAAATGAATTCTATATAAGTATATAAGGTGATATTTTAAAGATAAAATGAGTAATATGATTGTTATATGACTACTGGAAATATATATGACAATTGGGAATTCATATAAACAATGATTATATTGAAAATACTATAATGTTAATATAATCACCTTGGTATAAAAGAATAAATTGTTATAAATCATATATTCTATATATATAATATATATTTAACATTTATTAAATAAAAACTGGAATGTTAATTGGTAAAATATAGTCAATCGTTACCAAAGAAATTATTTTTATTCAAAGAAAATTATTTTTCTAAATTATTATTCATTCTTATATTAAAGTTATATTTCACATATTAAACGATTAAATTTCATAAAATAAATTTTAATTTTCTAAATAATGGAATTAAAATTAAGTAAGAAGGTAAATTTATAGTTTTTTTGAAATAATATGTTACAAAGTTTAATAGTGAATGACGTCAGTATACTATAAAAGCAATAAAATACAATATATGGTAAAAATGATGTATATAATATATTAAATAAAAATAAATCTTTATATTTTCTAGAATCATAGACCTTATTGGTGTTTTCCACTTATGGACTACTTTTAATGTTAAAATTACCTTCCTTATACATTAAGGAATAAGAAATTGTAAAGTTTACAACCAAACTCATATAGAAAAGGATCACTTCTCAACCCATGCAAAACAACTTATATCATTACATTTACTATTTAATCCCTAGAAAATTATCTTCTATAATGGTCCTATCTTATATTGGGTAGATTATGGTCCCAAAAATATGACCTAAATCCTTTATTGTGAAGGAAGATAATAAAGATGAATCTATTCCATCAATTTAACGATTTATTCCTCATAGATTTTATTTATCTTCTCCTATGAACATTTATTAAACCCCCACACCTCTATAATGATGCACTACTAAAATATTGATTTTCCTATAAAATGATAATACTATAATATAACTATATGTTCTTACTCATTCATTAGTATAAAATGTTCTTGTTTGGGTCGGTTCACTAACCTATTTAAATAGTGATATAGAATCTTTACAATTTCCATCAAGGATGGGTATCAAAACAAAAATAATGGTATTATATGATATTATTGATTAATATATTTTATGTTTATTGTTATAGAATGGTGAAAGTAAAATGAATTATTATTATAATGTAACTCGTTAACATGGGTAAAGTTACTCCAAAAGTTCATGATGTGAAATTTATTCTTTTGAACCATTTAAACAAATTAAATAAAATGAAAAAAAGGAATGTATGGATAATTAAAATACTATGATTCCAATAATTTTAATAATTTAGTAATTGTGTAATTAATAACATTGAATTATGATCAGAACCACCTTATCAAAATAAGAATTATATAATCAAAACTGCTAATATCTTTTTTGAACCCAAAATACAAATGTCACGGGAATGGATGAAGAAGGAATAGATGATTCCAAGAGGACCCGAACCAAAATTTCCCAAAATACTTCTTAAAGGTCTTCTCCCTGAATCCTATTCCCTTCACGAAATGGTCTAAGATATTGAATCCCCCTTACCAAGAAGGTTCAACTGTGAACATGTGAATACCGGACAAAAACTCTCTGCAAAATGACCATCGGAGTCACGGAGTGCTTCGCAACCACTAAAATAGTTCATGGTGTCTTAATGAGTTTGGCATTAAAACTCAAAGAGCTAAGACAAATTATTAATCCCATAAGTCCATGTGAGTGCCTCTAATCTTCGCAAAACTCTTTTATAATAAATATTCCCCGCAATCTAATATTTTAGGGATAGTTACCCAACATTTTAGATTCCATGTTGCCCCTAATTCATGAACCTCTTGATCTTCATGAATGAAAGAAAAAATGGACCATTCAAGGTATCCAAGATTTGTGAAACCACTTTCCATGTGTTCTTGAATGCCTCCACCTAAGTTAGGGATTTATTTTTCAAAGTTATATTCCATTCCTGAAGGAAGAAGGACATTTTTGGTACTTGAGGCTTTGTGAATCATTAAACCTTCATAAAGTATTCCTCTAATGAATTAGGACTTCACTATATGTAAGGGTCTCCATGTTTCATGAATCTTACTCCATCACGAAACTCCTTGTAGAGACCCGAAGCTTATCGTACATGGAAATTACATTACTTTTTCGGAATACTTAGTACATAACAAAAAAACAAACACACAAGGATCATAATAGTTTAGTGTCTTTGGAAACTCGAAACGTAATCTTCTAATCGTGGTGAAAGACCTTCAATATCTCCCATAAAGATCTTCCTTTTTTTTATACCTAAAACATTTATTTATATCTTGGGGAAAAGAAAACTTAAAAGGGTGATCTCAAATGCTTAGTAAGGGTTAAAAAAATATCAATCACATCATATACATAAGAACATAGCTTTTGGAAATCTTAACCTGCAAAAGAGCTCATAATATCATAACATGGGATAAATCATAGAAGTGAAATGTAATCCCAATAATCATAACTTAAAACATGAAACTTTGTGGCATACACACATAATCATAGAGAATCATTTCTTGTTAGTCAAGACTCATTGCCAAGACTATCTTAGTGGACAAAGTCCCTTTCTGAATCGAGTCACCCTCGTTCCAGTCCTGTTTCACTGAACCGGTATAACCTACCATTCCAGCCATGTCTATCTCATGAGATATAAAATCTTTACCCAATGCATTGGAGGGAGATATAGGTCCCACACATCTTATAATGAATCCTTTCTTATGTGTGCCACATAATCATAAACCATACATCATAGCGTAACCCATGTAATAAAAATGGAATTCTTAGACAACATGACATCATAAAACAATTCATATAAGATAAAGGAATTCATAAAAATATTTCCATCACAACATAATCAAATCCATGTAATAATAGGGATAAAAACAGAACCCTTTTATTATCTTAGATGGAAAATAATTTTGATAAAATACTTGAACTCCATTCTTGAGGAAAATATCCTTTCTACTTCAAAAACATTTTTCCTTTCATAACATGTCATACGACTTTAAAATAAAAGAAGTTGATTAAAAATAAACTTGAAAACTTGTAAAGGAAGCTTCTTGGAAATAATGTTTTAAAAATCCATTCATGCCGTATAAGTAAAAAACATTCTTCGTACTTTTGTCGGAAAAGTCAAAAAGTACCTCGTACGAAAAAAAACGACAAAAGATTCCTTTCATATTCTTTACTAAAAACTCACCAAAGGGTAAAATTGGATTTAAACTATTGTAAGTGGATGGAAACAATATTACATATTGAGGGAACATGGATGTGGATGATAAAATACACCCCAGTAAATTCCAAAGTAAAAACAATCTCGGATAAAAA
Source organism: Viscum album (assembly GCA_963277665.1). Lineage (NCBI taxonomy): Eukaryota > Viridiplantae > Streptophyta > Magnoliopsida > Santalales > Viscaceae > Viscum > Viscum album. The sequence continues at coordinate 885,274,143 of OY728125.1, forward strand.
TGAGATTGTGATATTTTCCCTTACCTTAGGTCCGACATGCTTTGTAAGTGTCCGAACCTCCATTATAATGATTTAAATCATGTTATTGACTTATTAATTGTTATTATATCATATATGGTCCACTTATGACTTTATATTACCCATTCTTTTGTAAATTCATGTTAAAGTAGCGTTTTGGGTAACATCGTCTCATTTGTCGTTCGTGTTTTTAACTTGTAATTATTCATATGATTACATAGATCATGATTACTTAATTCCAGAATATAAAACATGATTTATATATATATATTCAGAATATACATATATAATAAATCAGTAAATGGAAAGAAATACACCGTTCATGGAGACGGTAGTCCGTACGTACGCATGAACGTTGTTTTCGTTTCCTTATTGAATTTAATGGAATTAAGTAGATGACATACATATAAATATAAATAATTCCAGTATCATTATTATGTCATATATTTCATTAGTACTTATTATATATACTTTATAATCATTCATGAATGGTTAATCATTGAGAATGAATCTCATCGCGTCGTGGAGAAGGTAGTCCGTACGTACGCACGAGCGATGATATCATTCCCATGGTCGTCGAATTGTGTTGAAGTGTATGTATACTATTTCAGTATCAATATCACTTTATAATAATCATATATAGTTACTCATTAAACCATTATACCCATCCAATTAAGGTGGTGGCGTAAAATAGATTACACCACGGCGTGGAGACGGTATTCTGTACGTACGCACACGCGGTGATTTCCTTTTTCCATAGGATGGATAGAAGGTTAATTAGAGTTGTTTTCATATTTATAATAACATATCAGTATGTAAGTAATACTGATGTTATTACTTTATCATGAAACAACTAAAGAAGAAGAAGTTGAAGAAGAAAGAAATTGAAAAGATCGGTAATGGATATTACCTCTTCTTTGAAACGCCTCTTTGAATCCTCCACTTAGGGAACTAAGATTGGTCTTTGAAGAAGACCAGGACCTCTAGGATTATTATAGGGAAGTGGAGAAGGGATTTTGGCAGGGGTTGGCCGAGCTTGAGTGCTCAAATTGGTGTGAGGAGGAGGGGGAGGAGGTGCCCTTTTATAAGGGAGGAGAGGGGCACCTTAGGAATATCTCAAAATATTATTTTATATTAAAGTCAAAATCAGTTTATAATGGTTCCAAAGGGTATTATTTCGAATCTAAAGTGGGGATGGGTCTAAATACTATCAACCAATAGGATTTAGACAAGTTTAGGTTATTATTTTAACCTTATCAATTAGATTTAACTCTAAGTTAAATAATTTAACTTTTACTGTGTCTTTTTGTTTTCTTACTCTATATGGTTAATACACTTACTATAACATGCCAAACGAACCCCAAATTGTTTATTATCAATATATATATCCTTATCTAAGTCATTCGGCCGAACCTTAGATTTTTAGGAATAAAATAACAATTAATAATATAATATTTTATTTAAAACCTATTTTGTGTCAATTTTGACACTATTTGATATATGATTTTTGTGAAAGTCATAACAGAATTATATGTTCAAACAAAGTTGATTAAATCAACACTAATATATCATAGTAACCGATAAAATTAGTGGGATTCATAAAAAGTCTCAAATTACATTTAATGTGGTGTTTATAACATCAATTCTGTCAATATTTCATTAATAAGATAATTACTGCATCATCATTGTGTCATAAATAAATTAAATTATTTAATGTCTAAAAATTATAAATAAAATACCATTATGTAGGAAATACTTTTATCTTTCTAATGAATATTTATAATCGAATTTATCTTATGTATAACCCTATATTAAAAATGTTTTAGTAAATAAACTTTGATTTTAACTCTTTAAACTCTTCTTTGAATTAAATAATAATAAATGTCCTAATCTAATCCAAGTGGGCCTAAATGATAATATTTTACACTTAAGGTTGTTTTTGGTCGAGATACACTTGTCCAATAGGATTAGGACATGTGTTAGGGTAATATTAATATCATTGTTACCCTTAATTACCTTATTTACTTTTAACCGTGGTAAATAAAAGTAAAAAGTTACTATTCACCAAAAATTATTTTCATCTCATTGAACCACATTTTACTTACTGACATCAACCGTGTCTCTCGGATTTTTGAAATTCCATTCACAGAAGCGGTAAAATTAAGTTTTATGAAAAATTCAGTTTTTTAACTACCACTTAGTAGTTTCACTATTCATCAAAAATTGATGTTTTTCAGAACAATGCCAAAATTTCATCCTAAGCTATATTTCATATTCCGAATTCAAAAATGAAGTCTATTTTACCAAATTCATAACATAGAAGTTGCATTAATTAATTTTATAATTAAATCCCGCTGTTAAAACAAATAGCGTGTTTTTAAGAAACAATATCTATCAAAAGATTGACACTTGTTTATGTCTGGTTTAAATGTGAAATTACATCCAATGACCAACATTGTATTAAATTGTGAAAATATATTCTAAATATACTTTAAAACCACTTAAATTAATAATTTATCACTATTAATTATTTCGATTGAAAAAGTTGTTTTTAACTAAAATTTAGTAATTTTCACTATTTATCAGAAAATGAAAGTTATCCGAAAAGTACCAAAATTTCACCCTAAGCTAATTTTGATATTACGAATCCCAATATAAAGTCCATTTTGAAATATAAAATTTACAAAATTTCAAAAAGTGGTTATTACTATTCATAACGGCTAGTTTTAATAATATTTTAATAGCATATCGTTGTTTAGTGAAACTCGGTATTGCGTACTACACACGCTATTGAGGAAGGTCGCGATTGCATGTAATTCAAGGCAAGTCAAGGATGCGTGTTATGCAAGCTCCTTTTGGTGTAGCGTACAACACAAGACATTAGTGAAATTAAAAAGAATATTTTTCATAAAATCTTGGGCTGTTACATTCTACCCCCCTTAAAATGAATTTCGCCCTCGAAATTTGTTTGGGTTATAAATGGTTTACTACTTGAAAGTTTTTTTAATAGAAACCCACATCGTAAAAAGGATTACCAAAACCAATAATTAAAAAAAAGTATGAAACTTAACGGTTACCCAAATAAACTAATCACTGGGTTTCCACATAGGTGAAAATATGGATATGGAAGAGAAATCTAACCATCATGTTCTGATGGGGAGTGTTAGAGAACATCGCTATGGAAAAGCCAGCAATCACAAAGCCAAAAATTTGTGACGATCTAAGGTACCATCTGATTCATCAGATATAAGATCACTAGGACAACATTTTTGGTTTTCAAGATCGTTTCCCTAAAGTTGAAGAATTTGAATTAGAATAAATACTTACTTTATTTTGGTACAATCTCACTATTGTTCGTGCCTTGAACAATTTCCACTTCATCTCTTAAATAAATGAAGTTGAATTTGTTATTCGTGAAGTGTTAGCAGATCCTGTGATAGAATGACGGGTCATTCCATCTGTCTCAAACAAAAGGTTAGCAAAAGTTATTAAATATACATAAGTCATTCTATAGTGAGATTAATCATATATGGTTCCTAAAATGGACTTATACATCATATATCATACTGCTTAATATAATAAAACTAGTTTCTACTAAACTGGGACTTCCTGTAGGCCAGTGGTAGGCGATAAAGGGCAGTCACACTTCGGTTGTGGGTTCGATTCCTACAGCCTTGTCCGACGCGATGGGTCGTCGCCCATCCTGCAGGTTGTCCTTTTTCTAAAACTATATCACTATAACATCCCATCAATAATATCAAAAAAAAATTCTATCCTTAAACAATACTAACTTATGTCCAACATAATCCATTCCAATCTTTAGGATTATCCATAATACTGCAGTCCACTCTCATAACATAGTGAAAACGATTACCAGAGATTTAACACCATCGTCGATCCCCATATATCATAAGGTATGTTTTGTTGGTCACATTCCAAACATTCAAAGTCCTTAATCGTGTATTCTCTTGAATACCTTAGTGAAAACATGAATGCAGTTAAAAGTTAACACTTACCACATACCAAAATCCTCAAAATTCTATATACTCAAACCATGATATCACTTAGTCCTTATATCAATCATGAGCTCATGAATACTGTTAAACATTTTGTTTTCTCGTTTTCCCTTCATTATGCGCATATCATCTTATTTCCAAAAATATCTCAATTACTTTGAATACCACATTAGACCAATACATAAATATTCCAATACACCATGATACAATATTATTTTGGAATCCCATTACATAAACACTTAATCATTCCACCACATCGTTTTCATATTCAACATCGCCAATAGTGATCGCATGTGACTTCCCTTTGTCCTTTTCCTTCAGTGGTTGCTCATGTTGATCATCACTAACCCATGGATTAGGGCATTTATTAGCATAATGCCCCATTTCCTTTCACTTAAAGCATTGAAGTGTTGGTGGTGCGTTCTCTGTAGTGTTTTCTTTATTCACATCATTAGAAACCCTTTTTCCATTACTTCGACACTCAGCTGATCGATGACCTTCTTTTCCACACTTAAAACATTTTCTAGTCCCTTTATGACAGTCTCCACCATGCTTCTTTCCACACTTTGTGCATAAGGAAACATTCATCTTCTTTTCACCATTATTCTGAGATTTCTCCTTGAACTCCATCTTTCGTTTCTTGTCAAAACCATGAGATTTATATGTAACACCAACTTCCATTTCTACCTTGATAGCACAACGCACAATTTCTTCATAGCTACTGAAGTCTCTTATAGCTAATTCCCTTCGAAGACATGATTTTAATCCACTGAAAAATCGATCAACTTTACTTTCAGGTTGGATGATAATACCAGAAGCGTACCTTGCAAGTCTTGTAAAATTTGATTCATAGGTACCAACAGATTCATCATCCCTTTGCTTCAGTTCAAGAAACTCTTTCTCCATCTTTGTTTGAAGAATACGAGGGAAGTACTTACTAAAAAACAAGTTCTTGAACTCGTCCCATTCCATGGACTCAATTTCATCTCTAGGCCTCGTATTCTTGATAAGATTCCACCATTGATCAGCCTCTCCTTCCAAACGATATACTACTAAGATGACTTTATCATGTTCAGAACATTGAAGAACAGAAAATATCTTTTCATTAGTACTGATCCATTGTTCAGAAACAAGTGGATCAGAAGACCCACTGAAAGAAGGTGGACGTTGCCTCATGAAGGACTCAATAGAATATTGTTCCCTTCTCTGCTCATTTGGAAGTCCAGAATGATTCATAGCTTGTGTAAGTATAGCAATAAGATTTTGTACTCCATCTCCCATAACATTTGTTTGTTCAGGAGGACAATTATTTCATTGTCCATTGCATTGATCAACACGGTTCCTTCGGGTTCCAGCCATCATCTAAAATTCAAAAAGAATAGTGTGAGAGGCAAAAATCATGCTAGGGAAAACAACATAATAAAGGGGGAGTACCCTCAATATCTAACATCTTAGGTTTAATTCTAGGATCGTTAGCGTAATTCTAGTACTATAACCAATACGTATACTTAACCTTAGGGACATCCCTAGACATACCTTAGAAATTTCTCTAGGGATCTCACTAACGTTTTCACATCCTAGTTTCCAAAGGTTGACTAAACCTTTCCTCTGATACCAACTGTAGAGACCTGAAGCTTATCGTACATGGACATTACATTAATTTTTTGGAATACTTAGTACATAACAAAAAAAACACACAAGGATCGTAATAGTTTAGTGTCTTTGGAAACTAGGAACGTAATCTTCTAATCGTGGTGAAAGATCTTCAACATCTCCCATAAAGATATTCCTTTTTTTATACCTAAAACCTTTCTTTATATCCTGGGGAAAAGAAAACTTAAAAGGGTGAGCTCAAATGCTCAGTAAGGGTTAAAAAAATATCAATCACATCATATACATAAGAACATAGCTTTTGGAAATCTTAACCTGCAAAAGAGCTCATAATATCATAACATGGGATAAATCATAGAAGTGAAATGTAATCCCAATAATCATAACTTAAAACATGAATCTCTATGGCATACACACATAATCATAGAGAATCATTTCTTGTTAGTCAAGACTCATTTCCAAGACTATCTTAGTGGACAAAGTCCCTTTCTGAATCGAGTCACCCTCGTTCCAGTCCTGTTTCACTGAACCGGTATAACCTACCATTCCAGCCATGTCTATCTCATGAGATATAAAATCTTTACCCAATGCATTGGAGGGAGATATAGGTCCCCCCACCTTATAATGAATCCTTTCTTATGTGTGCCACATAATCATAAACCATACATCATAGCGTAACCCATGTAATAAAAATGGAATTCTTAGACAACATGACATCATAAAACAATTCATATAAGATAAAGGAATTCATAAAAATATTTCCATCACAACATAATCAAATCCATGTAATAATAGGGATAAAAACAGAACCCTTTTATTATCTTAGATGTAAAATAATTTTGATAAAATACTTGAACTCCATTCTTGAGGAAAATATCCTTTCTACTTCAAAAACATTTTTCCTTTCATAACATGTCATACGACTTTAAAATAAAAAAAGTTGATTAAAAATAAACTTGAAAAATTGTAAAGGAAGATTCTTGGAAATAATGTTTTAAAAATCCATTCATGCCGTATAAGTAAAAAAAACATTCTTCGTACTTTTGTTGGAAAAGTCAAAAAGTACCTCGTACGAAAAAAAACGACAAAACATTCCTTTCATATTCTTTACTAAAAACTCACCAAAGGGTAAAATTTGATTTAAACTATTGTAAGTGGATGGAAACAATATTACATATTGAGGGAACATGGATGTGGATGATAAAATACACCCCAGTAAATGCCAAATTAAAAACAATCTCGGATAAAAATGAGATTGTGATATTTTCCCTTACCTTAGGTCGGACTTGCTTTGTAAGTGTCCGAACCTCCTGTATAATGATTTAAATCATGTTATTGACTTATTCATTGTTATTATATCATATATGGTCCACTTATGACTTTATATTACCTGTTCTTTTGTAAATTCATGTTAAAGTAGCGTTTTGGGTAACATCGTCTCATTTGTCGTTCGTGTTTTTAACTTGTAATTATTCATATGCTTACTTAGATCATGATTACTTAATTACAGAATATAAAACATGATTTATATATATATATTCAGAATATACATATATAATAAATCAGTAAATGGAAATAAATACACCGTTCATGGAGACGGTAGTCCGTATGTACGCATGAACGCTGTTTTCGTTTCCTTATTGAATTGAATGGAATTAAGTAGATGACATACATATAAATATAAATAATTTCAGTATCATTATTATGTCATATATTTAATTAGTACTTATTATATATACTTTATAATCATTCATGAATGGTTAATCATTGAGAATGAATCTCATCGCGTCGTGGAGACGGTAGTCCGTACGTACGCACGAGCGATGATATCGTTCCCATGGTCGTGGAATTGTGTTGAAGTGTATGTATACTATTTCAGTATCAATATCACTTTATAATAATCATATATAGTTACTCATTAAACCATTATACCCATCCAATTAAGGTGGTGGCGGAAAATAGATTACACCACGGCGTGGAGACGGTATTCCGTACGTACGCACGCGTGGTGATTTCCTTTTTCCGTAGGATGGATAGAAGGTTAATTAGAGTTGTTTTCATATTTATAATAACATATAAGTATGTAAGTAATACTTATGTTATTACTTTATCATGAAACAACTAAAGAAGAAGAAGTTGAAGAAGAAAGAAATTGAAAAGATCGGTAATGGATATTACCTCTTCTTTGAAACGCCTCTTTGAATCCTCCACCTAGGGAACTAAGATTGGTCTTTGAAGAATACCAGGACCTCTAGGATTATTCTAGGGAAGTGGAGAAGGTATTTTGGTAGGTGTTGTCCGAGATTGAGTGCTCAAATTGGTGTGAGGAGGAGGGGGAGGAGGTGCCCTTTTATAAGGGAGGAGAGGGGCACCTTAGGAATATCTCAAAATATTATTTTATATTAAAGTCAAAATCGGTTTATAATGGTTCCAAAGGGTATTATTTCGAAGATAAAGTGGGGATGGGTCGAAATACTATCAACCAATAGGATTTAGACAAGTTTAGGTTATTATTTTAACCTTATCAATTAGATTTAACTCTTAGTTAAATAATTTAACTTTTACCGTGTCTTTTTGTTTTCTTACAGTATATGGTTAATACACTTACTATAACATGCCAAAAGAACCCCAAATTGTTTATTATCAATATATATATCCTTATCTAAGTCATTTGGCCGAACCTTAGATTTTTAGGAATAAAATAACAATTAATAATATAATATTTGATTTAAAAACTATTTTGTGTCAATTTTGACACTATTTGATATATGATTTTTGTGAAAGTCATAACAGAATTATATGTTCAAACAATGTTGATTAAATCAACACTAATATATCTTAATAACCTAAAAAATTAGTGTGATTCATAAAAAGTCTCAAATTACATTTAATTTGGTGTTTATAACATCAATTCTGTCAATATTTCATTAATAAGATAATTACTTCATCATAATTGTGTCATAAATAAATTAAATTATTTAATGTCTAAAAATTATAAATAAAATAACATTATGTAGGAAATGTTTTTATTTTTCTAATGAATATTTATAATCGAATTTATCTTATGTATAACCCTATATTAAAAATGTTTTAGTAAATAAACTTTTATTTTAACTCTTTTAACTCTTCTTTGAATTAAATAATAATAAATGTCCTAATCTAATCCAAGTGGGCCTAAATGATAATATTTTACACTTAAGGTTTTTTTTGGTCGAGATACACTTGTCCAATAGGATTAGGACATGTGTTAGGGTAATATTAATATCATTGTTACCCTTAATTACCCTATTTACTTTTAACCGTGGTAAATAAAAGTAAAAAGTTACTATTCACCAAAAATTATTTTCATCTCATTGAACCACATTTTACTTACTGACATCAACCGTGTCTCTCGGATTTTTGAAATTCCATTCACAGAAGCGGTAAAATTAAGTTTTATGAAAAATTTAGTTTTTTAACTACCACTTAGTAGTTTCACTATTCATCAAAAATTGATGTTTTTCAGAACAATGCCAAAATTTCATCCTAAGCTATATTTCATATTTCGAATTCAAAAATGAATTCTATTTTACCAAATTCATAACATAGAAGTTGAATTAATTAATTTTATAATTAAATCCCGCTGTTAAAACAAATAGCGTGTTTTTAAGAAACAATATCTATCAAAAGATTGACACTTGTTTATGTCTGGTTTAAATGTGAAATTACATCCAATGACCAACATTGTATTAAATAGTAAAAATATATTCTAAATATACTTTAAAACCACTTAAATTAATTTATCACTATTAATTATTTCGATTGAAAAAGTTGTTTTTAACTAAAATTTAGTAATTTTCACTATTTATCAGAAAATGAAAGTTATCCGAAAAGTACCAAAATTTCACCCTAAGCTAATTTTGATATTACGAATCCAAAGATAAAGTCCATTTTGAAAAATAAAATTTACAAAATTTCAAAAAGTGGTTATTACTATTCATAACGGCTAGTTTTAAAAATATTTTAACAGCATATCGTTGTTTAGTGAAACTCGGTATTGCGTACTACACACGCTATTGAGGAAGGTCACGATTGCATGTAATACAAGGCAAGTCAAGGATGCGTGTTGTGCAAGCTCCTTTTGGTGTAGCGTACAACACAAGACATTAGTGGAATTAAAAAGAATATTTTTCATAAAATCTTCGGTTGTTACACTCCTAACCTCCAAAAATCACTTAGGATTCATGAATCACCTCTCTATGAGGTCTCAGGATTCACGAAGCTCCTCTCCCAAGCCTCTCTATGGTGCCTCCCTTATGTTATCCCTACTTTGCAATGGTTGAGTGACCAGGGCCCCCACACCCATTTAGGACCAGTTCAGCTCCACCTCGAGTCACCATGTGACATATGATACGCACTATTGAGTACTCCCACTCCATTCCAAGTGTGGTATGATCCGTCCACCATCATGTTTCTTCTAAGAATCAAAACCCTAATTCGGATTTATTTTAATCATATAAACCCTGACATGGACCTCATAATTGGACACCCCTCCCATCATTGTACCCTAGTGGTACCAATGTCATGTGCCTTCCAAATTCACTCGTGTAGTGGTCACCTATGCCTAAGAGGTGAGGATTGAGTCCACCCACATCTGGGAAACATGATAAAAACATCATAGATCTGTGTTCTAGTTGTATGATGTAAAAATACATCACAATGTCTTCAACACATGACATACAACTATAGTCTTACCATGTGTGATTAGAACTAGATGCTCTATGTATAAGTATCATGGAATGACCCACAAACAAATATCACGCACATGGAATGATATCCTCCCTCACGAAGCATAATGTGTAATCCCCACAACATTCCTACCAAGAGAAATCTTATTTGGAATAGAATATTCAATTAGTAAGACCCACGCCCTCTCTTGTCGATGCTCCATTTTTGTCACGAGCATCCTTACAACATTATTTTAACCTTCATGGATTGGTCCTGTTATACGACATTAAACTATGACATAGAACTATGTTGGTTTTGATCCCTATCTTCTAAATAGGGTATGTATAACACAACCCAGAGGTTCAATACTAAAAAATGGTAAACTTCTATGCTCCCTCCTAAGGATATACCCCATGATCTCCCTCAAGGGGTGTTCTGATCAAATTCCAGAGTTTACCTCAAGGGGTATCCTGACCAATGGTAAACTTAGGTTCTCCCTCGAAGGGATGTACCCCATGATCCACCTCAAGGGGTGTTCTGAAAAAATTCTCAGGTTTTCCTCAGGGGGTATCCTGACTAATGGTAAACTTAGGTGCTCCCTCCTAGGGATGTACACCCCTGATCCACCTCAATGGTCATTCTAATCAACCTCGGGTCTACCTCAAGGGGTACCCTAAAAAATATTAAACCTAGGTTCTACCTAATGAGGACCCACATCCCAGATCCTTCTTAAAGGGATTTATAATCCATCTTTCCAAGGTTCTCCTCAAGGGATTTTCCATCAAACAATTTAAGTGATCCCTCCTAAGGACACACCTATCAGATCTATCTCAAGGGACATTTTGATCCATCCATCCAGTGTTATCCTCAAGGGTTATCTCTACCAATGGTAAAGTTGGGTTCTCCCTTTTAGGGGCATACCTCCATGACCCACCTCAAGGGGAATTTTGGTGAAATCATCAGGTCTGCCTCAAGGGTAATTCAGGCCAATGGTAAACATAGATTCCTCTTCCAAGGGAAGTACCTCCATGATCCTCTTTAAGGGGTGTTCTGATCAGCCTCTTAGGTCATCCTCATGTGAAATATTGAACAATGGTAATCTTAGGTGTTCCCACCTAGATAATCACCCCCCAAATCCATCTCAAGGTTTCTTCTGATCCATCCATCTAGGGTTCTCCTCAAGGGGAATTCTCACCCATCCACCCAGGAGTGACATATTCCATCATAGGGACAAAAACATAGGATCTACCTCCATTGGGTATTCTAATTAATCCATCATATACCCACAAGAAACTAACCTTGTTCCCTTCTCCAGAAGACATTAAACTCACCCCCTGATCTACAAAACATACCCCATGCATATATGTACGATGACTGAGGTAAAAGGTCTTAGAAGACTTATCCCATATAATCATTTCCCCATGATAAAAATCATATTCCTTGGTTTTAGTTCCTTAAGATTCCTCATATGAGATTCCCTCCCATGAGGAATAATACAGATGACCAATGCTCCCAGTGTCCAGATATAACCAATGATGCCCAATGTAACTACTCTTCTAAATGAATGTTGATTAATTTTCTATAAGAACGCATCATATACTTATAGAATAATTGAAATTAATTGTGTCCACAAAGAGTTGGAACCAATAAATATTTTCATGAAAGTTTCTCAAATCTACAAGGGAGACTCGGACTGGGTGATGAGTTCCAAGGAGGAATCCATAAAAGGAGAAATTGGAATCCCATTATCCTCTTTTGATTAAGAATAAAGATTTACTATTGAAACCGATGAAGTTTTCCTACCTTTAAAGTTTAAATTTGGGGTAATATAAACAAGCATCATATATGGGGACCTACTAAAGAATCAGAATCAAAAATGGTGAAGTCAAAATGAAACTCTTCCCCTCATATGACTACTGCCCGATATCCACCAAGGAAGGATCCCACCACGCTTTATCAACGCCAAAAATGATAGGTCTATTGAGCAAAATAATAGTTGGAATTTACCACTTCTCCACCATCCCCAATCCAAACCACCCACCACTAACATTGGGGTCAAGACCAGGTGAATTATTAACAAGGGACATCATCTTACACAATACCAGTGGCCCCTTCCAACACTGATCCAACCCTCCAAATCCTTACAATCGGAGAATAGGGATCCACATTCACCTAATTAGGATTGATACCCTAGCCACCGCATAGGTAGGTTGGGTTGACTCTGTAAATTGTTGTAATAACCAAAAATAATTAAGTTCTAACCCATAACAATGATATGTAGTGTGGAGGTTTCCCCTATGCTATCACCAACTAGAGCAGAGGTCTTCCCCAATCTTTCTCCATACAGCACATGGATTTTCCCCCTGTCATTATAAGATTGATTATAGGTCCTCCTCTCTCCATCACCAACCAAGTAGGAGGTCGTACCCATGATTTTGGAAACCAGTATAGTGTTATTCTCTATACTCATGCTCCTCAACAGGGAGGTCCATACCATGTCCACTTTGACCAGCATGAAGTTCTTCCTCACGCTTCAACCCACCAGGGTGGAGGTCATCCCCACACCGAAGACGTACCCTGCTCTGAAGAACCATCTTGGAGAATAATGGAGAACAACCATCATTGAAGGGTAAATCCTGGGATCCATCAAGCCATCATCAACCACATTTACTTATCTAGCTCTGTGGAAATAGGTGACTCGGTGAATGTGTTCCCACCTCGACTTCTAGAGTCTAGGGAGGATCTTGGTAGGTGACACATTCCATCATGAAAGGAGAAATACATAGGATCCTCAGATCCCAACACATGTACATATAAGTGGAGGAATATCATGCATCCTTCCAGGGTATCATGTTCCATCATTATCCATCCATTTTAGTCTCTCTCTCTCTACCTATACCCAAGATAATGGAGATTTGTTTTGGTCTGGGTTGACACCTTTAGATGGAGAGTACCATTCTAAACCACAGACATCTAATACCCAGATGATCACAGCTACCCTTGTACATGAAGTAGTTTCAAATACTCTATCCTCAAGGGATGTGATAATGTGATTAGCACTACTCTCGAAGGATGTTCCAGTATGAAGTGACCAAGTATCTTACACTGTGACTCCTCTACTGGTCAACCAACAACTGAACTGATCCAAATTGGTGCTACCAAAAATCTCTTAGACTACATTTATTGGAGCATGGTCAAACAAAGAATAGGGTTCTGAGAAAGAGGGATTTTTGGAGGCTCTATCCCTTAGCCAGCTTCTTTTGATATTCTAGCCATCTATAACTCCCATCATCGACATCCTAGAGGTCCTTGTCAAGGGTTAGGCTGTTTGTTTTTTCCATACCATCAGATCAATTCTTCACTACCTCCATGATTTTCGTTTGACCTATCCAGGAATCTAGGTGAACCTATAGAATATCAATTAGTTGTGTTGAAGTGTTGAGTTGGAAGAACTTACAATATTGGGATGATTAAAAAGAATGGATACTCCATTTCACTCTGAGAATGCACCCTATGCACTGTCAGTAATTTCAAATATCATGATCTTTACGATCATGACCACCCGATTTCCGCGTACTTCCCCTACCTGCTATTATATTCCTAAGCCTTCAGAAGCCATCACCTCTTTTTCCCTCTCTCCTAGAGTTCCCCTAGATTCCGTTATCCCTTAGGTTTCCCATTGTGTGGATTGTTCCTCTTCAGCAGCCCTCCATAAGGGCTCCATCAGAGAGGTACTATACAGCCCGTGGAGATCCCCCCTTCATCCCTTCTTTCCATAGGTTAACGTGTCCCTACCGAAATATTATGGAGAAGGCACATGTATATCTTTAGAAGTTCCTACTATATCCTTTACAAAGGTGGAGGAATGTTTGAAATGGTCACTGATAGAATATTTTGGATCATTGAAACCCCCTCTGTCGGTCTTTAAGAATTTCGCCCAAGCTTGGGATCTTTGATCCCCTGCCCAGATCTCAACGATCCCCAAAAACTAATTTTTCATCATTCTGGCCTCCGAAGAAGTCTTGTCCCATGTGTGGTGCAATGTTCCTCACCCATTCAATCACTGGAGTTTTAGCCTTTCTCAGTGGTTTTTGGATGTCCATAGGGGAAAAAAGAGCCCCATAGCTGCGGTCTGGATTCTACTCCTAGGCCACCCTCTCTCCTTCCAGAATAAATGTTTCTTGAGGGTGATAGGTGACGTCCTTGGTGGTTTATTGTGCTCAGATGCATGAAACAAATGTTGTTTAGATGCTATGGTAACGTGCTTGTGCGTAGAAATGGACCTCTCTCTCCCCCTTCGAGAGATAATTCTTCTTTTGGTGCAGGATAGTTTTTATTGAAGTTAAGACATCTACTTTATAGTCTTTCCCAGCTTCTATTCCCATTGGAACCTCCAACATCACTCTATCGAGGTGTGTAAAAAGGGTCATCAAGTGGACTCGCATCTCCCTCCTAGTGCACCAGGGCCCAATGCCGGGCGGTATACCTCATCCTCAGTTCCTTCCTCAGAAGTAGTCCAGCAAAACTCTCCTCATGTGGGAGCCTTAATGGTAAATCCCTTTCCTATTAGGTCAGTCTCCTCAATCCTCTTCCCCTAAAACTTTCTAGTTTCTTCCCTGATAATATGATATCCATGCCCTCCTATCCTCATCTATGTCCCCCCTTTCAGGATGTAGGGGCGATCTCTCCTGTTCTTTCCCCTCTGGATCCTAAGAGCCTTTTTCTAGACTCATCCCTACGTTTCCCCTGGTCCAACCCTCCATCCCTTCTGGCCTTGCCTCCCTCTCCCTCCACCTCAATGATTATCCCCCCATAACCATATGATGATGTCCTTGGGGAGACTTCCCCTATCCAGGATATCTCTTATGCCATTGGCTTGTGTTCTCCAGAATCTGGCCCTAGTCAGGAAGACAGGGAAGGCCTCAAAAACCCAGAGTTCTCCCCTCTATCCTCCTATAAGGTTTGTGGACCTCATTACTCCTCCTCTACTGGTGCTTCTACTCCCAAGGATCATGTGATCTCTATCAAAGTGGGATTATGCACTCAATCTCATTCCAGGAGCTTACAAGAACGTTCGTCATACCTCCTCATAAAGGATTCGAGCTATGGGGCTTGTGCTAGAGAACTATATTTTCAATGATTCCCATCCATGTTTGTAACACCCACAGACTAGGATCTAGGGTTAAAATATATTTTCTCTCCTCATAAATCAAAAAACACAAAGTGGAGGTAGTTGGCATTATAGAGCACAAAAATAACCCATCTAGGATCAGTGATTATTCCTGGAAAATAAAAATGCATAGAGCTATTCATGTCGACCCTTAAAATAGGAATGTCTAGATATTTTGGAATAATATATCCTCTGTTTATTTGGTTTATGTAAGAGATGAATACATCACCACCAAGGTTTCCAAAGGAAACTTTGGCCTCTTCATGACCATATTCTATGGGAACTGTGATCATCACCAAAGGGGAAGGATTTTGAGAGACCTCACAACCTTTGATCTGGGGACCCTTTCCTAGGTTTTTGGGGAGACTTTAATGTTGTGGCCAACCTGGAAGAAAGGAAAGGTAGGGGCCCCTTTCAGCGTAATCTAGTTTGGAGTTTGTTGAATTCATAGTGGGATCAGGAATTATGGATCTAGGATACTTAGGCGATAATTTTATGTGGTCTAACAATAAATGAGTCCCATGTTTCTTGTGGAGATGATTGGAAAGATGCATGGCCAATTTATAAGCCACCAGCATGTTCTCCAGAGTAACAGTGAGAAAATTGGGGTGGGTCCCTTCTAATCATTCCCTACTCTTGGTGTCTTTGGAATTAGGTCAGGTTCTTCAGGGGAGGTTCAGATTATATCAATAGTGGGTCAATATACTAGGGTTCATCACTGTGTTCAAGTCGATTTGGGATGAAACTTCTGAGGGAAACTCTTGGGTGGCCATCCACAAGAATCTTAGGAATCTAAATTCTATGATTCAGGAGTGGAAGAAAGAGTGCTCTACCCATGATGAAGATTTGGAGGAGGTGATGAAGCTAGTGGAATGTCTAGAAGGTAGATTAGAGTATGTTTGGTATGATCACACCTTTGAAGAGTATTCCTATAGGAAATAGGATCTATCAGAAAGACTTATATGGTCGGAATTCTTGGTGAGAGAGTATTCACGAATCAAATCGATCAAGGAGGGGGAAAGAAATACTACATTGTTTC
This sequence comes from Viscum album, assembly GCA_963277665.1. Lineage (NCBI taxonomy): Eukaryota > Viridiplantae > Streptophyta > Magnoliopsida > Santalales > Viscaceae > Viscum > Viscum album. The sequence goes on from OY728125.1 coordinate 885,290,704, forward strand.
ATTTGTTCTTCAAGGAAATAGATTGGATGGTGCAACCAAACATCCTTTTAGAAGATGGTACCTATACGAATGACATAGATGTGGTGGGCGATCTGGAAGATAAATTTTTCAAGAATATCCTTTTAGGTCCCAAACCTAATATGTCCAATGGGTACCCAGAATGAGCCACGGTCCTTTTTTAGGTGATAAAAAATGTATGATTTCCCAGGACCATGAAATGTTGTGGCCTATCCTAGAGGAGAAATAGATTAAAAAGTCCATGCAGAACCTTGATCTAGAGAGTTCCCCAAGTCTAGATAGATTCTATGGATCCTTCTATAGGGCCTCTTGGGACTTCTTGAAGATATATGTCACTTCATCCATCCAATATTTCTTTCGAGGTAGAAGTTTTCTGAGGATAGTGTTCGCCACCTCTGTAACGACCCAATGTTTTTCAATAGAAACTCCCTCCTTATAATTATGTCAGAAAATCACTTGAAAACACAACATAATAAATTACTAAGTGTTAAGTGACCTTTAAACATAAGTTTGTCACTTCTGTGTTTTGAATTTCGAAAATCCAACATACATGGTTGTTTTCAAGATGATTTTTGGATTCTATTGAAACAAAAATAATTTTCAGTGAATAGTAACTTACCCTTGTGAATAGTATCATACCCTTATGAATAGTTTTATGACCCTTATTAATAGTAAATCATCCAGCATAAGAGTAACCTTACCCATGAATAATTAAATAAAATTTAGACATCTTAGAAAGTGACAATTCGACCTTAGTAACCGTTTTGGTATTTTGTAAGTCAAAAATAATTAATTATAATTAATTAATAAATTTAAAATAAATTTTTTTTTCCAAAAATGTGTTCATAAATTATCTAAACAATTTCTTATAGTTTTTAGAAAATTTTATAAGGCCCTATGTAATTTTTGAAAGAACTATAAAACAGTTTTAACTTTTAAAAACTGTTTTTTTATGTAAATTATGACTTTAATTAAATATTAAATAAATAATATTTAGAAAATTATTTTTGAAAAAAGGACTTCATTTTTAGATTCTACATGTAGAAAAATTGTTGGGGTAAAGTTTGTGATTTTTCTGAAATACTTGAACTTTTTATGAATAGTGAAATACCGTAATTTACAAAAAAAGATAAATAAGGTATTTACAGAGTCATGTGTGATGTTCTGATGATGTAATCCCATTTGAGTTAGGATCACATGATAAAATTACTATTTTTTGTCATTCAATAATCACTATTCCTTGTCTTAGGGTAAATTAATAAACTAATGATTTTTATATTAAGGAAACCCCTCTCCCCTCTACTATAAATACCACCCTTCACACACTCATTTCCTCACACATCTCAAGCTCCAAACATTCTCTAAACTCTGCCCAAAAATCTTATTTATCCACTCTCCCACGTACAAGATCTTCTGATCTCATCAAAATACCAATCCAAGCTTTCTTAAGGAGGATCTCAAGAGAAGGATTTAGGAGGTAATCTCTCTCCCTCATCTCCTTTTTTTTCTTTCAAGTTCAAGTTCATTTCTTGATCTCTCCCCACCTATCTTCATAAAAATGGTATTTTAACTCCATTATTATACATTTACTGTAATTTTATTATTCTAATAGGATATTTTATCATCCAAACCCCTTTCCCTCTTCCTTTTATTTTATTAAAGAGAATGTTGTTCGTGAGGTGTTAATTTATCACCTTCAAGAACAAAATGCTTTCTTCTTCCATTTCTACCTTCAGATCCGGTCATGAAGCCATTTTTATGGTTTAACCAGAATATGTTATATGTTTTATCTCCTATTTAAAGTTCTTGAACTAACTTATGTCCATATTGCTAAGTGATAAATTAAAGAAAGTTCATTGTGATCCAAAAACCGCCCAAATTAACTCGAACAATCTTCATTTAATTTTTATCTAATGATTCATCCATAAGGTATATAATATATCTCAGTATAAAATCATTTTAAATTATTTAATTTCATTAATAACGTGTACTATTAGTTTTGGATGTTTACCCATTTTCTACCTGAACTTCAATTTAAGAATACAAGTGAACCACTCAAGAAAACCATAAAAACAAACATTCCCTAATACTATTTTTAAACTCTATAACTCATCCAAAAGAACATAAAATCACATAATGAAACCATAATGAACCATATTAATGTACACAAGGTTCTGGATTTCTAATTAATGAATATAATGGCATTATACCGGACATTAAAGAGAAGGAAGCATTCAGATACAATGTAAGGGGAAATTCTCGAACAAAAATTTCATCCTTCGGTTTCTCCCTCTTTCACTCCATTTTTGACATGGTTACTCCTAAAAAATCATTGGTTAATCATTTTATTTCTCTTTATGGGATATAGATGTTTACCAGTATTTTTTTCAAAAAAAAAATTTCCAAAATAACTATTCTTTTAAGAACTCACCTTTTACTTCTCATTCAAGGTTTATGGTTCTTGTATCGTGTATATTATTCTCTCTTTGTTTTGGGAACCCATTGTTTATGAATGTGTTATTCTGAGATTTAACCGATTAATTTCCATGGGTTATTTATGTTCACTTTTTATATTTTTTCACTGTGGAATTCATGATAACGATAATGTTATGATGCGACGGGTGCGCCTGAAATTATATAGCGCAATATGAATGTTTGAATGTGACGGGTGAACCCGATATTATACATCACTCCAATGCATTGGGTAAAGTGATAAATCTCATGAGTAAATGTAAAATGATGTGTTAAAAATATGATATCTTGGTTCTCAAGAATGTGTGGTAGTTAACCACTACGACATGATGTTTCATTTTTTATGCACTGCCACATTTCAAGTCTTTTATTTATGCTCCTCTCATGTTCATGATCTTTTTCCTATTTCATGATTATGCTCACCCCATGCTAAATTCTTCTTATCAATCCTATTACTGGGATTTTATCTCACCCTTCTTTATGTATATCCTCAGGTGGCTACATGTACTAAGGAGAAGACACGTGCCAATAGGAATCTAGAGAAGAAAAAATTAAATAAATGTTTATGCTTGATGTAGTAATTGTTATGTACGTTCCTAGTTTTCCCAAGACACTAAACCTTTGGAACCTCTATGTGTAATACTATTATGTTTTTTATCTTTAAAATGATTTAATAGTAATGTAAGAAAAGGTTAGGATTCTATAGTTGGTATCAAAGGAAAGTTTTAGTTAATTTGGGTGTTAGGATTGGAGAACCCTAGAGAAATCCTATAGCATGAGACAAAGTACAAATATTCACACAAGAATATTTACATAGGGATACCGTATGTTATGTTTTTTGGTATAAATTGTTTAAATGAATATGTTATTCATGACTTGTTTACTTATTTTTTGTTCTAACTTTTCTATTTTAGAAAATGGTGGGAACAAGGAGAAATCATGCCAACAACTCGTGTGAGGGCCAATGCAACGATTTCCTGAACGACATCCCCAATGATTTGGGAGGTGGAGTTCAAAACTTCATGGTGATGCTTACCCAATTATCTCAGGTTATGAACAATAACCATAATAATGGGGAACATCCTCCTTCACCAAAGAGGGGTAAACTGGCTACCGAATGTTTTATGCGGCAATAACCACCGACGTTTAGTGGATCCTCCAATCCACTAGTTACGGAACAGTGGGTCAACTCCATAGAGAATATCTTTTTTGTGCTTCACTGTTCTGAGATGGAGAAGGTGACCCTATCCATTTATCTTCTAGATGAAGAAGTTGATCAATGGTGGGATTTGATTAAGAACACCAAGCCAAGGGAGTAAATTGAAGAGATGGAATGGGAAGACTTTAAGATAATGTTTCTTAATAAGTATTTACCCTGAACTCTTCATACAAAGATGGAGAGAGAATTCATAGAGCTCAAGCAAAAAGAAGGATAATCGATCACAACCTATGAAGTAAATTGTAAAAGGCTTGCAAGGTACACTTTGTGGTTTGTTATCAACAATGATAGAAAAATTGATAGATTCTTTAGTTGATTAAAACCACACCATCAAAAGGACCTTTCAATTTGGGACATTGGGAGTTATGAAGAATTTGTTCGATGTGCTCTCAAACGGGAGATGGAGTTTGGAGAATGGTCCCATGGCTATGGTGATAAGAAAAGAAAGATGGAGTTTAATTCCGAAGGATCTAATGACAAAAGTGGGAAGAGAACTCAATGACCCACATGCCAAAAATTTGGGAAGTTGGACCATGGGAACTGCCTCCATGGGATGGGTAAGTTCTTCAAGTGTGGTAAAGGACACTATGATCAGGAGTGTCGAAAAGACATTAAAAAGAAATAGAATGTAGACAATGAAAGGAGAGAACCACTCATGGTTCAATGCTACAATTGTAGGGAGCTAGGGCACTATGCAAACCAGGGCCCTAAACCTCGAGTTCTTGAGGGTAATCAGCATTAGCAGCCACCAAAGCCAAAGGAAAAAAGGGAAGTATTATGCCATCACTACTGCAGAGGTGGAGCATGATAATGAATTCGTACAAGGTACACTTACTATACACTCAAGAATGGAAAAAGTCTTATTTGATTCTAGTTGTACCCATTCCGTTATATCTTGCAAGTTAGCTTGAACTATAGAATTGAATCCCTGAAACCTTGAAGTAGATATATCTATAAAAACACCATGTGGTGAAATCATTTAAACCCAAGTGTTTGACTCTTCTATTATTGGCTTATGTGGGAAGATTCTTCCTCAAAATCACATAATACTTCCCTTGGTGTAATTAGATGCTATAATGGTAATGGATTGGATCTTGTTATATAGAGCACATATCAGCTGTCAGGAAAAGGAAATATATTTTCATATTCAAAACCATCCCATGCTCCTCTAGAAATTCAAATAAGATCATGCAACTCCTTTGAAAATTCCTTCAATGGTGTGGATGTTGATTCCCTATGAAGAAGCATACCTCGCCCAAACGGTTGAGTCAAAGGAAATTGCCAACATTGAGGAAATACCCATCGTGAGGGAATACGGTGTTGTATTTTTTGAAGAGTTTCCCAGGATTCCCCCGAATCTTGAGGTAGAGTTCTCAATTAAAATCATGCCCAGAGCTACTCCTATTTTGAAGTGTCCCTATAGGATGGCTCCTATCGAACTGGAGGAGTTAAAGAAGAAACTGCAAGAGTATCTAGACAAAGGGTTCATACGCCCTAGTGCATCACCTTGGGGTGCACCAGTGCTCTTTGTGAAGAATAAGGATGGAACAATACGGATCTATATCGATTATCTAGAACTCAACAAGATCACCATAAATAACAAGAATCCTCTCCCATGGATTGATGACTTGTTCGATCAGTTAAGAGGAGCTCTAAACTTCTCAAAGGTGGATCTTCATTCTGGATATCATCTGGTAAAGGTGATGAAGGAATATATTCAGAAGACTACCTTTCGAACAAGGTATGGGCACTATGAGTTTTTGGTGACGCCCTTTGGACTTACTAATTCCCCTGCAATCTTCATGGATTTGATGAATAGAGTCTTTAGAAATTACCTCGAAAAAATTGTGGTAGTGTTTATCAATGATATTCACATCTACTCCAAGAGCAAGGAGGAACAAGAAGAACATCTAAGACTTGTGTTGGATACATTAAGAAAGGATAAGTTGTACTCCAAGATCAAAAAGTGTGACTTTTTTATAAAACAAGTCACATTCTTGGGACATCTGATCACAAGTGAGGGAATTTCTGTGGATCCTTCAAAAACAAATGCGATTGAGGAATGGCTCAGGCCCTCTAGTGTCACAGAAATCCATAGTTTTCATGGATAAGTTGGGTACTACCGACATTTTGTGATAAACTTCTCACGATTTTAAAGCCCGCAAACTAAGTTAACAAGGAAAGGGGTAAGGTATGTCTGGATGGAAGAATGTGGTGGAAGCTTCAAGGAGCTAAAGTTAAGGCTGATCATCACACCTGTACTCACACTACTGAAAAGTGGAGAAAGTTTTGTGATATATAGTGATGCTTCAAAGAAAGGTTTGGGTTGTGTACTCATGTAAAATGACAATGTGATAGCCTACGCCTCACGACAGTTGAAGATCCATGAGCAGAACTACCCGATGCATGATCTAGAGCCGGCAGCCGTGATTTTTCCCTTGAAAATCTGGTGGCACTAACTTTATAGAGAGAAGTGTAAAATATACACCGACCACAAGAACCTAAAGTATATATTCACAAAAAAGGAGCTCAACATGCGTCAAAGGAGATTGTTAGAGCTAATCAAGGATTACAATTTCTCTATTCACTGTCATCCTGGAAAGGTGAACAAGGTAGTTGATGCTCTAAGAAGAAAATAACCTGCTACTCTATCTATGTTGCAGATTGAGAAAGACCCTATCTTCTTGGATATGCAAATAATGGATTTGGAAATCATAAGGGTAGGGGATACATCCTACCTTGCCCAAATGATTGCGCAACCATCCATCCAGGAGAATATTAAGGAAGCACAAAGGGATTATGTGGAGATACAAAAGAGGGTGAATGCAGTAATAGAAGGGAAGCTGCAAGAGTTCCATATTGACGATGATGGTGTGATTCGGTATGGAATGTGGCATTGTGTGCCTTTATCACCTGGGATAAAGAAGGAGATATTGGATAATGAACATAGCTTAACATTCTCTATCCATCCTGGGAGTACCAAAATGTATTGTGATCTTCGAGAACACTTCTGGTGGGATAACATGAAGAAGGATATTGCGGAATATATATCAAGGTGATTGGTATGTCAACAAGTTAAAGCTGAGCGAAAAAAGTCCAAAGGTATGATGAAGCCATTTCTTATACCCATGTGGAAATGGGAAAATGTAACTGTGGACTTTGTCACAGGTCTCCAGAAGACATCGAAGGGAAATAATGCAATATGGGTTTTGGTTGACCGACTCACCAAGACTACCCAATTTATCACTATTCGGAGATATCTCTCTCTTGAAAAACTTGCAATGATATATGTGAAGGAAGTTGTGAGACTACACGGTGTTCCACTCTCGATTTTCACTGACTGTGATCCATGGTTCACATCTAAATTCTGGATGATTCTTCCATATGCTTTGAGTATAGAATTAAATTTCAGAACTTCCTATCACCCCCAAACTGATGTCCAGTCTGAAAGAACTATTCAGATGCTTGAAGATATGCTAAGAGCATCCTCTCTTGAATTCAAAGGTGGTTGGGATTAGCATCTCCCATTGGTTGGGTTCTCATACAACAATAGCTTCTACTCGAGTATTCAGATGGCTCTGTATGAAGCTCTTTATGGGAAGTGATGTAGAACTCCAACCTGTTGGGATGAAATTGGAGAAATAAGGCTACTTGGACCTAATCTTGTCCAAGAGATGACAGAGAAGGTTCAATTCATCCAGAAACACATCAAAGATACTCAAAGTCGGCAAAAGAGATATGTTGAAAACCGTTAAAGGGACTTGGAGATCAATGTAGGAGATAAAGTCTTCCTTCTAATATCTCCATAGAAGAGAGTCATGCGATTCAGGAAGAAAGGGAACCTAATCCCAAGGTATATTGGACCCTTTGAGATCCTTGACTGAATAGGAGCTGTGGCCTATTGTATTTCACTTCCACTGAATATGGCTCAAGTTCATGATGTGTTTCATGTATCATTACTAAGGAAGTACATACCATACCCCCCACATGTACTAAACTCAGAGGTGGTGCAGCTGGAAGATGATCTCTCCTATGAGGAGCATCCAGTAAAGATTCTGGATCAGAGGGATAAGGTTCTATGCAACAAGACAACCCATCTTGTCAAAGTGTTGTGGAGGAACCATAAGTTTGAGGAAGAAACATGGGAACCAGAAGAGGTAATGAAGGAGAAACACCCTCACTTGTTTGTGTAAAGTGAAATTTCGAGGGTGAAATTTCTTAAGGGGGGAAGAATGTAACGACCCAAATTTTTTCAATGGAAATTCCATCATTATAATTATGTCATAAAATAACATGAAAACACAACATAATAAACTACTAAGTGTTAAGTGACCTTTAAACATAAGTTTTTCACTTCTGCGTTTTGAATTTCAAAAATCCGACATACACTTTTGTGTTCAAGATGATTTTTGGAGTCTATTGAAACAAAAATAATTTTCAGTGAATAGTAATGTACCCTTGTGAATAGTAACATACCCTTATGAATATTATTATGACCCTTATGAATAGTAAATAATCGAACATAATAGTAACCTTACCCATGAATAATTAAATAAAATTTATACATCTTAAAAAGTGACAATTCAACCATAGTAAACGTTTTGGTATTTTGTAAGTCATAAATAATTAATTATAATTAATTAATTAATTTAAAAGAAAATTTATTTTCCTAAAATGTGTTCATAAATTATCGAAACAATGTCTTATATTATTTAGATAATTTTATAAGACCCTATGTAATTTTTTAAAGCACTATAAAATCAGTTTGAACTTTTAAATTTTTTTAAGTAAATTATGATTTTAATTAAATATCAAATTAATAATATTTAGAAAATTATTTTTGAAAAATGGACTTCATTTTTGGATTCTACACTTTAAAAATTTGTTGGGTTAAAGTTTTGGGATTTTTCTAAAATACTTGAATTTTTATGAATCGTGAAATACCGTAATTTACAAAAATAAGCTAAATAATCTAATTATAGAGTCATGTGTGATGTTCTGTTGATGTAAGACCACTTGGTTTGGTATCACATGATAAAATTACTATCATTTTTCATTCAAGACTCACTATTCCTTGTCTGAGGGGAAATTAATAAGATAATGAATTTTATATTAAGAAAACCCCTCTCCCCTCCACTATACATACAACCCTTCACACCCTCATTTCCTCACACCTCTCAAACTCCAAGACTTCTCTAAACTCTGCTAAAAAATATTCCCTAACCCCTCTCCGACGTCCAAGAGCTTTTGGTCTCATCAAAATATCAATCCTAGCTTCCTTAAGGAGTATCTCAAGAGGAGTATTTAAGAAGTAATTTCTCTCCCTCTTCTCCTTTTTTTCTTTCATGTTGAAGTTCATTTCTTGATCTCTCCCCACATATCTTCATCCAAATGGTATTTTAACTCCATTATTATACATGTACTATAATTTTATGATTCTAATAGAATATTATATCATCAAAACCCCTTTCCCTCTTCCTTTTATTTTATTAAAGAGAACGTTGTTCGTGAGGTGTTAATTTGTCACCTTCAAGAACAACATGCTTTCTTCTTAAATTTTGACCTTTAGATCTGGTCATGAAACCATTTTGATGGTTGAACCAGAATATTTTATATGTATTATCTCCTATTTAAAGTTATTTAAATAACTTATGGCCATATTACTATGTGATAAATTAAAACATGTTCATTGTGATCCAAAAACCGCCCAAATTAACCCAAACAATCTTCATTTAATTTTTATCTAATGATTCATCCACAAGGTATATAATATATCTCATTATAAAATAATTTTAAATTATGGAATTTCATTAATAACATGTAATATTAGTTATGTATGTTTACCCATTTTCTACCTGAACTTCAATTTAAGAATACAAGTGAACCACTCAAGAAAACCATAAAAAAACATTCCTGAATAGTGTTTTTAAACTCTATAACTCATCCAAAGGCACATAAAATCACATAATGAAACCATAATGAACCATATTAATGTACAAAATGTTATGTATTTCTAATTAATGAATATAATGTCATTATATAGGACATTAAAGAGAAGGAAGCATTCAGATACAAGGTAAGGGGAGATTCTCAAACCCAAATTTCATCCTTCGGGTTCTCCCTCTTTCACTCCATTTTTGACATACTTACTCCTAAAAAATCATTTGTTCATTATTATATTTCATTTTCTGGGATATAAATGTTTACCACTATTGTTTATGTAAAAAATATTTTTTCCAAAAGAACTCTTCTTTTAAGAACTCACCTTTTACATCTCATTCAAGGTTGATGGTTCTTGAATCAAGTATGTTATTCTCTCTTTGCTTTGGGAACCCAATATTTATGAATGTGTTATTATGAGATTTAACCCATTCCTTTACATGGGTTATTTATGTTCACTTTTGATATATGTTCCATGTGGAAAGCATGATAATGATAATGTTATGATGTGATGGGTGCGCCTGGAATTATATAGCGCATAATTAATGTTTGAATGTGACGGGTGTGCCTGGAATTATATAGAACTCCAACGCATTGGGTAAAGTGATAAATCTCATGAATAAATGTGAAATTATGTGTGAACAAGATTATAGCTTGTTTCTAAAGTATGTGTTGTACTTAACCACTGAGACATGATGTTTCATTTTTATGCATTTCTACATTTCATGTCTTTTATATATGCTCCTCTCATGTTCATGATCTTTTGCCTATGTCATGATTATGCTCACCCCATGCTATATAATTATTATCTATTCTCTTACTGGGCATTGAGATCACCCCTATTTATGTATATCCTCAGGTGGCTACATGTACTAAGTAGAGTACAAGTGCCAATATGAAGCTAGAGAAAAAGAAATTAAATAAATGTTTATGCTTGATGTAGTAATTGTTATGTACTGTCTTAGTTTTCCCAAGACACTAAACCTTTGTATCATCTATGTGTAATACTATTATGTTGTTTATCTTTAAAATGATGTAATAGTAATGTAAGAAAAGCTTGGGATTCTATAGTTGGTATCAGAGGAAAGGTTTAGTTAATTTGGGAATTAGGATTAGTGAACCCTAGAGAAAACCTATAGAATGAGACGAAGTACAAATATGCACACAAGAATATTTACATAGGGATACCATATGTTATGTTATTGGTATAAATTGTTTAAATGAATAAGTTATTCAGGACTTTTTTTCTTATGTTTTGTTCTAACCTTTTCAATTTTAGGAAATGGTGGGAACCAGGAGAAATCAGGCCAACAACTCGTGCGAGGGCCAATGCAAAGATTGCCCGAACGACATCCCCAATTATTTGGGAGGTGGAGTTCAAAACTTCATGGAGATTATTACCCAATTATCTCAGGTTATGAACAATAAATATAATAATGGGGAACATCCTCCTTCACCAAAGAGGGAGAAACTGGCTATCGATTGGTTTATGCGGCAATGACCACCGACGTTTAGTAGATCCTCCCATCCACTAGTTGTGGAACAGAGGGTCAACTCCATGGAGAAGATATTTTCAGTGCTTCACTATTTTAAGATGGACAAGGTGACCCTAGACATTTATCATCTAGATGGATAAGCCGATCAATGGTGGGATTTGATTAAGAACACCAAGCCAAGGGAGGAAATTGAAGAGATGGAATGCGAAGACTTTAAGATAATGTTTCCTAATAATTATTTTCCACGAACTCTACGTTCAATGATAGAGAGAGAATTCATAGAGCTCAAGCAAAATGAAGGAGAATCTGTCACAACCTATGAAGCTAATTTTACAAGGCTTTCAAGGTACGCTTCGGGGTTTGTTATCAACAATGATAGAAAAATTGAAAGATTATTTAGTGGATTAAAACCACACCATTAAAAGGCACTTGCAATTCGAGAATTTGGGAGTTATGAAGAAGTTGTTCGATGTGATCTCAAAGTAGAGATGAATTTTGGAGAATGGTCTCATGACAATGGTGATAATAAACTAATGATGGAGTTTCGTGTTGGAGGATCTAATGAAAAAAGTGTAAAGAGAACTCAATGACCCACATGCCAAAAATGTGGGAAGTTTCACCATGGGAACTGCCTCAAAGGGATAGGGAAGTGCTTAAAGTGTGGTAAAGGAAACTATGCTCAAGAGTGTTGAAAAGACACGAAAAAGAAATAGAATGTAGCCGATGAAAGGAGAGAACCACTCATTTTTCAATGCTACAATGGTAGGGATCTAGGGCCCTATGCAAAATAGTGCACTAAACCCTGAGTTCTTGAGGGTAATCAGTGTCAGCAGCCACCAAAGCCAAAATAACAAGGGAAGTCTTATGCCATAACAACTGCGGAGGTGGAGCATGATAATGAAGTCGTACAAGGTACACTTCCTATACACTCATGAATGGAAAATGTCTTATTTGATTCGGGTTCTACACATTCCTTTATATCTTGCAAGTTTTCTTGAACTATAGAATCGAAGCCCCAAAACCTTGAAGTAGAGATATCTATAAAAACACCAAGTGGTGAAATCATTGGAACCCATGTGTTTGACTCTTCTCTTGTTGGTGTATGTGGGAATATTATTCTGTCAAATATTGTAATACATCCCTTGGTGGAATTTGACGCTATAATGGGAATAGATTGGCTCTCGTTATTTAGAGAACATATCAACTATCGGGTAAAAAAATATATTTTCATATTTCAGACCATCACATGTTCCTCTACAAATGCAAGGAAGATAATGAATCTCCTTTGAAAAATACTTTAATGGTGTGGGTGTTTATTCCCTATGAAGAAGCATACCCCGCCCAAATGGTTGAGTCAAAGGAAAGTGACAACCTTGAGGAAATACCCATCATGAGGGAATTTGGTGATGTATTTCCCGAAGAGATACCCAGAATTCCCCCAGATTGTGAGGTAGAGTTCTCAATTAAAATCATTCCCATAGATACTCTTATCTCGAAGTGTCCCTATAGGATGCCTCCTATCGAACTGGATGAGTTAAAGAAGAAGCTGCAAGAGTATCTAGACAAAGGGTTCATACGCCCTAGTGCATCACCTTGGGGTGCACCAGTGCTCTTTGTGAAGAAGAAGGATGGAACAATGCGACTTTGTATCGATTATTGGAAACTCAACAAGATCACCATAAAGAACAAGTTTCCTCTCCCAAGGATTCATGACTTGTTCAATCAGTTAAGAGGTGTTTTATACTTCTAAAAGGTGGATCTTCGTTCTGGATATCATCAGGTAAAGGTGAAGAAGGAAGATATTCAAAAGATTTCCTTTCAAACAAGGTATGGGATCTATGATTTTTTGGTGATGCCCTTTGGACTTACTAATGCCCCTGCAATCTTCATAAATTTGATGAATAGAGTCTTTAGACATTACCTTGAAAAATTTGTGGTAGTGTTTATCAATGATATTCTCATCTACTCCAAGAGCAAGGAGGAACATGAAGAACATCTAAGACTTGTGTTGGCGACATTAAGAAAGAAGAATTTGTATGCCAAGTTCCGCAAGTGTGACTTTTGGATGAAACAAGTCACGTTCTTGGGACATGTGATCACAAGTGAGGGAATTTCTGTGGATCCTTCAAAGAAAAGGTGATTGAGGAATGGACCAGGCCCTCTAGTGTCATAGAAATCCATAGTTTTTGCGGATAAGGTGGGTAATACCGACATTTTGTGAGAAACTTATCACTATTGTAAAGCCTGTTAACTAAGTTAACAAGGAAATGGTTAAAGTATTTCTGTATGGAAGAATGTGAGGGAAGCTTCAAGGAGCTAAAGAGAAGGCTGATCATTGCACCTATACTCACACTACCGAAAAGTGGAGAAAGTTTTGTGATATACAGTGATGCTTCAAAGAAAGGCTTGGGTTGTGTACTCATGCAAAATGACAATGTGATAGCCTACGCCTCACAACAGTTCATGATCCATGAGAAGAACTACACGACGCATGATCTAGAGTTGTCAGCCATGATTCTTGCCTTGAAAATCTGATGGAAGAACCTTTATGGCGAGAAGTGTGAGATATACACTGACCACAAGAGCCTAAAGTATATATTCACACAAAAAGAGCTCAACATGAGTCAAAGGAGATGGTTAGAGCTAATCAAGGATTACAATTTCTCTATTCACTATCATCCTGTAAAGGCAAACAAGGTAGTTGAGGCTCTAAGTAGAAAAGAACCTGCTACTCTATCCATGTTGCGGATTGAGAAAGACCCTATCGTCTTGGAGATGCAAATAATGGATTTGGAAATCATAAGGGTTGGGGATACATCCTTCCTTGACCAAATAATTGCGCAACCATCCATCCAAGAGAAGATTAAGGAATCACAAAGGGATTATGTGGAGATACAAAAGAGGGTGAATGCAGTGATAAAAGGGAAGATGCAAGAGTTCCATATCAATGATGATGGTGTGATTTGGTTTGGAACGCGACATAGTGTTCCTTCATCACCTAGGATAAAAAATGAGCTATTGGATAATGCACATAGATTAACATTCTCTATCCATCCTTGGAGTACCAAAATGTACCGTGATCTCCGAGAATACTTCTAGTGGTATAACATGAAGAAGGAGATTGTGGAATATATATCAAGGTGCTTGGTATGTCAGCAAGTTAAATCTAAGTGACAAAAGTCCAAAGTTATGATGCAACCATTTCCTATACCCATGAGAAAATGGGATAATGTTACTATGGACTTTGTCACGGGTCTCCTGAAGACGACGAAGAGAAATAATGTGATATGAGTTCTAATTGACCGACTCACCAAGACTGCCCATTTTATCACTATTCAAGAAGATCTCTAGCTTGAACAACTTGAAAAGATATATGTGGAGGAAGTGGTGAGACTGCACGGTGTTCCACTTTCAATTGTCTCTGACCGTGATCCAAGGTTCACATCTAAATTCTAGAGGAGTCTTCAACATGCTTTGAGTACTGAATTAAATTTCAGCATGGCCTATCACCCCCAAACTGATGGCCAGTATGAAAGAACTATTCAGATGCTTGAAGATATGCTAAGATGCTTCTCTATTGAATTCAAAGGAGGTTGGGATCAGCATCTCCCATTGGTTGAGTTATCATACAACAATTGCTTCCACTCGAGTATTCAGATGGCTCTATATGAATCTCTTTATGGGAAGCGATGTAGAACTCCAACCTGTTGGGATGAAGTTAGAGAAAGAAAGAAAGTTGGACTCGATCTTATTCAAGAGATGACAGAGAAGGTTCAAGTCATCCAGAAACACATCAAATCTGATCAAAGTCGGAAAAAGAGCTATGCTGACAACCATCGAAGGGACTTGGAGTTCGACATTGGAGATAAATTCTTCCATCGAATATCTCCATGGAAGAGAGTCATGTGATTCAGGAAGAAAGGGAAGCTAAGTCCAAGGTATATGAGCCCCTTTGATATCATTGACTGCATAGGAGTCGTGTCCTATTGTCTTTCACTTCTACTAAATATGGATCAAGTTCATAATATTTTTCATGTATCATTACTGAGTAAGTACATAGCAGACCCCTCACATGCACTAAACTCAGAGGTGGTGCAGCTGGAAGATGATCTCTCCAATGAGGAGAAACCATTAAAGATTCTGGATCAAAGGGATAAGGTTCTACACAACAAGACAACCAATCTTTTCAAAGTGTTGTAGAGGAACCATAAGTTTGAGGAAGAAACTTGGGAACCAGAAGAGGCAATGAAGGAGAAACACCCTCACCTGTTTGTGTAAAGTGAAATTTCAGGGGTGAAATTTCTTAAGGGGGGGAGAATGTAACGACCCAAAGTTTTTCAATGGAAATTCCCTCCTTATAATTATGGAATAAAATAACATGAAAACACAACATAATAAACTACTAAGTGTTAAGTGGCCTTTAAACATAGGTTTGTCACTTCTGTGTTTTGAATTTCAAAAATCTGACATACACGGTTGTGTTCAAGATGTTTTTTGGAGTCGATTGAAACAAAAATAATTTCGGTGAATTGTAACATACCCTTGTGAATAGTAACATACCCTTATGAATAGTATTATGAACCTTATTAATAGTAAATCATCCAACATAAGAGTAACCTTACCCATGAATAATTAAATAAAATTTAGACATCTTAGAAAGTGACAATTCAACCTTAGTAAAAGTTTTGGTATTTTGCAAGTCATAAATAATTAATTATAATTAATTAATTAATTTAAAAGAAAATTTATTTTCCTAAAATGTGTTCATAAATTATCTAAATAATGTCTTATGGTTTTTAGATAATTTTATAAGACCCTATGTAATTTTTGAAAGCACTATAAAATCAGTTTTAACATTTAAAACTTTTTTTAAGTAAATTATGATATTAATTAAATATAAAATTAATAATATATAGAATTTTTTTAAAAAAATGGAATTCATTTTTGGATTCTACACGTTGGAAAATGTTTAGGGTAAATATTTGGGATTTTTCTGAAATACTTGAATTTTTAATGAATAGTGAAATATCGTAATTTACAAAAATAAGCTAAATAAGCTAATTATAGAGTCATGTGTGATGTTATGCTGATGTAATACCACTTGGTTTGGGATCACATGATAAAATTACTGCTATTTTTCATTCAAGAGTCACTATTCATTTTCTTAGGGTAAATTAATAAACTAATGAATTATATATTAAGGAAACCCCTCTCCCCTCCACTATAAATACCACCCTTCACACCCCCATTTCCTCACACCTCTCAAGCTCTATTCCTTCTCTAAACTCTACCCAAAAATCTTTTCTATCCCATCTCCCATTCCAAGAGCTTCTGGTATCATCAAAATACCAACCCTATCTTCCTTAAGGAGGATATCAAGAGGAGGATTTGAGAGGTAATTTCTCTCCCTCTCCTCCTTTTTTTCTTTCAAGTTCAAGTTAATTTATTGATATCTCCCCACCAATCTTCATACAAATGGTATTTTAACTCCATTATTATACATGTACTGTAATTTTATGATTTTAATAGGATATTATATCATATAACCCCCTTTCCCTCTTCCTTTTATTTTATTAAAGAGAACGTTGTTCGTGAGGTGTTAACTTATCACCTTCAAGAACAACATTATTTCTTCTACCATTTCTACCTTTATATCTGGTAATGAAACCATTTTTATGCTTGAACCAGAATATGTTATATGTATTATCTCCTATTTAATGTTTTGGAACTATCTTATGTCCATATTTCTATGTGACAAATTAAAACATGTTCATTGTGATCCAAAAACCGCCCAAATTAACCCAAACATTCATCATTTAATTTTTATCTAATGATTCATCCACAAGGTATATAATATATCTCATTATAAAATCATTTTAAATTCTATAATTTCATTAATAACATGTAATATTAGTTTTGTATGTTTAGCAATGTTCTACCCGAACTTCAATTTCAGAATACAAGTGAACCACTCAAGAAAACCATAAAAACAAACATTCCAAAATAATGTTTTAAACTCTATAACTCATCCAAAGGCACATAAAATTACATAATGAAACCATAATGAACCATATTAATGTAAAAAATGTTCTGGATTTCTAATTAATTAATATAATTCCATTATACAGGATATTAATGAGAAGGAATCATTCAGATACAAGGTAAGGGGAAATTCTTGAACCCAAATTTCATCATTCGGGTTCTCCCTCTTTCACTCCATTTTTGACATGGTTACTCCTAAAAAATCATTTTTTCATAATTTTATTTCCTTTTCTAGGATATACATGTTTAACCCTATTGTTTATGTCAAAAAAATGTTTTCCAGAAGAACTCTTCTTTTAAGAACTCACCTTTTACTTATCATTCAAGGTTGATGGTTCTTGTATCAAGTATGTTATTCTCTATTTGTTTTGGGAACCCAGTGTTTATGAGTGTTTTATTGTAAGATTTAACCCATTCCTTTACATGGTTTTTTTATGTTCAATTTTGATATATTTTCCATGTTTCAAGCATGATAATGATAATGTTATGATGTGACAGGCACGCCTGGAATTATATAGCACAATATGAATGTTTGAAAGTGACGGGTGCGCTCGGATTTATAAAACGCTCCAATTAATTGGGTAAAGTGATAAATCTCACTAGTAAATGTGAAATGATGTGTTAACAAGATTATAGCTTGGTTATCAATTATGTGTGGCAGTTAATCACTAAGACATGTTGTTTTATTTTTTATGCATTGCCACATTTCAAGTCTTTTATTTATTCTCCTCTCATGTTCATGATATTTTACCTATGTCTTGATTATTATCACCCCATGATATATTCTTCTTATATATCCTCTTACTGGGATTTTACCTCACCCTCTTTATGTATATCCTCAGGTGGCTACATGTACTAAGGAGAGGACAAGTTCCAATAGGAAGCTAGAGAAGAAGAAATTAAATAAATGTTTATGCTTGATGTTGTAATTGTTATGTATGGTCCTAGTTTTCCCAAGACACTAAACCTTTGGATCCTCTATGTGTAATACTATTATGTTGTTTATCTTTAAAATGATTTAATAGTAATGTAAGAAAATCACAGGATGCTATAACCTCTGGGGTGCTTATTCCAAAAACAAGGAACCCCACATTAGTCCTGCAATACTGTCCAGTGAGTTTATGAAACTTGTACTTACAAAATCTTAGCAAGTCTCACTAATGCCCGGATCTCTATCCATCTTCCCCGGTGGATTTACAAGGAGAAACATGGATTTGTGAAAGGGAGATCAATCCAAGGATCCATTTCTCTTTCCCAAGAAATCATTAGAGACCTAAACTTCAAAATGCATGTATAAAATACAGAGATCAAGCTCAATATGATCAAATCATTTGATTGTGTGGAGTGGGGCTTCATTAACTGGGTGTAGTAATGTACGAGGTTCTCTCCTTGGAACATTGATATCATATTCAGATGTTTATCCTCTTCATGTATGGTGGTCATGTTTATGGGTAAATCCTATGGTTTCTTTAAATCCACCTATAGACTTAGACAAGGTGATCCCATATCTCTGAGTCTCTTAATCATCTCCTAGGATATCCTGAGTCATCTTATACAGAGGATCTATACCAGTGGAGTGATTCATCCCTACCAAACGTGAAGGGGGTCTTAGTCTATTTCCCACCTCATGATCACAGATGACACCCTCCTTTTTATGAATATTGGAACTAGGCCGATAAGAGTTCTGAATGAGGTTCTAGATGAATATTTCTTCTAGAGTGGCCAGCTCATTAACAAAGACAAGAGCCTTTTATTTATTTCAAAAAGGTTTTCTCCCAACTGAACGTTAGCGGTCCAT
The DNA here is from genome assembly GCA_963277665.1 of Viscum album. NCBI lineage: Eukaryota > Viridiplantae > Streptophyta > Magnoliopsida > Santalales > Viscaceae > Viscum > Viscum album. The sequence continues at coordinate 885,309,689 of OY728125.1, forward strand.
AACGGCCTTTCCATGCAACAAGAAAGATTCCCCATAGAGTATTTGGGAGCTCCTATATCACTAGTCAGCATGCACATAAGAGACTTTGATTCCCTCACCAACTATATAGTGGAATGTATACACAAGTGGAAGAATAAGTACCTTACATTCCTGGGCCAGATTGTGCTGATAAATAGTGTGCTTCTTACAACCCCCATTCATGCACTATCTTCCATTAAAATTCTGAAGGGAGTCATTATCAACATTAATAATATCTTGGATAAATTTATATGGGACCCCAAAGCTGAGGGAAAATTCCACTGGTCCTCTTGGAATAGAATGGAAAGGCTGGCTAGCAAAGGGGGTATTAATTTTCATAGTCTCAGGGATACCCTTTAGTGCATGCATGCTAAAATGTCCTGGGAAATCCTAGAACAATGAAAATTGTGAGGAAAAATTATAAATACCTCCCAGTATATAAGTTTGTCATCAATAGAGGGTCTTAAATCTCCTTTATGGGCCATCATCACCCCCCTCATTCTGGAACATCAAGTTCATGCACATCGGATTGTAGAGAGGAGAGAAATTTCGTTCTGGCTTCATAAATCGGTAGGGGAAGTTCTTAGTTTCCCAAGATATCCTTCCCCCTTGATATCGTTTAGGGAAGAAAGCAGTCACCCATCCTTCATCAAAGTAGTGTTGGGTGAGGATCAACCGAACTCTTTCAATCTTATTGACATGTCCTCTGAAAATGATAAATGTCTTTTCACTCCTTCGCCCTCTGGGGCCTTACCTTCTTGGGACTTATTTCACTCATGGGGTGTGTAGGAGCCTCCGACCAGATGGAAAGATCCATTGTGTTGTAAATCCATTCCCAATAAGTTCAACTTATTTCTTTGTAGAATCAGAAACAAAGTTATCCCAACAGAGGAGAACATCAAATGTTGTGGGATCCTGTCGACGTCTGGATGCTATATTGTAAATACTGCAAGGAGAAGAGTGTGGACCACCTGTTCTTCATTGGAGAATGAGAATGTGCTATTTGGAATTTCATTGGGGAGTTCATAGGTCTCCATGTCTCCAACTTATGTGACCTCTCTTTCATGGAAAGTTGGTTCCATTGTTGGAGAGACAGATGTCCCAAGAAGATGGCCTGAACCATCATCCTCTAGGCTAGATGTTGGAGTATATGGTAGGCCCGGAACAAGGAAAGGCATGAAGGAGTGATGACAAAGGCAAACTTTATCATTATTAGGTCTAAATATATCCCCCTTGATATGGAAAATCTTGTCAGCAATTGGAATGAGGCTCCCTCGTTCTGTAGTTTGTAGGTAATCTCTCATATCCCTCTACATGTTAACTGTAATACCATCAGGCAATGGGTTCGATGGACCCTACCAAGCAGGGGCCTAAAACTCAACATGGATGTGTCATGAAAAATGGGGATCCTTTTGGGTGGAGGGTTGGTGTGTGATTCCCAAGGGCCGTTGGTGTTGGGTTTCTCTACCAGGATAGTCCAAGGGTCCTCCTTATAGGCTGAGGCCAAATCGTTCCTTACGGGACTCCGTATGTAACACCTCAAGAATGTTCGGGTTGAAGAGGCACAAACTGACTAGAAGATTCTTCATGATGTCCTGTATGGATTTTCCAATCCCCATGGTCCATCGAATACATCATCAGAAACTGCAGGGCAAATCTTAGTAACAAAATCATGGTAAAACACATGTGGATAGAGGGGAACCAAGTTGCAGAATATATTACTTCTTTGGAGGTATTGGGCCCTAACCCAATCTTCCATCATATGGTGAGCTCCCTAAAATCTGAGGGTGTCAACTTAGTTAAAGGGGATGCTCTTAGTATTCACTATTTGAGACCACCTTAAGGAATTCTTTAATGTGTGTGTTTCAATGTGGATTCTGTTGTTCTCTTCTTTTCTTAATAAAAATTCATAATTATGATGAGGATGAATAAATTCCTGTAACGCCTTGACCCCAGTTACCTAGAGTCGGTGCATTATTACATAACATTGGCATGATCACAAGAAATATCAAATCTCAAAAGACCGATTGGTTTAGTAGCCTTGGAAACACTAGATATATTCATAAAGTTTTACATTACATTATAAAGTGAAAAACTACTACAACAACATATTGTCTCCATAGTCCACACTATTATCCCCTCATAATAACCCTGCAGGTCATTCATAATTTACTTCTTCACATCCTGGGAAAAATAAAACATAGAAAAGGGGTGAGCTCAAATGCCCAGTAAGTATAACAATATAGCGGAAACATTCATAAATAAGAATAAACATTTAAGGCAATGTATAACTAAAACAAAAGCCTTTTAAACTTGAACTTCAACATAGTATGGAAAAAATAAAATGAAATAATGCCATTTACTTATTCACATGGATATTCTACTAATCGAATAATCACATGAAATATCAATAACCACTTTCATAATGATGGAATGCATAATGCCAAACTATCATAACCACATAGCCAAGGCCTCGTGCCAAGACTACAAAAAAGATTTTGCCGAGGCCTTGTGCCAAGACACTAGTTTGTCTCATGAGACCTACCGATGCATCGAGGAGCTATAGAGGGCTCCACCCGTCACATATTAAGTCCAATGCATTCTTATATGAAAAGGTTTAAACATAACATAAACATTCGTATTAAAACTAGCATATGAAATGTCAATATTTTCACCATAAATTATGAATGGTATAAAAAATAGCACATCCATAGTCAAACATATCACAAAACCTTCAATATAATATAAAAGTTTTGTATCATAATAAATCAACTTAAAATAAGCTTAAAATCCATCAAAGGATGTTGACATAGATGAAATCAAAACTATTTGAGAGAAATATCTTTTCTCGAAATCATTGAAAAGTCACACATTTATAAAGGATGTAATTTAAAAGAGATTTTTGAATCAATGTGTCCCATACCACTTTGAAACTTTTGAAAAGAAATATCATTTCAAAACCTTCATGTCCATATAAATAAATCCTTAAAATCATTTTTAAAACATGGACATTAATTAAAAATATTTAGAAAGATAAATCTTTAAAACATTGAAAATTATGATCTTGATAAAGAGTACCTTTCAAAAATTCTTAAAATATTCATTTTGAAATCATTTAAAAGTCACATAATTATAAAATAAAACATTTACTTTGAAAATATTCTTATAATATTGTAAGGGAAGCTTTGACGATTTTATAGCGGTGGTAAATAGCCTCACATGCCGTATAAGTTAAAAAAACATTCTTACCTTAAATTTGTCGAAAGGTAAAAAGTGCCTTGTTTGGAAAACAACGGAAAGATTCCTTTAAAAACACATAAGGGTATAAATGAATTTTACCCATATTATTTGTAAATAGTCAAAATGTTTTGAAATACATTTCAAAGAAACATGGATGTGGATGATAAAGAGATCCCAGTAGATAATTGTGTATAAACAACCTCGGATAATGAAGAGATTGTGAAATAAAACATTACCTTGTACTTTTCCTTGGTTGAGGGTAGGTTAATCTCCTGTATAATGGTGAAATAATTGTTATTAAATTATAAAATAATCATATATATTAATATGATATCATATATGATCTTTTAACATTTCTTTGTTAATAATATCTTAGTATTATCGTCGTTTCGGGTGTTAACTTACTCGTTTTATTTTATATGTTTTGTTACGTAAGCCATGTTTGTAATGGTTAGGTTGTGTCTTTTTCATATCCATAATGATATCAAGTCCTTAAAAATTATTTTTAAATCATCAAATGATAATTATACTTGAATGGATATGATGGAGAATGAATCTCATCGCATTCGTGGAGACGGTAGTCTGTACGTACGCACGAGCGACAATATCATTCTTTTGATATTAAAATAATATATAATTGGATAGTATATCATATATAAAGAATCATTATCATGTTATATTTATTATTTACATGAGTTAAACATCGTTATTATACCCATCCAAATAATAATATATTGAATAACAATTACACCACGACGTGGAGACTGTAAGCCGTACGTACGCATGTATGGTGACATGTTATTCAAAGGGTGGATAGAATACTGAATATGGTTGTACCATATTTATAATAACATCACAGTATATATAATATACTGGAGTTATTATATTAGAATGGTAATAAAAAAGAAAGAAGAATTGGAAGAAGAAATGAATTTGAAAAAGGGTGGTGAAAACATTACCTCTTCTTCGAGTTCTTCCTTTTGATTTGATCAAAAGGGCTCCTTAGGTTGGATTTATGATCAAAATAAGGCCTCTAGGTTGTAGTGAGGGAATTTGAGAGAGTATTAGGGCAGAGTTTTGCCGATCCAAAAGGATTTGAAGGTGTAAAGTAATTAGAAGGGGACTGCCCTTTTATAAGAGGGGTGAGGGGCACCTTTGGAAAAGATTGAAATATTAATTTATAATAAATTCATATTCGGTTTATAATGGCTGAAAAGTTTATTATTAAAAGTTCAAGGTGGGGATAGGTCTAAAACCATTCAAACAATAGAATTTAGACAGGTTTGGGTTACACTATTAACCTTATCTTTTAGTTTTAACTCTTAGTTAATTAGTTTGACATTTACCATGTCACTTTGTATTTTTATATTGTATAGTTAATAAACTTACTATATACATCCAATATACCCCAAAGTGGTCCATTAATGATACACCTATCATTATATAAGTCTTTTGGCCAAACCTTAGATTTTTAGGAATTTAATATCAATTAATAATATAATATTTGTTTTAAAAACTCTTTTATGTCAATTTTGACACTATTCAATAGATGATTTTTGTGAAACTCATAACAGAATGATTACTTCCAAAAAAGTAAATTAAATCAATTATAATCTGTAATAGTATCCTATAAAATTAGTTTAATTCATTGAAGTCTCAAATTATATTTATTTAGGTATTTATAATATCAATTATTTTAATTTTTCACTATTATGGTAATTACTGCATCATGATTGTGTCATAAATAAATTAAATTATTTAATGTCTAAAAATTATAAATAAAATATAACTATGTATATAATATTATTATATTTCTAATGAATATTTACAATCAAATTTATCTTATGTATAACCCTATATTAAAAATGTTTTACTAAATAAACTTTGATGTTAACTCTTTTAACTCTTATTTGAATTAAATAATAATAAATGTCCTAATCTAATCCAAGTGGACCTAAATGATAGTATTTTATTCCTAAGGTTTTTTTGGTCGAGACACACTTGTCCAATAGAATTAGGACATGTTTTCAGGTAATATTAATATCATTTCTACCCTTAATTACCCTATTTACTTTTAACTGTGGTAAATAAAAGTAAAAAGTTACTATTCACCAAAAATTATTTTCATCTCATTGAACCACATTTTACTTCTTGATATTAACCGTGTCTCTTGGATTTTCGAAATTCCATTCACAGAGGCGGTAAAATTAACTTTTATGAAAAATTCAGTTTTTTTAACTACCACTTAGTAGTTTCACTATTCATCAAAAATTGAAGTTTTTCAGAACAATGCCAAAATTTCACCCTAAGATATAATTGATATTCCGAATTCAAAAATGATGTCTATTTTACAAAATTCCAAACATATAAGTTACATTAATTAATTTTATAATTAATTCCCGTTGCCACAACAAATAATGTGTTTTTAAGAAACAATATATATCAAAAGATTGACAATTGTTTAGGTCCAATTTCAAAGTGAATTAATTATAATGAACACCATTGGATAAAATGGTAAAAATATATTCTAATTATACTTTAAAACCACTCAAATTCATAATTTATCACTATTAATTATTTTGATTAAAAATTTGTTTTTAATTAAAATTTAGTAATTTTCACTATTCATCAAAATATTAAAGTTATCCAAAAAGTACCAAAATTTCACCCTAGGATAATTTTGATATTCCAAATCCAAAAATGAAGTCCATTTTGAGAGATAGAATTTATAAAATTTCAAAAATTAGGTATTACTATTCATAACGGCTAGTTTGGTAAGTCATGGTGCGCTTTAACTCGGTGTTGCATGTAGTGCAAGTTATTGAATTATTTTGAAGAAATAACACACTATGAAATCTTGGGGTGTTACATTCTCACCTCCTTCAATAAATTGCATCCTCACAATTTGAAATTGTTTTTCGAAAATAAAAGGTTGAAAATAAAAAATATCTTTTTTCAGAAAACCCACATCGAAAATTGGGTTACTAAAATTTAGTCTTAATATGAGGAAAAGAGAAATGAAAGGGTCACCAACAAATTATGATCTCGATTAAGAGAACATTGGTGGAAATTAGAGACATATAATTGGAGGAAAAACATAAATATTTATAGGTAGTGATTGAGGTCATCAATCACAAACAAGTTTAAAATTGAGGTCCTTAAATTCATCAATCTATGATGATTTGAAATACCAGCGGTTCAAAAAAACATAGGGTATTAGGATAACACATTTTTGGTTTTAGGATTCCTTAAATAAAGTATAATAATTAATTTCTTCATAGAATAAGAGAAGAAGAAAAAATATATTCTTTACAAGTAGAGTTCCATCCTTTAACTAATTTCTACCACAAACTCATCTTTCACTCTAAAAGATAATAGAACGGAAAAAATATATTCTATTTATCCTATTCATATAGGGTTCCAAAAAAACGACTTTATAATTCATCTACCAGATCTTTTAAAAAACTACATTATTTAATCTCGAACATCACGTGGGTCAGTGGTAGGTGATACACCCTTGTCGCCCTTCGGTTGTGGGTTCAAGTCTCGCGGCCTTGCCGGACGCGACCAGTTGCCGCCCGACCTCTGGGTTATCCTTTTATGGAAATCCGAAATAATCCAAACTAGAACTATCCAAAATACTTCAGTCCAAAATTTATAAGGAAGGTAAACACAATAAATATCCTTTTTTCCACGTAATAACATGTGGACACCTTCATCATGTATTCTTTTAAAACACTACAACATCCTGAATTACCATAAAACCTTATTGATTACATTCATGATCCCTTATTCTTTAAAGAATAATAGATATACTCCTTCAATCCAAAAATGTTTTAAACCCCAACAATGATGGAATATACAAATCATTAATCAGTTTCAAGGTAGTCAAGAATATCCAATATAATTGTTCCAAATCAATCATGTATTAATCCAAAATCACTACCTAGGTATCAGAACTATATTATGGTTTATCATTCTCTCAACCATATATTTTCCAAAAATTTATCCTGCTATTGATTCACTTTTCTTTGTTCCACACAATCTCAAGTCCTTAATGAAATAGTACTGCAGTACTATCCTTATATACTCCAAAATTATTATAACAATTACATTGTTGATACAACACTCAAATGACATAAACAACACAAGAACCCTAATCATTCCTCTTCATCTGTGGTAGTATCATAACATGATTATTATCCAATATCATCATTTGTGGTATAGTCTGATGACTAGGACATAGATTTGCGTAGTGTCCAAACTCCTTGAAAATGAAGCATTGTACATTTGAAACTTTTTTCTTACCCTTGCAGTCACGTACTTTGTGCCATTTTCCTCCACACTTATAACAAACTCCCATTCCTTTCAGGCAATTTTCAGGGTGTTTCTTCCCACAATTATCACATATGGGAAAATTCTTCTTTTCTTTCTTCCCTTTATCCATCTTTCTCTCTTCCATCCTTTTCTTCTCTTGCTTCCCTTCAAAGCCATAGGACTCAGTAAAATCTTTACTTTTATTATCAACAGATGATATTAGTTCTTCATATGCTGATAATACATGGGAGACTATTTCTCTTTCAAATTCTGGCTTAAGACCATGAAAGATATGATCCTTCTTTCTCTTTGGATCATGTGCATTGCTAGAGTTCTCATTCCTTCTACTGGGCGCCATTTCTAAATAATGGCATACACTAGATTAGTTTATGAATAAAAATACCTAATCCCAAACTTGTAAGACACATAACATAAATTTAATAGTTTATGGATATAATCCATAATCATAAAAATTTCTCCTTTAAGGAAGTATATACTCATAAACCCCTCATAATGGTTTGTAAAGAAAATGAGAATTATCCTAAGCATATCCCTCGGGAGTGTTGTAACCAAGAGTGCAGCAAGGCCCGTTGTTGTGCACTAGTTCCCGTTCGAGTCTAGCTCAAAGTGGTGTTTTCGGGTTTTACCCCAATGTACATCTGTGCCAGAGCCGCCTCTACCTGCTCGTATCCAGACCAGGATTTATTTCTCAGAAGACTCACAAAATCTCTACAATACCAAAATTCTAGGAAGTTCTTATATACTAAACCTCAAAGTACATCTTAAAGCTATGTGCTCTAATCAGAGTTTATCTAAATCTAGCTTCCATGGTTTGTACTAAACTTCCTCTGATGCCAACTGTAACGCCCCGACCCCAGTTACCTAGAGTCGGTACATTATTACATAACATTGACATTATCACAAGAAAGATCAAATCTCGAAAGAACGATTGGTTTAGTAGCCTTGGAAACACTAGATATATTCATAAAGTTTTACATTACATCATAAAGTGAAAAACTACTACAACAACATATTTTCTCCACAGTCCACACTATTATCCACTTATAATAACCCTTCAGGTCATTCATAATTTACTTCTTCACATCCTGGGAAAAATAAAACATAGAAAAGGGGTGAGCTCAAATGCCCAGTAAGGATAACAATATAGCGGAAATTTTCATAAATAAGAATAAACATTTAAGGCAAAGTATAACTAAAACAAAAGCCTTTTAAACTTGAACTTCAATATAGTATGGAAAAAATAAAATGAAATAATGTCATTTAATTATTCACATGGATATTCAACTAATCGAATAATCACATGAAATATCAATAACCACTTTAATAATGATGGAATTCATAATGCCAGACTATCATAACCACATATCCAAGGCCTCGTTCCAATACTACAAATAAGATTTTTCCAAGGCCTTGTGCCAAGACACTAGTTTGTATCATGAGACCTACTGATGCATCGAGGAGCTATAGCGGGCTCCACCCGTCACATATTAAGTTCAATTCATTCCCATATGAAATGGTTTAAACATAACATAAATATTCATATTAAAACTAGCATATAAAATGTCAATATTTTCACCATAAACCATGAATGGTATAAAAATAGCACATCCACAGTCAAACATATCACAAAACCTTAAATATAATATAGAAGTTTTGAATCATAATAAATCAACTTCAAATAAGCTTAAAATCGATCAAAGGATATTGACATAGATGAAATCAAAACTATTTGAGAGAAATTTCTCTTTTCTCGAAATCATTGAAAAGTCACACATTTATAAAGGAAGTAATTTAAAAGAGATTTTTGAATCAATGTGTCCCATACCACTTTGAAACTTTTGAAAAGAAATATCATTTCAAAACCTTCATGTCCATATAAATAAATCAGTAAAATTATTTTGAAAACATGGACATTAATTAAAAATATTTAGAAAGATAAATCTTTAAAACATTTAAAATTATGATCTTGATAAAGAGTACCTTTCAAAAATTCTTAAAATATTCATTTTGAAATCATTTAAAAGTCACATAATTATAAAATAAAACATTTACTTTGAAAATATTCTTATAATCTTGTAAGGGAAGCTTTGAAAATTTTATAACGGCAGTAAATAGCCGCACCCTCCGTATAAGTTAAAAAAAACATTCTTACCTTAAATTTGTCGAAAGGTAAAAAGTGTCTTGTTTTGAAAACAACAGAAAGATTACTTTAAAAACACATAAGGGTATAAATTACTTTAACCCATATTATTTTTAAATAGTAAAAAAAATTGAAATACATTTCGAAGAAACATGGATGTGTATGATAAAGAGATCCCAGTAGATAATTGTGTATAAACAACCTCGGATAATGAAGAGATTGTGAAATAAACCCTTACCTTGTACTTTTCTGTGGTTGAGGGTAGTTTAACCTCCTGTATAATGATGAAATAATTGTTATTAAATTATACAAGAATCATATATATTAATATGATATCATATATGATCTTTTAACATTTTTTCATTAATAATATCTTAGTATTATCGTCGTTTTGGGTGTTAACTTACTCGTTTTCTTTTATATGTTTTGTTACGTAAGCCATGTTTGTAATGGTTAGGTTGTATATTTTTCATATCCATAATGATATAAAGTCCTTAAACATTATTTTTAAATCATAAAATGATAATTATACATGAATGGATATGATGGAGAATGAATCTCATCGCGTTCGTGGAGACGGTAGTCCGTACGTACGCACGAGTGACAATATCATTCTTTTGATATTAAAATAATATATAATTGGATAGTATATCGTATATTCAGAATAATTATCATGTTATATTTATTATTTAAATTAGTTACACATCATTATTATACCCATCCAAATAATAATATATTGAACAACAATTACACCACGACGTGGAGACGGTAAGCCGTACGTACGCACGTATGGTGACATGTTATTCAAAGGGTGGATAGAATACTGAATATGGTTGTAACATGTTTATAATAACATCAAAGTATATATAAGATACTGGAGTTATTATTTTAGAATGTTAATAACAAAGAAAGAAGAAGTGGAAGAAGAAATGAATTTGAAAAGGGTGGTGAAAACATTACCTCTTCTTCGGGTTCTTCCTTTTGATTTGATCAAAAGGGCTCCTTAGGTTGGCTTTCTGATCAAACTAAGTCCTCTAGGTTGTATTGAGGGAATTTTAGAGAGTATTTGTGCAGAGTTTGGCCAAACCAAAAGTCTTTGAAGGTGTAAAGTAATGAGAAGGGTGAGTTCTCTTTTATAAGAGGGGTGAGGGGAACCTTTGGAAAAGCTAGAAATATTAATTTATAATAAATTCATATTCGGTTTCTAATGGATCCAAAGTTGATTATTAAACGGTTAAGGTGGGTATAGGTCGAAAACCGTTAAACCAATAGAATTTATACTGGTTTGGGTTACTATATTAACCTTATCTTTTAGTTTTAACTCTTAGTTAATTAGTTTGACATTTACCACGTCACTTTGTATTTTTATATTATATAGTTAATAAACTTACTATATACATCCAAACGACCCCCAATTGGTCCCTTAATGATACACATATCATGATATAAGTCTCTTTTCTGAACCTTAGATTTTTATGAATTTAATATCAATTAATAATATAATTTGTTTTTTAAAAACTCTTTTATGTCAATTTTGACACTATTCAATAATTGATTTTTGTGAAAATCATAACATAATTATTACTTCGAAAAAAGTCAATAAAAGCAATAATAATATGTAATATTATCCTATAAATTTATTGTAATTCATTAAAAGTCTCAAATTATATTTATTTGGGTATTTATAATATCAATTATTTTAATGTTTCACTATTATGGTAATTACTATATCATCATTGTTTCATATATAAATTAAATTATTGAATGTCTAAAAATTATAAATAAAATATAATTATGTAGGTAATCTTATTATCTTTCTAATGAATATTTACAATCGAATTTATCTTATGTATAACCCTGTATTAAAAATGTTTTAGTAAATAAATGTTGATTTTAACTCTTTTAACTCTTCTTTGAATTAAATAATAATAAATGTCCTAATCTAATCCAAGTGGACCTAAATGATAATATTTTATTCCTAAGGATGTTTTTGGTCGAGATACACTTTTCCAATAGAATTATGACATGTGTTAGGGTAATATTAATATCATTTCTACCCTTAATTACCCTATTTACTTTTCACCATGGTATATAAAAGTAAAAAGTTACTATTTAGAAAAAATTATTTTCATCTTATTGAACCACATTTTACTTCTTGATATTTACCGTGTCTCTTGAATTTTCTAAATTCCATTCACAGAAGTGGTAAAATTAAGTTTTATGAAAAATTCAGTTTTTTTTAACTACCACTTAGTAGTTTCACTATTCATCAAAAATTGAAGTTTTTCAGAACAATGCCAAAATTTCACCCTAAGATATATTGATATTCTGAATTCAAAAAAGATGACTATTTTACAAAATTACAAACATATAAATTTAATTAATTAATTTTATAATTAATTTCCACTGTCACAACAAATAGCGTGTTTTTAAGAAACAATATATATCAAAAGATTGACAATTGGTTAGGTCCAATTTCAAAGTGAAATTATTTATAATGAACACCATTGGAGAAAATGGTAAAAATATATTCTAATTATACTTTAAAACCACTCAAATTCATAATTTATCACTATTAATTATTTTTATTAAAAAAGTTGTTTTTAATTAAAATTTTGTAATTTTCACTATTCATTAAAATATAAAAGTTATCCGAAAAGTACCAAAATTTCACCCTAGGCTAATTTTGATATTCCGAATCCAAAAATGAAGTCCATTTTTAGAGATAGAATTTATAAAATTTCATAAAGTAGGTATTACTATTCATAACGACAAGTTTGGTAAGTCGTGGTGTGCTTTAACTCGGTGTTGCGTGTAGTGCAAGTTATTGAATTATTTTGAAGAAATAACACACTATGAAATCTTGGGGTGTTACAATTCTAGTGGATCAGCACCTTGAGTCACCCAACTATTGTTAGACCCTCAAACAACATTGTGTCAAGAGCCTAATAGTGCTCTGTCTAATTATAGAAGAGGCATCGTCGCATGTGCTGACAAAGGGTTGGGGACAGTATACTACTCTCCACTTCATCCTTATCCTATGAGAGCCTAACTTAACTATTGGTGAAGAAAGTTCTACTTAGGGTATAGTTATGGTAAGCATGGTCATCCCCCCTATACGATCAAGAAAGTGGGGTCACTGACACAATGTTTGATATGGAAGATCTACAACAAGGGTAATCATAGTACTAGAAAAACCGTTATATAGGTTTCATCACCTGCCAGCAGAGGAAGATACTCAACCTTGGGGATCCCTCTGAGACATTTTCTTCCCATAAAAATATTGTTAAGGGTAAGAATAATGTTGGACCCTCCAATCCATCTATGTTTTTAGAGAAGATATAGGTGGATCCTTTGATGGTATCCTTTCTCTAGCAGGCAGTGGATCAGGAAAGGATTATCAGTGAGCTCATTGTTGATCAGCATCTAGATTATGATGCTTCTCAATGGGATCCCATTCCCCCCCAGTGGGGAATAAAGCCTCCTTGGTTAGTTTCCACTAACTAAGCATTAAAATTTTACACATCTGGATAGATCAAAGGCTGTATTTTATAGAATGTGTCCAAGATATGAGTTATCAAACCCTCCTAAATAGCGTGATTACCTTCTCGAGATCCATGTGATGCCACTCCATAGGCTGCTGAACCCGCTTATAACGTCGATGACCTTTTCAATGGCTTGGTGTTCATTAATCCTCGTCAAGAAATAGATCCTCATAATGGTGATTTGATAGCTTCTCTCCCCAATCACCTTGAGGACTTTGAGACATGACAAGTGGTGATCCCACCAGGCATATGGTCATACGCAACATGGGTGGATGGCATGCGAGTACCCCCAGATTTTGGGAACCCCAGATTTTATCTATTAAAACATATGGGTGACACAATGCAGCACTTGGAACACTTTATCTCATGGTGTCGGTCCTTGTGTGGAACCCTAGAGAAACAAAAGGTTTCTAAGATTTAATCCTTCATCCAGATATTGGAAGGACCTGCGTTTTTCTAGTATAGCTGGATGCCTGTAAGGTCCATCACTGGTTAGGAAGATTATCACAGACAATTCCTTTACCAGTACATCTCCACCACATGTAAGAAAAACATTGTTTGAATCTTCAAGTGAAATCAAAGGCCAAATGAGTGAGTCATATATCTCATCACTAGGTGGACGAGCCTCACATACTCACTCAACAAGATTTTGACTCAAGAGAAGATAATAACGATGTGTGTGGGGATTTTCAAGACTGAGATGGTCCCCAAACTTATCACTTGGAAATTCCTATGAGGGTTTTTGGATTTTTAGGATATTTCCCAATGCCTAGAGGAAGCCTTGTAGAAATCCAATAAAGCATGCCTATTGCCACTTCCAGCTTCTATGAGAAGGTATTCTGGGGTATAAATTAGCATCGCCATATAGGTAGAGGCCCCGAAAATATTAGAGCATTTGGCCCCGTTTTTAAAAGATCCTCATAGAGAACGTCCTCAACTAGAATAGAACCACCAAGATCAGCCTCACTTAGGTACATAATCTATATGTACCACATCTCCATGAACATTTGCTTAGAAGAGAGAATTCAACTCTGGACCCTGATCAAGATTACTCTCAGAGTGCTCTTATCAGATATAAGGAACAAAAACTATTCTTTCAAGGATGAAATGGTCCCTATTTATTTCTTTAGTGACCTGGAGTATGGGATTTTGAAGCTTCTAGAGTGTAGGAGGCCTTAAGAATCTAGACACAATGATTTCCCAGACCATTTACCTTACCACTGGAATCATGGACATACCCTGAAGGAATGTTATGTGCTCAAGTATTGGCTCTAAGTCCAAGTGGATAATGGTTTTGTCAAGTTGGGTGACGTCCTGGCACAAGTCACACATATATTTGTTGAGACCGACATCAACAGTGAGGGTTCAGGTGAATGGAAGATAACTTCAAGTCATGGAACCTAGAAGTTTGATAACCTGTTTACTCATAGAGAATTTTATTTCACCAATGGTGTTATCTATGTTTTCCAAGGAAGGCTAGTACATTATAGAGTCACCTCACCTTCTTTTTCTATTTCCTATGTATCCACATCACATTACTACAAGTATTAGAAGAGAAGGACCTGATAGTGCATGGGAAATTAGATTCCCCCACTGGTACCAAAGTCATATCATACCCTCAGCAATTTCATGCCTCTAGAGTGGAGAGCTATGCCCATGGCCTAGCTAGCACTAGATTATTTCACTGATGATTAGTATAAGTACACCTCTCTGAATGTCATCGAGATGTTAAACCTCTTCACAGTTCTTGATGATGAGGAATACTAGGAAAACCCCATAGGTTCCATCATCCAACTCCATCGAAGGAGAGTCTAAGACCATCCTCTAGAATGCTCAGGCCAGTGCTCTGGACCAAGTTATTCATGCTACCAGGACCATGTAACAGGTGTTATAGAGAGTTTAGTAGGCACTATCCTCTCATCTCACTACTTCAAACACACCTCCACAGCTAATAGTTTTGGTTGACTGAGAAAATCATTAGTGACAGAATCGTGATTGACCGCATCCATATAGAGTTAAGCCTCATCCTATTGAAAGTCATCTGATATTGGTTTAGATTTGGGAAATCGGTTAGTAGTAGGATATCACCAACACTATCCAGAACCCATCATTTTAGACAAAAACATATATCATACCCCTTACTAGGAACATTCCCCTATAGGAAAAACGTGTGTTTTTCATGGAAGTATGATGTGATAAAGAACCTCACTAGAATACCTGCAAGCCTATCAATCCTTTAGGCCCTTTGATTGTCACTATAAATGTATAATGCCTTTGTAGAGTCCCTGATAATCACCCTCTAATTAAAATTTGAGTTAGCTACCATAGAGGAATACTATGTAGAAGAGGATAAGTGATAAGTATGTCAAGTAATCATATAGTTCTTCAATGAGGAGTAAGAAACCCTTATTTAGGGGTACAAACACACACTGTAAAACTTAGGCCAGTTCAATGGCATGAAGATCTGTTGCTTCCTGGTCGACACAGGTTCTGAGATCAATCTCATGCTGACCTATATTATTTACATGATGGGGTTGACTGAAGAAGTTATGACTCCTTCAGATTTAAAGATTTAGGGTTATGGCAGAATCAAGTAGATACCATCTAGAAGGATTTAGTTAAAACCCCTATTTGTTGGATTGGTAACAACAATTGATTTCATGTTTTTTATCACAAGATACTACCTAAAACACACTACTAGGTAGTCCTTGTCTTTATCTACAAGTGTTATCCTACTCCTCATATCACCAGTGCCTCATGTAATCCATCAACAGTCGAGTAGGTGTGCTCTAGGGTGATTTTCCCCTTTTGACTCATTTGATGCCCACTATATGAATGAAAAATATTATAAGAGAGAGGGTAAGTAAGTTAAGAACTATGATTTGGATCACACAACCACTATATAAAATTCATTTTTAGACTTGGATGTTGCTTTTATTCTCCTGACTCACCAGCTAGAACCCATAATGCCAAATCTGGGAGGCTGTTTTTTCATCTCTGAGAAAAAGGGTCATGATGTCCTTAGAAGTATGGAACATCCAAGGATTACCTAATACTCTTACACAAGACAATAATGAGTGTTTTCAGAGGCCCCCACTCCTATAAGTTACAGATAAGTTCACCCTATAACACCATTTCATGGAACTCCCACATATTCTATAGAATAGGGCTGAATCACTATAATTGCACTCACCACAATTGATTTGACATCAAGCATGTACCCCATAGTTAGAGGAAATATAGAATTGGTTTGATAGACTCTATTGTTATGAACTCAATGGATCAGGAACCTCTCAATGGATATTTCATATCTTCCCAAGTAGGCACCATTTTCCCCCTAAGTCATCCAGCCTCTAAGAGTCATATCCTCTTACATATTCTCCTACCTTAGGCGATGAATGAGGATTTGTAAGATAATCCTACTACATTTTAAGAGGGGTTATATACCAATATTGATGAGTCAATGTAGGTTAACCTCAGTATCGAGGATGATCTGAGGCCAACGCTGATTAATGTAGCCATTCCCTCAAAGAGAAACAGTAGTATGTGAATTTATTGAAGAAAAATCATGAAGTTTTTTACTATAGTTACGATGAGATGATAGGACTATACCCTTATATCACCACTCACCATCTTCGTCTCTTAGAAAGTCAACATGGGTTCAACCAACCACCTAGAAAAATGCATCCCTCCCATGGTGCCATGGCCGAGTCTGAGGTTTATAAGATTATCAAATCCAACATCATCATGGAAGTCCAAAACCCGAAGTGGATAGAAAATATCATTATAATCAAGAATAATAATGGGTATATCAGAGTCTTATTAAATTTCAGGATCTCAATCGTCATTATCTGAAGGATGATTTTCCACTTCTACATAAAAAGTTTTTGATCTATCCCATATATGGGTTCAAGACCTTCTCCATCATGGATGGGTACTTCAGGTACAGTAACATTAGGATGGACCCTGAGGATGAGGATTCTAAAACCTTTAGAGCATCACAAGGGACCTTCTTCTACCAGGTGATTCCCTTCATCCTAAACAGTGTAGGATCCACTTATCATTAGGTGATACACCACATCTTCAAAACAAATCTCATGACATTAGTGGAATGCTATGTGGATGACTTGGTGTTCAAGTACCACTAGCATCAGGACCATCTCAAAGACCTTGATAAAGTATTATACTTACCTCACTCCTAGAATTTCAAGATTAACCCCTTGAAGGGTGTGTTTGGGGTTACATCTGGAAATTTCTTTAGCTTCATCATAAGATGCAGAGGAATCTATATCAACCCAGAGAAGATCAAGGCCATCAGCATGATCCACCCCCCCAACTAAAGAAACCTATGGGAGATCTGAGGCCTCCAATTACACTTAACGTATATATGTATATTCACTAAAAATATGCAGATAAAGTTTAATCCCTTTCTGTGGATCATGGAAAAAATCCACCATATACCAATGGGATAATGATTCCTAGACCGACTTTGAGGAAATAGAGCATTACTTTCTACAAAATCTGGTCTTGATGCCACCCATCCCAAGGAAGCCTCTACTCCTCTATGTGACCATCCAAGAATGGTCCCTTGGATCTCTTCTCTCCAAAAAAATTAATGAATTGAGAGAGAAAATTTTATACTATCTCAGTGCATGCTTAACAATATAGGGGCTACTTATTCCCCTATCGAGAAGAGCTATCTCATGCTAGTTTATGTAGTGTATAAGTTATAATATTATCTAGAAAATCATTAGATATAATTGTTGTATTGTGTAGAACCAATAAAGTATATCTCAAATCACCTAGGATAACATGATGACTGGAATGTTGGTCAATGACCCACAATTAGTTTGACATCAAGATTGTTCCACAGAAATCCGTCAAGGGTCAGACATTGTGACACTTCCTGGCTACTCATCCATCACCTGAAGAGCTTCCCATGGATGTTTATTCCCATATAAGTCCATTATATTAGTGGTCCTAGATATTCATTATTGGTATATTCACTTTTATGGTACATCCCATATCCCAATCAGTATAAATATCTGCATCTTCAAGCTTAACAGAGTGGTCTTAGGGATCATCTCCATCACCCTGAAATAGGATGTTCTATCGTACTCATTCCTATTATCAAAAGGTTGAACCAAAACTAAGACAAAGCGTCATTATCTCATCACTGGTCTTGATATGGCCCTCATGATTGATGTTTCCCACTTACATGTGAAGGGAGACTCCTACTTGATCATTAGAAAAATTAAATGTGATTACATATTTAGAAATCCAATGCTTGTGCCCATTTAAGAGAACATTTTCCAGTTAAATGCCTAGTTCCCTTCTTAGTATAAAGTGAATCATGTCCCTCAGTTGTAGAATAGTTAATCTGACTCCATATCCAGTTTATTTGTGTCTCTTTCATAACCTAACTAGAATGACATATCCACTCTTGTGGCACACCAGAGATTTAGCACTCCCATCATTCCAGAAGATGATGATAGGTAACAGTTAAAATAGTTGGTCACTGGTACTTCCACGTCATGATACTTGGGTTCCACCATAGATGAGGAAACTATTTATTTGATAAATCCTTTCATGTAATATCTCTAGCATGGGATTATTCCTCCAGAGAAAGACGAGCATGAGATATTTGAGAATGAGTTAGTCTGTCAGTGTGCATCACATTTTTTCTTCAACAGTGAGCCTAGTATCTATAAGAATATCTATAGATATGGTTTTGATGTAATTTTTCTCCATTGAATCTAGGGATATGAGACTCCCTAGGTCATACAAGAAGTTAATTTTGGGTTTTGTTGTGATTGTCAAGAATAATTGAAGTTATCACACCGGATTCTGTGGCTGGGCCACTTCTGGCCAACTATGGTCGCTGACTGAATTGATTATGACAATAAGTGTCACTAATGTTAGATCCATTCCAACATTTTTCATCAACTACTATATCCACTCCACACCACAAAGTATTATTTTCCATTTTCAGTATGGGTACTTGATGTTGTGGGATCATATCATCTATTAATATCTCATCAGTGAAGGTTCATTCTGACTATGATGGATTTATTTTCCAAGTGAAAAGAAATGATTCATCTCAATGAAGTTAAGGCCCAATCCATGATTTAATTAATGATATCCCATATCATTCATTGATTTGGATTCCCTTACACCATTCTCACCAACAGCGGTACAAACTTCTGGTATACCGAGATGAAGATATTGTAATCCAAGTATCAAAACATACTTTTCGCTACCATGCATATAAAATTGGGAAATCAAGTCATTAAATAAGACACTCTCTTTAATTTTGTAGAATATGATGGGATAGAAAAAAGAAAATTTATCCAAACAAGCTCCCCAACATTCTCTAGGATTATCATAAAATGAATTATAATTCCTCTTGGGAAATTCCATATCTCATGGTCTATTAAATAGAGGCATTCCTACCCATTGAGGGCCATTTTACACTACTTCGAACAATTTTATATGACCAGAAGACATCATACATAATATCTTAGGTCTATCTAGTTGATTTGGAAACCCTAGAAGATAATATTCTCTAGGCCTTGAATAATCTAGAGGGGCACCAAAACTGGATAGTGAGATAGTTCAATAAAAGGGTTTTCCTTAGCTCCTTCCACCAGAGTGATACAGTGCAGGCTATTAGAAAACAAATGATACCTGGAAAGTAGTTTCCAAAGTTGAATCATCATTATAATGGACCTTACATCATTCATAGGGTCTATTCCAATGGTGCATACTAACTGATCACTATATATGGGGATTATATCACACCCCCAACAAATAACAAGTTTCTCAAGTAGTATTTCACATAAAGATCTTGCAACAACCTAGTTGCATGAAATTAAACAATGTAACAATAACACACACTTGTTTCGAGGTGTGGGAAAAACAATTAAATCCCCATAAGGGTGTAGTATGAATGGTAACCAAAATGTTGTTCTCTAAGGATCAGTATTTTAATCTTGGTGTCACTTAAAAAATAACAAGTTTGAATAATTTAAAAAAGAAATAGGTTTTCTTAAAAATGATTGCGAATTTAGTATGAGAGAGAAGTTATTGGATTTAGGTTGGGTTTTCATATTTGTGATTTCATCATATTTTTTAAGAAAATATGAACTCTTTGGTTTTAGGAAAAATAATTAAGTGAATTGAATAAAAATTGTTTGTTCATTTCACCTTTGATTTAATTATGTATTCAAGTGTATAAATATTAATGAAATAATATTAATTAGATATGAAATAACAAATATGGTATTGATTTCCCTAAATAATTAAATTAATCTATCTTAATTTCTCCACGAGATTTAGCAATCACCAAATCACTCCCTTAGTTGATTTTCTTCATAGATTAACCAATCGATGTAAAAATGAATAGATCAAGAAAGTGTAGAATAATATATAAATAAAAGAAATATAATATTTAAGAATAAATAAAAATAAAATATTATTTAATTTAAATTCAAAAAAATTAAATTGAAAATCATTCATTTAAAAGAAAATAATTCATTTTAATAAAACTTCCGAAACTAAAACATCACAAAATGGGGCCCCCCTTCCATTCACCCATTCAGAAAGTATTTTACCCCTCCATGAAAGGTGGATTCATCAAATTAAAATAAAAAATAAATATGTAGGAAGGAATTATGAATGAATAATAAGTAGGAGGATGTTCTCCTCCTCTTTTATGCTTGCTTCTAGTAGGAATGGGATGTGAAGGAATGATTTGAGAGGTAGGAGATACTCACCTTTTATAGGAATAATTCTGTCCTCTGAAACTTTTCATGTTTTTAGACCATTTAATTTTCGATTCACGCGTGGAACCTTTCTTCCAATTTGTTCATAATTTTTTTTCCGTTCACCATAAAAATTCCATCTAATTTGGACACCGGATGAATGAGGTAGTACGTTTTAATTGGCAGTTTTTTTCTGGATGAAGCTTCCAAGATGGTTCATGAAAACGTATAACATTCAACGGTAGTCTTAATGACTTAAAAAATCCCTTAAATTTCTTTAAGATCTATCCCTATCTATCTTCGTGATATCACAGGTGGAATCACCTCAATTGGATGTGTTTAGGACGAGTTATGGTTCTGTTACGGTGGTAGTATCCACACTGTCCGCTCGCAAAAATCATAAACTTCATTGATTTTTGAAGACCTTTGGATGGCCTAATCATCTCCTAGTCCAGAAGAAAAAGTTGAAGGAAATAAAATATGGATTCTAAACAAAATTAATCACTAAATTTTGAATTATATTTTTTTTAATAAATGACAAAAATACTCTTGTGGTCAAAATCTATCCAAAATCCAGAATTATTCACTTTTCTCAATTTTTCTAATTTTCACCATAAAATTAAAATTACCCATTATTTTAATAAAACAAGTAAATAATTGGGTTTTATTATTGAAATATAGTAAAAACTACTCATTTTTTGATTGAAAATTTGTTCATAAATTTTCTCTGTCAAATACCCCCACACTTAAACCATGCTTGTCCTCAAGAATAAAATATCAACATGGAAATCAGAGGACACCAATGTTACCAATATTCAAATTTCAATGCAATATAATAGAAAAAATTTCAATTTGAAATAAAAAATTCAAAAATTAGCATAAAATATCAATTTAATTTCCCATTTTACAAAGAAACAAATAATTCCCATATTTTACTTTTCCCCTTTGAAAATTGATTGAACATATCCTTTCATTCATTCAATCTCCTTGATTCATTATTATTAAACATGCCAAGTCATGATTTACCTCACTTTTGATTCTCTTATCTCATCAATCATGGTAAAATTCAAGTATATTTATGCTCATATCATGATAACATGCTCCTTATCCATAGGCTTGTAAATGAACCAATTTCTCCACTTTGTAAAGAAAAAAGACACATAAAATCATGAGGACACGCAATAAAGGTTAAAATGACTCTAAGGCTTAAGGTTGGTAGGATTTGATGATTTAAAAATTTCGGCTCAAGGAGGAGGATAATCTCTTAAGTAAAATTCATGATATCAAAATTAAAAGTGTAATGAAATTCTCCCCTTCAATGTAGCAACACCCATTTCCCAAAAATCAAATTAAGGTCATGATAAAATTATAAATAATGAATGATTTGTGCACCCTTTTGAATACTTTTTCTAACTTTTTTTTCAAAAATTATGATAATATAAAACCTCACATCCATCACCTAAGAACATATGATCATTATATCATCAGTCTGTAAAATGGTGATTTTTTGTTCTCCCAAATCACAACCCATTTTCATTTTTTTTGGATCATCATGCCATTTTTTATTTTTTTCAATTAATGATGGGAAAACAATAGAGTATAATGAATGATTCCACAACCTTTTAAAATTACCAAAATAAAACCCTGACACATCTTCCTTACAATGGGTATCATTTCATCCACCATGATTCCCTTTACCCCCACACTTCAAATTTAAAATATCATGAAAATACCAAGAGTAGGGTAGGAATGGATAAAAATGGATTGAAACATGGATCATCCCTATAAAGGTCATTCATTGTCTCTATGGACTAAGTGAAGTATTGATATAAAGGTGGTATTTTTAGAAAATATATCTTTTAAAAGGATGCCTCAATCATTTTAAATGTGTTTTTGCACATTCATAGCTTCGACAAGTTACAATAAAAGTTCTTGTCGGTTACATGTCCCAAGATCACTCAAGAAATATGATCAAGAATAAATAGGAAGTACATCGTCTAGAAATCCTCTCAAGAATGAGAAATATAACATTGGACAATCACTCATGGCATGACTGATAATAACAAATAAATTTCATATAAATTTCAGAAATTCAAAGCATGAAAGATGGTAGGTAAATTTCATTTACATGAATCAATTAATTCCATCAAATCATGATTCATTATTTCAATATCCATGATTCATTTTAAAAAATCAATTATTCATTTCAATAATTTAATCATATCAATATTGAAATATAAAACATTTCATCATAGGATTCCTAAGAAATTCATGTCTCCTAGATAAGAAAAGTAAAACATGAATTCAAGTGTGGGCATGCAATTATAACTTTAAAGCTCAAAAAATGATTTTGATGAAAAAAAATAAAGGGATATTATAAGATAATCAGAAAATGTGAACTCCCTTTTGACATAAATATTTTGGTCATCTTCCTCTTCTTCTTGGGTCTTCTTTGTGGTTTCCTTCCATGATGGTTCTTGAAAAATTAAAACCACTCATACCAGTGTAAGAACCATTCAATTATAGCTCAAATGGGTGATGTAAAAGTTAAATGATTCCTAAATCCAAAGAAAATAGTGAAACTCGGGTTTCCTATTAGAAGAAACCTTGGTTAATGTCATTGGCTCGACCTCACCTCTTGAAGAGAAATCATTAGATTGTTTGGAGAAGATTGACCTCCTACACTGGTTCTAGAGGTAAACTTCCATAGAACTTATTCAGCCTTTAACCATTTATAGTGAATCGGTTTCCTCCTTTTTTCTCAACCTAAATGACACAAAAAGGATATACATTAGTAATAAGAAAAGGACCTTCCCACCCAGAATGAAGTTTTCCTAACATTAACATCAATCTGGAATTGTAGAGTTGAACTTGGGCTCTAGGTTGAAAGGTCTTTGGTTGAATCAGTTTGTCATGTGCCACCCTAGTTCTTTCTTTATAAATTTTTGAATTTTTAAAATATTCTCTCTTGATTTCTTCCAGATCATCAAACTATAGTTTTCTCTCCTTCCCAGCACTCTCCAAATCCACATTCACCTTTTTCGCAACCCAATATGCTTGGTTCTTTAATTCCATCAGTAAGTGACAACATTTTCCATAAATCAACCGATACGGGCTCATACCGATGGGAATCTTGAATGTTGTCTGGTATGCCCATAATGTGTCCTTAAGCCTTTGGCTCAAATATTTTCGGTTTGGTTTGACTATTTTCTCCAAAATTCCTTTAATCTAATACTTTGATACTTCAACTTCACCATTTGTTTGGGGATGGTGAGGTGTAGATGTATTATGATGCACCCCATACTTCCTCAGTATAGCCTCCATTCTTCTTTTGAAAAAATCTGTCCCTTGGTCACTGATGATGGATCTTGGTACTCCAAACCTATAAAAAATGTTTGCCCTAACAAAATCATACACCACTTTGGCATCACCAGTTTTCATGCATTTGGATTCCACCCATTTCGAGACATAATCAATAGAAAGTAGAATATATGATCTCCCAAAATATATGGGGAATGGTCCCATAAAATCAATTCCCCAAACATGAAATATTTCACAAAATATTATGGGTTTTGGGGGCATTTCATTCCTTTTTGAAGATTTTCTAGAAAATTGACACTTTTCACATTTCTTATAGAAATCATGAGCATCATTAAACAAGTTCAGCCAATAGATTCCAGATTCCAAGACTTTACTAGTATTTCTTTGAGTTCCAAAATGTCCTCCACAAAAAAGTTTATGACAAAATTGAAAAAAGGATTCCACTTCACTTACCAGGATACATATTCTTATGACTTGGTCGTTGCAAATTTTCTAGAGAAAGGTATCCTCCAAGATATAGAATCTTGATTCAGCCTTAAGTTTATGTTTTTATGGGAGTTGAGGGAATAAGGTACTTGATATGTAGCCAGATAATTGACTATGTTAACATACCAGGGTAATTCATCCTCCATGATGTAGAGCTGCTCCTCGGGTATGTGATCATTGTGTGGGTTTAGCTCTGTAATTCCTATTTCAGCAGTGTTGGGCAGCCTGATGAGGTGATTCGCCACTTGGTTTTTTTCTCCCTTTTTTTCTTTAATCTCTTGATTGAACTCCTTCAAGAGTATTCTCCATATCACCAGTCTTGGTTTGGCATCATCCTTATTCATCAAATACTTGAGTGATGCGTGGTCAGAAAATACCACTACTTTAGTTACAAGTAAATATGACCTGAATTTATCTAATGAAAAGACAACGAAGAAGAAACTTCTTTTCAGTTTTTGTGTAGTTGACTTGAGTATAATCCAGTGTCCTTGAAGAATATGTTATGACTTGGGGTTTTCCTTCAATTTGTTGGGAATTAACTTCTTCAATAGCTTGATTTGATGCATCATAAAGGATCTGAAATAGATGTTCCCAATTTGGGGGTTGCATTATCAGTGGGGTGATCAACTTCTGTTTTAGCTCATCAAATGCCTTCCTTCAATTATCATTAAAAACAAATTTATCCTCTTTTAACAGCATTCTTGAGAGTGGAAGATAAATCTTACTGAAATCTTTGATAAATCTCCTATAAAATCCCACATGACTGAGAAATGATCTGATGTGTCTCAAATGGGTGGGGTATGGAAAAGAATTGATCACTTCAATTTTTGATTTATCCACTTCAATGCACTTTTGAGAAATAATATGCCCTAGTAAAATTCCTTTTTCAAACATAAAGTAGCACGTTTCAAAGTTCAAAAACAAGTTTTTCTCTATTCATATTTTCACAACTTTTTCAAGGTTTCCAACAAAATGATCAAATTAATTACCAAAAATAGTTAAGTCATCAATAAATACCTCCAGACAGTCTTATATGTGATCAGAAAAAATACTTACCATACATCACGGAAATGTACCTAGGGAATTGCCCAATCCTAAAAGAATTATATTGTATGAAAAGGTTCTGAAAGGAAAGGTGAAGGCCATATTCTCTTGGTATTATAGGGAAATCAAAACATGAAAATATCCATAAAAACTACCCAAAAAGCAGTAATGTGTTCTACCTACCAGTCTTTCTTACATCTGATCAATGAATGGAATTGGGAAATGATCTTTTTGGTGACTTGGTTTAGTATTATATAATAAATGCATACCCTCCAACTATTTTGTACTCTTATAGGGATTAATTCATTTTTCTCATTCTCCACAATATTCAAACCTATTTTCTTTGGCACAATGTGGATAGGGTTAACCCCTTGAGAGTCAGAAATTGGGTAAATTATATCAGCTTCCAAAAACATTTCAACTTATTTTTTCACAATGTCTATGATGGTGGGGTATAGTCTTATTTGGGGCTACCTAATAGGATTAGAGTCTTCTTCTAAAAATATTCTATGTGAGCATACCCTGGGTTTGATCCTGGGTATATCCCCTAGACTCCATCTTATGGCTCATGAATTTAGTTTTAGAATTTCAATTAGTGTTTTCTCCTGGGTCCTAGATAGATTATTGGCAACAATCACAGGAAATTTGTCTCCCTCCAATAGATATACATATTTCAAATCAATTGGAAGATGTTTTAATTCAAGACGCCATGGTTTTTCTATGGATGATAATGAATTCACATCTCCTACATCAAAATCTTGGATTCCCTTGACAAAGGGTATCATATTAGTTTCTTCCAACAAATTATCAAAACATTTAGAGGTGATTTCATAATTTTTAAATTTTTTATTATTCTCTCCTCCCATGGTGTGATCTTCTAAAGTTAATAATTTTCGAAGCATACCTAAATCATCTATGGGGTCACTACCTTCTCCATGAGAAATTACAAATAAGGAATGGTTGCTTTACGAGTTTCTTTTTGAGTCAAGGATGTTGAATTTCACCTTTGTGTTTCCTAGCTCCATGGTCAGGGTTCCTTCGTGCACATTGATGACTGTTTTTCCCAGTTTTAGAAATGGTCTTCCCAAAATTATGGGTGAATGTCTTGGTGAATTGTCTTCCTGTATGGTGAGTATGTAAAAGTCTGTCAGGAAAATGAGTTCTCTAAATCTTACTAGCACATCTTCCACAACTCCTGCTGGAAAAACTGTGGATCCATTTGCAAGTTATATAACTACTCTTGTGGTCTTCAAATCGCCTATTTTCAATGACGAGAAGACAGAATTAGACATTACATTTATGGATTCACCAAGGTCACACAAAGCATCAGAAAAATCTAAAGAACCCATTGTACAGGGAGTATAGAATGTCCTTAGATATTGACATTTTTTGGGTAATGGTGGGGTCGAAATGGCTGAGACACTATTTCTAAACCATTTTTTTCATCATCACCGTGATTATTTTTCTTGGTGAATATTTCCTTTAGAAACTTTTCATATTTGGGTATTTGGAGGATTTCCTCCAGCTAGGGAATGTTGATTTCCACTTTTCAGAAGGTTTTATGTATCTCCCTTTGAAGTTTTTCTTCTTCTACATTTGATGATCTAGTTAGTGTAGAAGGGAATGGTACCTTGTTTTCTCTTTTCTCTCTTTTTTTCCTTTGAATTTGTGTTTCTGGATTATTATTGGGGTGGATGAGTTTCTCTTCAGATTTTTTTTTAGAATCATCTAACTTACTTGGCTTAAGTGGTGGAAGCTCCTTACCACTTCGAGTCATGATTTCTCTAACATTCTCTTTTGGATTTGGGATAGTTTGGGCCAAGAGTTTACCTTGATTTATAGTTAGAATATCCATAAGTTTATTGAACATGTTGTCCAAATTTTTCATAGTCTTCTTTAGCTCTTCAATATTTGTTTAGTGGTGGAAATTCTTAGAACTTGTTAGAGGCTATTCAAAATTCCTTCATTGGAAAGTTGGTGGTTGAAATGATTGTTGTGGCTGGAAGGTATTTGTGTATGGTGTCGGTTTATAAAATT
This sequence comes from Viscum album, assembly GCA_963277665.1. NCBI lineage: Eukaryota > Viridiplantae > Streptophyta > Magnoliopsida > Santalales > Viscaceae > Viscum > Viscum album. The sequence goes on from OY728125.1 coordinate 885,337,621, forward strand.
ACATTTGAAATGGTGTCTTGTCCTGTTGATTTTTTCCTCTGTATCCTTATTAGGTTTGACCTTCTCTCTATTGTTGATTTTGTGTGAATTGGCTTTGTTGGACTACAGCTGTAGAACTTTCTATATCATGTATCTCAGCACATTGATCAGTGTAATGATTTTGTGATGAACATAACCCACATACCTGAGGTGGATATGGATTCTCATTTAACTTCTTGATGTGCATTTGCCTCACAAGGATTGTTAGTTCTTGAATTTGTGTTGTAAGATGAGGTGATGAGTCAGAATTTCTTACCTTAGGCATCCCTCTTGTACAAATGCTTCTTGTCCCGAATTGTTGTGAATTATGGGTGATCTTCTCAATTAGGATTCAGTATTCTCTAGGTAATTTTTTAATCAATTCTCCTCTAGAGGATTCATCCAAAAGTTTCTTATCACTATCCAGGAGTCATTGGTAGAAAAAGACCAGAAAGTGGTTCTTTTCTATTGCTTCGTGTGTGCATCCCACACTAAGCTCCATGAATCGTTCCCAATACTCATATAGAGTCTTACTGGTAGCTTGTCGAATGGAGTATATCTTCTTCCTGATTGCTGTATTTCAAGAGGCTGGGAAGAACCTTTGCATGAAACTTTGTTGGAGATCATCCCAGTCTTGGATTTCTCTGGGTTGTAAGGTATATAACCACTCCATCGCTGCTCCCTCAAGTGAAAAAGGGAATTCTTTCCACTTCCCTTTCTCCTATGCTATTGCTCTTGGTTTGAAGCTTGAACACACATGGATGAATTATTGAATGCGACGATTGGGATCCTCACCTACAAGGCCATGAAATTTTGGTATCATGGGAATCATGTTTACTCATAACTCAAAATCATTTGGTTGTTCAGGCATGTTTAACTGATTCGGTTGGTTAGAGAATTGTGGGGAACATAGGTCCCTCAAGGTTTGTCTTGAGATTTGTGCCATTATTGGTGGTTCTTATTGGACACTTGAGTCTTCTAAACTTATTTCTTCAAAATTGAGTTCAAGATTTAGATTCCTAATCCTAGAAAACAATGTTCTTTCTATCTCAGGATTGAAATGAAGTGGTTCCTCATTTGAGGTCTTAGTCATGAAGATTTACACTTTCTACCTGGCAACAGTTCCAGTTTTGACACACGCTTGTCATGTGGTGTGCAAAAAACAATTAAATCCCCCTAAGGGTGTAGTATGAATGGTAAACATAATTTCGTTCTCTAAGGAGCAGTGTGTTAATCTTGGTGTCACTTAAAAAATAATAGGTTAGAATGATTTAAGAAAGCAAGAGGTTTTCATAAAAAGGATTGTGAATTTAATATGATAGAGAAGTGATTGGATATAGGTTGGGTTTTTCTATTTGTGATGTCATCATAGTTTATAAGAAAATATGAACCCTTTTCTTTTAGGAAAAATAATTAAGTCAATTGAATAACAATTGTTTCTTCATTTAACCTTTGATTTAATTATTTATCAAAGTGTAGAAATCTTAATGGAATAATATTAATTACATAATAAATATAAAATATATTATTGATTTCAATAAATAATTAAATTAATCTATATTAATTTTTCCATGTCATTTAGCAATCACCAAATCACTCCTTTAGTGGTTTTTCTTCATAGATTTACTAATCGGTGTAAAAAATGAATAGATCAAGCAAGGGTATAATAATATTTAAATCAAAGCAATTTAATATTTAAGAATAAATCAAAATAAAATCTTATTTAATTTAAATTTAAAAATAAAATAAATTGGAAATTATTCATTTAAAAGAAAATAATTCCTTTGAATAAAACATCAGAAACTAAAACATTACAAAATGGGGTCCCCCTTCCCTTCACCTAATCACAAAGTATTTTACCCCTCCAAGCAAGGTGGGGTCATCGAATTCAAATAAAAAATAAACATAGAGGAATGAATTATTAATGAAGAATAAGTATGAGGACGTTCTCCTCCTCTTGGATGCTTGTCGCTGCATAGAATGAGATGTGAAGGAATGCTTTGAAAGGCAGGAGCTCCGCTCCTTTTATAGGCAGAATTCTGTCCTCCACAACTTTTCACGTTTTTGGCCCAATAAATGGTTGATTAATTCATGTAACCCTTCTTAAAATTTGTTTATAAATGTTTTGGACGTTCACCCTCAAACTTTTATCTCCTTTGGACACTGGATGAATGAGGTAGGAATTTTTCATTGGCGGTTTCTTTTTCTAGACGAAGCTTCCAGGAAGGTTCTTCCAAAAGTATAGCATTCAACGACAGCCTTAATGACTTCAAAACTCCCTAAAATTTGTTTATGATTTGGCACAATCTGTCTTCGTGCTATCTCAGGTAGAAGAACCTCAAATGGATGTGTTTAGGCCGAGTTCTTGTTCCGTTACGGTGGTGGGGTCCACACTATCCACCTGGAAAAAAAAAGAAACTTCATTGATTTTTAAGCCATTTGGATGGCCCAATCAGCTCATGGTCCAGAATAAAAAGTTAAAGGAAATAAAATCATTATTCTAAAAAAAGAATCACTAAATTTGGAATTATATTGTTTATAAAATGACAAAAATACCCTTGTGGTGAAAATCTGTCCAAAATCTAGAATTATGCACTTTTCTCAATTTTGCACATTTTTATCAAAATATTCTAATTACCCATTATTTTAATAAAACAATTAAATACATGTGGTTTATCATTGAAAAATATTTAAAAATACTCATCATTTTATTGAAAATATGCACATAAATAAGCTTTGTCAAACAACCATCATACTCACCAAATGATCTTAAACTGCATTTCCACATCCCAGTCACTAGAAGTTAAACTGTGCAATTGGTATGAACTTTATAACCTCAAACTAAGATCCCATGGTCTAAACTCTATGACCTTAAACTAGAATTATAAATCCAAAAACTATGACCTTAGACTATGTGCGAGTCTTCCTAGGAATTTGTTGTGTGGTGTCGGGATTCCTAGTTCCTTATTCACATCAAGTTTCTCGTGCCACTACACTACACATACCCATTTGTGATACTCTACCCCATGGTCAGAACTATACAAACATAAACTAGAAGATCAAGTATAATAATCATGAATTTAAACAATATGAAATCCCCCTCAGGAATATTGTTTGTGTGGTTGGGCCGCCTTGTACCTCATTCATGTTGGGTTATTCACTCAACCATACTAGAAGTATCCTCATGTGATACAAAAAATCTTCTACACACAACGTTATTCTGCAGTCATACCCCATGTAAAACTGGGATGCCTCTTAATAAGATATTATTTCACCCTAAAAAATTTCGGATGACCCATGCAACAAACATGGGATGAAAAAATCTCAACCTCCTCATTGCACGTCCTTAAACTACAGTCTAACTCTGTATGAAACCAGGATTCTCCATGAAACAGACATGGGAAAAATCTTAATATCCTCAATGTATACTATTAATCTTCATTCTTACCCTATATCAAACCAGGATGCACTATATAATAAACACAGGATGAACACACATCCTCACCATAAGACATTAAACTATTATTTTACCCCATATTCAACCAAGATGCCTATTAAATAAGAGATTCTATTTTCCCCATATGAAACCAGTATTCTTCATGTGATAAGTATGTGATGATTTACCAGAATTACCCCATTATTTGAACATGGAATGCCTCATGATAGTCGTGGGATGCCCAATTTCCATCTTTATAGAGGATTTATCCCACTGGTGTTGGTATTATACCACACCATGTTCTTGAACTGTGTTTTACTTGATTCCTATCTTCATGGGATATATAGGGATTCCCTAACTTCTCATCCATGGGACCAAACACAAAATTATCATTCCTTTGTCCCTTTATCCTCAATTACAGTCTGAGAATTATGACCATAAACTATGTTCTATGTGTTTCCTAATACTTGTGTGATATGTGAGCCTCCTTTGACCTATTCATGGATCTATTCATGTAAGGTTTAACCTCTTACATGACACACATCTACCCTTGGAACAAATTCTATCCCCACGGTCTAAGAAACATGACTCTAAACATTTTTCCATGGTCTATATTGTATGACCTTAAACTATTTGTTCCACCTTCCATAACTACATTTGGCTTGATTCCCATCCTTATGGGATACGTAGTGATGCCTGGATTTCTCATCTTTGGGCCCAGTAAAAAATTCATCCAATCCCTCAACCCCTTAGACTCGTCATGGTCCAATATTTATGACTATAAACTAATATCCACCCTATGTTCCAACCATCATTAACTTTAAATGTGGTCAATTCATATTGGGGATGTGGTTTGTGGTGTTGGGCCTCCTTGGTCCTCATTCACAATGATTTCGCAACTCCACCAAACTAAAAGCACTCGTATTATGTTCACTCCAAGTCTATACAATATGACCTTAAACTATTTTCAACGCCCAGGAACGAATACTACTCCCTTATATGCCCCATCGGCATGTATAAATTCACTATGTCATGGAACCTAGATTGTTTAGTCCAACATGGACATTATTTCATCACATTTCCACACTTTGAGTATTTCTCAATTTGGATTTCCATCATTCTTCAAATCCACATGGGCCCCCTAATGGTGATGGTGCCTAGCCAAAATGGATCACCTATCATCCTAAGCTAGTTCCTTGATGGATATCTAGTGATAGACAATGTATTTAGTGTTTCAAACTTGGTAAAAAAATTAATCCTTCATTTTCCTGCCCCATTCATGACTAGTGTGGTTATGGTATCTGTGTTTTGAACATGGTCAATAGCTTATACCTTCTAATTAGTGACCCCTTATTTAGATATCATAATTTTAAACATACCTTCTTTTCATCTCTCTGTCGTTTGGTTTATTTTTAATAGCCTTGGTGTTCCCTCTCCATGCATCTACATTCATTGAGTAAGAATTTTGGTGTCGTTGGGGCATTCCCAACCTATCTTCTCCTTTCCCTTATTGTGTGCTTTCATGTGTCCAGGAAATTATCTTACCACATGGTTTTTCTGACATTGATCATGAATCACATGGGATTGGGAGACGTGATAGGGTTTGTACCCATTTGGTTGAGGTGAACAAGCCCCAAGTCTAAGAATCGTGACTTTAAACTATGTTTGAGTCTTCTCGGGAATGTGTAGTGTATTGTTGGACCTCCATGGTACTCGTTCACATTGGGTTTTCATTACAACACACTAAAAACATCAATTTGAGGTACTCATCTATGTTCCAAACTCTATGACCCTAAACTATGATCTCAAGTCTAAGCATCTTGACTTTAAAATGTATAAAAATCATCTTAGGAATATATTTTTCGGCGTGGGCATCCTTATCCCTCATTTACATTGGGTTTTTCAGTTTTTCTACATATTTCTATTTTATGAGAGACTAGGGTTTGAACTCTATGACCTTAAACTAAGAAATTATATTCCATACATAATGAATTTAAACTTTGTACAGGTCTGCCCTTGGAATTTGTTGTACGAAATGAGCCTCCCTAGAATCATTCATGATGGGTTATTCTTATCATGAATCAAGTATCCCTTTTGGATAAGATATTCCATCCATGGTCTGAGAATTAAGAATTTAATTTAACATCCACCCTATGGTCCATGAAACATTAATTTAAACGACTCACAACATGTACAAATCATTAAGACCTTAAATTATTTCCAGCCCTACATTCTGAGTTGTACGACCTTAAACTACAGAGCCTAACATTCTTAGTGCATAATGTTAAACTGTAGTATTACCCCAAAAATTTTTAGGATGCCTATTCCTAAGAGATTATTCTACATTATTTCAAACTAGGATTCCCCATATGATAAATACATGATGAATATTCCAAGAATCCTTATGTTAATATATTTTCTCCCTTTTCTTTGGTCCAAGAATTATGACCCTAAACTCAGTGTTGTTTGTTTATTGGTATTTTTCTGGCACATGATCCACCATTAAAATTGTTCATGTAAGGTTTTAACTTTTTCATGACACACAAAAAACCTTGATACCAATACTCTCTCTTAGTAAAAGAAACATGACTCTAAACTATTTTTCATGGTCTAGTCTTTAGGGCCTTAAACTACATGCAACCACCTTTATGATTGTTTCACATGGTGGAAGGACTCCTTGGCTCATTTACTTCTTGTTTTAATTTCGGCACCACACAAACATCCTTGAACCCCTTTTATTCCATGGTCCTAGTTTCATGTCATTAAAATGTGTTTCACCTCCCAAAACTATGTGTGGATTTATTCCCATCCATATATGATACATAGTAACTCCTATACTAATCTATCTTTGGGTCCAGAAGAAGATTCACTAAGAAATCATTCGTTACATATAGTTTAATCATATCAAAATATCCCACGAGCCTCCATCCAGGTATGTTCCCCAGTTAGTTACCTTGAACCATCACTAGGCTAGGATGCCCTCATATTCTTTTATGAGGAAGGAATTTTCTCAACACACAATGTTAAACTATAGTCTTACCCCATAGAAGTTTGGGATGTCTCAAAATAAGATATGATCATACCCTATGTTAGTCCAAGTGTCCCATATGATAAGTATGTGATGAACAAATACTAACATCCTTGGAACATGAAAATAAACTATATCCTTACCCATTATAAATTCAAGATGCCTCATATTTAGGTATGAGAAGATCCAATACTCTCATTTGATAGAGTCTCCCATTGCTGGTATCAGTCTCCTACCATGCCATATTTCAAGCCTAAGAATCAAAAATCTAAACAATGTATGAATCATCTTGGGAATATGCGGTGTTGAATTAGGCCTCCTTGGACCTCATTCACATCATGTTTTTCATCTCTCCATACCATAAATATCCATTGGGAGAACCCTCTAGTCCAAACTCTATGACATTAAACTAAGATCAGTGCTCAATCCAATCATTATAAACTATGTGTGGATCATATTAGTAATGTTTTATGTGGCATTAGGTAGCCTCCTAGGGACCTCCATTCTCATTGAGTAACGTTCTCTCTATGTCACATTCGTTCCTTTGGGAAACCCTCTCCATGGTCCATGTGACACAACCCCAAACTGTTTGTGACCCACATCAAATTATATTTCTTGGTGATGGGTCTCTCATTAACAAACCCTCCTTCCCCCTCACCCTAGTGGTTGGGCGGGGGTTATTCATTTCGTCTCAGTATTTCTTTCTTTTCATGAAATTAAAATACAATAAAACCCCATGAAATGAACATGGGATTACCTCTTGACTTGAAAATAGGAAGAAATGATTCAAATCTTGGTTCATAAACCCCATAAACACCATGTCCTGATTACATGGTGTTAAAATATGGAATATGTCCAGATCAAATGATGTTAGAATAAATAATTCCACATCATCAATATATGAAATTAAATTTTAGGTTTATCATCCTCATTACATGGCATAAAACTATAAGGCATCTTAGTCTCCCGCCCAAGAGGTCATTTCCTTCGATGTCAGTCATCTACCACATCATTCATTTGAACTTTACTCAGCCTTCAAGATGATTCTTCCCATCAAAGATGAGTTTGAATTTTTGATCAAACTAACACTCCCAAGCCAATGTTCTCTAATCCATAGTGGAATTATTCCAAGTGTTTTAGAATCCATTAGAAGATTCCATCACATCATTCCCACAATTTTTTAACCTTCATTTAGATCCCCATCATCTTCAACCACTAAGGGAACCCCCAAACAACATGGTGTTTGTCCAAGGTTCACCTATCATCCTAGGTCAATTCCCTATAGGACTTTAGAGAACATTCTATGGTAATTTTCATGTTTCTAACATGGAAAATGCTCAACCCAAATTTGTTTCCCCCTTTCTCCACTAAGTGATAAGGATGTTTTGTTTCGAACATCGTCAAAAGTTGACATATATCATAATTTCACTCCTATATTATTCTAGATTTTGGGCATTATGATTAACACAATTCATTACCCCTTGTTTAGTTAGAATTCTACACCCTTGTTATTATCCCATTCATGCACTTGAGCATGTTGGAAAATATAGTCGGCTATTTAGAGAGCCTTTTTCTATAGACACAACCTCTCTCATATCAAACACTCTTGGTGGTCATTCAACAATATTTGACCATGAGTGATTGGTGATTTTATAACACTCTTATATTAATGATCGATCACAATGTCTCCCATTATTTTACACACCAATCATGAATCATGTGATCATAGGGATTAATTGTTTTTTTTTCTCAGAAATATGATCAAAGTGATGTAATAAAAAACAAAGTAACATGTTTAACCTTGCCTAAATAAAAAAATCCAATGTTTAATATGGTCATCCACAAATTGGTGCCTCTCCTTTAAAAAATTATTTCTTTGATGTTGAATCGGTTATCAAGAACTTGAGCTTGTCACCCACTGCTGAGTGGCCTCAAGGACCTATTACCATAATTCCAATTCTTCATTATCCTCATCAAATTTGGAGATTAGATCCATTATTGGTTCTGTTCATCTCGGCACTCAACCACCAAGGACATCGATCTTCCACCTTGGCCTCATACACCACAAAATAGAAATTTGGGTTATTGAAAACCTTAGTTTGGGAAGAACTATCCATTTCATTCTCCTGTTCTAGTATATCCAGGTGTAAATCTCTTCCTCAAATTCCAAAAGTGATTGGGAGCCCTTGGATTTTTTTTCTTCTAGGATTGGTTGAGCTCTTATCATTATACACATGCCCTATCAATAAATAAATATTGAGTCAGTTCATGAAGGATGATAGATTTCACCCCATTGGTCCCCAAGTTTACTAACTAATGGAAAGATATTCCTACCATTTTGGAAGTTCAACTATATAAGCATGGGTGATATAATTCTACCCATATCCCAATGCATTGAGTTGGAGAATATGGTTATATTCGACGATTTATGATCTAGGATATTTAATATATTTTAGTAGCATAGGATTATATGAGATGAATACTACCAATATTTTCTTGGATAAATCTTCTAGGTGCATGTCTTTAGGCGTGAGGGCTGGAGAACCATCCCATCTTTGGGCCTGAGTAGCTGGAGAAGTACCCCAAGGAATAGTTCCTCACTAGAATATTTGATAGAGAAAATATTTTCAACAAATTTATGTCATATTTCATTGTTTTAAAATCCACAAAAGTTTTACTTTAAAATAAATTTCCATATTTTATGATATTGGTGGTATTTTGAGCTTAATTGTAAAAATGTCCAATGTCAGATTTGTAATGTTTTTAAATTATTTAATTCTTTTAGACATAACATATTATATATTAATCCAAATTGTGAAATTATTTATTTTTAGGATTTTACACATAAATGGATTCATTTCAACCTTCTTGATTGAAATCTGAATCGATCATAGAGAATCTCAAAATAAGATCACCAGTTGTACCATAAATACTGTTTACAAATCTGTCTATTTTTAGTGTGGGTCCCTAACTCGTTCATGGTGGGGCCAATTTCTATGAAATTTAGTGGGTGGAAAAGTAAGAAGTTTTTTAATATCTTTAATGAAGTACAGGACATTTGAATTTTCCGTTTTAATGTTCATTAATTCATTCAAATTCATTGTTTTGAGAATAAGAGAGTCTGACTAGACATAATAAATTATCAGATTAAAATGGGATTAACTCTAGGAATAATTATCCAAATATGATGACATTTTGAAGAAAGACGTTCAAGATATTTATGAAAAATATTTAGAAATTTTTAAACTCATGAAGAGGTCATTTAATGGGGATACACTACATCATATTTCAATGGAAAAATTATTCCTATAAAAGGAGGGGAGATCCTACCTCTCAAAGCCTCTCATTCAATGTCATTCCTTCCAGAACACCAAGAAGGACAACTTTTTTGGATTTATCTATTTTATTTCATTTATTTACCACTGATTTGTAAATACTTATTCTTTCCCATTCATCTTGATTACCCTTACTATGGTGGGATAAACATTTTTAGTGATTCAGGAAGGGTTGGTTTTTCATTTTTTAATGCTTGAGTTCTTGGACATAATTGAATGAAATTTCATTCTTTTTCAAAGTTTGTTTCAATTTAATATAGTGAATTTTATTACCAGGTGTGATTTTTCTTAATTTTTAATTATGTTATTGACTTTTTCCTTATTAAATAATCTTTATCTCCCTCTACTAATTTCTAGTTTATATACTATGAAATAGACTAAGTATTAGTGGTGAAGTACTCGATGATCATTAGTACATGTAAAAGGGGTAGTGGATGTTCTTTATTTTTTGGGATAAGAAATACCCAATATGGTATTGCCTAAGTCAATTGAGGATATTCAATACAATTATTTTCCACAAGGAAGTAGAGTTGACCAAACTGAGATCCTGGTAAGGTTTTCTCTCACCATCACAATTTAACCAAGTGCGAGGAAACAATTATGGAATCTCACTTTAATCAACTCAGAAGAATAGGATTTAATTAAATTGAACAGGGATAACATTACACTTGGGAAACTAACCCCAATCTAATCACCCATTTAAAATCATAGTTTTCAATCATTTAAATTTTAAATTTCATTTCAATCATTTTCTTATTGATTTATTCTAAAAAAATACATTTTTACTATCATTTAAAAGTGAAAAACTATTTCGTATTCACTCTTCTTGAAGAGACATCCTAGGACTAATCAATAGACTATACATAGGGAATATAAAAATTATTTTATCGTGCCCCATGACAGACATGCGTAAAACTTGGCACTATTACTGGGGAGGCAATGCCACAACCTAATATTAAATATTTGACCTTTTTAAATTAAACAAAAATTAAAAAAATCCATAATGTTATCAAATGATTATTTCATTAATTCATTAAACAATTAACCACCAATGAAATAACTAATTATTAACTCACCCTTATCCATGGAGGGTAGGGTTTCTTTTCTTTTTAGACAGTTGAGGTTATTTTGGAAGTCAAATAATGGGGAACAAACATTCAATGTATTTGTAGATGGATGAAGAAGGTCAGGAATAGAGAAATTTTTTAAGCGATGGCTTGAGAGATAACTGAGTTCTCCCATTAATTTCCATAATTTTATGAAGTTTCCAAGGTCCAAGAAGATACCCCCTTAGAAATCCATTATTTTTCTATGGAGATCAAAGAAATAGAGGAGACGGACTACCAACCTCTATCTTTTGCTACTCAACTCCAAGAGGTGATTTCCCATGAAGAGGAGATTTAAAATGAACAAACATTGAGAGATGATATTTTCATAAACTCATTATCTTATAATTTTGGTGAAATTAAATTGAGTTTCACCTTTAATTGTTTTAAATTTTCATATTTGGTCAACACATCTACTGGATTGGTGGATGAGGAAGAAAAAGAGGATGCACCAGATGAATAACATATGGAGCTCCCTGAACTTATTGAACACATATTAGAGGGAGTTTAAGAGGATACCAAAGTTTCTTTTCTTGTGTAAAATGAGATGCATGATACTCACATTAAATGGGATTCATTTGATATTGATTATTCATGCTTTAATTTTGTTTAAATAGACGTAAAATATGAAATTCAAATTGATTATTCCATTGATGCAACATACCTTGAGAAAATACTAGTGAATGAAGATTAAATTATGCAAGTGGAAACTATGAAAGATGAGGAATCATTCATTTTCCTGACCCCACCATGCATATTGTATCTCATTAAAATGGGTTTGCATTTGGTATACTATATCCATGGAGTACTCAACAAAAATCATCAAGTGCATGTTGGAAAGAATAATTTGTGTTGGTTAATGAGAAAGAAACTTCACCCACCATCAGATTGGGGATAACTGATTAGAACTTCCCATCTGGAGGCATTCCAAACCCGGGGCCCACTTGGGGGATTAAACCAAGATTTATCCTTCTTTTCTCATTAAAAATCTATTTTAATTTCATTTAATAAATTTCATATTTTATCTTTTTTACCTTTTTTAGGTTTTCAAAGAGCAACACTTAGGAGCATAACTAAACATTTCATTTCCAATAAGTTTGGTCATACCTCTTGTTTACACTTGCTTTCTTACTGTGATTCATTTTAAAATATTATTACATGTTAAATCTATTTGAATTAATTGAGGACACAACATCATTTAAGTGTGGGGGAGGGATGCTTTGTAGTTTAGGATTTACATTTTTTGTTTGATTTACTGATTTTTAAAAAATAGTGTGTTTTTAAAAAAAATCAAATTTTAGTGTGTTGTCAAAAAAATTTAGCTAAAATGATTATCATTTATATTTTTGAAACCCATATAAATGATTGAACCAATATATTTCATGAAACTAAGCTTAAATGAATGCTTAAATGACTTTGTTTCAAGTTCAAATCTTTTGGAATGTTATGAAAAGTACTATGATTTTTAAATCCCATGACACATATCACTATCTTTATTTTCAAGATCACTTTCCAGTGAGGCTTATTTACCATTGGTGTCATATTATTTTTATTCACCTCATTTCTTGAGATAACTAAACCATTATTTTTTAATAATAATTTTATTTATTCCTATCAAAACATGAGGGTTTGAGGTACTTGTGTTTTAAATTATTAAGGAATTTATTTAGTTCTAAGCTCCCTTTTTAAAATAATCCATTTTATTGTGGCCTAACATGTACATTAATCCTTTTATCCCTTAGAAAACAAGAATATCTTGTTAGTTTATCCTCATTACAAGTCAATTTTCCTATCCAATCATCTCTTTAAGTGAAATTTTATGATATAGTTGAACTTAAGTGTGAGAAAAGATGTATTGTGGTGTAATACCTCATTTGGTAATACTTTGGGTAAAAAATTAAATGTTGAATAACTGATGTTTCTAATGAATATTTCATTTTGTTAAAAGATGTTAAATTCTGGATCTTTCATGATAAAGGAATTTGTGCCTTTATAGAGCTTCCAAAGTAGAAAGAAAGTGGTTCCTATCTGAAGCTTTCAAGAAAAACTATGTTTGAGAAGAAATTTTTGCTGGTTAAATGCTAAATTGTATGAAATTTCCTTGTACTTTCATGATTATGGAGATAATTTTCTACAAAGGGGAAGATAAGGAGACCATAATTGATCGAAAATAATAATCTTGAAATTTTTCTTCAAAAAAAGAGCCAAGACCTCCTTTTTCAGCCACAAAATTACTAACATCTAAATCCTACCCATCGAAAGCCACAAAACAACCCTAAAAAGTCATCCTGAGAAACAAATTTCCTTGACTCACATAAGGTGGAAAATTAGGAATTTATCATGCATATGGTGACTCTTGCATGAGTTTGGATAAGAAAATCCTTATCAAACATTTACATTTTTGAGGTGAGAGAAAATTCATGTGAGGTAGGTGTTTTGTGTGAATGGGATACGAAATGAAGTGAAAATATATTAAATAATATAAATGGATAACTTGAATTAAATTTTTTTTATGAGGCATGATATCTTTTTGTTTCTAAGTGTGGGTTTAGAAGATATCATGGGTATGTGTTTTGGATTTGATTTGGTTTAATTTTGATGTTTACTTGTCCAGAAGTCCAAGTGCTAAGTGTGGGGGAATTGATAAAGAAAATATTTTCAATAAATTTACATTATATTTCATTGTTTTAAATCCCACCAAAGTGTTACTTTCAGATAAATTTCCACATTTTATGATATTGATGGTATTTTGAGCTTAATTGTAAAAATGGATCATGTTGGATTTTTAACAGTTTTATATTATTTCTGTATTTTGGTTATAACATATTCTATATTAATATAAATTGTGAATTTATTTATTTTTATAATTATAAAAAACCAAGGATTCATTTCATCCTTTTTGAAAAAAATCTCTATTGATCGTATGGAATCTCAAAAGAATCTCCCAATTTGGAAAATGAAAACTATTTACAGATCTGTAAATATTTAGTGTGGGGTTTTGAACAAGTTCATGGTGAGCCCAATTTCTATGAAATTCGGTGCGTGGATGAACAAAGAGTTTTTTAACATATTTAATGAAGGATACGATGTGTGAATTGGACGCTTTAATGGTCATTAATGCATTATTATTTGGAGGTTTGTGATTTGGATAGTTTTACTGAACAAAATAAATCTTCAAAGTAAAATGGGCATAACTCTTGGAATAATTGTCTGAATATGATGAAATGTTGAAGAGAGACATAAAATATATTTATGAACAACATTTAAGAAGGTTTTAATGTGTTAGGAAGTCATTTAATGTGGCTACAACACGTCAAATTTTGGGAGATAGATTTTTCCTATAAAAGGAGTGGAGCTCCTCCCTCTCAAAGCATCTCATTCGATACCATTCCTTTCGAGACACCATGAAGAATAAATTTTTCACCTTTCTATATTTTATTTCATTTATTTTCCATATATTTGTAATTAATTCTTCCCAATTCATATTTATTACCCTTACCATGGTGGGATAAACATTTTGAGTGATTCGGGAAGGGTTGGTTTTCCATTTTGTAATGCTTGAGTTCTTGGATATAATTGAATGAAATTTATTTCTTCTTCAATGTTTTTTTCAATTTCATATAGCGGATTTTATTATCAAGTGTGATCATTCTTGAATTTTAATTTTGTTATTGATTTTTTACTTGTTAAATAATAATTATCTCACTCTACTGATTTCTGGTTTATAAACAATGGAATAGACTACAGATTAGCAGTGAAGTACTTGATGATCGTTAGTACATGTAAAAGGGGTAGTGGATGTTCGTTATTTTTTGGGGATAAAAAAGACCTAATCGAGTATTTCCCAAGTCAATTGAGGATATTCAATACAACTATTTTGCACATAGAAGTATATTTAACCAAACTAAGATCTTGGTAATGTTTTCTCTCACCATCACAATTTAACCAAGCAAGTGGGAGGAAATGATTATAGAATCTCACTTTAATAAACTCAGAATAAGAGGTTTGAATTAAATTGAAAAAGGATAGAATTAAAATTGGGAAACTGATCCCAACCTAATAACCCATTTAAAATCATAGTTTTCAATCATTTGAATTTCAAATTTCATTTCAATAATTTTCTAATTGATTTATTCTAAAAAAAATACATTTTTACCATCGTTTAAAAGTGACAAACTATTTTGTGTGCGCTCCTCTTCAGGATACATCCTATGGTTAATCACGAGACAACGCTTAGGGAATATAAAATTTGCTTTCACATGCCCCACTATAGGCATGCATTAATATTTATCGATGGTAGAATCCTCTATTTCTGCTTTTGGTTCCACTGAGTCTAATGCAACCAACCTAATTTTTTCATCCTTCTCTGTTGGTGGAAATCTCATCTATGACATCCATGGACACCCCAGTGGTACTTATAGGATAAGTGTACCCAATGCATACTCCCTAACTACTCCATTAATTGGCATAATTACTACCTCTTCCATGATAGCTTCAGTCCAGTAGCTACCTCTAGTGGCACCTCTACAATCGGCTCAGCCACTATGTCTCCTTCATCCATCCCTATAGTGGATAACACCTCAACCCCCTCCATCGAGGTTGAGGTATCATAAGTTCCCTATAAGGGTTCATCCAAATTTTTCCTAACCACCATGGTCTCATAGGCTATTACCATTGGGAGAGTATCCTCCACCTCATCACCCCTACCTCAGGCATGGTTAATGCAACTCTTGGTGATGGTAGCCAAGTCTCGAGCACCAGTCAAACTGTCATTCAAAAATGTGTTGGTCTAGAATGAGAAGACAAATAAAGATATACATGGTAAAAAATGAGGAATATACTTACATGGATAGTACATGACAATAATTATACATTATATATTAATATGTAGTCCTCTATATAGGGTTTCCTTAGTGGAAACTTCCTTAGTTTCAGGAACTGATGGTTTCCAACCCATAACCGCCACACTAGGAAGGGACCCCACACTTTCCCCTTAAAGGTATGAGGTCCAATATTCCTCCTAAAATATTTTATGGTCCTTCACATCCTCCAAACCTAATTCTTGTCCAAGTGAAAAAGGAGTTAGGAAATAATTCTAAGAGCTGTTTATATCTAAGGCACATAATATCTGAATATTTACCTTATCAGCAGTAGCACTTCCTTCTTCAAGAGAGTCCCAATTGGCAATACATCCCCAAGAATCATCCAACTCCTCGGGTAGAGGCTTGCGTATATCAAAATTTTCTAAAAATATTTGTGGATGACAGGTCTTGTTTAGTATCACCTTTAACTGGTCGATCACTAGAAACACAATGACCCAAGAATGCACCATGTCCTGTAGCTCTACTATGTTTCACTCTTTCTCATCATAGGATACATGGAAGCCAACCTTTTCATGAAAAATCCCAATTATATACATCCCTTCTCCATTGAGATGCTTCTATATTCATCTGGAACTGTAAATATGTTGTTATACATCCGATTTCTCATAGGATTTAGGGAAGAAAATGTCACTAGGGATGTGAACACATTGTAACTACTTCCCAAGAGCTAGAAATAATGTCCTTGAGAGTTCCCTAGAGGTATCACCATATTCATTCCATTGATTTTCCAGGATCGTCAAGATTGGTGCGACCCCTATTCTTATGGCCCTAACCTGTTCAAGGCCATGGACTACTGGGCCCACTAATGTTGCTTTTCCCACAGGTCCAGCTCTTCCTTCATGGTGAATTATGGACACCACTTGGTCTTGAACTCATATATAAGGGGCCAAAATATTATTGTATCATTTACCTGGACACCTCAACATATCCCTAGGATATACTCTCTCCTAGATCAGCTCATAGTAATGGGTAATCCCAAACATAGTAGTATGTGGTGGAAGCTGATTCCACATATTTCCATTCTCATGCGTGAACATGTGCCAAATATACCTCAACATAGAAGGATAGTATTCATTCCTAAACTAAAATTATACCTTCAGTGTTATCCTCTACAGACACCTAAATTGTCTAACAAATTGGTGTCAATTGTATGATTCACATATTGGATCACATTCAACTTGGGATACTAGTAACCCACCTTGAATGTCTAGAATATTTGATATCTTATTGATGGTCCCTATGCCATCATTGGTCACTACCCCCATTGGTAGGTGGAATGGGTGAAATACGGAATGATCCACCATCCGAACATTCTTAAATATGTCTATCAAACTCTAATTAAATGGGAGACACCCTGTGATGCTTAGGATCACCAGTAGGAAAGCTGTTGTATGAGGGGAAATGGGGATCTGGTATTCATACCCCACCATGTGTACATCCACCTAGATATAAAAGAAATGGATGGGAGATACACATGTACTAACATATTTTCTTCATTAATTTGGAAGAGTACTTTGTAAAACTTTTCCATCACAGGGACAATCAAATTCACACACTTCCCCATCACCAATATCACTACCATTATAAAGGTCATCATCCATGCCCCCATGTGTGTATCTCTAACAATGAGAAACCATCTTCAGATAAGTACTACAATGAATCCCTCCAACATGACTATAGGTTGTACCTCAATCTAGACATATTATCTCCATTTATTCCATTGGTTTGCCTCCAAAAGTTTCTAGTAAGATCCCTAATTTACCCACTAGTACCCCCTAGAAATTTTTGTTGCCTCATTGGTAGTTTCTCTACTAGATCCTCTCTTGTAAGTAGCCCCACCGATGGTTCATTCAATAAATAAATGATCCACCACATTAAATGGATATCCCTCATCCCTAAATTCTATTTTTTGGTGCCTTGCACATGATCCAACAACATCTTTGCTAAAGCCAGAAACTACTGTTGATTATACCACACATCCTCTACCGGGAAGAACTTATCATACCTTGTTCCTAGAATTGGGATACTTGTGATTTTATGAAGATCCCAAAGGCAGATGCCGACCTCCCCATGATTCACTTGAAATGTGTTTTCCCCCAGTGAAAACCTTCTATAATTCTTGGGTATGATCTCTTTTGGGAAGTAGAAATGAAAATTTGAAGCCCATACTGGTTCATAGATCCCTACCTTCTTCATCTCTCCATCAAACTCATCACAAGATGTTCATGACCAGTAGACCCAAGACCACTCATCAGTGAAGTTTCTTCTCAGGCGTAAATCCCAGTTTTCATTCCACCCATTGAGAAGATTCCCTAAAACTTCATTGGGAATCATCTCATACTATGGTGGGGATGCCTCAACCTCCAACTTCTCCCAATCAATATTATAGATGTGGTTTTAGAGAATATCCTAGCAAAGTGGCTCATGGTCTTTCCACATGTGGACTATAGTATCACTATTCCATTGGTATTTCTCTGATATACCTATCAACCAGTAGGCTAGTTCATACCTATTTTCCACTAGGATGAAGACATTGTCTCTCAGTTAAATGTCATAGAGTGGAGGCATTTTTTCCAATGGGTCCGCCTTATATGCCTCAATCAATAGAGTAATCATCATTTTGTTGTCTGGGGAACTTTTAATGCACTCCCCAATCATGAAATTCCTAGCCATACATTTCCTCCAAGAAGCGGTAGTGTTATATCTCTAACCATCCATTTTATTCAGGATATATTTGATTCTTTGTGTCTGGTTTGTGAAGTTTATTCGTGATGAAGGATCACAAAAATCCAACTCACCTAGGTCACTTTACAGATATGTCATTCATGAATTTCTGTAATTGATAACATTTTAAGAGCTAGTGATGTAGAGACAAGAAGATTTGTGAGGTATGTAAATTGAAATTTCAAAGTGATATGAAGGTTTTGACGTTTTTAAAAAGAGTGAAATATATTTTCTCATCGAGAGAGTTTTGTGGATTTGATCCCCCTTTTATTTATAGGTGTACGACTTCCCTATGCTTCAAAATTATCTTCAAAGAGAAACCATCATGACTTAGCTCCACAAGTGAGCTTTGCAAGTGATCTCCTAGAAAGGAATTTGATTACCAATTTTCAACAATTCTCCCTCATAATATGACCATAATTTTAACCATAAAATACCATTCTAATGGGGATTCATATGTTAATTCCAAAATATGAATTACATGGGAATGTATGAGGAAGGAACATATGGTTTAGATCATATGCAATCCAAAATATCCCAAAATCCCTTTTAAGGGTCTACTTCACAAAGCCCAACCCCTTCACGAAATGGATGGAGCTCACAAAGCTCCACATCCAAGAAGGTTCCTTTATGAATGTGAAAATAACTGAGGGTAAATCTCCACATAATGACTATTGAAGTTGTATATCACTTCATGACCATGAAAATGGTTGAAAATTTCTATGTGAGTCTGAAATTCAGACTCATGGAGTCGTTCCCATTCATGAATACCATAATTCTTTATGATCACCTTTGATATTCATGAAACCTCATGCCTTTAAATAATACCCCTCAGTTCGATATTTTATGGATGGTTACCCTACCTTTTGGCATCTAAATTGTTAACAATTCTCATACCTCATGATCTTCATGAATGAAAGATAAAATCGACCTCCTAAGGTATCCAAGCTTTGTGAAACCACCTTCCATGCGTTCTTGAATGCCTCCACCAAATGTGGGGATTACTTTTATGAAATACTACACCCTTTGTGAAGGAACAAGGTCCTATGTGGTACTTGAGTCTTCATGAAGCACTCCCCTCATGAATTAAAACATATCTATAAGGCAGGAACAACCTGTTTAATAAAAACTATTCCTTTATGAAGCCTATGAACTTTTCTAAGAACCTAAACATCATAAATCACCTCTTGGTGAGGCCCCATGCTTTGTGAAACTCCTCTATCAGGCCTCCCTGTGGTGACTCCCTTATGCGGACCCTTCTTCATGAATGTTGAGTACCCAATTCCCCCACTCCCATCCAAGACTAGTTTAACTGCACCTCAAGTCCCCATGCGACCTATACCACCCACTTTTGTGTCTGTCCACTCCACTCTAAGTGTGGAATGAACCATCCACCTACCTATTTCTTATAAGAATAAGTACACTAATGTTGATTTCTTCTAAGAATAGGCACCCTAATGTAGACCTCATGAGTTGACAATACTCTTATATTTGTACCCTAGCAGTGACAATGTCATACCCCTTCCAAAGACACATGAGTGGTGGTAATGTAAGCCAAAGGGGTGAAGAGTGATTCCAACTACATCCAAGATTCATGACATAAAACTACCTAGCTTTGTATCCTAGTATTATGCTGTTAAAATGCATGAAAAAATCCTCAAAATATGATGTAAAATGATAAACTTACCCTGTGAAATAAGAATGGGATGATCCGTGTATGAGTGGCATGGAATGACCCCCACACCTCTACCACCCAAAAGAAATGAGAATCTCTCCAATAAACTCAATGCGTAAGCCCTGCACC
Organism: Viscum album; assembly: GCA_963277665.1. NCBI lineage: Eukaryota > Viridiplantae > Streptophyta > Magnoliopsida > Santalales > Viscaceae > Viscum > Viscum album. Next base: position 885,357,955 of record OY728125.1, read on the forward strand.
ATTATAACCAATAAAAATATTCTTATGAGGGGAAACTTCAATTAGTAAGCCCCACACCACCCCTCATTGATGTTCCTTCTATGACATGAGCATCCTTATCACATTAAATAAAACTATATAGATCAGTCCTGTCATATGACCTTAAACTATGACATCGAACTACGTGGGTTTTAATCTCTACCTTCTAAATAGGATATGTATGATTCCTCCCAGAGGTTCAATCCCAACCAATGGTAAGTATAGTTTATCCCTCCTAGGGACGTACCCCCCTAATCCACCTCAAGGGGTGTTTTGATCAACTTCTCAGGTTCTCCTCAAGGGGTATCACAAGTAAGGGTAAACTTAGATGCTCCCTCCTAGGGACATACCCCCTGATCCACCTCAAGTGGAATTCATGGTCGACTTCTCAGGTTCACCTCAAGGGGTATCCCAACTGATGGTAAACTTATGTACTCCCGCCTAGGGATGTACCCCCCTAATCCACCTAAATGGGTGTTTTGATCAACCTCTTGGTTTGACCTCAAGTGTTATCCCCACCAATGGTAAACCTAGGTGTTCCCTCCTTGGGATGCACCTCCTAGATCCATATCAAGGGGTGTTTTGATCCAACCATTTAGGGTTTTCTTCAAGGGTTTTTCTCACCCAAAAATCCTGGTGCTCCTTCCTAGGGACACACCTTACAGATCCATCTCAAGGGGTGTTCTGATCCATCCATATATGGCTCACCTCAAGGGTTATCCCAACCAATGGAAAAATTATGTTCTCCCTCCTATACCTCCATGATCCACCTCAAGGGGTGTTCTAATCAACTCTGACGATCCACCGCAAGGGGAATCACAACTAAAGGTAAACTTAGGTTCCCCCTTCTATGGATGTACCTCCATGATCATCCTCAAGGGAGGTTCTTATCAACCTCAAAGATCTTCCTCAAGGGTAATCCCAACCAATGGTAAACTTTGGTGTTCTATCATAGGGATGAACCTCCCAAATCCATATCAAGGGGAATTCTGATCCATTCATATGGGGTTCTCCTCAATGGTCATTATCACCCATTCACCTAGCTGTGACATCTTCCCTCCTATAGACACACCTCCCTAATCTGCCTATAGGGGGTGCTCTGATTCATCCATCCTGTCCCCACAAGACATTAACTCTATAACCATCTCTACATGACATGAAAATCTTGTCCTAACCTACAAAATATACCCCATCAATATGTGTGGAATGTCTGAGGTAAAAAGCCTTGAAAGACTTACACTCCTTGTGTCATTACTTTTTGAATGAAATGGGATGCCTTAGGTTCCATGCCTTAAGATGCCTCATGTGGGATTCCCTCTCAAGAGGAAGAATACAGGTGACCGATGCTCCCAACGTCCATACATGACCAACGATTCCAAAAATGACTACTCTCTACACCGAAGGTTTATTCCATGTCTATATTAATATAGTCTTTCTAAATAGAATCATTTTAATTAATCGGAATCCATAAAGATGGGACCAAGAATTAGTTTTGTGAACATTACCCAAATCTATGAGGAAGACCCTAACTGGGAGACAAGTTCCAACGAGGAATCCAAGAAAGGAGAAACTAAAATCCCATTATATTATTTCGATCAAGGTGCATGCATCACCATTTAAATAGATGAAAGACTCCCACCTTTGAAAAGTGAAAATACTGGGAAATAGAAAAGTATGTTGTGTATGGTCCCCAATGAAAACATAAAAAACAATCTTATAATGAAAACAAACTATAACTAACTAATATATTTGAAATTAATGGTTTTAATTATTATTAAAATTTATATTTAATAAAAATAATATCCTAAAATCGATTATTACGAAGTATATTGTTAACTCACACCAAATGAGCATCATAAATTTTAGAACTGAAGAAATACGTGAAGCGTGAGTATTATTCTCTCTGAAAAACAAATGAATAAGTAGCATGAAGTCTAGGTGGATGAATCATGTGGAGAATATAATATCTAGAAGGAAACATGATCACATGACCCAGATAAGGCCATGTGAATCGGTCATTCATTTCGTATAATCACCTTATGATCATGATAAACCCCTCTAATAAACCATCATGTTCTTGTGATGGTGTCGAGACAAGTGATGATGGTCATGCGAAGGATACCAGACAAGTTCTTTATATCATGTTATTTCCCAACTAACAGATTTTTGATAGTCACCCAAAACCATTGTAAATTAATTTTTGAAAAAGGGGGAAGCATTATGTGATATAGATTTATGTTTATTTTTATGTGATGTGCTTATTTGACTCACATGACCCCATAGAACCCCATGGAGAAACTTATAACTTATCATGTGAGATTATTTTGGAATGTCACCTTCATAATATTAAAGACCTTAGACACATAAATTCAATCGTGTGATATCCCTTCAGCTCCAAAGAGAGGGGAATGTATTTTCTGTGACAATTCCCACACACTATCATGAGATCCAGCATTGATCAAGCGATGTATCGTAGACAAAAAGTGAGACTATCTGTGATAACTCTCACAATACATCATGAGATGCCTTATTGAAAATGTGATAACCGAATGAAAAAAATGTGAAAATTATGAGTTAATTTTAAAATTATAAATAAAATAAAATTTTAAAAGTTGTAAGCCTCTCAGGAAGATACATTGATTTTCATGAGAAGGGGTTATGTGACTCGTGTGATCACTACTGATAATGTGAAGACCCTTTTGAAAATACCACTCGATATCACGAGAGTCCCCTAACAATCCATATTGATCTCATTAAAGGCCTCTAACAAGTTTTATTAGTTTCACAATAGACCCCAAGAGAATCTTCTTTGATCATGCAAGATTCTTTCTGCAGGTATCTTGATCTTGGGGAGGTTGTCATACATGTCAGATCATTAGTGAAAAGGATATTTGACATGTCAATATTTTTATGAGAAATACATTTGATAGGTTGATGTAAAATAATTATGGTGATGATAGATCATTCTTGCAGTCACTATTTACCATGCGATGCCTTGGATGGCCTTTGGAAGGATCATGTGAAGTACATTATGCGATACTCCCTCCATGAACTCAAGATCATATCTGGAAAATATTCACCATTCAAGGTGAAATATTACTAGGTCGTTGAATTATATAAATCCCCCCCATGTAAAATAAGGAACATGATGATGAATACACCAATGGAATCATAGAAGAGCATAATTCTTGGAGTGGAAATTCGCATGATCACAAGATTCTTCTACTAGTTAAAATCTTGGGAATCACCTAAGAGATCATGTGGAATGAATATGTGCTTCATTTGATCTCCCTATAGATGACAAAAAGGAGTTATATAATGTTATAAATATCATGTTAAGGGGCATACACACGTTGACTTGGTCACACAATATCTACACAAACTAATTTTTAACAAACCTTGAGGAAAATATATAATAAAGACTAAAAAGAGATGGAATGATTATGTGATGTAGAATATGGTAATATAAATGAGAAGGCATCATGTGGTTCACATACCCTAACCAAGTCACACGATTCCTTCTAGAAATGTCACTGAATCCTTGTGGAGTCCTCATGACATATCACCCAAGTCATGAAACACCATCTAGACATGTCACCCAAGACTTGTAGAGTCCTTCAGACATGTAGAAGAAAACATAAAGTGTCCTTAAAAAATGTCAAAAAAGTCTTGAAGAGTCTTCAAAACATGTTAATGAAGTATTGATAAATCCTATGAACATATCAAACAAGTCATTTGGTTCCCTCTATACATTCCATCCATATTATGTGATGTTCTCTGAGCATGTCATCTGAATCATTTGATGTCCACCAGGCATGTCATCCAGGTCATGCAATATCCTCCAGACATGTTATCAATATCATGAAATGTACTAGAGAAAAGTAAAATGGAACATTTGATTGTATTTATACATGTCCTATAAGAATCAAGGACATGTATCGAAATACTCATGCATGTCATACAGACACACCTAACATGTCAAGCTAACAATATGGAATGTTAGGCAGGAACTTTGGGACATGATAACCTTGTCTATAGACAGTTTCATATATACATCAAACTAAAATATGAGAAGTATGATTCCTACCCAAAAAGGATACTTAGGATTCCTTCCTATGTACTGATCTCTAATGGGTATCCACCTTGATGTAAATCTATCCATATCTTATACACACTATCCCAGGGGACCCAAACCCTCCTAGGGGTTTATATTTCTTCACCATCCATCAGTGGATTGAGAAGTCAGCTTAAATAGAAGGAATATAATTCATACTATAAATAATATATATAGTATTCCTTCCTAAGGTCCAATATACATAAAAAAAATTCCTCTAGGTCTTCCCTAGTGCAAAAGTATCAAATCCATACGTGAAGAGATTGATCACTTATTGTCCCTTATTTCTCAAACAAAGCATGGATCACATGGGATTAGGGATTTTCAATGATCATATCATTCACATCATTAGTCTCCCAAACCATGGAAACCTCAGTGTGTAATCCCCATTCAATTTAATGATATTACTTACCACATATAAGGGCATCCACCTCAGTTTATGTCCAAAGGGCACAATAGAACTATGATGACATTGATTCATTTTATAAGTAGGATACATAAGATTCCTTCCTAAGGCTCAAACTCAATACCTAATGTCTGAGTTCACTTATATATATATATATATAATTTCATTATTAAATGAAATTGAATGGTGTAAATGAACTATGTGGGTTTCGATTCATTTTATAAACAAGAAAGATAGGATTCCTCATAAAGGTTCAATCCCATTCTCAAAATGTCAATTGCCTCTGTGGATGGAATTAAACTCTAGAGTTCATGGTTATAAGGCTCTAAGAAATAATCATCTAACCATTGTTAAGAAATAACATGAAATAGGTGAGTAAACTTTGATACATACAGATGGCCTTATTAGTAGAACCTCCCTTTACAAATTAAAGGATTTAACACCAAAACATTTTGTTAGGGTAACAGATTTTGGATCAGGATTAGTAAAATATTTTTCAAAATATCCTAAATATATAATAGAGACCTAGAATGGGAAATAATTCCTCCCAAAAATGTGGGATTATCCCAACCTCACATCCTCTCAACCAATGTGAGTTCCTAAATTCTATTGGATCTAAAACCCCAATTGACTACCTGCCTTGGGAAAGTAAGTCTTACCCTTTTATGGATGTGGGATCCGCTAGTAGTTTTTAATAAATGAACTTGATGAACCATGTATAGGTGATTGTGAAACCATAATTTAATCCCCATAATAAACCCTCAAGATAAGGAAACAAAAATGGTATACCCAATGTGAATTTATGTAATGATAGAGTAACTTAATTGTTATATGAATCAGGAACCTTGTCTTTTAAACTTAGTGTACCATATATTCTCTAAGGGAAACAAAAATGGGGAACCTAATGTGAATATCTCAAATAAAAAAAATATTAGTTGGCCATGCGTTAGGTAATTTCATTTTTCACCAACTACAAAAATGAAAATGGAATTCATGAAGAGAAATCCCATGTAACCAGGGTTCCCATGAAATGAGTCCATTCTCACTGTGACAAGTCCATGCAATCAAAATGACCAAATCATGAATAATAAAGGACAATTGAGTTGCTTATTCATTGTTGATTGAGCATGTTTTACACTTGGAATGATGCACTGATCAATAAACTTGTTCCTTATTGTATTTGTGACTGTAGATACTAATCTCAAAAACAAGACCCTAACCTGAGATCGTGTCTCCATCTAGAACCTATTATAGAACATAATCTATAATTGTAACCCCGGTGGGTTCTAGAAATACCTCACACACCTAAAACCTTTATCTTCAGGTGGTGAACGCAATGGTTCAATAATAACACCAACATGGCATGATCTCAACCATCAATGCTACATTTAAGTGTCTCCAGATTCTAAATCCAATGATTCCATATCATTCAGGGAAAGATGTAGTGAAACTACTGGAATTCATTTCTGATTCTAATTTCTTCATAATCTTATCCTAGGAGTGTGACAATTTGCACATTCTATATCAAAGTAAGGTGGATCAATGAGTCAACTATGAATTGATTCTAGTTATAGAGATGCTGAGGAGGGACCCTATCAACTGTTTTCACCAATTTCATCCCACTAGTTCCCCTCAGTCACCTATGGAGGGCACCACCCAACACATTTCCTCCTTAGAAACTCAGTCATGTGTACCAACACATTTGCTCCTTCTTTTCATATTTCGATGGATGGAACAAAAGAATGATAAATATTATTTAAACTTTAAAAAACATTATTATATTATATATATCATATATATTCATTATATCTATCATTATTACCATCTATGTAAAGTGGAATAAAAAAATTGCATCACTTTGTGGAGGCGGTAGGCCACACGTACACATGAGTGACATTATAATTTTCCAACAGATTAGAAGGTAAGAAGTTTGATGTGATATTATAATTATAGAAGTATAATTATATAACATATATCATATATATACCTTAAATTCATCATTATATCTTGCTATGAGAAGCAGTGATGAAAAATGAATTATATTAATTCACGAGGCAGTAGTTTGTCGTAAACATGATCGGTGAGTTTGTTTCCCATTTAATGAAAGAGGAGATGGATATAAATTATTACATAAATATAATAACATATATTTATATTTTATATATTAGTGTGATTATATTGTAATTATTAAGATAAAATTGATGGTGGTAAAAGAAAATGTAAAAAAAGAAAGAGCTTGGTGAAGACAATTACCTTCTCTTAGAAAACCCTATATTGGATCTCTTATTAAGACACAAAGTATTTTTATTTAGGGAATAAAGTTACCTATATAACATGTATAATGATTTTTTGGATATTTTTAGGTATATTTTGGTCATTCTAAACTTCATATGAGGTGTGAATAAGTGAGGGGAGGAAGTTCTCCTTGGATTGAGGTGAGTGGCGCACTTGTATTTTTTAAAAGTTTTAAAATAGTGTCAAGAAAATTTCCTAGAAGAACGACTCAGAAAAAGATCATATTTGAATATTTTAACTTCAAGGTATAAATAAAACTAAATAATGGTGGTTTAGAAATTTTTTAAGTCATTTATCCCTTATATTTATAGATTATCCCCAGGTAAAGCTGTTTTAACATTTACCGTGGTTATAGATTTTTTCTATTTTTATTTTTCATTAGAACAAAAAATTAATTTTATCATATTAAATAATATTAGATATTAAAATTAAAAAAATTAATATTTTTTACCAAATACAATTCAAATAAGTGACAGAATTTAATTTAAAATTAAACCCAGAAACATGATAAAAATCATTTTTCCAAAGAAAACGTTTTTCCAAGTATAAAAATTTTTGATATAAAAAATAGACATAAAATTTATTCCAATAAAATAAATTGGATTAATAATAATATAATTTTACTGGTGCTTCTTTAATAACATTTTAAAACAACGTGTAACTTTTTAAAAAATTTAAATTAAAAGACATTTTTTAATAAAGATAGGTATTTTTCACTATTCTTCAAAAACTAACCATTTCAAAAAAAAATTGAATCATTTACTCTAAGATAATATTTAAATATTTATTTAAAAAGAAATTTAATTTTTTAAAATATTTTTTTTATAAGTGGAAAAAATAAATTTGAAAATAAGTACACAAAACAGAATGAAACCTCTTAAAAAATACAAAATTAAGGCGTAAAATTGGATTAATTATTATCCCAAGTTGAGAAAAAAAATATTATATGAATGATAAGTCATTTTATTTAATATATAATATATAAATTTCATTAAAATAATTAAAAAAATAATTAATAATTTAATTTATTAAGATAAAAACACATTTTACGCTTAAAAACAGTTTCAGAAGAACTTTTCTTTTAATTTCAAATGATTTTTTATTTTTATTTCTAATCAATTTATAACCAATGAATTTATTTTATAGATGGGTAAACCAAATAAATTTCATAATTTATTTATTCCTATTAATACCTACCAATTTAATGGTTAGGTTATAAGGGTATTATATTTTACGATTCATTTAGAATCAGGGTTGAGAGTATCATAGGCTATCAAAGTGATTAAATTTATTAAAAAATAAATATATAATAAAATATATGGTGGTTAAATTATACCCCCTTAAAATTAATTTTACCAAAAAAATAACATTATATCAATGAAAATAAATGAATATATTTTTGTTTCATCACATCCTCAAGTTTCCATCTTGTTTCTTCGAATTTTTGATTCCTCTAGATATCTTTATCTAGGTCAGTAGTCTTGGTCCATATCACTTTATCTCTATGATACAAGATTTATGTTGTTTTTTTATAATAAATATCATTCTCCAGTGTTATGGCCTCTAAGTTTTGTACATGTGATATATCATGTGTGTACTTCTTTGATAAAGATACATAGAACACATCGGGAACTTGAGAGAGGTTCAGTGGAAGCTCCATGAGATAATCTATCATCCCCACCCAATCAAGAATATAAATGGGGTAAATCTACCTAGGGCTCCTCTTTCCTTTATTCCAGAATATAATAACCTTCTTTCATGGATAAATTCATAGGAATCCCTTGTCATCAACTTCAAACTCCAAATCTCACTAATGGTTATTAGTATACCTTTTTTATCTAAAATACTTTGATGTGTTATTGAATAGTTATAACTTTATATGCCATTTCCATAACAAGATCATATACTAATAAATTTATTTATACAAATTCATCCCAACATTTTAAATTTATACACTACTAACCATATATATCTTCATAATGAGTCATCTAAATTATTGAGTGAAAGTTGTTGTTGTAAAAAAATTCAACTAGTGGAAGGTGTTGATCCCAACCAACTTTGAATTATAGAGAATAAGATACCAACATATCCCCCAAGGTTAAAATGGTTTTATCAAATAGACTATATGTCTTAGGATAATAAGAATTGTTGGAACTTAACTCTATATCAATATACTACTGAATAATTCACTAGAACATCAAGATAAACCCTAGATTTAAATCATATATAATAGAATGTGGTACTCCATGCAATGCGACCACTTCCTTAATGTGTATTAGGAAAATATTTTCAAGAGATAAATATTCTATAATGGTAATGAAGTGTATTGACTTTGTAAGGCGATCAACTATAACCCAAATAGCATTATTTCCTTCAAGTATTTTGGTGGGACCGACGATAGAGACCATAATGAGATTTTTCAATTTCCATTCTAGTATGGGTAATGGTTGCAACATCCCCTTATACATGTATATATTAGACTTGACTTGATAACCTATCAATAATTTAGATACATACTGAACAATATCTCTCTTCATGTTTCCATACAAGAACTACTCTTTACGATCTTTATACATCATTGTACTTCTAGGATGAATAGAGATGGATAAAATATGTGCCTCATCCAATAGCTCCATATTCAAATATGGTATGGATGGAAAATAAAAAAAAATTCCTTAACATTATAATTCCATAATAATTAGGTTTAAACTAATAAATATTTCTTACCTTCTTCTAAATTTCCACATCTTCATTTTGTAACTCCTTAATCCTCACATGGATAGATAGTTGAACAATAGTTTGAGAAAGATAAGATTTATACCATTATTTTAAGATTTCAAGATCCATAATATGAAAATGTATCAATATTTGATCTTTTATGATCCTAGTAATAGATAATATATCATGATTTATTCAACTCAGGGCATCTTCCACCATGTTCTCTTTCCCTAGGTGGTAATGTATTGATCATTCATAATCATTAATCATCTCCGACTATGTTCTCTAGTACATATTAAATTATTTATATGTAGAAAAATTATTTAAACTTTTATGATAAAAATATACCCCACTTATTTATCCATAAATATAATTTCTCTATATATTTAAAGCAAAAAATACCATTCTTAACTCTAAATCGTGATTTGGGTAATCTTTCTCAATAAACTTCAATTATCATCAGGAATAATATATCACTATATCATTCTGGATGAGAACACATCCCAGCCCCTTCTTTGATTCATTTCTATATATTATGACCCCTTATCCACTGTAGGGTAATCTAATCACAGTTTCACTTACTAAGTTTTTCTTTAGTACCTTGAAATTTTCCTTGCATTAAAATCATAGAGGAACTTGGATCCCTTCCAAGTTGACTTGGTGAGTGGATTAGATATCCATGAAGAATTCTCCATAGAGAACCAATAATATCCATCAAACCAAAAAAATACAAATATTAGTCATATTTTATGGTGTAATCTAGTGTTCAATAACTTCGTTCTTTGATGGATCCATTGATATACCCTATCTTGAGATTATACGACAAAAAAATAATACTTTTTATAGCCAAAATTCACATATTTTAAGTTTTTTCATGCATATTCTCCTTCCTTTGAGTCTTTAGTACAGTCCTCAAGTGATATTCATGTTCTTCCTTAATCATTTAATACATAAGAATATCACCTATAAATACTACATTAAAATAATTAAGGTAATATCTAAAGTCTCTATTAATTAAATCCATATAGATATTGGTGGAATTAGTAAGACCAAATGGAATCACTATAAATTCATAATATCTATACCTTTTACATAATGTTATCTTGGGTATATCTACCTTCTTGAACCTTAATTTATGATATAAAAAACTAATTTCAATCATGTAAAAGTATAGATCTTGACACAATTGGTCAAAAAATTCATCAATATGGGGTAGAGTATACTAATTCATGATTTTCAGATAGTTCAGTTCTTGATAATAAATGTAGAGTCGGGTTAATCAATCTTTATTCCTAAAAAAAGAGCTTGTGCACCATGATGACATACACTTGGACAAAGAAAACTCTTTACAAGATTCTTCGATATTTTATTCTTTGATTCCTACAACTCAATCAGGGACATCCTGTAGGGAGTCTTTGAAATAGCTGTAAAACTAGGTATAAATTATATTGAGAAATCAACTTCAAAAATTATTGTAAACTAGGAAACTCTTCATAAAGACATCAAAAAACACCCTCACAATAAGAAAATCGTAAATATTTAGTTTATTCCCAACCATATAAGATAAAAAACACTTTTGAATAGAAATAAAAATCCATAAAATGTATACAATATCCTTTGGAAGTTCATAATTATCATCACACTGATAGATGGTAATAGGTTGGTTTGAAATATAATATGTGACTTCCCTTCCTCAGGAATTGATATATTATTTATGTAATGAAATTAAATCCATGCCTAAGATAACATCAAATAAAACTAAAGGGAGAATAAAGAGATTTATAGGAATCACATTCCCATAATCTTCAACTATATATGAATCATATAATTTAGATATGATCATTATTCCATTAGGAGATTTAATTTCTAATTAAAAATATAATAATTGAGGTGGTTTATTGATACCCATATAAAATTATTTAGATATAAAAGAGTGGGTATATCCAAACTAAAAAATACATTATAAATTCTAGAGTGGATAGTAAATGTATTGTTCACCACATTGTTCTTATACCCCTCATCAGAAATAGTAATTTCATGAGGTTTCCCATTGTCTCTAAGATTAAGAGATAAGTGAAACTGATCATTATCATTATCCATTATAACTAAGAACAAGTTAGTATAGTATCCATTCTCTTTATATTTAAAACACTAGAGTGTGGGTGGTTCATTTTTTGGAGATTTCTATCTATTATAATCATTAGATAAATTAATCACATCACTTCATAATTATGTTACTTGATGACCTTACTTTATACAGTTGAAACATTTACTAGTACCCTTAATAATGTTTCATTAGTGTTTCCTTCCAAACTATGATCATGAAGGAAATATCATATTTTTCTCTCAATAGTTTTTAAAATTTTTCATTTAATTCCATATTTATTTTCCTTTTAAAACCATGATATTGAAGGGTAACTCTAATTTTCATTTACACTTCCATAACACATTGAGTGATTTATTCATGGATATTAAATTCCATAATGGATAATTCCATTTAGAGACTTGGTTTTAAGTCAATAATGAATCGATCAACCTTACTTTTAGTTTGGATGATAATAGAAGAATCATACCTCATAATTCTTGTAAAATTCTCCTCATAGGTACCAACATATTCATTATCCTTCTATTTTAGCTCAATAAATTCTTTGTATATTTTCATGTGACGAATTCAAGGAAAATAATTATTGAAAAATAAGCTCTTAAACTTATACCAATCTAGGGAGTTAATTTTTTCTCATTGTCTTGTGTTCTTGATATGATTCCCCCATTTATCCACTTCACATTCCAAATAATAAACAACCAAAATAAAATTTTGATTCCCAAAATATTGGAGAAAATATATATATTTTTTCAATGTTATTTACCCATTTCTCAAGATATAGTGTATTATAAAACCCACTAAAAAGGATGGAATTGCCTTGGGAAGGACTCAAGATAATATTGTTCCCTTTTTTTCATGTTTAGAAGCTCATCATGATTCATATATTGAGAAAGTTGTATAAGTATAGAAAGGGGATTTTGTATTCCAGATCCCATAACATTTGGTTACTTAGGAGGAAAATCATTGTTTTTTTCATCACATTATGTATTAATATGTTTCCTTCAGGTTCCATCTATTGACTAAAACTAAAAAAATGTGTGAGAAATAATAATCATGGTGGGAAACCACATAGTCATGAAAAATAATTTATAAGATGTCTAAATCAGGATAAATTCATTTCAACATATAACACATTATGTTTAACATAATCCATTCATGGTAATCATCTATTCAAATCATTCATGATGGTTTATAAAGAAAATGTGAATTAACCTAAGCATGACCTATAGGAGTTTCAAACCTACTGTGTAGAAAGGGCACACTCACCATGCACAAAAATGATGGATGATATATACTCAACCCACTTTTTTCAAATTTACTACCACTATATTCATTTTTTACAAAACAATGTTAAATTTTAGTATCCATATATGGATATTTTTTAGGAAAACCATGCTCTTTTATTTACCATAACTTGGGGTATTCTCCTATTAATAGGATTATTGTAATGGTTCTCACTAAATTGTTCTCATCCTAGTTTCCAGAGGTTAACTTGTAACAACCCGAGATTTTATAAGACACATTATTTTTAATTTCATTCATATATTCTATTGTATGACACACCAAGATTATCTTGTGCTATACGCAACACCGTATTAGCTTGCAGTATACGCAACACTTTTCTTGGATCTTGTTACACACAATTTTCAAGTTCGTTTGATAGAAGTTATTCTACGCAACATTGAGTTTATATATATATATATATATATATATATATATATTCAATGTATAAATAAAATATGGTTGGATTCTATTATACGCAACAACAAAGGAGTCGTGCACTACACGCAACCCTGACTTGGATTGCATTACACGCAATCGTGACCTTCCTCGATAGCGTGTGTTGTACGTAATACCAGGATTTACTAAACAACGATATATTATTATAATATTGTTATGAACTAGCCGTTATGAATAGTGTTAACTAAATTTTTAATTTTATAACATTATTAGTCATCTTACACATTTTCTAGAACATGGTATAAGAACAAAATAAATTTTTCGGGTAAAATAAGTATTTTTCAAAAAATGCAGTTTTGCCGCCTTTTGATGGCGCACCAACATTAAATCTAGTTTTTGACATGTTTATAAGTTTCATTTGAAAAAATAAAATCATTCTTTGGAATCAATAAATAAAAATTTACTTTGGATAAATTTTTCATTTTATTCTGATGACTTTCATATTTTAATGAATAGTAAAAGCACGCTATATTTTAATTAAAAACAACTTTTTTCATCGTAATATCTTATGTGGTTAAGTTATAATATTTAATGGTTTTAAAGTATAAATAGAATATATTTTTACCATTTAATATAATGTATGTCATTAGTATTGATTTTACCTTGAATTCGTAGGTTAAATCAATTCAATCTTTTGCAATGTTTTAAAGAAAAACCTGTTTTCTTTCGACAACATGATTAATTTTAATTTAATTTATACAACTTTTGTGTTTTGAATTTGGAAAAATGGATTCAATATTTGGAATCAGTGGATCCAAATTATGTTAATTAGCTACTTTTTATTTTTGGGAATTATGAATAGTAACTACGGTAAATTTTATTTACCATAGTTAAAGGTAAATCAGGTAATTAAGGGTAAATATAATATTATAAAATTACCCTAACACATGTAAAAATCCTATTGGATGACTAAAAGTCGACCCATATCACCTAAGGGTCGGATTAGATTCATTTAATGTACTTTTTTCCATGAAAATAATTTAATTATTATTAAAACCAAAGAATGTGACAACATGTCACTTTCTTAAATCTTATAAGTATAATAATTTTAATTTAGTGAAAAACTTCATGAAACTTCGAACATGAATATTATCCAGAATTCTAATACAATTATCTACATCATAGAAATTTATTTAGAATTTTTAAGGATTAAATAATTATCATTTATTATGACACAAAGATGATGCAGTAATTGTCTTATTAATGAAATATTGACATAATTGATGTTATAAATGCCCAAATAAATGTAATTTGAGACTTTTTGTGACTTACACTAATTTTATAGGTTACAATGACATGTTATTGTTTATTTAAGTATCTTTTTTTAACTTATCATTGTGTTATAAATTTCATAAAAATCATGTACCAAATAGTGTCAAAATTTACATAAATTAGTTTTTAAAACAAATATTATATTATTAATTGTTATTTAATACCTAAAAATCTGAGGTCGGACAAATGACCTAGATAAGCATAGATATATTAATAATAAACAACTTGGGGTTCGTTTGTCTTGTTATGGTATGTTTATTAACCATATAGTGTAAGAAAACAAAAAGACACGGTAAAAGTTAAATTATTTAACTTAGAGTTAAATCTAATTGATAAGTTTAACATAATAACCTAAACTTGTCTAAATCCTATTGGATGAGATTATTTCTACCAATCCCCACTTTAGATTTGAAATAAGACCCTTTGGAACCATTATAAACCGAATTTGACCTTAATATAAAATAATATTTTGATATTTTCCTAAGGTGCCCCTCTCCTCCCTTATAAAAGGGAACCTCCTCCCCCTCTTACTCACACCAATTTGAGCCTTCAATATCATCCAAAACCTGACAACTTATTCTCTCCAATTCCCTAGAGACATCCTAGAGGTCCTGGTCTTCTTCAAAGACCAATTTTAGGGCCCTAAAAGGAGGTCTCAAAGAAGCGCTTCAAAGAAGAGGTAATGCCCGTTAACGATTCTTTCATCTTTATTTCTTCTTCCACTTCTTCTTATTTAGTTGCTTCATCATGAAGTAATAACATCAGTATCACTAATATACTGATATGTTATTATTAGTATGAAACAACCCTATTTCACCATCTATCCATCCTATGGAAAATGAAATCACCGCGCGTGCATACGTACGGAATACCGTCTCCACGCCGTGGTGTAATCTATTTTCCACCACCACCATAGTTGGATGGGTATAATGGTGTAAATAATAACTATATATGATTATTTTAAAGTGATATTGATTCTGATATAGTATACATACACTCCAATACAGTCCCACGATCATGAGAACGATATCATCGCTCGTGCGTATGTACGGACTACCGTCTCCACGACGCGATGAGATTCATTCTCCACGTTAACCATTCATGAATGATCATAAAGTATATATAATATGTAATCATGAAATATATGACATAATAATACTGTATTTATGTGTATATATATGTATTTCATCTACTTAATTCCATTCAACTCAATAAGGAAACGAAAACAGCATTCATGTGTACGTACGGCCTACCGTCTCCATGAATGGTGTATTTCTTTCCATTTACTAATCTATTATATATATATATATATATTCTGAATATATATTATATATAAATAATGTTTTACATTCTGTATTTAAGTAATCATGATCTAAGTAATCATATGAATAATTACAAGTTAAAACACGAACGACAAATGAAAAGATTTTACCCAAAACGCTTCTTTAACATGGAATTTACAAAAGAACGGGTAATATAAAGTCATAAGTGAACCATATATGATATCATAACAATGAATATGATTCTGTAATAAGTTAATGACATTATTTAAATAATTATACAGGAGGTTCGGATACGTACAAATCATATCGTACATAAGGTAATAGAAATATCACAATCTCATTTTTATCCGAGATTGTTTATACTTTGGAATTTTCTGGGGTGTATTTTATTATCCACATCCATGTTTCCTCAATATGTAATATTATTCCCATTCAACTACAATTTTTTAAATCCTATTTTACCCTCCGGTGAGTTTTTAGTAAAAGATATGAAAGGAATCTTTTGTCATTTTTCATACGAGGTACTTTTGACTTTTCCAACAAAAGTACGAGAAGAATGTTTTTTTAACTTATATGGCATGAATGGATTTTTAAAACATTATTTCCAAAAATATTCCTTTACATGTTTTCAAGTTTATTTTTAATCAACTTCTTTTAGTTTAAAATTTTATGACATGTTAATAAAGGAAAAGTGTTTTTGAAGAAGAAAGGATATTTTCCTCAAGAATGAAGTTCAAGTGTTTTATCAAAATTATTTTCCATCTAAGATAATAAAGGGTTCTGTTTTTAGCCCTATTATTACATTGATTTGATTATGTTGTGATGGAATTATTTTTATGAATTCCTTTATCGTATATGAATTGTTTTATGATGTCATGATGTTTAAGATTCCCATTTTTATTACATGGGTTATGCAATGATGTATGGTTTATGATTTTGTGGCACACATAAGAATGGTATCATTATGAGATGGGTGGGACCTATATCACCCTCCAATAAATTGGGTAAATATTTTATATCTCATGAGATAGACATGGCTGGAACGGTAGGTTATACTGGTTCAGTGAAACAGGACTGAAACGAGGGTGACTCGGTTTAGAAATGGACTTTGTCCACTAAGATAGTCTTGGCAATGAGTCTTGACTAATAAGAAATGATTCTATATGATTATGTGTGTATGCCACAATGTTTCATGTTTTAAGTTATGATTATTGGGATTTCATTTCACTACTATGATTTATCCCATGTTATGAAATTATGATCTCTTTTGCAGGTTAATATTTCCTAAATGTTATGTTCTTATGAATATGATGTGATTGATATTTCTTTTGTTTACCCTTACTGAGAATTTGAGCTCACCCTTTTATATTTTCTTTTCCCCAGGATATAAAGAAAGGTTTTAGGTAAAAAAGGAAGATCTTTATGGGAGATGTTGAAGATCTTTCACCACGAATAGAAGATTATATTCCGAGTTTCCAAAGACACTAAACTATTACGATCCTTGTGTGTGTGTTTTTGTTATGTACTAAGTATTTCGAAAAAGTAATGTAATGTCCATGTACGTCAAGCTTCGGGTCTCTACAGTTGGTTTCAGAGGAAAAGTTTAGTCAACCTTTGGAAAATAGGATGTGAAAACGTTAGTGAGATCCCTAGAGATATTTCAAAGGTATGTCTAGGGATGTCCCTAAGGATAAGTATACATATAGGATATAGTTCTAGAACTATGGTAACGATATTAGATTAAACCAAAGATTTTAGATATTGAATTTACTCCCCCTTTATTATGATTTTTGCCTCTCACACTATTCTTTTTGGGTTTTAGAAAATGGTTGGAAATAAGATGATTCACGATAATGGAGGATATAATGGACAATGGAATGATATTCTTCATGAGAAACCAAATGAAATAGGATTTGGAAGTCCAAACATCATTATTATGCCGAATCAGCAATCTCATTATATGATCAATAAATTAAAATTTGGAAAGATTCCTAACTCGGCTAATAAGAGAAAGATGGAGTTTCATGATGATCATAGAGGAAAGAAAGATCAATTTCCCCTATGTAAATCATGTGGGAAGAGGCATCAAGGAGAATGTTTCAAAGGAACTAGAAGATGCTTTGGGTGTGGAAAAGAAGGACACAAAGCTAGTAAGTGCAAAGGAAAAGGTTCAATTAACACCAGGGATGAGGATAATGGTATTTCTACGACATCAAAAATGGTTAAATGTTTTAAATGTGGAATGTACGGGCATTATGAAAACCAATGCCCTAAGGGAAAGTCTCATGAAGAGAATCGGTATGGTCGTATGGGTAGTATTTATGTGGATGATGATGAAGAGACTACAAATGATATGTGAGATGAAAGAATTTTTGAAGCTCGGTCAATGGTTTAAAAAATGTAGTGGAATGATTACATGTTTATCATGTGTAATGTTGTATAAGTAATCTCATGGTACTATGGAATGAAGAGACATCTAAGGATTGTTACACTGTTGTCTTTCCTTGAGTTTTGAAAGTGTATGATTAATGTTACCAGTATCCATGAAAGGTTATTCAGATATTGTTGGAATGTAGATGATATGCGCATAATGAAGGGATAAGGAGAAAATTAAATGTTTGACAGTATTCATGAACTCATGACTGATATAAGGAGAAGGTTACATCATGGTTTGAGTATATATAATTTTGAGGATTTTGTTATGTGGAAAGTGTTAACATTTAATTACATTCATGTTTTCACTAAGGTTCAATGGGTATTCAAGAGAATACCTGATTAAGGCCTTTGAATGTTTAGAATGTGACCAACAAGACATATCTTATGATATATGGGGATCAACGATGGTATTAAATCTCTGGTAATCGTTTTCACTATATTATGAGAGTGGACTGAAGTATTATGGATAAGCCTAAAGATTGGAATGGATTATGTTGTACATAAGTTAGTATTGTTTAAGGATAGAAGTTTTTTCGATATTATTGATGGGATGTTATAGTAATATAGTTTTAGAAAAAGGACAACATGCAGGACGAGCGACAGCCCATCGCGTCGGACAAGGCTATGGGAATCGAACCCACAACCGAAGTGCGACTGGCCTTTATTGCCTAGCACTGGCCTACAGGAAGTCCATGTTTAGTATAAACTAGTTTTATTATATTAAGGAGTATGATATATGAAGTATATGTCCATTTTACGAACTATATAAGATTAATCTCACTATAGATGGACTTATGTATTTTTTTATAACTTTTCTGACATTTTGTTTGAGACAGATGGAATGACCCATCATTCTATCACATGATCTGCTAACACATCACGAATGATAAATTCAACTTCATTTCTTTAAGAGATGAAGTGGAAATTGTCCAAAGAATGAAAAACGGTGAGACTATACCAAAATCACGAAAGTATTTCTTCTAATTCCAATTTCATCAACTTTAGGGAAATGATCTTGAAAAACAAAAAATGTTTTCCTACTGCCCTTATATCCGATGAATCATATGGTACCTTAGATAATCACAAATCTATGGCATTGTGATTATTGGATTTTTCATAGTCATGTTCTCTACCACTCTCCATCAGAACATGATGGTTAGATTTTTCTTCCATATCCATGTTTTCACCTATGTGGAAACCTAGTGATTAGTTTATTTGTGTAACCGTTATGTTTCATACTTTTGTTTTTAAAGATTGGTTTTGGTATTCCTTTTTACGATGTGGGTTTCTATTAAAGAAACTTTCGAATAGTAAACCATTTATAACCCCGACGAATTTTGAGGGCAAAATTCATTTTAAGGGGGGTAGAATGTAACAACCCGAGATTTTGTAAGACACATTCTTTTTAATTTCATTCATATATCCTATTGTATGACACACCAAGATTATCTTGCGCTATACACAACATCGTATTAGCTTGCAGTATACGCAACACTTTTCTTGGCTCTTGTTACACACAATTTTCAAGTTCGTTTGATAGAAGTTATTCTATGAAACATTGAGTGTATATATATATATATATATATTAAATTTATAAATAAAATATGGTTGGATTATATTATACGCAACAACAAAGGAGTCGTGCACTACACGCAACCCTGACTTGGCTTGCATTACACGCAATCGTGACCTTCCTCGATAGCGTGTGTTGTACGCAATACCGAGATTTACTAAACAACGATATATTGTTATAATATTGTTATGAACTAGCTGTTATGAATAGTGTTAACTAAATTTTGAATTTTATAACATTATTATTCATCTTACACATTTTCTAGAACATGGTATAAGAACAAAATAAATTTTTCGGGTAAAATAAGTATTTTTCAAAAAATGCAGTTTTGCCGCCTTTTGATGGCGCACCCACATTAAATCTAGTTTCTGACATGTTTATAAGTTCCATTTAACAAAATAAAATTATTCTTTGGAATCAAGAAATAAAAATTTACTTTGGATAAATTTTTCATTTTATTCTGATGACTTTCATATTTTAATGAATAGTAAAAACACGCTATATTTTAATGAAAAACAACTTTTTTCATCATAATATATTATGTGGTTAAGTTATAATACTGAATGGTTTTAAAGTATAAATATAATATATTTTTACCATTTAATATAATGTATGTCATTAGCATTGATTTTACCTTGAATTCGTAGGTTAAATCAATTCAATCTTTTGCAATGTTTTAAAGAAAAACCCGTTTTCTTTCGACAACGGGATTAATTTTAATTTAATTTATGCAACTTTTGTGTATTTAATTTGGAAAAATGGATTCCATATTTGGAATCGGTGGATCCAAATTATGTTAATAAGCTACTTTTTATTTTTGGGAATTTTGAATTGTAACTACGGTAAATTTTATTCACCATAGTTAAAGGTAAATCGGGTAATTAAGTGTAAATATAATATTATAAAATTACCCTAACACATGTCAAAATCCTATTGGATTACTAACAGTCGACCCATATCACCGAAGGGTCGTATTAGATTCATTTAATGTACTTTTTTCCATTAAAATAATTTAATTATTATTAAAACCAAAGAATGTGACAACATGTCACTTTCTTAAATCTTATAAGTATAATAATTTTAATTTAGTGCAAAACTTCATGAAACTTCAAAAATGAATAGTATAAAGAAATCTAATACAATTATCTACATCATAGGAATTTATTTAGAATTTTTGGGGATTAAATAATTATCATTTATTATGACACAAAGATGATGCAGTAATTGTCTTATTAATGAAATATTGACATAATTGATGTTATAAATGCCCGAATAAATGTAATTCGAGACTTTTTATGACTTACACTAATTTTCAAGGTTACTATGACATGTTATTGTTTATTTAAGTTACTGTTTTCTAACTTATCATTATTTTATGAATTTCATAAAAATCATGTACCAAATAGTGTCAAAATTGACATAAATTAGTTTTTAAGACAAATATTATATTATTAATTGTTATTTAATACCTAAAAATATAAGGTTCAGACAAATGACTTATATAATGATAGACATATTAATAATAAACAACTTGGGGTTCGTTTGGCTTGTTATGGTAAGTTTATTAACCATATAGTGTAAGAAAACAAAAAGACACGGTAAAAGTTAAATTGTTTAATTTAGAGTTAAATCTAATTGATAAGGTTTAAATAATAACCTAAACTTGTATAAATCCTATTTGATGAGATTATTTTGACCCATCCCCACTTTATCTTCTAAATAATACCCTTTGGAACCATTATAAACCGAATTTGACCTTAATATAAAATAATATTTTGAGATTTTCCTAAGGTGCCCCTCTCCTCCCTTATAAAAGGGAACCTCATCCCCCTCTTCCTCACACCAATTTGAGCCTTCATGCTCATCCAAACCCTGCCAATTTATTCTCTCCACTTCCCTATAGACATCCTAGAGGTCCTGGTCTTCTTCAAAGACCAATTTTAGTGCCCTAAAAGGAGGTCTCAAAGAAGCGCTTCAAAGAAGAGGTAATGTCCGTTAACGATTCTTTCATCTTTATTTCTTCTTCCACTTCTTCTTATTTAGTTGTTTCATCATGAAGTAATAAAACCATTATCACTCATATACCGATATGTTATTATAAGTATGAAACAACCCTATTTCACCATCTATCCATCCTATGGAAAATGAAATAACCGCACGTGCGTACGAACGGAATACCGTCTCCACGCCGTGGTGTAATCTATTTTCCACCACCACCTTACATGGATGGGTATAATGGTGTAAATAATATCTACATATGATTATTTTAAAGTGATATTGATTCTTAGATAGTATTCATACACTCCAATACAGTCCCACGATCATGAGAACGATATCATCGCTCGTGCGTACGTACGGACTACCGTCTCCACGACGCGATGAGATTCATTCTCCACGTTAACCATTCATGAATGATTATAAAGTATATATAATAAGTAATCATGAAATATATGACATAATAATACTGGATTTGTGTGTATATATATGTATGTCATCTACTTAATTCCATTCAACTCAATAAGGAAACGAAAACAGTGTTCATGTGTACGTACGGCCTACCGTCTCCATGAACAGTGTATTTCTTTCCATTTACTGATCTATTATATATATGTATATTCTGAATATATATTATATATAAATCATGTTTTACATTCTGGATTTAATTAGTAATGATCTAAGTAATCATATGAATAATTACAAGTTAAAACACGAACGACAAGTGAAACGATTTTACCCAAAACGCTTCTTCAACATGGAATTTACAAAAGAACGGGTAATATAAATTCATACGTGAACCATATATGATATCATAACAATGAATATGATTCTTTAATAAGTTAATGACATTATTTAAATCATTATACAGGAGGTTCGGATACGTACAAAGCATATCGGACTTAAGGTAAGGGAAATATCACAATATCATTTTTATCCGAGATTGTTTATACTTTGGTATTTACTGGGGTGTATTTTATTATCCACATCCATGTTTCCTAAATATTTAATAATATTCCCATTCCCCTAAAATTTTTTAAATCCTATTTTACCCTCCGGTGAGTTTTTAGTAAAAGATATGAAAGGAATCTTTTGTCGTTTTTCATACTAGGTACTTTTTGACTTTTCCGACAAAAGTACGAGAAGAATGTTTTTTTAACTTATACGGCATGAATGGATTTTTAAAACATTATTTCCAAAAAGATTCCTTTACAAGTTTTCAATTTTATTTTTAATAAACTTCTTTTAGTTTAAAATTGTATGACATGTTAAGAAAGGAAATGTGTTTTTGAAGTAGAAAGGATATTTTCCTCAAGAATGAAGTTCAAGTGTTTTATCAAAATTATTTTCCATATAAGATAATAAAGGGTTCTATTTTTATCCCTATTATTACATTGATTTTATTATGTTGTGATGGAATTATTTTTATGAATTCCTTTATCATATATGAATTGTTTTATGATGTCATGATGTTTAAGATTCCCATTTTTATTACATGGGTTATGCAATGATGTATGGTTTATGATTTTGTGGCACGCATAAGAATGGTACCATTATGAGATGGGTGGGACCTATATATCTCTCCAATTCATTGGGTAAAGATTTTATATCTCATGAGATAGACATGGCTGGAATGGTAGGTTATACCGGTTCAGTGAAACAGGACTGAAACGAGGGTGACTCGGTTCAGAAATGGACTTTGTCCACTAAGATAGTCTTGGCAATGAGTCATGACTAATAAGAAATGATTTTATATGATTATGTGTGAATGCCACAATGTTTCATGTTTTAAGTTATGATTATTGGGATTTCATTTCACTACTATGATTTATCCCATGTTATGAAATTATGCTCTCTTTTGCAGGTTAAGATATCCAAAATGTTATGTTCTTATGAATATGATGTGATTGATATTTCTTTTGTTTACCCTTAATGAGAATTTGAGCTCACCCTTTTATGTTTTCATTTCCCCAGGATATAAAGAATGGTTTTAGGTAAAAAAAGGAAGATCTTTATGGGAGATGTTGAAGATCTTTCACCATGATTAGAAGATTATATTCCGAGTTTCCAAAGACACTAAACTATTACGATCCTTGTGTGTGTGTTTTTCTTATGTACTAAGTATTCCGCAAAAGTAATGTAAAGTCCATGTACGTCAAGCTTCAGGTCTCTACATAACTAATCCTTTCCCTCATACCAACTATAATGACCCATATATTTCATTCATATATATCATGTAATAATAAATTAATATTCATTAAATAACATAATGATCCTTGCCGGACTCATATAGGTCTAGTTTATTTGTAAACATTGATACAAAAACAACTGGTTCATAAGTAAACTACCTGATGTTCCACTAAGTTCTTCATAACTAAATCCCTTATTATACATATCATACTTACCACCTTTCTTCATAACCTAGGTAAAGGAAACATAAGAAATGGAAAGATCAACTACTCAGTAAGGGTAAATAAGAGAGATATCAATATAACATGAGTATAAGGTATGAGAACATGATCATAACATTTTAAAACCACACCCTTCAAATCATTGATCGTAATATAGAATCATGGAAAAAATATTGGTTGTTATTAATACATGAATCATAAAGGTATCAATGAACCTACACCATGAGATTATAACATATGCATAAGATATGAGCCTTCTACATAAAAATAAGTATAGAATATAATTTCTTTAGTAGTCAAGTCTCACTACCATGACTATCATATTGGATTGGGATCACTAACCAAACCATCATAGTAGTCTAGGTTCACTCCCAAGACTATAATAGTTGGTATATTCCCATACTGAATTGGGCTCACTCCCCATTACAATCCTATTTAAATCATGAGATATCAATATTTACCCAATTCATTAAAATGATATATAATTTTGGGCCCACCCATCACATAATTAAAATCACACATGTGTGTTACACTATACTATCAAACATTAATCATATCAAAACTTATGAAAAGGAAATTGGCTTCATTAACATTGTATAATTGTGGAAAAGAAACATATTTCATAAACATTCCATCATTTCATCACATCATAACTCATGGAAAAGAATTGGGTTTCAAAAAAATCATTTCGTCATAATCATAAACCATATACATAAAAATTAATGATTTTATTGTTGATTATATCCCCATTAATGGTTATGAAACATAAAAGGTTGAAATATTTGGTGAAAATTATTTTAAGGATCACATGGAACATTTCTTGAGGAAAATATCATTTTTACCATGAAATCACTTATTTAAAAAATATTAAAGAAAATATTTATTTGAAAATAAAAAAAAATTATAAAGTAATATTAAATCCATTTTTTGGTCATGGTGATGTAAAATTATATTCATTTCGTATAAGTTTTCTAGAAAACATTATTTTCACCCTTTTGTTAAAATTTAATAAATAAACTGCTCAAAAATAGATAAGAAGGTTTATTTTAAAAAATTCTATAAAAAGTAAAACATGGGTAAAAATTAATTTAAAAAATAACCAGATAATAGTGAAAAAATTCCTGAAAATAGTTTCGGTAATCATGGACATGGAAGATAATATATATTTCTCTGAAGATAAAAATAAAGTTGATTTCTCTTAAAAAAATTATCTCAATCTCTTGAGTACTTAAAGAAAGGAAAATTAATGAAATGGAGGTATTATCTAAAAATAAAAAAAATAAAATAAAATTAATGATATTACTGAGGGGTATATCAAAAAAGTTCGTCATAAAAAACATAATTATAAACAATATTAATAAATAATGATATTTTAACATAAAAACACTTACAACTTCTGTAATATTCAAATAAAAACTTCAAGAAAGAGAGAACCTTATGTGGATATATATATATATATATCCCCATGATATATATGATTATGATCAAAAAATACATTCATGGTTATTATATACCCCACATAAAATAAAATAGTGTTAAATATGGAATGTTTCTAACAGATGTAAGGTGAGTTGAAAATCCTTTACCTCATGTTCCACTTTCTTCATAATCACTCTAACATCCAGTATAATAAATTTAAATTTAAAATAATCATATACCATAATCATTTAAATTTAAATAATATCTTAAATTATCCAATAATAAAATTTAAATATCAATTTATTAATAATTCTTTATTAAAATCTTCATTTTCAAGTGTTAATCATTTCATTTGTTTCATGAGAGTTTCAGTTTGGTAGTTTCAATCCTTGTACTTTGATCATTATTAAATCTTATCAAAAAATTTAATAATGATAAAAATATAATATATATATATATATATATTCATTATATATATATAGACACATCTATAAATTATATATATAGAAAAATAAATTACACCGTTCATGGAGACAGTAAGTCGTACATACGTATGAACAATGTTTTCTCATTTTGAAGGATTCAAAAAACCCATGTTAAATATTAATTCAACATTATAGAATAATTATTATATCATTTATATCATATATATCATATATTATATATATATATATATATCCTTTTTTACTATCTATATAAAGCGGAATTGAAAAATGAATTTCATCAGCTCGTAGAGGTCACAGCCCGCACATACACATGAGAGACATTATCATTTTCCATCGGATTAGAAGGTAATAAAGTAAATATGATATTATAATTAAATAATAATTATTATTACATAAATATCATATATATATATAACATAATTTCATTATTTTATTTATTATTGAGATGCAGTGATGGAAAATGAATTATAATGGTTTGCGAGGTGGTAGTCTGTCATACACACAATCAATGATTTTGTTTCCAATTTAATGGAAGATGATATGAATATAGGTTATTACATCAATATTATAAAATCCTTTTATATAGAATATAATTTTTATATTATATTTTAATTATTAATAAAAAATTGAATCTAGTAAAAGAAGAAGTAATAAATAAAGAGTTTAGGGAAGACAATTACCTTCGCTTAGAAAAAACTTATTTGTATATATTATTAAGTACCCTAGGGTTTGTATTTTTGGAATAAAAATAACTTTATAACATGTATAAGGATATTTTTTAGATATTTAGATAGTTTTTGGTTTAGATAAATGTATTATGAGGTGTGAATAAGTGAGGTGAGGAGGTACCCTTTTAAAATTAAGGTGGGTGGCACACTTGTAATTTTCCAATTTTTTAAAATAATGTATTGTAAATTTCATTTAAAATGGATTTAACGAATCTCATATTCATAGGTGATAATTTTGAGGTCAAAATAAAACCAAAAAATGGGTTTTAACAAAGTTTCCAAGTCATTTTAAACCATATATTTATAGATTAACCTCTGATAAACTTGTTTTAACCTTTTTTGTAGTAATCGTTTTTTTACTATTTTTACTATTCATTATGACAAAAATTAAGTTGAAATTATTAAATATTTTTAATTATAATGATTAAAAATATTTAATCTGTTTTATCAAAGTCAATTCACATAATTCATATAATTTAATTTAAAATTAAACCTACAAATGGGGTGAAAAGTGGTTTTCCAATGAAGAAGTTTTCTTAAGTATAAAAAATTTTATATCAAAATTCAACATAAAATTGATTAAAAGAACCTAAATTGGATTAATAATAATATAACAGTGCTAATTTTATTTTATAACTATTTTAAATTAAAATGGAACTTTTAAAATTCTTTAAATGAAAATAAATTTTTAATAAATATCAGTATTTATCACTATTCATCGAAAAATTAATCTTTTCAGAAAATTATAAAAAATTAACTCTAAGATAAATAATAAATTTTTATTTAAATATTGAAGTTATTTTTTCAAATAAATTTTCTAAATATGGAAAAAAATTAATTTTTAAATAAGTTTTCAAAATGTGACGAAACCACTTTTTTGCAAAATACAGTTTTTAAGCATAAAACTAGATTTATTCTTATCCCATGAATAGAAAAAATACTAGATGAATTATAAATCATTTTATTTAGTATTTGATACATAAATATCATTAAAATACTTATAAATAGTGATTAATTTAATTTATTAACATAAAAATACATTGTGTGCATAAAAACAATTTTTTAGAAAAACATTTCTTTTACTTTCAACTGATTTTTTATTTTCAGTTATAATTAATTGATAACTAATTAATTTATTTTATACATATTTAAACCATATAATTTTCATAATGTAGTTATTTTGATTCATACCCTCCAATTTAATAGCTATGTTATAATGGTATACTATATTAAAGTTTGTTTAGACTCAAGTTTTGTGTATCACAAGCTATCGAAGAGATTAAATTTATTTAAAAAGAAATATATCATAAAATATAAGGGTGTTACATATACTAAGTTTAAATTTTTTAATTTTATTGATATTATACCATGGATGACTTTGGGTTAGCATTATTATTTGTAATATAAGGATATTATACCATTAATAGAAATAACTCCTCCAATAAATCATGAGATTTAAGTGAGATTACTTCGTGTTATCTAGTTAATGAACCATGTGAATTTAGGTGCTGATAAATCTAATTATGATATTATTTGATGGTTCTAGATGTCTAACCCAACCCTTTTCTAATAAAAGTGAAGTCTGTAGAGGGTTAAGCTTTGGATTGAGTCACTTTAGATCATCTTTGACTAGACAGAGGCCCTCACTTGTTAAAGGGTAAATAAAATGAAATATATGATTTTTGGGAATAGATAATCATTGGATTTATGTATAGGTATAGGTTAGATAACATTTTTGGTTATCCTTAAAGGTCCTTCATTCCTATTTCATTGAGAATATTTTCACTAAGACCCTAAAATGGGTATAATCTCAAAATATTATGAATTTTCTTTAATGGGATATAGTAGTGATGGATTACATAGAATGTTTCATGAAGTTGATTATTTTTTCTCAGATTTTGGTCAATAATGAGATATCTTGATTTATAAATCCCAGGTGTGTTTTAATAAAACTTATATAGGATCAGGTGAATAATTATTTATGAATTAATTTTTTGAGGTGGTAAACTAGACCCTCATATTCAAGATAAACCTTGTTTATGGCAGTATACCTAGTAATTATAAACATTTTAGTATGTATTTTATAAAATAATTATTTGGTAAGAATTATATATTTTAATGTTTTCACTAGATCAATTATAATAATGTAATAAAGGGTTGAGATTCATCTCTTCCACATTAAGAGAGGAACACCATTAGATATTCTAGTGCATTTAGTTAGGAAATATATGATAATATTATGATTGTCCACCAAAAGACAATAATTCATTTGGGTTGATAGAGAATGTGTATTGGTTCGATAACTATATTCCTAAAACTTGTATTGGGTATGGAATTAGATAGTTTAATAGATATTGGGAAGGGTTTGGTACATCGCCTCAACAAGATATTTAAGGTTTTTATAATAATTTATTTAAGTTGGAGGTTGAATGAAACCATGGAAGTAGGGTGGTTCACTATGGGGTAGTAAGATTTAGAGATCCATGATAAAAACACATATTAAAGATTTAATATTACTACTGAGTAAAATCCACCTGAAAAGAAGAAGTGGGGACATACCAATTCAAGATACCAAACTAGTATCCTTTATAATTGCATCGGTTCTATTTTATGCACATTTGACACAATCTTTCTTTTCTACTAATTCAAATTGTGATATAGGTTTGGAATCTGAGTGTCTAGAAATTATTTTGACCCATGACGCAGATCTAGGTAAGTGATCTAAGGGTATAGTAATAGGTCTGATATATATTATAGCAGTGAGAATGTATACACACACATGGGATGTTTTCATGATAAACATGCATGTCTTTGATGGGATCTTTTACATAGACTCATTGAATCATTATAGATCATATATCAACAACAATCATATGTGATTTCCATTCACATCCCAGATGGATGTTCATTATACCTTTAGTAGGGAGTTATATTTTTGGATCTTTATGCAAGGAATAGGCATCTATATCAAGGTAAATTCAAGACCCAGTTAATGATAATTTCTTTGGGATATGAGGAGAAGATGAGATAAATACTTTTCCTCTTATTGTATATCTATATTATAATTCACTTTATATTGACTTATCAAGGTTTTTAGACAATATGGAGTACAATTTTAAGATTAATTTTGTGTTATGTGTGGGGAATATATTGATCACACCATATAATAAGACACCAATAGAAATAATAAAGTTGAAGTTTTAACTAGAAAACATAGTGGTGATAGGATTTATTCACCCAAGCACTTTACCTTGGGGTGTTCTTGTTTTATTTTTAAATAAGGAAGGTGGAATTTTATATTCATGTATGAATTACTAAAGGTAAAACTGAGTGATGATCATGAAATGATATTAACTTAATTACATTAATGAAATTTTCATTCAATATAGTCCCTTTAGATAGATCTTCGAGATCAATTTCAGGCTAGGATATCACCAACTCTATGTAAGACTAGACGATACTCAATATATTTCATTACAGAGTAGTTATAAACTGTAAAAGTTCCTTTTAATACTATACAGTCCAATAAAAATGATAAATATATTTATAACCATGATAAATTTGATATTATACCCACATATTGAGTCCTTTGTGTTGGTTTTTATTGAGTATATCCCAGTATACAACAAGATATAAGAGGACCATGGTCCAAATTTGGATATCATGCTGAGTAATTTGAGGGTTCATGTAATTTATAATATTCTATAAAAGTTACACTTTTTGATTTGGGAAGTTAAATTCTTAGGAAATGTGATATCAAATTTAGAAATATCAATGGACCCTGAGAAGGTCAATGCTATGGTTTTATAGGATTAGGCTGAAAATACAGTCAAGGAATGATTATATTATGATTAGAAGAATATTAAATATGATTTATTCAAGATTTATCCTTTTTAGAAGTGTTAAATATGGCCCTAACTAAGAAGGATGTATGCTTTGATAGGTCTTATCATTGTGATAGATCCTTCTAGGAGTATAAATAGATATTCAAGTTGGAACCAATCCTAAACATTCTTGATCCTTGTAAATTGTATACATTTTATTATGATGAATAAATACATAGGATTATTTAATTCATTAAGTATAAAAGTTTGGTGATTTTTATGGGTCTTGGATTTTAAGGTTTTGTGATTTGAACTTCTGAAATCATGATTTGAAGTTAATGAAGGTTGTTCATGCTCTAAGGTGTTAGAAACATTTTCATCTTAGAGATAAATGTTTTCTTTTTACCAACCAAAGTAGCCTCAAATATATATTATCTCTATGTAATATAAACCTTTGGTTTGATAATTGGTTTGATTATCTATATCCCTCTTACCTTGTTATGGTATAAACTCTAATGGAAGGAAATTTGATGGAAAATTATCTTACTTTGAGAACTCATGATTATGTAGTACATAAAATTTGTTGTTAATGGTAGTGGATTAGCCTTTTTATTGATTTAAATCTAAATGTTTCAGAGTATAATGGGTGGGGATTGTGAATATAGGTGAAAAAAGTATAATTTTCCATCCTATATGGAAATTATTTTGATCCTATGATATGATTGTTAGTGGACATGCCTTTAGAGTGTGTCTAGAAGTTTTTTGGATCCTAAGAGAATCGTATTTTGTGAGTATATTTTTCTTATAATAATTTCTATTAGGAATATATTTATATGGAACCATTATACGAATATATGGTAGGCTATAATAATCTTCTCTATGATAGATAGTGGTGGGAGAGTCATCCATGATTGGGTAAAGTATCATGTATGAGACCTCATAGCATATTTGGGTGATCTAGAGGTGTTTGGAAACCATATAAAGTAGGAAACATAGTTTTATAGGTTAATGATATGGAAATTTGGAGTTTGAGGGTTTGATTGATTATTCATGGGAGTGACATATTAGATGATACATTAAGGGATATGTAAAGAGATAGGAAAAGTCAGTTCCCCATTTTGTGGGTTTGTTTGAGATCATAGATAATATTGTTATTTTGGTGTATAGATTGATTATTTCTAGTATCCCAAGAATTTAAAAATAAATTTAATATTTAATGCATGAAACATTGAGTCTCTATGAAATAACACTTTGTTATAACCTTTCTAATGAACATAATGTTTTCTCTTCTAAGATTTGAATTTTGAAAAACAGATATACACATTTTTGACCAGTAATGTATTTAGAGGCTGATAGGATCAACTTACATTTTTGGTGAATAAAGACTTACCCTTATGAATAGTTACTTACCCTTATGAATATTAATATACCCTAATGAATTGTAACCTCAACCATGTATGTATAAATAAAATTTAGGTATTATATAAATGAGAGTGAATATTTTAAAAACTAATAATTAAGTGTGGATATTTCTGTGAGTAATAAATATTTAATTAAAATTTTAAATTAATAAATTAATAAAAAATAATTTTCATTTAATGTATTCCAGGATAAATATATTTTTTTCCTATGATTTTAGTATATATTTATGAGACCTCAATTAATTTTTTAAAGTTTTATAAAATCAGTTTTAAATTTAAAATATGTATTTTTCAAGTCAATAACGATTTTATTTAAAAATAAATTTCTCTTATTTATAATTTTATTTTGATAAAATTGAGTTCATTTTTTAATTATACACATCAAAAAATTGTTAGGGTTATTTTTTAGGTTTTTTCTAAAATACTTGAATTTTTAGTGAATAGTGAAATTCAATAGTTTATGGAATATGCTAAATAAATGAATCTATGCATCATGCATGAGTCATGAATTATTTAAATAAAAATTGGTTTGAAATAATAGGAACTTATTACTATTTTGGTTCAAAATAATTGACAATGTTACTTTTCTTGAGAAAAATAATAAAATAATGGATAAGATATTTAAAAATTACCCCTCTCCTCCACTATAAAAGCCACCCCTCACTCCCTATTCTCTTCACACCTATAAGCCTTGAAGATTCTCAATTTTCTTCACAAATAATCTTCCCTAGTACCTCCCTATATCTAGGAGACCATGGTCTTTCCAAAATACCAGAACCCTTTACCTTAAGTAGGTTATCAAGAAGGTTAGTTCAAGAGGTATATCCTCTTCCTTTTTCATTTAATTTTATTTCAATTTATCTTCTTTTATTATTCTATCCTAACCTCCTCTGTAAAATTTATCATGATAACTATAATATCATCATTATACTTAAATTATATCATGTTAATTTAATAACCATTATCCATCTCCCTAATCCCCCTCTTTTATTTTATAAATGAAATTATCGTCCGAGAGGTACCAATTTACAACCTTCGTGGACAATGAAGTTTCATTCTTAAAATTATTCTTCAAAGCTATTCATGAAACCATTTTAATGGTTTATAAAGATTGTAAAATTTATTATATAACCCTTTTTTATGTTATATATGTAACATATTTACATAATAGAAAACTATAAAATAAAATGAGTTTATTATGATCAATAATCATCGTAATAATATAAACAATTATCACTAAATTTATTATCTAATGATTCATCCTCATAATATATAACCAAATTATATATATATATAAAACCATTTAAACTTTATTATTCTAATTAACAACATAAAATTACAATTCTGGAGAATTTTACCAATTTTAAATGAACTCCATTACTTATAATCAAGCGAACCGATCATGAAATCAAAGAAATAAACACTCCAGAATGACCGAATTCAATCATAAAACTTATAAATAAGGACATAAATAAAATTAATAAAACTAAAATGATTAAAATACATTTATATAAGGTCGTTAATAAATTAAGTAATTAATTAATTTAATTTTATTATCAATAAAGTTAAGGTCAAGTGCAGAACATGTTCGGACATAAGGTAAGGGTTTTCTACCCAAACCTCCATTTTCATTCGGGTTACATTTATTCTATACTTACCTTAATTAAAATATTAATTCTTCTTATTTAATAAACACAAATTTATTTTTTCAATCTCTATATATGTTCACTAATTAGAATCCTTCTTTATCTTATGTGGTGTTACATGTTCTAGAATAAACATTCAAAAATTCTTCCCGATAAACAAGCTCGTTTCAAAAGAACTTCTCTAATTCTTACTTATTTTCAAGTACACTTTATAATATATTTTAAGACACCATTATTTTTATAAAATCACTCATTTTATTATGAAGAAACAATATTATTTCACTTCTGTTTTTATATAGACATTTTTTCATAATAACTCTTCTTTGTAAAGTAAAAGAGTATTTATCTCAAGTATTACTCGATGATTTTATAAGAGTATCTCCATCTATTTAAAAGATCTGGTTTACTATTACTTTTTATTATGACTAATATTTTATGCTATAATCTAAAATATTTTATTTAATGGTTTATGATTAGTTTTACCGTGGTTGTCCTATCTTGATACCATTCACTGTATTACTCTAAATGGTTAGTATTTATATTTATAGATTGGGGAAAGATATCTACATTTCATATGTTAGTATAAATAGGAATTTATATATTGATTATGTTTATAAACTTTAATATAAGGAATTAATTGGACTTAATATGTGATGGGTGGGTT
This sequence comes from Viscum album, assembly GCA_963277665.1. Classification (NCBI taxonomy): domain Eukaryota; kingdom Viridiplantae; phylum Streptophyta; class Magnoliopsida; order Santalales; family Viscaceae; genus Viscum; species Viscum album. The sequence goes on from OY728125.1 coordinate 885,392,468, forward strand.
TTTTTATATCCCTTCGATGCATCAGCAGGTCTCATGAGACAAACTAGTTTGGGTTTTACCCATTTATGAATGGTCTTGGCATGAGGTCTTGACAGAATTATTATGATGTCTAGAATTATGAATTTCTTCATTATGAAACTAGAGATTTATATTCCATGTGATTATTTTAATAGTATAATATATAGGGTTATGTTTTATGGAACTATTTAATCATTTTTATTCCTTCCATATTATGCTTAGGTTTATTTTTAGGGGCATGTGTTTTTAGTTATTCATCATGCCTAGTGTTTCTATTTATAATTAATTCTGTTTTATTATTTACCCTTACTAAGCATCTGAGATCACCCCTTTTGTTATGTTTCATAATTCCCCAAGATTTGAAGAAGTGTATTATGAATGACATGTAGAAATAATCTAGGATTCATGGGAGTTACTAATAGATATTCTATATTGTATTTTATTTCAAGTTGTAATGTTTAAATAATGTATATATATAGTTTTCTAAAACTACTAAAATAATCGTTCCTTAGGGACATAAATTTCTTGAAATCATTCCAATATAATAAAATAATGCACTGGGTCTAGGAAACTGGGGTTGGGGAATTACGGTTGTTATTAGAGGAAGTTAAGTAGAAAACTTAGAAACTAGATTTAGAAAATGTACATTATGGAACAAAACCCTAAAATTGAATTTCAGGATAAACATACAAGAACCTCCTATAATTTTGGTAAGGTAGAGGTTATGTATATGTTCCTATAAAATAAATCCCAATAAGGATACTATATGTGGATGTGGTTCTAGAACATATGTTCTTAGGAGTAACAACTATGATAAGGTGTTTTGGTCTTGACATGGGGTAACTTGGTACACAACATTGGTCATTACTGTGCACCTGGTTTGACACACCCAGGGCATATGGTTTGGATATTTCACATCTTCTTTACAAGAAATTATGAAGTATTTAAAAGTAAATTTCACCGCAAAGAAACCATGTTTATGATTATTGGATTAACTATACATAGGATTTCAATTTATGTTAAGTATTATGCTTATTGAGATTATGAAATATGGGACAACTTACATAACATAAATTGAAATCCTATGTATAGTTAAAAAAATGAGGGTGAATAGATTTAAAATATGGAATATATGGATTTTAAGGAAATATTCTTAGAAAAATATTTTCCCCATGAAAAACGAGCAGAAATGGAAAGGTAGTATCTAAATTTGAGGCAAAAGAGGATAAGAATGTTGCAAAGTATAAATATAACTTCAAAAGATTATAAAGGCATGCAGGAGACTACATACTTAATCCAAGTAAGAATATTTATAGATCCTTTTTTTGTTTAAAACCATTCCTATAAAGGCAACTAATCTCCCAATGTTTTTCATCATATAATGATATAGTCTCATGTATTATCAAGAAAGAAAAAAGAATTATCTAAGTCTTATGAATTTAAAGGAATGAAAAGAATAAGGGGATTCTAAACACTTTGTAAAAGGAAATAAGGAAAATGGGAATAAAGGAAGAATTTATTTTCTATCATGTGATAATTGTGGGAATAAACACCCTATTACTTTCTTAAAGGGTATGAATGTTTATTACAAGTGTGGAAGAAAAGGCCACCAATACCATGATTGTAATTGAAAGAAAGAATCCACCAATGTTCAATTCTATAATTGAAAATAGATTGGACAATATGAAAATGATTGTCTTAAGCGTTAAGGAAATATTCCCTATATAATGCCAATGGAAAAAGGACAAAGTTATGTGATAACAACTGCTAAGGTTGAAGTTCCTAATGATGTGGTGTCGAATACTTTAATAATTTCCTCAAACATAACCATTGCTTTATTTAATTTTGGATGATCAAATTCTTTTATATATTCCAATTTTTCTAAGCAAATTAGACATTTCTAATTAGATTTAAAATGGAGTTGTCAGTCAAAACTCCTAAGGGAATTATTATTGCAACAAAGATATGTCAATCAGTCCCCCTTATGACACACAAATGTACTTTAGTTGATGAACTTTTTATCATACCCATGATTGAATTTGATATAATTATCGGTATAAATTGGCTTTCAAATTATGATGAAATAATATTTTTTAATAAAGAGGTTACAATTTTTGAGAATGATATTGAATCCCTTATCTTTATAGAAGAAACATTATCATCTTAATCCTATCTAGATCCACCCTATTAGCTCTACTAGATGAAATTATTGGGGAGGATGAGAAATAAATGTCTATGAGTGAGTAAAGGAATATTCTAATTGAGGATATACCTATTGTGTAAGAATACATTGATGTGTTTCCAAGGGATTTACATGGGCATCCTCTGAAGTTGGATGTTGAGTTTACTATTGACTCAATTCCCATTTCAAGACATATATCAAAAATTCCTTATAGAATGTCCACTGTGGATTTAGTAGAACTGAAGAAAAAACTATATTAATTGAGTGATGAAGGATTTATTCTCCGTATTGTTTCTCCCTGGGGATCCCCTATTATTTTTTTCAAGAAGAAGGATAGATATATGAGGCTGTACATTGAATATAGAGAGATCAATGCTATTACGATAAATAACAAGTATCCTCTTCCTCGCATTAATGGTTTATTTGATCAACTTCATAAAGCTCAATATTTTTTGAAGATTTAACTTTAATCTGGATATCATCAATTTCATGTGAGGAAAAAGATATTCCAAAAACAATATTTCGATCTAGGTATGGGCATTATGAGTTTATTGTAATTTCTTTTGGACTGACCAATGCACCCTCTGTTTTCATAAATCAAATCAACAGAGTTTTCAAGGAATATCATGATGAATTTATTGTGCTATTTACTAATGATATCTTGGTATACTCTGAAAGCTACAAAGACCATTATAATCACTTGCACATTATTCTGAAGACTCTTATAAGAAACTAATTATATCAGAATTTTAGAAAGTATGAATTCTGGTTTAAGTCAATTTATTTTTTGGGTTATATTGTATCTAAGGAATGAATTGTAGTTGATCATGTTAAGAAAAAGGTAGTTCAATAATGTGCTACACCAATGAAATTAACTGAGGTGCATACTTTTATTGGTTTTGCAGGTTATTATCGGCATTTTGTTTAAAACTTTTCCCATTTAGACATCATTTTGATCAATCTGACTTGTAAAGGGGTTAAGTTTTTATAGACAAAATAATATGAATAATGTTTCGAAAAATTAAAGATAAGATTAGTGAATTCTATGATCTTTACTCTACCATTGGGAAATGGTGGATTTCTGATCTATAGTGATGCATCAAATAAATCACTTGGTTGTTTTCTCATGCAGAATGATAAAGTTATTTATTATACATTAAGGTAGTTAAAATTTTATAAACAAAACTATCAAACTCATGATCTTGAGTTAGTATGTATAATCTTTACTTTGAAGATATAAATAAACTATATATATGGTAAAAGATTTGAGATATATACGGATCACAAGAGCTTGAAATATATCTTCTCATAAAAAGAACTAAACATGAGGAAAAGGATATGGCTTGATCTCCTCAAAGATTATGATTGTTCGATACACTACCACCTAGGAAAGGAAAATAAGGTAGTTGATGCATTGAGTAGGAAGGATCATAGAATTTTAAACAAAATCATGTTTGAAAAGGATCTCGTATTCATGGATATAGTAAAGATGGATTTGGAAATTATCAAAAAAGGTACAACATCATTAATTTTTCAATTTTTTACCGACCATCCTTATTGGAAGAAATTAAAACTTCTTAGTCTAATGATGATAATCTTAAAAAGAAAATTAGATGGGTGAATGATAGGAAGTTGGCTGACTTCATGTGTGAGAATGGAATTCTAAAATTTGGGAAGAGGCTATATGTTACCTCTATGATCAAGCTGAAAAGGGAGTTATTTGATGATGTACATAGATCAAATTTATCCATACACCCTGGTAACACTAAAATGTATATAAATTTGAAGAAACACTTTATGGTGGGTCAACATGAAGTAATAAATTCATAATTATGTATCAATATATTTAATATTTCAACAAGTTAAGGTCAAATAACAACATCCTAGAGGAGTCATGAAACCTCTACTTATTCCTACATGGAAATGGGATGACATAACCAGGTATTATTTCCTTGTATTAACGAAAACTCCAAGAAAGAATAATGCAATATGGGTAATTGTTGATCGACTTAAGAAATCTTCACATTTTCTCACTATAAGGTAGGATTTTCCACTGGTGCACCTTGTAGGACTCGACATCAATGAAGTTGTGAGACTTCATGGTGCACCTCTCTCAATTGTGTCTGATCATGATCCCTGATTCACATTGAAATTCTAGAAAAGTTTTCAAAAATATTTGGATACTGTGATTCGATTGAGTACTGCTTATCACACTCAAACTGACGGGCAGTCAGAAAGGACAATACAAACATTAAAAGACATGATGAGATCATTATCACTTCATTTTCAAGGTACGTGGGATCAATATTTACCCTTTTTGGAGTTTTCATATAATAATAGTTTCTATTCAAATATTCAAATGGAACAGTATGAAGCATTGTATAGAAATATATGTCACACACCGACATGTAGGGATGCAGTTGGTGAAAGGAAGCTTGTAGGCCTTGATCTTGTAGTGGAAACAATAGAAAAGGTAAAGACTATTCAAACCCATATCAAAGTAGGAAAAAAGAGCTATGCAGATAATCTAAGGAGTGATTTAGAATTTCAAGTAGGAGATCATGTTTTATTGAAACTATCACCATAGAAGGGTGTTATATGATTTGGGAGGAAGTGGAAACTGATCTCCAAGTACATTGGACCTTTTCAAATTCTTGAGATAATTAGAGATCTGTCTTATCATTTGGAAATATCTCCTAGCCTTTATAAGGTACACAATGTGTTCCATGTCTCATTATTGAGAATGTACATACCAGACCCAACATATATCCACACTTCTAAGGTATAGAATTAGGACCTGACTTTTCTTTCTGTGAAGAGTCTATCGAGATTCTAGACAATAAAGAACATGTTTTGAGGAATCGAAAAAATAAACAGGTAAAGTTACTTTGAAAAAATCATAAAATTTAAGAGGCAATTGGGAGACTGAGGAACTTATGATGAAGAACTACCCAAATATTCTTATAAAGTAAACATTTTGGTAATTTCAAGGATGAAATTTTTGTAAGTGGTAAAGAATGTAGCATCCCAAGAATTTATAAATAAATTTAATATTTAATGCATGAAACACTGAGACTCTATGAAACAACACTTTTTCATAGCCTAGATAATGAACATAATTTTTAGCTTCTATGATTTGAATTTCAAAAAACCGATATACACGGTTGCGATCAGTGAGATATTTAGAGTCTCATAGGATCAACTTACATTTTTGGTGAATAGTATCTTACCCTTATGAATAGTAACTTACCCTTATGAATTATAATGTACCCTTACGAATAGTAACCTTACCAATGTAAGTATAATTAAAATTTAAGCACTATATAAATGAGAATGAATGTTTTAAAAATTAATAATTAAGTTTTGGTATTTTTGTGAGTGATAAATATTTAACTATAATTTTAAATTAATTAATAAATAAAATTAATTTTTATTGAATGTATTACTAAATAAATATTTTGTTTACCTATGATTTTAGGAACATTTCATGAGACCATAGTTAATTTTTTAAAGTATTATAAAATAATTTTTAAATTTAAAATCTGTATTTTTCAAGTAAATAATGATTTTATTTATA